>JAENPR010000257.1:0-600000 GCA_018135685.1 Themeda triandra
TAGACTATGTAGTCATCTGAAATAGGAGACTTTCTTGTTCTTTGAGGTCTGCCAGAAAGTTGAGCTACTGGCATCTCTTCTTCTTGGGGTTGTTTTAGTTGGGGCCGCTGTTCCTCGACTATGGGTTCATTCGGCTCCTGAGGGACAGGTTCCGAATTAGTCATGGACGAAGTAGCAGCAGGTGTTGTCACCACTGGTGTGGATTCAACTACAACAGGCAGCGTGAAGAAGGGTTCTTGCACCATAGTAATGGACACGAACACTCGCTTCTCTTCAAGGTTGATTACTCGCGCTGCCTGACTCCCCCTGATCATTTGATCCTCTAGAAAACTAGCATGTTTCGTTTCCACAAACTTGGTATGTCTTTCTAGGCAGTAGAAACGGAAACCTTTCGCCTTCTCTAGATAGCCAATGAAATGGCAACTTACTGCTTTGGGGTCTAGCTTTCCTATGTTTGGGTTAAATACTTTGCTTTCCAGGCTCCCCGCACACACAAATAGCCGAGCGAGGGTTTCCTGCCGATCCACAATTCATACGGTGTTTTGCTTACTGACTTACTAGGAACTTTATTGAGAATATGAATGGCGATTTTTAAGGCCTCCATCCACAAACTCAAAGGTAGAGTGGAATAGCTCATCATGCTGCGCACCATATCCATTTGAGTACGGTTACGCCTTTCTGCTACTTCATTTTGTTGTGGGTCGCCCGACATTTAATACTGGGCTACTATGCCATTTTCCTGTAAGAACCTTGTAAAAGGGTCCAGGAACTTGTCCATAAGGGGTATGTGGAGCATAGTACTCCCTCCACGGTCTGATCTTACAACTTTGATTTTCTTGTCAAGTTGATCTAAAGCTTCTGAGCATTCTTGTGTGGATCAATTCCAATGCTCCTGCGATTTGCTTAGCACTTTTGTTTATGTTCTTTACTAACTTGCTTTAATGCAATCAATGCATTGCTCTAACTCTGAGAGTTCTAGTGATGGGAGGATTGATTCTTTCTATTCTCTCCCTCGAAATATGGCATAAACAATAGTGCCATAATTTCGATGAGGAATCAATTCTCTTCCTTTTCTTGCTTGCGCTTGCTATCAATGCATTCTTAGCATTATTACATTCAACATTCACATTCTCAGACATATAAAATAAACAAAGTTTGTCTTGTCGGAAGGCAAGACGCACGCATTTATTATTTCACTGTAGCTTACAATAATCCTTGCTCAAAAAGCAATCAAAAAACCATAGTCTGATAAACATGCAAATGAAATCAAATTTTGATCAAGAGAAGGAATATGCAATCCCTCTGTCTAGGCATGAAACCGATTCTGCAATATCTCGAGGTATTCTCTTGCTGTCTCACATTCTGGAATTGCATGTCTTAGTTCCTCTGTGATGGTTTGCTTGATGACAAACATGCACTTGCGGTTTGACTGGTCCCATTTGTATTCACTAAGATCAAATGTTGCTCTAGCATGGGCATAGTCTTGTTTCTGATTAGCAAAAACTTCATCGGTCTCATTCTTAGCTCTTAAGGGCTTTGGCTCATAAATAGCCAAATCTATCTCTGCAAGTACTAGAGTTATTTCAATCTTTTCGCGCCACAGGATATAGTTGTGGCCTGTCAACTATGGGATTGCACTAAGGAAGTGAATCGCATTCTGCGCTTGCTCTGAAATAAACATGAGAGGATGGTGAGAACATCATCAGGATCAACGAAACTCGATGAAATAATTGCATATCTTAATTCAGCGTTGGTCAAAATCAAGATAGACAAAAAATATCTTGCTTCATAAATTCTAATCACCGTTAGGCGAGTAATAGAATAAATGCTTAAATAATTGAAAACTTTGTGAATTGCAATATTATTATTATTAACTTTGGTCAAAAAATAACAATATTACAAAATATTCTCGGGCTTTAAACTTGCTTCTCGAATTAAATATCCCTTTGATTCAATTTAATAAGAGAATTAAAACAATATCTTGCGCAGCGGAAAATGTAAATTAACTGCTCGAAGCGTAACTTGCTGTAACTTGAAATTTGCAATATTGCTATTATTAACGTTGGTCAAAAAATAACAATATTACAAAAATTCTAAGCTTGAAAACTCGGCTTCTCAAATTAAATATCCCGTTGGTTCAATTTAATAAGAGAAATAATTAACTTGCGCAGCGGAAAATAATTCTTGCTATTTTTCGAAGCATAAACTTGCTGACTTGGCTCTCTAAATAAAATACACGTTGGTGCAAATTAATTAGAGTTGAAAACTTGCCAAACAAATATTCAAAGGAATTCTATGAAATTAACAATGCTTCTGAAAAAATGATACTGTGCATATGGGCCTGGGCGGATCAATCCGGTCTGCGGCCGATTTCGGCCCAGCCCAGCTCGGCTCTTGCGCTTAATTTTGGTTAAAAAACGGCGTGGCCCAACCAACTTCGCATCTGGCCCGGCCCAGGACATTGCGCGCGCGCGGCCACGAACCTGGGCTCAGCCCGGTCGTTCTGCGCCGTCGATCTGGGGGCGGCCAGATCCTACGGTCCAGCGCTGAAAGCGGGGGTATAAAACCCCTTCGGCCGGCGCCCCCGGAACCCTAGGTCATTTGCAATCTCGCTCTCTCTCTTCACTCTCTCCTCTGCTCTCCGCTTCTCTCCGTAGCCACTAGCAGCAGCAGTGCGAAGCGGAGCGCCGCCCCAGGACGGCGATGAAGATGGCGCCGCCGCGGGCCCCCTCGCCGGCGCGTGCGCTCGCCCGTGGCAGAGCGCGCTGCCTTCGAGCGGCTTCGCGGGGGTGCCCTGCTTGCGCATCGTCGGGGAGAGCCGCGCTTCAGCGTGGCTACCCCGGTCTTGGTTCGGGTCCATCTCGCCCGACGGTAAGCCGGCGGCGAAGGCCGACCCCCAGCCGGGTAAGTCGTTCTTGCTCTAGGCTTAGGGTTTGAGTTCCCTTCCGATCTTGGTTTCTGTAGAGTTAGGGTTCATTTCCCCTCCCCCGATCTAGATCTTAGGGTTAGGGTTTGGGTTGATCTGCGCTAGGGTTAGGAATTTGAAGATTCCCCTTCTTCTGCTTGCTGTAAATCGAGTACTTGCAGGGTAAATCCCAAATCCGATCTACGTGCTAGTAGGGAGATCTGATACCATTGATAGACCATTAGGATCTTCTAGGAGTAAACCGGGTAGGAATTCCTTGATTACAAAAACAAGATAGACAGATACACTAGCACATATACTCAAGATCTACTACTAACAGAGAGGGAGAGGAAGAGGAGTAAAGGTTGGACCGTCGTGGGCGGCAGCGAGTTCTGCTCCGGTGGCGTCCATGGCGGCGGCGTCGGCTTGCCGTCGGCGTAGTAGAGGATGGCGTAGTGGTGGAACTTCCCGACGCCTCTGCACTGAGCGATCGGTGCTCCTAGGGTTTGGGCAAGTGGGCGGCGGCGCACGGTCTAGCGAACTTCGGTCTCCGTGCCCGTGGCCCCCACTCCTAGTTAAGTAGTGCAGCGCGCCAGGGGCCCACCACTCCAACGAGTGGTTGAGTGCCCCCGATCAGGGCGCAATCCAAGGGGGTGACCCGGTCTTTGGACCGGGTCCTGAGATCAACCTAACAATACCAAGTCCTGAAATAAAACACTGGCAGGAGAAAAACGTCCTTGACTCTTACTTGCAAAATTAATCTAAGTAGACGCTGAATGAATGCATATGTGATTGTTCATCGATAATAATATATATATAGTCACTGAATGTATTCTGTGTTTTCTCAAAAAATTACCCACCTCTCTTGTTTCCATAAAGAAAGTATGCGTTGCTTGTGTAATAAGGACCTTCATAAGTTGTTGTGATGCTCATCTGAATCCATCATAACTGATTTGTGTGGCACAAATCCTTTGTGTTTGTAGTACAACAACTGGTTCTCAACCATCCTAAGCTTTAGGGACGGTACCATCGCTAATACTTAAGAATGGGTGGTTTTAAACAAATGTTACCCAAATATAAACTTAAACTTAGAAAATACTTTTTTTCAATTCAAACATGCAACCTAGTTAAGAAAACAAACTAATATTTATTACCTATTTAAAATGTATAGTTTTGTTATTATTTCAAACGATGCTTGAGGGGGAGGACTTTTGCCTAAAACAGGTGGTCCTTGTCTAGAGCCCTGGACCGCTGCCCCCTTGTTAGGTCCTAGATGGCTAGAGGGGGGGTGAATAGCCTATAAAAAGTTGTACAAACTTACTAAGCAAACTTCGTTAGATACACAAACGGCGGAAAGCAAGTTTTGCTTAGCCTACTAGATGTTGCAAGCCTCCTATCCAAACAATTCTAGTAGGTGATCACTAGCACAAACAATAGCTACCACTAGTGATCAAGAGTTCTACCCACGGATTTAATCTACACAAGGAGTGGTTCCCACCGACCACACAAGCAATTCTACCCACGTGGATTTAGTCTACACAAGTTGTGGTTCCCTACCCACCACGCAAGCAATTCTATTTTGCAAGAATGTAAACAAAGTAATACAAGAGAGGGTAGGAGCTTGTTATACCGACGTAGAGTCGAGGTTGCCAATCACCAAGAGATGAACAATCAATCAATCGGCAACACACAAAGGATGATGACCAATCACCGGGAGACAAGATGAACACAATGATTTATCCCCGGATGTTCACTTGGGCACCGCCAAGCTAAATCACCCGTTGTGTCGACCAACACCTAGATGGTTCCTCGGTGTGACCCTCAAGTCACTAGCCCTCGAGGCTCGCCCGCAAGGCACCGCAAGACACCACTCTCAAGCGAGGTACTCAACGACGGGCGCAATCCACTAGGATGCTCTTCGTGATCCCCACGAGGTGAGCTCAAACCTCTCACAAATCAACCGGGAGGTGGCCAAGAACAATCACCTTCTCTTGCCAACGCCTCCAACAATCTCCAAGCCGGCTAGGAGCGGTACTCTCCAAGAGTAACAAGAAATCCACCGGCTAAACCACCCACAAGTGCCACTAGATGCCCTCAAGCAATGCAATGCACTAGGTGATTCACTCAATCTCTTAGGATGAACAACCAAGCAAGGGAGATGAGTGGGAGAGAGTTTCTTAGCTCAAAGAATGCACAAGGGATGAGAAATGGCCAAGAGACCTCCCCAAGGGCCGGCCACCTTCTATTTATAACCCCTCAAACAAATGTGACCGTTACCCCTCGGGAGGCCGAAGCAAGACGCGCCGGACGCGTCCGGCGCTTCCTCGCGACGCGACCCGAGCCGACCGTTGGCGCGGGCCAACCA
This sequence comes from Themeda triandra, assembly GCA_018135685.1. Classification (NCBI taxonomy): domain Eukaryota; kingdom Viridiplantae; phylum Streptophyta; class Magnoliopsida; order Poales; family Poaceae; genus Themeda; species Themeda triandra. The sequence continues at coordinate 5,271 of JAENPR010000257.1, forward strand.
CGTGCCGCCACGTCGAGGCGTCCGGCGCCAGGCCCGGCGCTCCCCACGCGCGTCCCGAGCCCGAGCGACGTTGGCGCTGCTGGGTTAACCACGTGCCGCCACGTCGGCGTCCGGCGTGGCGTCCGCGCCCCAACGCGCGTCCGGCGCCATGGCGTCCGACAGACCGCGAAACTCAAAGTTTCGGGTCGCGTCCGCCGGCCGCGGACGCACGGCCCGGCGTCCGCCGCCTTCAGCTCGCCCGGCCGGAAGACCACGCCAAGACTCGCATGCGCCGGACGCCGCAAGTGAACACGCGCGTCCGACGCCCGCGTCCGTCGCGCGTCCGCGCTCACTAACGCGGAGCCACCAACCCGGCCAGTTAGGGCACGCGCCGGGACGCGTCCGGCGCAAAGCCCCGCGCGTCCGGCGCTATTTAAAACTTCGTTTTTCAGCCCGTCGTGATGCCAACTTCTCCGTCATGCTATCCAACAAGTATACCAACTTGATCATCGGAGATAGCATGATTTCAACCAAATTTTGCATCCGGCGCAATAGAAAATATGCATCCATTTTTCCCAAAAGCGCCGAATCCGCCGAGCTGGCTCGGCGGGAGGAGGAGAGTGACCAAACCCATCTCTACCCCGCAAACCACGGCGCGCCCAAAGCGCCACCTTTGTAAATGTGCCAACACCACCAAGTGTACATCTCCATGTGCTTGTGTGTTAGCTTTTCACAATCATTTCCCAAAGGTTAGGTTAGCTCACTAGGCCCTACATGCAATGCACTTCATGAATTCACCTAGTGGCACCCGTGCGTCGAATAGCCGATAAGACTTCCCCTCTTAATAGTGCGGCTATCGAACCTAAACCACTCACACCCTCTATGGTGTCTTGAGTGCAAAACAAAATGGCCCTATCGGTTATACCTTTGCCTTGAGCCCATTTTGTTCCTCCAAATGATATGAACGCTTCACACCATCATGTGACCGTCTCGATCCATCGATCCCGACTTCACTTGCCCTTCACCGTGCATCGGTCCATCGGCGCCTAGTCTTGCCCGGAGCTTCACCATCGCATGGTCCTTCGCTCCGAAGCCTCGACTAGCCCTTCACCTTCAACACCGGTCCATGGAGCCAAGCATCGTCTTGATCTTCATCTTTGATCACATGACACGTGTCATGCTTAATATGCTCATCATGTGGACAACCTTTTCTAAATCAACCACTTAGATAAACAAGGTTAGTCCTAGGTTTCATCAATTAGCCAAACCAAACTAGGGACTTTCACCCCTCTTGTGTGTTACTTTCTCTGTCCCAAAATATATGTCATTTTCACTTCTCGAGAAGTCAATTTCTTTCAAGTTTGACCAAAAATATATAAAAGAATATTAATAACTGTAATACATATTTAATATCATTAGATAGATTGTTGAATGTACTATCATAATATATTTGTTTGGAGAGATAAATGTTGCACATATTTTCTATGAATCTAATCAAAGTTAAGAAAATTTGACCAGCACATAACATCATTCTTTTTTTTTTGGGACAAAGGGAATACCATGAAATGCCATAGGATCTCATGACACATGGTAATCATCGTTTCACCATCAAGCCAAGTCACAATGGCCATTTTTCTTCTTTTTGCGATGGGTGGCCATTCTTTAATACTCTTTCCGTCCCATTGAGATTGTCATTTTTGACTTTTATACTTTGACTATTCATCTTATTCAAATTTGTATATAAATAATAAAATAAATCAATCAATATTAAAGTATCTTGAGTGATAAAATAAATCATAATAAAATAAATAATATTTATAAAAATTGAATAAAACAAATGATCAAACAAGGTGGTATAGAGTCCAAAACGACAAACTCAATGGGACGGAGGAGTAAATAGTAATATTCCAACTAGTTTTAGTAACCAACATAATTCAGTACTACCTCCATCGCAATAAGATGTGACTATATAATATGTACAAACCAAAGTAGCTTAATTTGTTCAAATTTATTAAATAATATTATTCCAACTATATAGTTAATTTACTTATATTATCTTGTATAATAAATGTTAGCGCTTTTTTTATATAACTTCAGTCAAAACATTAAAACTGTTTGGTTTCTCATAAATGAGAGCTATACACCCGCAAAAAAAAAAAATGAGAACTATGGCTTCTCAAAAATTTTGCATCATGCTACTAAAAATATGTTTCTATAATGTCATTTTTGTAAGTTCTACGTACTATAATTTTCATATCCATAAAAAAAAAAGGAAGGATGAGCATATCCAGTTATTTTTTTTCTTCCATGCTTGCTTTCGCTATCCGTCCCATCACACAAAGAGGCCCTAGTATACTATCACTTAGTTCCAAATTATAAGTTATTTTTAACTATTTTTTATTTATCAGTTTTGCTATATATGTAGACCTATTAGCTATGTAGATGAATTGCAAAATGTATATTAAAAAATAAAAATGACTTATAATTTGAAAAAGATGGAGTAGTATATATTTACAAGCCCAAAATAGTATGTGAAAGTATCCCGTCATATACTTTTTTTTGAAATTGGGTGACTTCTCATTATTTATCGGCTAACAAATCGTTAGCAACGATTACAGGGCCTTGTTTAGATGCAAGGCTAAAGTTGGAATTTTTTCACTCTCTCTCCATCACATCAACTTTTCCACGCTTGCATGGAGCATTAAATGTAGGTAAAAAAAATTCTAGTTACACAGTTTGTCTATAAATCGCGAGACAAATCTTTTGAATCTAGTTAGTCCGTAATTGGACATTAATTGTCAAATACAAACGAAAGTGATACAGTTAGAAAAATTCTAACTTTTCATCAACTAAACGAGGCCTAGGTATACTTTTCAAAAGTGTTGATGCCGAGGGACAGGAGTTGACGGACGTGATATATTAATATCGCGTGTCGCTTGGGCATTAGATCTTCATCATTACAAGAAATCTCAAGATTAGGCAGCTTTGGGAGGTCTTAAAAAAGGGTGTCATTAGTCGTGCGTGTTAGGAGAATGGAATCTCCACGGGGGCAGACAAAAGCAGCCCTGAAGACTACGCGTGCCAAAAGATGAAAACATGATGCCTGCCTTTGCGCGTGACGTGAGCGTAATGAGAATGCGTGATTACTCGACGATCCAACAATTGGACGTTACACAACTTGCACTGTGGCAGCACACGGAGTGTTTTAATTGAAGCATTGCCACAGTTGACGCAAAAGCCGTGGGGTACGAGTACGATATACCGCACTGAGCAGGGGCCTCTTAACAATGAGCGTGATTTCATTTAAAAAACAAAACAATGAGCGTGATAGGGGTTGAGATGGAATCCAAGGTCCACAGGGAAAACAAAGCACACTAGTCCTGAGATCCATAACAACATATTACTGCAGCACAAGGGCATCACTGTCGGATTTTGGATCGACCAGATAGTGTTCCGGATTGTTGGATCCACCAAGATCAGACCAGATAGTCTGGCCTTGTTCAGCCGGTTGGAAGTCGGCATCGGTAGATTTTAGCTTATTTTTTCTCACAAAACACTATTGAATCTGCCGGCATTTCAACCTACCGAACAGGATTGTTGGGTCCACCAACCACCGAATTACTTGCTGCTCCACCATCGGATCCAACCATTGCCTTAAGTTATAAATCATGTGCCTAAATAGTTGAGGTTCCTGATTAATTTTTTATGATTACATATGCATCCACGATAGAGCTGGAACTCTAAAAAAAAAGCTAGTGAGAGCCTAGATCCATGAGGGAACCCCTATATGGTAGGTCTTGGTGGTTTTGAAATCTATTTTGAGAACCAGAGCACTCCCAAACAGGTCCTAAGGCAGATGAGAGGCTTCGAAAAAAAAAAGGCCCTAAGGTTAGTTGTTAATCCTAAGATCCAAACAGGGCCTAATTGTCAAACTAGCTCTGTTCGGCTGTAGACCTGTCATTGTTTTTGATAAGTGGGCCGAGCAATCAAAGATAAGCCCATCATGGCCTAATTTGTGCGATACAATAGACATTGGACAAAACGGGTCCATTCTTGTTATGAGTAAAATAGACTTCACATGTGTTTCTGGGGCAAGTTTGCACTGAGGGGGAGGGGCTGATCTCGGCCTTCTTACCTGAAAGAGTAGCTGTAACGGTAGCTAACGAGTCATTAGCCTGTGATTAATGGAAATTATATCCAGTTTCAAAAAAAAAAAACTACAGGAAAATCTATACAAGCCATATGTCTGTAAAAGTATGCAATAGGCTTTGGCTTCATTTCAAGTTCACTATTCGTAACTGAACTGTTATATTGACAGAAATATATGGGTTGAAGCATTTACCTGACCTAAAAGCTCATCAACCATAGTACACTTCTATAGCAACAGGGAGTAACTGCCCCCAAATAGTCCAAAGCTATTTGATGTATGATTTTGCGTCTTTACAAATAGCATGAAGGTTTTTGCATTGTTATGCCTGCATGATTTCCAGTGAAATATCATTATGAGCAACACTTTGGTGGGAGTTCTTTCTCAGGCTCGTCGTCAACAATCAGGATTCCCTTCTTTGACTGAGGTGGTGACAAGGCATCAGCTCTATTTTTTCTATTCTCTAATAATCCTGCATATCAAGGCAGTCAAGTAAGTAGCAATTTACCAAGAAAAACATAAACAATTATAGTAAAACACTGATCAGTGACAGTAATATACTAATATAGTTTCGCAATCCCTAAAATATATGAAATTGTTGCAAGAAAATGTTTTACTACAGAGTTCATTGTGCCTAACAACAATAAAAATGCTCATTTTGAGTGAAAACTATTTGATTTCCCTTGTTAAAAGTCCTGACGATCAGGAATAAATCAAGGCATGTACAATGATACACGTTAAAACAAAACAGATTCAGTGACTAAAGTACCCATTGTAAAATATACATGCAACTAATATACACTAGAAACAAAGCAATAAACAGAGGCATTTAGCATATCAAGGACTGCCCTGGCCTGGAGGCAGTTTTATGCATAACTAGTTGCATCAGTTGAATATATGTGACAGGCCAACAGCCTTAAGAAACATGAAGATGAAGCAATTGCTAAATCGATACTAGCGGTCATTATCATGTTATAATTCAGTAAATAGTTTATTTATTTATTACAACTTATGGAAGAACAGCAGTGTGGCGCCTGATACAGCGAATCTTGAAAGGCAATCATATGTGCCTACCAAAAACAGAACCTACGTTTGGCTATATCACTGAAGACATCATCGATTCCAGTCCCTGCTTTGGCAGATGTAACAAAGAGATTTGTTGCAATACTTTCTGCATAACTGTAGGCAGAGATAACAATTGATTAGATAAAATGTTATAGTTCCATGACAGAGAAATATCAGGGCTAGGAAAGGCCAAAGAAATTTTAAAATAGGGATAGTACTTTTGCCGATTGTGATATGTTGCAATTATATTAACATATCAGATTGTTAAACTGATGTGCAAAGTAAAGAACAATGCATTCGTTCTCTTCTATTTAAGGGTAGAAAATTTCTGTTCCAGATAAGACATCCCTCCCATGCTCCGAGACTTATAATCATGTCCATGTTAAAGAGGCAACATTCTAGTGAACTGCTTCACATAGACCCCAAAATTTCAAAACAAGGAAACAGATCATTCCTTGGCATTGATTTTCTTTTCCATTTGCTTCATTTTGGATTGAGCACCAAGATGTCAAGAACTAATAGCACAAGTAAATTAAAACGGCACTGACCTAACAAACTTCCCTATATCAAAAATTTCAATGGTAAATATCCTAGTTCTTTACATTATCAATGGCAAATATCATAGAGGACTTAGGCTTCCAATTGTCAAGAAAAAAATTACTGATATGGAACCTGCTTAGTTTAAATAGAGCATAACAAATAGCAATACCTTACAGCATCTTGAGTATCGATGTTCTTCAATCTGACCAAATCACTTTTATTCGCTGCAATGGCCATAACAATATCTTTACTTGCCATTTCTTTGAGCTCTTTCACCCATTTTATGACACGAAGAAAACTATCACTATCTGTGATGTCATACACTAATAGAGCAGCTGCAATGATATAAATGGTGAGAAAATGGGGAATGTATAGATCATTTTACTGCTAAAAACATGTTAGTTGTACCATCTGCATCACGATAGTATATAGGACCTAGTGCATGAAACTTTTCTTGACCAGCTGTGTCCTGAAAGCAACGAATATATTTGTAAGCTTGAAGTAGAAACTTAAAAGGCAACGTATCTAGTGCAAACCAACCTCTCCCTGCAAACCATGCAAACTTCTAATCTGGGCCACATGATGTTGATCCAATCCCCCTGCGCCCCTTGGATCAACATCATGTGGCCCAGATTAGGAGCGGGTGGTTAAGTGCAAAATTACCCAATCCCCCTGCGCCACTTGGATCAGCATCATGTGGCCCAGATTAGAAGTTTGCACGAAGAGGTTGGTTTGAACTAGATATGTTGCCAACTTAAAAGTACATTGTAAGGTATCATTCCAGTGCTAACAAACATTAAATGCATTGCATGAAATAAATGAACAGTAACTGGTAGCTACAGAATCATGTTGATGGCATAGAAACTCTACAAGCTAGAAAGACTAAGGACCTAGGATTCATAACTCAGCATTCTTGAAAACTTGTAAAATACTTCAGATGTCGAAGAAGTATACTCTGTAGTTCTCAAGAATGTTCAGTGAGCATGTAAAATTAATGCCCTCAAAAAAGAAGTAAACAAGTACAAGTATGAGAACAAGCCTAAGCATGGTACTAAGATTGTAACCAGACCTAAGCATCTTTACAAAAAGTACTCTAAAACATGTTGTATGTGTAAACATGAACAAATAAATTAAGTTAATGAACTGAATAAAGAAAAACATTTTTTGTAATGAAATAATACTAAGAGTTCAATGTAGATGGATGGGACGAAGAATTTTTACATAACTTCAATCAAGGTACAGTAATATCTTTAAACAAAAAAAAGTATGATATTGCAGCAAAAAAATACATTAATACAGTACAAATTCATTCCTAACTCGAAATTAGAAACAATTCTTGCTAATGGATATTCAACCAAAGTTAATACATATCAAAGAGATGACAACGCACCCATATAGAGAGCGTAATAGGCACACCTTCAACAACAAGGCGCTTTGTCAAATAAGAGGCTTGAACTGTTGCTTCCTGTTTGTCTGAGAAGACATTGTTCACATATCGCAGCACAAGAGACGTTTTTCCCACTCGTCCTACAATAAGGAAACAATGATATAAGAAAAGAGTAAAGGGAACAGGATTGTTTTGGAAAAAGAAAGTTAAACATGTTGTGCTGTACAAAACACGGAAGTATATATTCGAGAAAAAAAAACACGAAAGTATATAGTCAAGCAAGTGACCATGTGCTATTTGTCCTAAATCTAAAGTTTACATCACATACATCACCAAGAAAACGTAAACTATTACTCAGCTTGTTACCAACATACTTAGAGCAACCCTACTGGTCATGTGAACTGAAAACTGATGGTTCGCTGAGGCAGATCATGGTGCAGCAGATCAAGTCAAGTGTCATGTTAGGATTTTGGGCCGAGGCAAAGATGGAGGTAGTGAAGGACTTAGAGGCAGTGGGTTGCCCTGGTTCATGAAGAATATCGCCAGCACCACTTCACACCTCCATTGACACAACCGAAATTTTATTTGTTTGAGCAGCCTCGGTTCATACCAAGTTGAAGCATTCAACCAGAGAATCTTCTCCCCTTTGTCAATGCCAATAGTGTGTAAATTGAACTGTGTGACTCACATCAATTTACAACATTGGAGCTGCTCGAACAGCTTATAGGGCTGGAAGCTTACACAGTAAGCATTATAATTTGGCACATAGCATATCCAGTTAGGAACATTTCTCCCTTTTTCAGTTTAAATCAGTAATTCTCTTACCTGATTCTTTTCCAAAAAAAATATATATCGAGTTAAGAACAGAAGCCTATCGTCTTTCATCCTTGTCTATTAATGTAATGCCAATTTACCACAGAGCAAGCACTTCTATACCCATCATTGCTGCCTTCCGTTTTTCAGTCAGAATTCCTCCTCCCATAGATATCTGTAATTTCACGCCTACAACAGCACCGTAAGGCCTAACCCTAGCTAAGGCTTGAGCGCGCACTATACCCGAGAGAGAGCAATAAAATCTACGCGATTTGACGAGACTCCACTTTGATCCGCACTCCCTTAACTACTCTGTACTGGGAGAGTTGGAATGGGCACCGCGCGTGATTGTGGCGAAGGGAAAGGGCTTCGGGTTGGGGATCTGAAGGGAGCCGTACCGTCGCCGAGTAGGACGAGCTTGAAGGAGACGCCAGGCGGCCTCGACCCCATTGGCGACAACGAGGAGGAGGCTTTTCACGGCAGTGGAAGCTTAGCTTCCAGAACCCTCTCCCGGGAGCCGGAGCCGGGGACGGGGCGACGGGGCCGCCGGTTGGCCGGTGAGACGGGAAGGTTGGAGACGGGAAAGTGAGACGTGAATGCGGAAGCCACCAGTGATGGTTACGCAGCTCCGGAATGGCCCACGCATTTTAATTTAGGACTGAGATGGTTACTCAGCCAAAAATTCAAAGAAAGATAATCTCAAAAAAATCAAAGAAAGATCACTTTTATTAAATTATTAGTCTCGTAAAAAAACTTGAAGCATTTTTAAGAGTTTGTCATCTTTAACTTGTCAAATCTTATAATTTGTCAACTCCTAAATTATTTGCCAAGCTAAAAAAACCTCTCAAAAAGTTTTATATTTTTAACTTACCAACAGAAAAAGACTCACAAGCTACTCTATCCGCATGCTATTTTTTAACTTCACCTTCATCCCATGTTGCTTCACGTGCAGAAGTTGTTTTATCAAATTGTTGGAGACTATTTTTTTTATGATTTTGTCAAAATTACATGGGTTCCAAGTTGTTTTGTCAAACTCTTGAAGTTGCTCGCTAAGAGCGGACATTTAGGCATGTTTAAGATAAAAAAAGTTTTGTTTGTCACTAGTGAAACTAATTTCTTTTATGTGTGTTCTTTTTTCACGAGCAGCTTTCTCGTTAAAGTTGAGCTATTTTCTTATCTCATTTTGGTAAAAACAGTTTCATACCATGTTTTAAATAGCGAGTTAAGGCCAATGTGTTTAGCGTCTTATAAACCGTAATTAGCGGACTTTAGCGGCAAAATAGCGGTAAAATTGTGCATGAACGCAAATAGCGGCATAATTTTTTTCAACCTATTTCGGACTATAGCGGCAAAAATTGCGGGCTATTTTTTTCCATGGTTTCATATGATAAAAACATAGAAAATACTATAATGCCCTTTGCTTTTCTTTTTTCATATCTTTTCATAGGTCTTTTTTATCCTCTCGTCTTCCTCCCGTAGCATTTGTGTCGCGTGGCAGTGCCCATGCTCACAGGATCCACCCACAGTAGCTTGCTTCCTGCTGTCCATGACTGCGCCCAGAGGTGGTCGCGCTTGCTAAGTGCCACGACGGCCGTGGCAACTCGCACCTCGCCGTGCACCGTGCTCATTAGGGATGAAAACGGATCGGATCGGAGCGGATAATGGCTTCCCCATATCCTAATCCTCTTTTTGTCATCGGATTCGGAGCGGATCGGATATTGTACGGATCCGGATGCGAATGCGGATTTTTTAGGATGCCGGAAATGGTGCGGGTTCGGTCCGGAATCGGAGCGGAAGCGGACTTTTCTAAGTAGGATTATACGTGCTTACATATTTTTCTTTATACACAATAACAATAATATATGTATATATATAGAATAATGCATACTTTTTACGTATATTTTTTACATGAATATATGTATATACACGCAAAGATTAAGATGGGATCGAAGTGCCGCTAGATCATTCGTCCAGCATCGTCCCTTTGCCTTGCTCATTACTAGTGATTAGCAAATAGCCACCACACCAATTAGTCAAATAGATAATCACGTGATTACCTTTTATATATGATAAACAGATACTTAAATTAGTGTAAAAATAGTTGACATAGGCTAAATATAATAATGAGCTGGGCTGACTTGTACTTTTTTTTTTGTTTGGGCTCTTTAAAGTTCGGATTATCCTATTTAATGCATCGGATAATCCGTGTTTAATTATCGGATAATCAATATCCGCCGGATTTCGCCAATACCATATCCTACCCCACATCCGCATATGATCGGATTCGGATTATCCATATCCGCACGGATATTAAAAGCAATTCTCCACATCCTTAAAATTCGGATTCGGAGCGGATCGGAGCGGAGAATTATCCGTACCACTTTCATCCCTGGTGCTCATAGGCCTCGCCCGTGGCAGCTTGTGCCCGGTCGGCGCTCGCCACGCACGCCTCGTACGCTTGGCATGCCTGCGGGGCGAAATGAAGATGTGATATGTTAGGGTATTGGAATAAGGCTTTTTTAGCTTTCTCACCCTATATATCCATTTATGAGGGCAAGGGAAAAAAGAGCTTCACCCTTCAATGTATTTTGAAAAAAAAAAAAGATCTTTTGGAAAAAAAAAACCTCATGACACAACTTGAAACTATTTGTGAAGTTGTACCAAACAAGACCAAAAGGTAATCTTCTCACCTAGGTTTAGAAAAATCCTAAACCCCTGCACTACTCACACACATAGAACGATGCGACGACATGTCATTAGGTTCATGCTAGACAAAAATAAAAAGATAGCACAAATTTTGACTCTTTAGTACTCCCTCCATTCAAGAAATAATGCAAATCTAGCATAGTATCATATTTTTAGTATCTTAAGTTTGACTAATTATAAATAAAAAAATCAATATCCATAATATACATAAATATCATCACATTACTGTCACTAGCCACCAATGTCACGCTTCACTTCACCTCGAGCAGTCACCGCCAAGCGTGTGATGCCACCTCGTGGACTCTCTGTTGCGTTGTGTGGCTTGGTGAAGAGCTCCTCTCTTTTCTTGATGTTCTGTAGTAGTAGCTATCGTTGTTTATGTATGCGGCTATTATATATGTGGTTGTGTTGTGTTGTATTCGCTGGTAACGGCTCTCTTCTTCTTAATGGAAAAAATTGAAGTCGTGTTCGAGAAAAAAATAATAAATTGATTTAGAACTATAAATATTAATACTACTAGTTGAGTGCCCGTGCATTGCTACGGGAACTAATTTTTTTTTATAATATAACATGTCATGATAACAGCTACTTTTTGAAAGATAAATCTTTGAGATCAATATTTTTAGCTTACCCTTCAAAAAAATATATATATATTTAGCTTACACCAATATTCTAGAACCTTAGAATATTGTTTGAATAGTGTATAGGGCGCTCATGCATACAGAAAATTAATCTTGAGATGGCATCGCCCATAAGATTCTAGAACTCAATCCTGACATCTTCTCATAAGATTGGGCAGCAAACAATGAAATTCTTCTACCTGAATATCTAAACAAATATTCAATTGATCACCGTTAGCAAAGTGTTGAGCATCTTATTACAAACATAGGCTTGTAAAATTATATATAGCATGAACTCAGGATATCATATCATTTCTAAATGTAGTACACAGGCTCAAGTAAATACAAACATTCAAGCTTAGTATGATTTATAATAATCTCTGCCAAGTCCTTTGTTCCTAGCTAGATAACAAATTGTATACCATGGTAGATAAACTGTGTACCATCCGGCTACTCACACAGGGCCGTCCCGGCCTAAACCTAGGCCCTGTTCAAAGTTTAAAATGGGGCTTCATAGGCTAGCAAAAAAGATCAATAAATAGTACTTATATACCAAAAAGGCCTGACATGAGAAGTATTCTGGTCATTGCCATTACTAACCATTTGAGCACTTGTGTTGTCAACAAGAACTTCCCCAATCCCAGTATTATTTTGTATCTATGTCGAATCTAATAAAGGAGTATTCTTCACCGATCAGTCTTCAACTCGGCTCGGCTCGTAGGCTTGTAGCCTCGCCATTCGTTGTTCGGTGCTTCCAAAATGCGGCAAATGCCAAAGCGTCGCGAGCTGCGAATCATCAGGAAGCTAGAACGAATACGGACGATAGGAAGGGAGCGGCGGAGAGCTGTCGATAGTACATATAGTTTAGGCCAAAAAAATATAGACAAAACCTATATACTGTTGGGCTATACACATGAGATTGAGGCCCCTAGAAATTGGAGACCCTGTACCGTCGCACTGGCCGCACGTGCCTAGGGACGGGCCTGACTCACAACACTTATTCTTCCCAAGTTCCCATAGGTCACCCAAATTGCAAAACTTAATTCACTCAATACTATCTTCAGACATTGTAAACTGTTTGACTAATTTGATCATCGTAGAATCGAAGACCACTGAAATGAATTATAGTGACTGCAAGTTGTCTCTCCATCCAATTTGGCTTTGCCACCACACCCTCAGGAATGCATTGTCAGTGATACAACATCCGAGATTGATAGCCATAAGAAGCTTACATAATACCAGGCTTTGTGTGTCTGTTATTTTGAAGCACCAGGTCATCTCTGGCTCCTTAAATTGCTGAAGCAGGCAAGCGGCTCTTTAAGCTGCTGGAGCATGGCAGGAACAAGTGCTTAACCCCATGAATGATCTTTAGAAGGATAGCAAATTAGTAATATCAACCATTGTTGGAAACTTGGGATCTGAGGAATAACTTGGGTAACTAAAACTGATATGCAAATATACTATGTTGTATTAAAAATTTAGGTATCTGGAATAAACTAAAAGATGAGGCAAAACCTTTGAAAACTGTGCGTATGGAACTATTCCAACCGAGAAAAGGTTTTGCACATAACGTTTTTCCATTTTTCATATAATTATCTCTATCTTAACAGTAATAAGAAAACTCAACCCCTTACAATTCAAAAAATGAACACAATTTCAAATTATCCTGAGGATGAAGAGAAGGACCTCACAAAGAACTCCAATATCTCCAGTATTAGAACATGGACTCAAATTTGACATAATAATCAAGACTCTAAATTGCATTGTTTCTTACCTTGAAGCCATCGTATGACTCCTGCAAAATATAGCACTTGTCTGACACGATCTGTTCAAGAAGCATCAGGAACATGTTGCAAGCCACTGGTGACCTCCAATGGCAACTACCATCTTTGTCATGCTCCGGGAACAAGCTATCCTTGAACCTGCTATAGCATGGAGCACTTGAAGTTGAACACGTATTTAGGGAGGATCCTCATATTTATATCCTTGTTCCACAAAATGTACCGCTATAGATTCTCCAGCTTGTCCACATCGCTGGCATAGTCTGCTGGGGCAGGACTGCAATGACCCTGCCGGGACAACCTCCGGCCATCCCATCAGCATGCAGCACAGCTCGACGTGTGCCTCACCACTCTTGCCATGGCCAGCATGGAACTGAAATAAAGACAATTAAAAGGATTAGGCTGATCTGACGAATTGCTTAACTGGGCACAAATTGTTGAGATGAAGTTAACTGGAATATATAATCAGAGATCACTCCATGGTAAGCTGCTGCTACCAACTGCAGCGGTTGTTTTTCCCATTTCTCACTGAAGTTACCTGCTATACTTCCATATATATATTTTTTGTTTATTTTGATATACAATTGAAGAATTGCTTCGATTAGCAAGAAATTTATTGTAACACAAAATGACTGATCAGTGTCTTCATAATTAAGCAATTGAAAGGACAAGACATTTAAGAACTCTATATTTATTTTAGTGCAAGGGGCAAAGAAACAAGAAATTGGTTCAGGATTTGGCAAAAGGAACATGAACTTTGCTCTAGTTTGATATGGTAAACTAAACTGCATGAATGTATATAAGCAACTCTATGATCTATTTAGCAATCATCAGGCTAGCTAGATAGAAGAGGAACTATGGTCAAAATTATTTCAAATTCATCCAGAAAATTCGATGCAGCTTCATATACAAGTCAAAGAAAATGAGAATCTTTGCAGCTTGGCAAATCATGAGTTCAAAACTTATCTGAATGAGGATGCCAAAACCAGCAAGGAACTCACCTCATGTCGGGGCATTGTGGCAGGATCACAAAAGCAGCACGGAACTCACCTGGTGCAGTACTATATACACACCATGAAAAAGATAGCATATGTTCTATCATTGATACCTGAAAGATAAAATTGCAGATTTAACAATGACCTCCAAATTGCAACTATGGTTTCAGAACCCGACGAATAACCTCATAAGCATACCTTCAATATACTTGGACTTCCGGCGAGTTCTCACATTCTTATTCACGTTCTTTGAATTTTCAATAAAGGCAAATACAATTTTTCAATGAAAAAAGGTCACAGTGGCTAAAACAATCAGACACGACAATCTTATTGGCATTTTGTCGAGCATTTGGGGTACAACTATCTTGTATCAAAAGTTTGCAATGCAGAGATATTGAACGGAAGAAGGGGGGCAGATTTATAACTTAAGGAAAGATGCATCTGTACCAGGAACCTTCTTGACTATGGAGCCACAGACCCAACCAGCCACGCTCGCCAGCACGGAGCCGCTCCGCCGTCCCTGTGCTCATCGGCGACGATGGGCTTCTTCAGAATGAAACGTATACAACAACGGAGATAGCAAGAACACTGGGGATAAGGTTGCAGTTAATGAGAGGAGATGTATACATGAAGATCCAGGCCAAGAAACAACAACGAAGAGAGATCGGGCACTGTCTTTGTGAAATACCTAGACTGGAGGAAGAGGTTGCAGAGACAGAGAAGCAGGAGCGGACTCCACCACCGCGGGCGGCGCTCCATGGCGAGGACGGCGGTTGGCACGGCGAATGTGCTGACGGCGGGCTGGCAGGGCTCCCATGCTGCTGGGGACTCCCTCGCCGCCGCTCCGAATTATGGGGCAGGCTGAGCAGGCGGCGGCAGTGGCAGCGCCCTTGGCCTCAGAGAGCGGGGTGGGGGTAACGACGGCGGTTTCGCGGAGGGCGACTGCGAGCTGCTGCAGGCGAGGGCGGACGGCGGTTCCGCGAACAGCGATTGCGAGCTGCGGGCGTGGGCGGCACGGGCGGACGGCGGTTCGTCGAGCGCGACGGCGAGCTGCAGAGCGGGCAGCGCCCCTGACTCTCGGCTGACAGGGGAATTACGGGAGGGGAGATTTTTTTTGTGTGTGGATGGGGGAGGGGGTTACGTGAGGGGAGTTTTTTTTTTTTTTTTTTTTTTTTTTTTTTTTTTTTTTTTTTTTTACGGGAGAGACGTGGGGAGAGCGGGTTACGGAGGGACGGGAGTTATTAGAGGAGGTGAAGCGATTAGCGTGAGCAGGTGATATCATTTGACTCTTTTTAGTAGTAAGATTTGCTAGAAAACTTTAACTAGCCCGCAACAAGTAGTTGTGCTCTGCTTTCTTGGCCGGAGGGAGTATTAGGCATAGATTAGCAACTTGTTCGAACAATTCTTCTCAAAAAAAACTTGTTCGAACAATCAGTTTGCTATACGGGGCAGTTTCAAACTTCAAAATCAGCATCTACGTACGATCTTGAGTGGACCACTAATCTTTCTAGTCAAGGAAGGCACAAGCCTTCAAGTTGTTTTGCATTTCGAAGTCAACAAACGCTTGGCCCAGTCAATCTTCTTCTATGGCGTTCTGTTCAGCTGTCAGCAGGGTCAATCTGAGCTCGCTGCTGCCCAGAAAAGGAGTGCACCTCAAGTGCGCGCCACTGACTCAATGTCACGGTGACGTTTGTCAACGAATCCGCATGAACGCTGCTGTTTTGGTGTCCTTTGGCAGACGGCTTCTGCATTGCAGTTTTCTATGAGCAACCGCGATGTACCTTTCTTGACCAAGTCTCAGATTCTTCCATGGCCGTCTACTCATCTTGTTCTATGCTTCCATTGATATCTCCGGCCTTTGGGGTACAAATCCATCTTTTCCCGACACACCGTTCTACTGCCGGACATGGAAGCCGTCGATAATACCCGCCATGATCAAGATCACCGCGCCGCTGCAGCGTTGAGTGTCGGGCTGGAGGTGGAGCTCGTCGGAGAGCGCAAAAATGGCGCCGCCCCCACCCGTACCGTCCTCGAGCAACAAGAACCCGAGCCAAGAAACGAAGGCCGGCGGCGACCTGGTCGCGCGCGGCGCCTTGCCCAGAGGCTCCACCCGGCGACCGTCGCGCGCGTGTCCTGGCGCTGGTTGAAGCACCCGGCGCACCTCGCCCTTGTCGTGTGGGCGCTCTGCGTGGCGGCGTCCGGCGCCATGCTAGGGCTCCTCCTCCTCGGATCCCTCAACGACGCCTTCCCTCGGAGGTCAATTCGCAACCGGTGGATCGAGATCAACAACCAGGTGCTCAACGCGCTGTTCACGCTCATGAGCATCTACCAGCACCCGGCGCTCTGCCACCACGCCGTACAACTGATCCGATGGCGCCCCGCGGACGCCAAGGAGCTCAGGGAAGCCTACTGCCGGAAGGGCGCCGGCGCGAGCGCCCGACCCGGCGATCGGGCTCACATGTCCGTGGTAGTCGTGCTGCTGCACGCCACGTGCTTCGCGCAGTACGCCATGTGCGGGCTCTACTGGGCGTACTCGCGCAAGGCACGTCCGGATGACGCCCTGACCTCGCTCACCGTGGTCGGCACCGCGACGCCGGTGATCGCCGGCCTGTACATGTACTTCAGCCCTCTAGGGAGGAACCGCGGGGGGCGGAGCGTGCACCAAGAGCCCGACGAACGTTCAGCAGCCTCCTCTGACGAGAACGCTGGGATTGCAGCGGTTGAGGTGGAGGTTGGCGCTGAGTGGGCCGGCGGTCTGCTCGACGTCGGCGACGACCCGACAGCGTGCTGGTTCTCGTGCCTCTGCACGTTCTGCGTGTTCGGGTGGAACATGGAGCGTCTGGGCTTTGGGAACGCGCACGTGCACACCACCATGTTCGCGCTGCTCTGCTTCGCGCCGCTGTGGGTGCTCAGCGCCGCGGCGCTCAGCATCCGGGACGACGACGTCGCCTTCGCGGTCGGCGCGACGGGGGTGGTCCTCTGCGCGCTCGGCCTGCTCTACGGCGGGTTCTGGCGCGCGCGGATGCGGCGCAAGTATGGGCTCCCTGCCACCAACGCGTGTTGCGGCGCGTCGCCGTCGCTCGCGGACTACGGGCAGTGGATGTTCTGCTGGGGCTGCGCGCTGGCGCAGGAGGTGCGCACCGCCGACATCCTCCTCGACGTCGAGGTTGGAAGCGTCAACCGCCCGGACTCCGACGGCCGGCAAGTTGATGCTGATGCACAAGCTCTGCAGCCTTTGCCGAGGGAGAGTGGAGTCAAGTCGTTTCATCAGGATGGGTCTTCCAATCTTGCTAAGCCGGCGACAACTGACACCCACTCTGTTCAGGTTCAGCTGTCGAGTTACTCGACGAGTCGAGGCGACGAGTCGCCATTGCTGCTGCAAGATGAGGGGAGCAGTTCTTCTTCGGGAGAAATGACTCCTCCTGTGCCACCATCGATACCAGAAGGTGAACGTCGACGAGATCAGTAACACGGAGCTGCGCTCCAGGAATGCCAATATGTGTGTACAGATTGCAGAGTTCGCGTCCTTTTTTCGCTTTTACTTTTCCTTTCGACTTATTTCTCTCTGAATTCAGATGTTTGCTCTAATCTTGAAACCCAAACGTGGTGCTTTTAGTTTTTGACTGAATCGATGACTAAAGAGGCACACGATATCCATGTTCGCTCAAACTCATTGTCAAGTATTAGCAGATTGGGCCAAAAGCACAGCTCCGTGTTCTTTGGAAGCCGTCGGATCTTCATGGAAACAAAAGTACGGAGATGCACTAGGTTCCCGTTTCAAATAAAGCGGGACATTGATCCAAGGCTGGGCCGTTTGAAGCGGGACATTGATCTAAGCGTTGCCTCAATGGATTATTACAAGTCCCTCTTCGTGAGTTGCTTTTTCCAATGTGGCCTCACACCTGTGTTGCGCGCGGACAGTGTGACCAACCTTTTAGGGGAGGTTGGAGGCGATGTTGGCTAACGGAGGGCGTGTGAGGTGGTTAACAAAACAGAGGCACTCCCTCTATTTCTAAACTAAACCATCAACTCTTACTTGCATGTGCTATGCTTGTAGATCAATAAATAATAAACTAGAAGATTGTGTTTACTAGTAACTACTACACCCCCGTCTCAAAATAATGCAATTCTACTTTTACCCTGAGTTAAATCTTAGTATCAACATTTACATGAAAATATATTCCATGATAAGTTTAGTGACACTGACACTTATTTATAAGCTTGACTAAACTTGTGATTGTTTGACTTTGGATATGGCATTTTCTAGATGGAGTACAAATAATGAAAATAATTTATATTGTGCATGTCTTCATCATTGTTTATTTTCTAACACAATCTATACAACATTTGCAATCTCTATTTAATTTGTGGTGAGATTATCAATTACTCTATGTAATTATGTATCCATAACTTTTCTCCTCCATGGAGGCATTTGATACTACTACGGGATCCACGATTCCTATTAGTCCATCATTGTCTCGTGTGTGCTAGAGCCACAAGTGATCCAACTTCACCGTTGGGTCGTAAGACTATGAGCAGAACAATGATTATTGGTACCCTACTGACTCGGAAGCAAAGGTGTCTATTGTTAACAGCACTAGTCACAAACTAACAGCGATACGGGGAATATCACTACCAAGTCAGGCAACAATCCAACGGTAATATTCCTCTGCCAATAGTATTGGCAATATCACTACCTAATAAGTTTCGACAATAGTGATGGCAATATCAGTGCTAAGTTTCAATAGACCTAGCATTGTCCTAGCTACAATATAGAATCCTAGCCACCTTCTTCCTCCTCGAGCACACCCATCCAAGGAGAGGGAGGAAGGTGGTGGCTAGCGTTTTTTTCCCCACAAAGATGCTCAAGGAAGGTGTTGACGAATAAATCAGCCAACGCACCGGTAGCAGGCCTTGGACGCCCTAGAGGTGCCTCGAAGCGACCTGCAACGCAGCGACGACGTAGCATGGCCGGCAAACCGATCTAGAGATCGATAAGCCGACGTAGAGCCCGCCGACGGAAGGGTAAACTCTAGAACAACCTCCGGGAAGACCCGTCGGGAGGATGCACGTAGGGGATCTCCTAGGAACCAGCGGATGGCGCCTAGAATTGCCGATGAACTCGCGGAGAGAAGCACCGAACAGCAGCTAGAAAATTAGGGCAGGATGTAGAAGAAGAAGAAGGGTAAATTGATCGTCTATATCGATTTATGTTGGTTTGTATGTCGATTGATTGGATGGGTTCAATCGGCCATGATCCCCTCGTATATATGGGGGGGTGGTCTTATCCCAATAGGAAACTCTCCCAAAACTCGTCCATCAAGTTTCCCACGAGTTAAACTTTCCAAAAGTCCGATTTGCATACGAATCGGACCTCCCAACACAGCGCCGGACGCGTCCGGCGCGTTAGGCGCGCGTCCGACGCGTGCGTCCGGTGTCCCGCGCGCGCCACGGTACTTTTGTACCGAGTCCGGCGCGCGCCGGACGCTCCAGGCCCAGCGTCCGATGCTGTTGGGCGCGAGCGCGCGCGCGGGCGACCCAGCGTCCGGCGCCGAGCGCAGCGTCCGGCGCCCGGCGTCTGGCGCCCGAGCCGGCCCATGAAGTCTCTGGACTGCGTCCGGCGCTCGGCTGAGCGGCGTCCGGCGCCTCCTGGTGAACTTCGCCCATTTTTGCCTCGCGTCGATGTACTTGACACGTCTTGTTTTCTTATTGCCATTTTCGAGTGTCAACACATGCCCCCCCTGTTTTTAAGTGAATTAGCTTATGAACTTGAAAATACTTTTTCACGTGTTAACCAACTAGCAACGATGCCCATCACATCGGCTAACCGGCGACTAAGGGCGATGTATTACATCGGCCATTTTTGTTCTAAGGGCGATACATGTATCGGCCATTATTTGGAAGAGCACTAGGCTTCTTGCCAAACACTTGGGAAGTATTTTTTCATATACCTCCCGTTGATTGCTTTATCGAGACGTTCCCCTTTCAATGTCTCTAGCACATAGGAATTTCTGCGTATCACCTTGATCACTCTTAAAGGACCCTCCCAATTAGGAGACCACTTGCCAAATTGATTGCTCTTCGATCCAATAGGGAGTATGGTTTTCCACACTAAATCTCCTACTTGAAAAGATTTGCTCCTCACCTTCTTGTTATAGGCCTTTGCAACACGCATCTTGTCTTTTTCAATCTCCTTTAGAGCTTCAATTCTCTTGTCGGTCACATCACCTATGTTGTCCATCATGAGATCATAGTACACTTCAGTGGATAAGTCATCTTGCTTGGCAAATCTAAGTGCACCCAAGTTCACTTCAACGGGCAACATAGCTTCTTGACCATAGACTAATTCAAACGGAGTTGCCTTTATTGCACCATACTTTGATGTGCGATATGCCCACAAAGCTTCCGACAAGACCTCATGCCAGCTCCTTGGAGTCCCTTCAATCTTCTTCTTGATGAGCTTGATCAAAGTCTTGTTACTAGCTTCAGCTTGGCCATTAGCTTGAGCATAGTATGGAGATGAATTGACCATCTTGATTCTGTATGATTCGGCAAACGCCTTCACCTCTTTAGCCATAAAAGATGTCCCTTGATCGGTATGTAATACTTGAGGGATGCCGAATCTATGAATAATATGCTCTTTGATAAACTCTATTACCTCCACATGAGTAATATTCTTCAAGGGGACTGCCTCACACCATTTTGTGAAATAATCTGTAGCAACTAAGACAAACTTGTGTCCCTTTGAAGACGAGGGGTGTATTTGGCCAATGAAATCTAGCCCCCAACCTCTGAACGGCCACGGTGATGTAATAGAATGGAGCTCCAAAGCGGGCGCCATTTGAATGTTCCCAAACCGTTGGCATTCTTCACAACCTTTGTAGTAACGCATACAATCGGCAATCATAGTAGGCCAATAGAAACCAGCCCTTCTCAACAACCACTTCATCTTGTGAGCCGATTGATGCGTACCACAAACTCCTTCATGGACTTCTCCCATAGCCACTTTTGCATCTTCAGGCCCTAAGAACTTCAATAAAAGACCATCGGCTGTCCTCCTATACAATTCATCATGTTGCCATGTGTATTGGAAAGCAAGCCGCCGGATGGATCGATCAACCTTAGTACTAGGATCCTGCAAATATTTAATCAAGAGAGTCCTCCAATCCTCTAAATCGGTACTAGTGTCACTAGACCGATTTGAGATATCATCAGAAGCATATGCTTCAGAAAAATTGGTTAATCCGATCATATTGGACGGTTGAACCAATTCATTTGTCCCTGCACAAATAAAATTTATATTCTCATACATCGGCTTTGTTTGTATATGAAAGTTTCGCTTACTAACTTCAAAGCCGGATGCTTGTTGAGCTAGCTTGTTAGCCCTCCCATTCTTTTCTCTAGAAATATGCCAAATTTTAAATTCAACAAGTTTAGAGATGTATTCAAACAAATTGAGGCAAGCACGTAATGATTCATCTAAACATTCAATCTCTCCACTAACTTGCTGAACAACAAGTAATGAATCACCATATGCTTCAACATGCTGCACGTCCATGGAGGTTAACATGATCAATCCGAATAACAAAGCTTGATATTCGACTTGATTGTTAGTGCAAGGGAATTCTAATCGGCTAAGCATCTCGGTCACAAGTCCATTGGGAGAGATTAAAACAATTCCAATGCCTCGACCGTTTCTGCAGACCGATCCATCAAAATATAATGTCCATGGGGCAATTGTGATGTAATTGATATCATCATCAAACTTTATGCTATGCTCAACAATAAAATCAGCAAGTACTTGGCCTTTGATTGCTCGCAATGGCTCAAAAACCAAATCATATTTAATTAAAGAGTACGCCCACTTGCCTAATCTCCCACTGAGGATCGGCCGATGTAGCATATGCTTAATGACATCGGCCTGGCACGCTACAACACATGTACTTGACATCAAATAATGTCTCATCTTATGACATGCAAAGTACAGTGATAAGCACAATTTTTCAATGTGGGTGTACCTTGTCTCGGGATCAAGAAGACAGCGCCCAATGTAGGCAATAACATACTCCTTCCCTTCGTCTTCTTGAGTCATCACGGCGCCAATCACCTTCTCTTCGGCAGTAATATATAGCTTGAATGGTACTCCTCTTCTTGGTGCACGAAGAACCGGCGGTGATGATAGATATTCCTTTATCTTGTCAAATGCTTCTTGTTGTTTTGCCCCCCAAGCAAAATCAGATTCATCTTTCAACTTGAGTATGGGGATGAAAGGAATAATCTTCCTGGACAAATTAGCAATAAATCTTCTAAGATAGTTGACCTTTCCCAAGAATTTCTGCACATCTTTCTTGCATGTGGGCGGCTCAACCTTCTTGATCTTCTCAATCCTCTTGGGATCAACTTCTATGCCTTTATCATGAATAACGAAGCCCAGCCGATACTCCAAAGGCACACTTGAGTAGATTCATCTTCAAACCATAGCGGCGCATCTTCTCCAAAGCAAGACACAAATCGGCTAAGTGAGACTTATGGGCAGCCGATTTAATCACAATATCATCAATGTAAACCTCCATAATCACCCCAATTAGATCATGGAAAATCAGATTCATCGCTCTTTGGTAAGTTGCACCTGCATTCTTCAACCCAAAGGTCATAACAATCCACTCAAACAAGCCAACAAAACTGGGAAAAATGAAAGCTGTCTTTGATGTGTCTTCTTTCGCCATAAAAATCTGATTGTACCCCGCGTTACCATCAAGAAAGCTAATCATCTTATGCCCCGAAGCATCATTGATCAACATATCGGCTATAGGCATAGGATACTCATCTTTGGGAGTAGCTCTATTTAAATCTCTGAAATCAATGCAAACTCTAATCTTGCCGCTGTCCTTCTTCTCAACTGGCACAATGTTAGAGACCCACTCCGCATATTGGCATGGACGTATGAACTCCGTCTGCAACAACCTTTAGATCTCCTCCTTTATTCGGTCATGGATAGCCGAATTGAAGCGCCTTGGATGTTGCTTGACAGGTTTGAAGTTCTTCTTGAGAATAAGCCGATGCTCAACAAGATCTCGGCTCAATCCCGGCATCTCGGTGTAGTTCCATGCAAAACAATCAACATATTCCTTGAGAAGCGCGATTAATTCAACTTTGAAATAGGCTTCCAAGTTTTGGTTAATAAACGTCGGCCGCGGCGTAGTACTATCCCAATGTCAACTTGCTCCAAAGGGTCGGCCGATGTAAAACCTTGGCCCAACTTATTGAGCTCATCAAAGTCATCAATTGCTTCACAAGTATCGGTCTTCTCAGCCCGATATTGCTCTAAACGATGCTTTAACCATTCACGATTATCCACTAAATGATTGTGTTGAGCCGATTGTCAATCGGCTTGAGAGATATGGGAACAAAGTAGCCCCTAGAATAATCAACATAATCATATGTGGAGAGATCCCTGCCTGATAAGCACCCCATGGCGCCATGCCCTTCGGTCTCGGACGAATCAGCAATTGCAACTTCAACCGATGAATCCGCATGGACAATCTCCACAGTATCGCCAACCCACTGGATGAGAAACTGGTGTAGACTAGAAGGGACACACTCATTAGCATGTATCCAATCACGCCCAAGTATCACATTGTAGCTCCCTTTGATGTCGGCGACGAAGAAAGCGGTAGCCAAGGTCTTGCTCCCGATGGTCAACTCAACGTTAGCAATTCCCTTGGCCGGAATTGGAGCATCTCCACCTACTCCGGTGATGGTCATGTTGGTCCGGATTAGCTCCTCCTCCTTGATCCCAAGCTTGCGGAACAACGTGTATGGCATGCCATTGACAATTGCACCGCTATCCACTAGCATGCTATGCACTAGAGTCCCATTGATGTGACCTCTCAAGTTGAGAGGCCGGAGATGATCCACCTTGACTCCCGGTTTCTTGAACACGGCGTCCTCCACCGCAAACACTAGCTCCGCTGCTGGTGGCTCCTCCTCATCATGACGGATCACGTAGTAATCCGAAGATAGATATACCACATTGATCCGCTCCGGCGATGGCTCATAATCTACCATCTCATCGTCTTGTTCCACCGGAGCTTCCATACCTAGCACATCAGCAACCACAACAGCAAACTCTTTGGGATTCTCCCCAATATTTTCAGAAACTACCGTAATCGGTTCCGTCTCTTTGGGAGAAGTTGCAACCGATTCAACAACTTCTGGAACGCTTGTTTCAGCATCTACCGGTTTAGCCTATTCTTCAATCGGTTTGGTCGGTTCATGCTCCATCGTCTTTTGAGCCACTTCTACCGGCTTGACCGATTCTTCAATCGGTTTGGCCGGTGTCGGATCTGCAGCAACACCATCGTCCTTCTTCGGTGCACTCCCTTGAGGATTCTCAAGAGCTTGCTTCTTCAATTTCTTGGCCCGGGCGCGCTGCAACTTCCGCTTTTGGGTCTTGTCCATGTTGGGTGGACACCACTTGGGTTGTGTATACTTTGGATCCCTTGGCGGCTTCTCTTTTCCAGCAACTCCCTTCATTGTTTCATCTTGCACGCTTGCTAGAATTTTGGTATTAACCACAATCGGTTCATTGTCGGCAACTATCGGAGCCGACATTGACCCGATGGCGATTTGTGGTGCAGGAGCTTGCTTTGGAGGAACTTCCTTGGGCGCCTCCACCTTCTTCGGGGCTTCAACCTTCTTGGGCACATACGCCAATTGCATTGGCGCCTTTCCTCTCCCCTGGGACGATTGAGCATTGGGCGGAAGCACTTCTCCCTTCCCGTTATAGCCCGATTGATGAGCCAATCGGCTAAAAACGGATGGATTCACTTTATATCCAGCAGCACCTTCAAACCCTTGGCGCGATGATGTAGCATTTGGGTACGGCACCCACACACCTTGGGCGCCCCATTGTGGCAAAGGCAAGACGGGTGGAGCTGGAGTCACCGGTGGTCCCCAACGAGATGGCCGCGAATGAACAACCTGCGAATAAGAATCAGCTGAAAGAGTCGTAGCCTTTTGCCTCTTGTCTTCATCTTCACGTTTAGGAGGCGTAGACTCCTTTTTTTATCGACCGATTTGTTAGAATCGGCCTTTTGTTGTTTGTACTTCGCCATAAGCTTATCAAAAGTACAAAGTGGCTTCACCACAAATTTCTTAGGCTTCGGCTCCTTCTCCTTCCAAACTTCTACCTCCGGCTTGTGTGGAATAAATGTGCGGATCACATGAATGTCGGAAGTAACGGATTTCTCAGGAGGTTGTGAGTCGGTTTGACCGATTGTATCAATTGGTTTGACCAACTTGGAAGTTCCTGGAGCACCATCGGTAGGGGCAGTCTTAGGCGCCTCCACCTTGCTTGCTTGGTCGACTTGACCGATTGTAGAAATCGGTCGTGCCGGCCGTTGTCGCGCTGCTTGAGTTTCATACCATCTTTGCCTTCTCAATGCCTCCGCTGATCCAGCGGTGATGGTGAGCTTATTCTTGCCGTCTTGATTCTTCTCCATCACCACTTGTCGCCCCAAATTCTTTTGGACATTCGGTGCAGGATGTGGTTCACCGATGATGACATTCTTGCCTTTAGCTCCATCGGCTTGTTCAGGACGAATCAAAATAGCTGGAGCCCCCACCTCAATAGTGTTGGTGTTGTTGTTTGGGAAGGGGTTCCTCTTGATCTCCATGTCTGCAAGACTTAATCGTCCCTCATTGAGGGCCGATTGTATCTGTCGACGGAAATAATTGCAATCATTAGTGGCATGAGAATAAGAATTATGATATTTGTATTAAGCTCTCTTCTTAATCTCATCTGAAGAAGGCATGGTATAATTAATTCGAATGTGTCCGATTTTCAGCAACTCATCGAAAAATACGGTCACATTTAGAAACATCAAAAGTAAACTTTACTTCCTCACCCCGATTCTTTTGAATTGGTTTGAGAGAAGGATAAGTCACAAGCTTGTTCTCTGCTGGCCACCTAATTTCAGCGGCGTTGCATTCACCTGTTTCATCTTCCAAACTATCTGAAACAATATGAAAAGCATGCGTGTTCGAACGAAGAGACTTATATGCCTCGCGAGACTCTTTAAGGCGCGATTCCCAATAAACGACCTTCTCAACGAGGTGGTTGAAATTATTAAATTGTACATTCTCAAGTTTCTCACGAATCCTAGAATGCAAACCATTAAAGCATATATCAACCAAATATCTTTCAGAGATCATCAAATGAAAGCATCGGTTCTTAATCTCTTTAGCCCTTTTAATAAAATCAAGAACAAGTTCATCTCGCCCTTGACGAATCGATGTAAAATGTGACAATCTAGTCTCTTGGACCCCGGTATAAAAGTGGCTATGAAATTTCTCTTCTAATTGGGCCCAAGAACCAATGGTGCATGCAGGTAATGAAGTAAACCAAGCAAAAGCTGTGCCAGTAAGAGATAAAGGAAAATAGCTTACTTTCATGTAATCATAGGCACATCCTTCTCCTAGTTGAGCTAAATACATGCTAACATGCTCCATAGATGTTTTGTCATCACTACCACTAAATTTCTGAAAATCCGACACTTTCCATCCTAGAGGAGGTTTCATGTAATCAAAGTGCAGGGTGTATGGCTTGTGGTAGATAACTTTGCTAGGCCTAAGGGGTACACCTAGGGTTTTCTCAAGAGACTTAGACAAATCTTCCTTAAACCGATTAAGTGTGTCGGTATAATCGGTAGAAGGAGCAGTTTTAGACCTATCTTGATGAGGAATTTCACTAGGTGACTTCGGCGGGTTTGGGAGGATTGATTCTCCCACCGAAGACTTACTCTTTTGCTTCTTTTTGGTTCGTGGAGAACGATCCGAATCATTAGCAAAGGTAACTATAGGCTTGGGTTTAGCAGAATCGGTCTTACTTGTTTTGTGTGTTTTGAAGCCCGATTTGCTCTTATTTGCCTTTGCATAAAAGGTCTTGATTTTCATAAAAAATAGGAGGCATACCGTATTCATATTCTACTTCCTCAACATCCGATTCATCCGAATCGGATTGTTGCTTGCCTTCTAACCTATCGAATCTAGCCATAATCATATTTACCGTAGAAGCTAATGTTCCTTCTTCTTATGAGTATCTAGCATAGCGGCAAAATCACCATGCGTAGGGCCAGGATCTTCAAATAAAAGCTTTTCATTGCTTACCTTTTTCCCTAAAGATGATGAAGATGTGAACAACCCGGCGTAGTCCGGCTCCTTGACTTGCTTGACCTTGTCCAAGCGCCCCTTGTGGCAGCTCTCGAAGAAAGCCTTGCACATGGCGTCGAGTTGTCCTTGAAGCTTGCTACGGAGATCGTCGGGAAGCTCGTCCATGTTCTGTGGACAGACGATGTTCTTCGAGCTGATGTTGGTACGATCATCTCCACTTGAATCACCATCACGGCTGCTCCCCATGTTAGTAGATGGATACTGGAGACGGCGCCTTGCGCTCTTCCCCAGCGGAGTCGCCAAAAAGTGTGTTGACGAATAAATCCGCCAACGCACCGGTAGCGGGCCTTGGACGCCCTAGAGGTGCCTCGAAGCGACCGGCAACGCAGCGACGACGTAGCATGGCCGGCAAACCGATCTAGAGATCGATAAGCCGACGTAGAGCCCGCCGACGGAAGGGTAAACCCTAGAACAACCTCCGGGAAGACCCGTCGGGAGGATGCACGTAGGGGATCTCCTAGGAACCAGCGGATGGCGCCTAGAATTGCCGATAAACTCGCAGAGAGAAGCACCGAACAGCAGCTAGAAAATTAGGGCAGGATGTAGAAGAAGAAGAAGGGTAAATTGATCGTCTCGATCGATTTATGTTGGTTTGTATGTCGATTGATTGGATGGGTTCAATCGGCCATGATCCCCTCATATATATAGGGGGTGGTCTTATCCCAATAGGAAACTCTCCCAAAACTCGTCCATCAAGTTTCCCACGAGTTAAACTTTCCAAAAGTCCGATTTGCATACGAATCGGACCTCCCGACACAGCGCCGGACACGTCCGGCGCGTTAGGCGCGCGTCCGGCGTCCCGCGCGCGCCACGGTACTTTCTGTACCGAGTCCGGCGCGCGCCGGACGCTCCAGGCCCAGCGTCCGACGCTGTTGGGCGCGAGCGCGCGCGCGGGCGACCCAGCATCCGGCGCCGAGCGCAGCGTCCGGCGCTCGCGTGCCGCGTCCGGCGCCCGGCGTCTGGCACCCGAGCCGGCCCATGAAGTCTCTGGACTGCGTCCGGCGCCTCCTGGTGCCGAACTTCACCCGTTTTCGCCTCGCGTCGATGTACTTGACACGTCTTGTTTTCTTATTGCCATTTTCGAGTGTCAACAGAAGGGCTTGTTTTTTAAGAATAGATCATGATCTCCTTTGTTTAAGGTAGGTAACTACCAATTCTTTAAATTTATAGCTTATTTTGTGGTATATGGTTTTAATTCTCATGCTTATTCTTGTCCATGGGGCGTGGTATGCGAAGCTGACGATTGGGTGAAGGTGGGATCTAGTACCCTTGCCATAGCTATTCCTTTATGGTCACAAAATGGTGGCACCATGTAATCACTAGTAAAGGATTCAATAGTTAGGAAAACTTGTTCATACATAACCTGATAGCTAATTTAACTCTCTCTTAATGAAATACGGACAAACAAGTGAAGGGCCATCGTTGAGCTCCACACGCAGCCAGTGAGAGGGTCGCTATTAAGCTCCACATGCCGGCGAGGCTGCCACCGCCGGTGTCTGTGTGATCGTGTTGGTCAGAGTCGGGGACTCGCAGTCAGCAGGCAGAGGAGGAGGCCGCCCCAGGACAACAGGGTTGACCTCGATGGGGAAGGGGCAGAAGGCGATGGGGAGGAGGCTCACGGCGGCGCCGTGGGGAAGAGAGATTAGCGTCATTTTTTATGCACCGGTGGGCCCCCCATATATTGATCCATTTAGACTACTACATTGTGGAAGTAACGATAACTATAGCCCACTTACGCAAGAGCTGCTCATATGGAGTATGGACTACCCCAGTCCATATATATTATATTGATTACTCTCGGTATCATTGCCAGGTATGCAACCGTCCACGATAGATGAGCACCATCGTGCCAAATGCCTTCTGTCCGTTCTGATTCTAGAAGACTATAATTCACATGTTTCATCGATAGTTTATAGGCTTCTTGTGGTTGGACGTTTGGTATAAGAAGCATGTCACATCACACACAGGTATCATTTGATTTTCTTGGACTAATTTCAATTTTTTTATGTGACGCATTTGATTCATTCATTTTCCTTGTAATAATCACATTGCAAACAGGCATAGCCCATCTCTGTTACAGCATAATAATAAGCCACGCCGCCAGTTCAGAAGCAGACATCGCGTGATTCGCATCTGATACGATCAGATGGCAAGCACGAGGCCAGGGAGGTTCCTGCGAGCCCGGTCGGGCAGCAACCGGCTCTGCCACACCTGCTTCGACGGCGACTGCGAGAACGTCGCCTTGGCCTCCGCCGCCGCCGCAGCAGAGGCATCGGCACCACCACCACCGCCGTGGCCGAGCCGGGTCACGACGAGCGCGGTGTTGCAGTACTCGCGCACCTCGGTGACGCGGCCGCCGGGGCCCACGGTCCAGGCGTGCACCCAGTAGAGCTTGCCCGTCGCGTCGGTGCCCTCGGCCAGCACGGTGGGCCCGAAGGCGTCCAGGGACCGGATCTTGAACGGGAGGCCGGCGCCGGCACCGGTGCCGGTGAGCAGGCGCATGAGCACCAGGTGCTGGTGCGCGCGCGGGCCGTGGAACCACCAGTCCACGTCCGGGTTCAGCAGACGGCGCACGGCGTCCACGTCGCCGCGCTCCAGCGCGCGGTACAGCGCCTCCACCACTGCCTTGCTGCCGGTCACGGCCGCCGCCGACTCGCCGTCATGAGGGCAGAAGCCGGCATCGCCGCCGCCGCCGACGTCATCGCGCTTGTCGGTAGCCAGCTCGGCGGCGAGAGAAAATTAAAAGGCTCCGGAAAAGAGGGAGGAGAGAAGTGGAGTGTGCGCTAGAGTAGAGGTCGGTTGGTCCTTTATATAGAGGAAGGAACTTTGGTAGTCGCTCGTTGGACGTTGGCTTGTGATGTGATTAGGATTCCTAGAGCATATAATTCTCCTTTTGGTGGGATATAAGCTAGTGGTAATGCGATTCAGTTGCAGGTACAATATTATAGCTTATTGCTGCAAGTTAATAAGTGTGTTGCACCAGCTACGTACTTTTTTGACAACTAGGTTAGTGCCCGTGCGTTGCAACGGGAATGAACCAAAATCCAACCACCTTAGTGCCGATTAAATGGCAGCCAAAATTGAGGTCGAATAGGCTTGTAGTCCAATAGTAGGACGGTCTAGTGGGACACTACCCAGTAGAGTTTAAATCGTGGTGCTCGCACCTTTTTCTAGTATTTTTCCAGAATTTATCAGCGTTACGTATTAAGTGGTAAGCGACGAAACGCCAGTGGTGATTGTCGGCTGCTAAGTCCTTCGGAGGTGCACATAGAGATAAGATTTACAAATGTGTGTTTATAGGGATGAGTGTGCTATGCATTTGTGGGTGTCTCAGTTGCACTTTGTAATTCTTAAAAAAAAAAAAATCTAGAAAGCTTATTCTAATTTTGTCAGTAGCCTTGAGAACCCATGTCCATAGATCAAAGTGGAAGTGAGCTACAAAACACATCTTTCGTCAATCTGTCTATGATTTGGGTGCACCTTGACCGCCTGCCCCTACGATTTGTCATGTCTCTCGAGATGGCATCGCCAACAGAACTCAAGCAGGAAACATCAAAATTCTCCCGTCTATATATCTAAACAAATGTTTAACGATACAATAGCAAAGTGTTAAGCATCTGTAACGTACACAGGCTAAACTAAGTAATCCAAATATTCAAGCATATTGTGATTTCAAATAATATTTGTCAAGCTCTTCGTCATAGACAATAAATTGTATATAATCCGTAGATAAATTGTATACCATCCGGCTACTCAAGGCAATTTGGCAAGCTCTTCGTCATTGGTCACCCAAATTACACAACTCGATTCACTCAACAATACATTTTTTACAAACTTGATTCTTCTTGTATGGATTACATTTTTCAGGTCATACTGCTGAAGTCTGTAAAATGTTTGACTAATCTGATCAACATAGCATTGAAGAGCATTTACACTGCAAGTCATCTCTCCGATCAATTTAGCTTCACCACCAAACCGTCAGGAATGCACACGACAACCGAGATTGATAGCCATAAGAAGCTTACAGTTTGATAGCAGGCTTTGAAATGATGTCTGTTATTTTCAAGGACCAGTCCATTCTCATGCTCTTTAAGCTGCTGGAGCAGGGAACAAGTGCTTGACCCCATGAAGCTGTTAAAAGGATAGCAAATCAGCAATATTAACCAACGTTGGAAACTTGGAGATCTCAGGAGAACTTAACTTGGGTAACTAAAACAGCTACGCAAAAATAACAAAACTGTAAAAAAAAAGGCTACCTGAAATTCGACAGCTATATGGGAGACTTCGATCTGCTACTCAGATTGTCAATCAAAGCAAAATAGCTCTCGATGAAATTACAGTTGCTTCACTCATGAGTTAGGCACCAGCAGATTGTCAATCAATTAGGTATGGAACATTTTTTAGATAAAGATTAGTTATGGAACATGGCTATCATAGAGACTAATTTGTCTGAAATGAAAGGACCCTATATTATGTCATCTTACTTTCAGATGATAACAATATGACATCTGCAGAGGGCGAGGGCAATAGATTGGGAAATGTCAAATTCATAGTTATCTGATTATGGCTGCAGTAGATTGGGAAATGTCAGATTCATGTTGGACAACATACTTCCAGCCTTGCCTTTATTCACTCCAGGATATGTCACAGCAAGCTAAAATCAAGTCAGAGTAAATCAAGAGCTTGACTGCAATTTTTAGAGCCTAAGCTGTGATAAAACTAATGAAGATTGCAGATTGCAGATTGCAAGAGAAAGAGTCAAAATGCCTATGTTTGGCTACTGAAACCAGGATATCATTTATTGATCCCAAGGTCTGAAAGTTACAGCGAACACTAAAGAAAATACTTAGTTTTCAACGTGAGGAACATAACTGAATGACAAGCCAATGCCAACATCTTTCCCTTGTTATCTTGTGATGCTCACTGCTTGTAACAAAAGTGCAGGACCAATAGGCTGAGCTACTAAGTTTGGTTCTAGACTGTTGCAATACATTCATGTTTTTTTTTAAAAAAAAATTGGTTTAAACTAATATTTAAAAACTGAAACTGCATTAGTTCTACTTGTAGATTCGATACTTTGGTTCAAGCAAGAGGTGTTACTGATTGCACTTGTAGATTTGATATTTTGAGTTTTTTTAGATAATCAAGCAATGCAATGCATGTGGGTTGGCCTTCTATGTGTACCATTTCAAGTTGGTCGATTCTGTGTTTCAGGAAAAAATAGCTTTGACACTAATACTACTCAGGATGAAATTAGGCTTCATAAAACATGGTGTCATCACACCAACAGCCCTCATGGTGACTGCTTTTAGCTGTAACCCGCACGGCACTAAGCCGTCGCTGCAGCCGCCCTCCAGGACTGAATTTTAAAGCAATTTGCAGATACTGTAAAGATGGCTGGACTCAAAACCAATGGCATGTACTTGCATGATGGACACAAACTGAATGCTACCTATATTTCAGGATGCTAAATAAATCACCAGCCCCAGTTGAGCAAGCCTAATTTTGGCCACTTCTAAACAGCCATACATACAGCCCTGCGCGCTCCACGATAATTTCCACTGGGTACATATCCTGATCCCATTATATCTGCCTATCCAAATGCAACCAAGGTGGGGTGGATGAGGGGCAGAAGGGCTATGAACATCCAGAGCAAAACAGATCAAAGCGCACAGAAGGCATGCAACATGCCAGCGATTAGTGGCAATATACTAATAAAAGAACTCTGAAAGTCTCTCTTTTCATTTGAAATAATTTGATGAACTATATATGTTATTTTCTGGAAATCTAGCTTTATGATTTATATGCCAACAAATGTCAAGTCTGCATCCAAGAAGATGACTCAGAAATGTTATGGCATCAATGGCTGAACATGACCATGACCCTATGTGGCTGCATTGCTCCATTTTAATGTTAGCTATTCAGGTAAATTTGTTAAAAAGCATTATGCTCCTAATACAACTGTTAGATCACACTCAAAGCTAAACAAGAGGCATCTGCTAAATATTGACTGTGCTAAATGCATATTTTCTCTGGATGTGATCTACTCAAAAATCATAATTATATTCTTTAAAGAGTGTTTTCTTCTTAGATAAATGATGTTATATATTATTATAACAAACAATAAATTCACAAGATATTTATTATTGCTTGAGGATTCTGTCATGTTAAACTCTGATTTGGTGAGTAGACATGTACAAACGAGTAATGAAGCATAGCAGATTGCATGTATGCATATATCAGTAAAGAGATATATGCATGCGTCAATCCCAGCAGCCGCACGATCTTTTTTTTATGCTCGATCAACCACTAACTCGGATTCAGATTCAAAAAAATGATGGAAATAAATCTTTTTCCAGTGAGAACGGGGGGCGTGGGAGGGAAGGAAATGGGAGGATTTGGACATACAGATTCTTGAGGATGTTGAAGGCGGATTGGCCTCTGTCCCGTACTTCTTGCCCTAAACATGGGTCCCAGGCTCAGCATTAGGAGAGCAACGCGTACTTACCAATTCGATGGTGGACCGGAGCGGATCCTTGACACCGGTGACGAGTTTGGCAGCGTAGAGGCGGCGGCGCATGTAGGGGATGCGTCTCGGCGTCGTCTAAACGGTGGCGCAGGTTGCGGAGGCGTCGTGGCGTCCGGCGAGTCCGGCGATGGCGCAGGTTGGGGTCCTGGGGAGGCGTCGTGGAGTCAGGCGGCGTCGAGGCGATGGGGGCAGGGCAGTTCGTTGATGGAGCCGACGTAGGTTCCGAGCGTGAGATGGGTCGGAAACTGGAACGGAGAGACCGGCGGGGAAGAAGAGGGCCGCGAGGAGCCGTGTCGTCGGCGGTGAGGGAGGCGGCTCACACGGTGTGGAGGGAGTCCCGATGGGGGAGGGCAGCGCGACACAGGGAGGCCGAGAGCGGGCGTGAAGGCAGCTCCGCGCCGCGCCGGAGCCGGAGGACGCCCGCCAGGGAGGCTCGGAGCAGGGGCGGCGCCGGTGCCGGATCTAGGGGATTGGAGGGAGCTCGAGGCTATTCTTGGCGGCGGCGGCGGCGTGCTGCTGCGGCTGTGGGGTGAGCGAGGGCGCGACGGATGGGGCGGCTGCGGCAGCGGCAGCGGCGGCGGCGGCGGGGCGGCCAAGAAGAGGGAGGAGGGCAGGCCGTGAATCGAGAGCGAGGGGAATCGAGGCCGGGTTTCACTTTGACCGAGGGAAGTTTCACCTCGCCGGGTGAACGATTCCTTTTACCATGTATTAGGTGTAGAGATTGGATTGAGCATACGTAGTATGGACACTCAAAATGCAGTTGCCTAGGTTATTACTCCGGCATGGAATGGTTTAGTTCATATTTAGTCAAATGGAAGATGTTTTTCCTACCAATCACCTAAATTTAAACACGCAGCTCGGACACTTCGGAGGGGAGATCGAGCATGGACGCATGTCGCAGAGTCGTCAGCGACGGACACGACACAACGAGATTGGCTGATCGTAAAGTTATTACAGTAATAAGGAGACGCGGATGCTACGCGGTATATGGATTATGAAGTATATGGAGTAATTATTATAAATAAATTATATATATAGCTGAAAACTGGAGTAATATACATGGTTTCTTTTCTTTTTTTTATGTCTTGATTGTCATGTTGCAGAAAGCGACTGATTAGTAGAAACAAAACTCCAGCTATATACGGAGTATATGTTTGATGCTTGGTTTACCTCAGAATCATATACTAGTACTACTAGTGATGATACAAAATCATATTGATCCCATCGGTCCAAGAGTAGTATATAGTGCGCGGACAGATGTGACAGATCATGTGAACAAATTAAGACGCAATGACAGGTTTTAACGTACTTCTTTATTATTGAATGAACAAATAAAAAAAAAAAACTCAATGCTCCATTGCCAACAATCATTGAATGAAGACCCTATGTCAATTCCGACATGCTTTAATTAATTTGCGATTAATCCATGCCATTACCAAAAAATTAATTTGGACGCATGCTAAACTTTCATATGGACCGGATTCCACTAGGAATCTGCCATTAATTTTCATTAATTTTCATTTTGCACATTAAATATATTATCCGCATATGGTTTCCTTGTTTCGCATTCGAATCGTCGTCGTCCCATAGGATTAAAGTGTATGACCGCATGTACAGTATAAGTAGTACTACCATACGATGTTACTACTATTGCACTGCAGCCCGACAAATATTAATTAATAAAGAAATTAACGTGGCACTACGATCCAAAGGGGCAAGGGCAAAGAAAATTTTGGCCATGCATACATCGATCTTTGCTTTTGGCAAAAGTTCAATTAAGGAATGCATCACCTGGAGGAAGCTCAATTGGTGAAGGCTGTGTATGGTGATGAAGACCGAGACGGGAAGCAACTATCCTCACTAACAGGTACGGAGTAACAGCTAGTGTCAGTCTAGTCAGCCTGTGTAACGCACTGCTGTCCCTGCACGGCTTCATCGTCCGTGTGGATTAGGGGCTCTCTATCGCTCGTCGGTTTCTGCAACGCTTTATATGCGTCAGTGCGTTTCAGGGGCTGCGGCAACCAGGGGAGGAGTTTTTAGTGTTAGGTTTACAAAAGGTTATCAGTGTTTGGTGCAATAGCCGCATCGATCGATGGGTCAAGTGATAATATCCTGCGTCCTTCTTGGATTATGTGGCCGCTTAAGCATCTCCTAGCTTTTTTTTAGATAATGGATAAGCATATCCGGCCTCTACAAGCATCTCCTAGCTACTACATATAAATTTTGGTTACATCAGGTTGCCAAGGAAAAGAAAAAAAATCACCTAACAGATGACGGCTAAATCAAGTGACCCAATTTGACGTAGAGCTTATTCCGATGTCCTCATTATATCCTGATCTTGAAATGCTATATAAGCACCATGCATCCAATACTTATTCGGTAAGGAAATCGCCTCAGGGAATAGGCAATGGAATGTTGGTAAAGTGATTCACTGTGCTTCATATATAGAAATAGAATCCTACTTGGGAAAAAGCATATATTCCCTACAAAAACTGGTATCAACAATGTCGCACATAAGACTCTTAGACTTAGACTGTGCGCTGAAAAAAAATGCATATATCAATCATAAGGCCGGCGGTTAGAATAGCTGCTTTTCTTGAAGTAGCAGATCTTAGACTCTACTTTGATGAAAACAGAGAGATGGTTTACAGCTGTTTCGAAGCAGATAAATAGATGAGGTAGGTTTTATACAGTTGTTTTAACCAAACAGTATAATTTTTCATAGCACAGAGCTCACAATAGCTTTTTCACAGCTCAAAACAGTTTTTTTATGGATCATAGTTGAACCAAATAGTCAATTATATATAATGTCACTAACCTGCGGACGGTCAGACGTGAATCAAAGCATGCATTATGTCAATGTCCTCCGTAGTGCTTGGCGCATACTACCTTGAAGGATAAGCATTCCGGGAAGGAGTTCAGCCTCCATTTATGTTTGTACAAATGTATATTCAGGATGAAAATCCCTCCACAGAAACTAAATAAATTGCAAGTTTATTTTTTGAAGGCAAAAGAAATTTCAAGTTATAACGCAATTAACACACTAAAACGAGGATAACCAACCATATGTCAAATCAATTGAGAGAAATATATTTCCTCTACTTCAGGATGCTGCATGATATTTGGCACATGCTAATGTCTCCACTCCAGCAGTACCTTACTCTAACAGTTGCTCTGTAGCTACTCGCAGATTTCTGTTACAAAACTGAATAATTATTAATACACATGTTATTGCATTGCTCTGTGATAATATTTATGTGAGCCACTATAAGAATATTTGACTGAACCTTTTTTTCTGGAAGTATCATCTACATTAGTGTTATATTATTGCATATTGCTGAATGTTTTAAACTTTTCTGAAAGTATCATCTACATTGGTGTTATATTATTGCATATTGCTGAATGTTTTTAAATACTGGCTGCAAATAAAAGAGCAGGCAATTGCTGCCGATCAATTTACAGACGTTGAAGATGTTTTCTCTAGCCATGGGACAATTCTACAAGATTATACTGTACATATAAAGAACTGGAGGAGTCAACAAACCCAGCTGGCTAACTGCAGTAAACTGTCTCAGTGAGAAGACCATGCAGAAAAGCATTCTTCACATCCAGCTAGTGCACTGGCCAAGAGCGGGTGAGAGCCAGCGAGAGCACGATGCGGACAGTAGCAGGCTTCACCACTGGACTGAAAGTCTCATCGCGCTGAGTGAAACCCCGGAGTACCCAACGAGCCTTGTACTTCTCAAGTGTACCATCAACCCGGCGCTTGTGAGTCCAGATCCACTTGCCGGTGACGACGTTGGCACCTCGCGGACGGGGCACCAGATCCCAGGTCTGGTTGGCGAGGAGTGCCGCGTACTCCTCTTCCATCGCACGGCGCCAGTGAGGGTC
This sequence comes from Themeda triandra, assembly GCA_018135685.1. Taxonomy (NCBI): domain Eukaryota; kingdom Viridiplantae; phylum Streptophyta; class Magnoliopsida; order Poales; family Poaceae; genus Themeda; species Themeda triandra. The sequence goes on from JAENPR010000257.1 coordinate 42,957, forward strand.
CGCCAAGGCCTCGCGGATGGAAGAGGGTACCGGAGAGATCCCCGTCTCGCAGGCAGTGGCGGAGAGGGCCTGCGGGCGGGATGCCTGCCTCGTCACCATAGGGTGAGTGTGACGAGGGTCCCGATGAAGCAGCGGTGGGTGGTAGACCGGTGTGGTGACACGGGCACCCGGCGGTCGAGGCAGCGACGATGGTGTCCCCGGCGGAGAGGAGGACACCACCGGCGGTGCAGGTGGTGGCGGCTCAGGCTGGGCACGACGGTGGTAGACGTGCACCGGCTAGGCGAAGCGAGCCGGTGGCTCCTGAGGTGGCGCTCGTGGCGCCTGAGACGCCACAGGTGGCGCCTGAGGCAGCTCCTGAGGCGGCGGCTCGAGACCCCCACCCGCACTCGGCCCCTTCATGGTCGAGTAGGGAGCAGGGTCGGGAGAGACACTGGCCGCCGGTGAGCTGGGGCACGACTCCGGCGAGGAGCACGGTGCTGGAGTACTTGCAGGAGACAACTGGAAAGGTGGCTCGATCACCGCGTCAGTGGGAAACACAGAGAAAATGTCAAGCTCCTGTGGAGTGGTAGTGGTAGGAGGAGGGGTGGAGAAGGGGAAAATAGACTCATCGAACACCACATGGCGAGAAATGAGAACCCGACGAGAAGTGAGGTCATAGCACCGGTAGCCCTTGTGATCCGGGGAGTACCTAAGGAAGACACACAAGGTGGACCGAGGAGCCAGCTTGTGGGGAGCAGGCGGTGTTGTTCGGGTAGCACGCACACCCGAAGACCCTAAGGTGATCGTACCGAGGAGGGGTACTGAAGAGAGCGTGGTGCGGTGTAGGAGCTGGACAGGCAGCGGAAGGTAGGCGGTTAAGGAGGTAGGTGGTGGTGTGCAGGCACTCAGCCCAGAAGCAAGCAGGAAGTGAGGCCTGGAGAAGAAGCGTGCGCATGGTGTCGTTGATTGTGCGAATCATGCGCTCAGCCTTGCCGTTCTGAGAGGAGGTGTACGAGCAAGACATGCGCAACTGGACACCGTGAGAGAGGAAGAACGCACGCGAGGTGGAGTTATCAAACTCACGACCATTGTCACACAGGACTGCCTTGATGGTGAGGCCGAACTGTGTGGACACCCAAGCGAAGAAGTGGTGAATCGCAGGGAAAGCATTAGACTTGGCACGCAAGGGAAAAGTCCACAATTAATGAGAAAGATCATCAACCACCACAAGATAGTATTTATAACCAGAAATACTGAGTACAGGCGATGTCCACAAGTCACGGTGTACAAGATCAAAAGTATGGGCCGCATGGGAAGAGGAACTAGAAAAAGGAAGATGAACATGATGGCCCAACTGGCACGCATGACACAACTGCTCATCATGAACTCGAGTACAACGAATGTCGGAGCTATGACTGAGCTGCATCAGGGCATCACGTCCAGGGTGTCCGAGACGCCGGTGCCAAGTAGAAGAAGTAGTGGTGGCGAGGGCAGCTGATGAAGATGGCGAAGAAGCCAGAAATCGAAGGGTGTAAAGGGGCCCCGAGCTGTCACATCGGAGCAGAGGACGCCGGGTAGCCAAATCCTTCACAGTAAGTCCAGAAGAGTCAAACTCCACAGAACAAGAGTTGTCAGCTGTAAAACGAGCAATAGAAAGAAGATTGTGGACCATTGTGGGTGCAAAAAGAACATCAGGAAGGCGAAAAGAGCCATGGGCACCGGCGGCACCCACGGACATGACAGGAAGACATGAGCCATTGGCGGCCATGATAGACGAAGGGTGTGAGGAAGAAGGAGGAGAGGCAGACGAGAGTATACCGGGGTCCGGGGTGGTGTGGTAGGTGGCACCCAACTCGGCGATCCACTCTGGGCCGACAGGAGGTGTCAAGCCCAAGGTGGAGAAGAAGCGCGCCAGAGCCTCCTGACTCCAGTCGGCCGGCCCCGGCGAGGCGCCGAAAGGTGTGCCCCACGGGGACGCCGGTGGGTAGAACGTCGGAGGAGCGCCATGGCCGCCCCCCACCGCCACCACCCCCGCCCTTGCCCTTGCCTTTGCCCTTGCCCTTGCCACCCCGCCGCGCCACCCCGCCGCGGCCCCCTCCACCCCCGCTCGGCCCGGTGGGAAGAGCAGCCAACGGTGGGGTGTACGGAGCAGGTGGACGGGGCGGTGGAGTGGCGGCGAGAGCTGTCGGGGAAGCCGAAGAACCTGCAGCAGTAGAGAGAGACCCGGCGGAGGTGGATCCGCGCTGGCCCCCCTGAGTGAGCTCCTCCATGATGAGATCATCGCGGACCTGGAGGTAGGTGGGGAACGGCCGCTGGCGGACGATCAGCGCTCGGAGGGAGGCGTAGCGCTCGCTGACCCTACGGAGGAGGTTGAGGACGAGTGTGCGGTCCTCCACGGGGTAGCCCAGGTCGCCGAGGGAGTCCGCCATGGCCTTCATCTACCGGCTGTACTCCCCAACCGTGAGGTCCCCCTGCTCGAAGGTGCGGAAGCGAAGGTCGAGCTGCAGGGCCCGGGTCTCAGCGTTGCCCCTCCAGCAGGCGTAGGAGGGCGACGCGGGGTCGAGGACGACCCGGATGAGCTGCCCGATGTTCTGGACACCCCCGGCCTGGTAGTGGAGTTGCGCGACGAAGGGGTCGACCGGGTCGTGCCGGGTCACCACGATGGAGGTGGTGCGGTGGCCCGTCAAGCCGGAGGAGGGGGCCCCGGGCAAGGTACCGGAGGCCTGAGCGAGGAGCGTCTCCGCCTCGGCAATTTGGCGAGCCAAGGTGGCGGTGGCGTCCTGCTCATGCTGCCAGGCTAGGGCAGCAGCCTGGAGACGCTCCTGCCCAGCTGCAGCCGCTGCACGCGCGGAGACAAGTGATGCAGCGAGGGCGGAGTCGGGCCGGGGAGCGTAGTGGTTGACCGGCGGTGGCGTGGGGAAGGTGAAGGAGCCCGCTGCCCTGCCACCAGCAGCAGTGCCCCCTGCCGCAGTCACAGCGGGCTGGGCATCGGAGGTGAAGACGTCGCTGCTCGCCTGGAAGTAGACGACGCCGCTGCCGGAGGGGGCATCCCCACGCCCTCCAGAGCAGCAGCAGCGGCGGCAGCAGCATAGCGCACCACGGCCGCTAACTGCAGGCCTGCCGCAGTGGCCTCAGAGGCGGTGGCCGCATAGGCAGCGGCAGCGGCGGCGGCGTCGATGCGTGTGGGAGGACGCTCCGGTGGCGTGGTGTCCTCGGCGGCGGGATCCTGCAGGAGAGGGTCGAGGTCCACGCCGCCCCCACTTGCTCCGCCCCCACCCGCTCCGCCCGAGCCGACGGTTTCCCCATCGGCCGCGAGGGCCAGAGGAGGGGATGAGCCGGCGCCAGGCAGAGGCGGGCCGAACCCCTGCGGGAGGAGCCCAGGCGGCGGGAGTGTGCGGCCCTGGTGCGCGCGGCCCCGCGGCGGCGAACACGCCCGCGTGCGGCCCGCCGGCGGCTACAGCCGAGCCGCCCCTCGATCTGGGCCCACGTCGCGGCCTGGATGGAGGGGAAGGCATGGAAATAGGAGGGAGGAGGTGGGGGCTCGCCGGCCATGGCGGTCGGCCGGCGGCGGCGCCCGCACGGGATCGGGAAGGGAACGGGAGTTTCCTAACCTAGGCAGTCTGATACCATGCTAGAATTACTGTATTGCAATTCATTCTAACCCTAGAAGGGTAGCTGGTATATAGTTGCATACATGGGCCTCATGGGCCTAGCCTCATGGGCCTAATACACATGTACTCCAACACTCCTGAAGGCTGACCTGACTCTCTTTTTCTTTCTCTTTTTTTTGAACCGAGGGCAACTCCTATTTCCATTAATCAAATAACGGAAATACAACTATGACTAGAGTTTTACAAGAAGCAAATAAGAAAGCAGAACGGAATTTTTTTTTGACAAGAAACCATTTTATATTCAGTAGCATGAAGCTGATAACATAGTTACAGAGTCAATGGCCACTAAGCTAAGAGCAGCCAGTAGAGGACATAGAGTTACATGAGCAGAATTAGTACAGGAGGAAGAGAGATTCAGAGTGGAGGACTCTGAATGTACAGCCGCCTGTCTAGCTAAAATGTCTGCTGTATGGTTCTGATTTCTAGTGATCTTGTAGAGAGTTGAGTTCCTGTCCTTCGTATGGTTGATGAATGCTTGGGTCAGATGCTTAATTCTCCAGTTAGGTGGATTTTGAACCATCTGTTCCATTCAAGAAGTGGACTAGCTGCTGATTATCTGACAAGAAGTTGACATGATGTATATTGAGGCTTTCACTAACTGCTGCCGCCAATGCAAGAGCAGCAGCCTCAGCCATGATCTGAGGAAGAATCTGACATTTTGGCTTTGATATATATGTGCTCCAGTGGATGAACCTGCAAGTTTATGAAAAATATGCCAATCCCAGCAGTCCTTGGTAGAGAGGAAACTGTATCTGGGAGAATAGATGCATCAGTATAGCATCTGGAGCCGCCTAGAAGTGCAGGTTGGTGAATTGTGTAGCCGCTGATCATGTCCCTTAACCTGTTCGTCTGATAGAATGGGATGGTACCTGCAATAGGAGCGTTTATACCTGTGGGTGTGACCGTGAGACATGGAGGATAGTCTGCTGGAAGGTCCTGGTGTTCAGCCCTTGTGTTAGTAGCCATTTCAGGAGTTGTGAGATGGCTAAGTTGCACGGTTGAAGCTATTGCAGCAGTTGGATGATGATGCCTCCTAAAGTCTGTGGGTGATGATGGGTGGTTGTCAAGGGCGTCAAGCCCAAGGGTTGCTGGCCCTCGGCTACGGAGGTCGTAGCCTCGGTCCGTCTTCTCCAGCGAGGTTTGCCCCTCTACCGCAGGCTTAGGAGAGTTTGGGAGAGGGAGAGATTAGACGATACCAATCTTTGCTTAATTCCTAAAAGTGCTGATTACAAAGGATATATAGTCCTTGAGGAGAATAAAAGTAGCAACTAATCCTTAATTGTAGGGATACTAACTGTTGGCGGTCCTTATCGATGATTTTATACCGCCAATTAGACATGAAAAAGGGTGAATTATATATTCCTATAGGCATATACATGTACAACTAACCCAAATCCACGTGCACTAGGAAATATACTGTCATTGCAGGAATCGTATAAAAGTGCAGGGATTAAACATCGAAAAGGCGCTTTCTGGAAAGCGCCAAACCAACCTAAGAAGGGAAGAGCCACCTCGGGACCAGAATGGGCCGAAACACCGAATCATCATGGCCCAGGCCCAAGGAAGAACCGACCTGACAAAGTCGGTCAGGGGGAGGCGGCACCCTGGCGCGCTCGCGCCAGGGGCGCGCTCGCGCCCTCCCAACTGCCAGGTGGGGCCGGCCAGTTGGAGGTCGGTACATTGATGGCAGAAGAGGGCGGTGTGCTGGTGTTCTTTCCAAATCTGCCCCTGAACCGACCTGACCAAGATATAAAAGGGGAGAAGAAATCCATTCTACACACACATTCATTTGGTCTCTCTCTCCCTCACCTCCACTTGTTCCTTAGCTTAGAGCTAGTAGTGTTGGAGCTAGGAAAGCTACCAAGGAGAGCTTGTCTCCTAGGAAGAAGAGATTCAACTTGGTAATTATCTATGGAGTGTTCTTCCTTGTTCAAGTTCTTATACTTTATATATTGCTTAGTGTATGAACTAGAGCATAGTCTTGATCATGTTCATGTTGATGCATATGAACTAGAGCCTAGTTCATATGATCAGTTCATAGCATGTTCATCCCTGTTCTTCATCATTCATATGTTCTATAGGATTAGAGTCCATGATGAGAATGAAGTAACGGTTCGTTGTTCTTTCGGGTTTGCCTATGTTCTAGCTCGTCCATCTGTAGGGTGGGAGTCCTGGGGGAGCATAGGTAGTTCTCTAGTATGCGGGCGTGGTGTCCGGATGTGAGAGGGCCTTCGAATATGACGGCATGCCACGGTTGAGGGGTAGGCGGCAGGTGGTGATAGCCCTGTCCATCCTTTGTAATCCCCTACGTCCGCATGTCGTGTAGGAGTTCGTAAATGCCTCTATCGGCTGGCAGACCAGCTGCGGGGGTCTCCCTGTTACTCTAGGCTCTGACTAGTCTATAACTCTGTAAAACATGTGACTTAGCTATTCTATGCTTAGCTGTATACGACCAACCAGCTCCAGTAGATTTATTCTTTATTCTTTCCATTTCTTTTAATCCTTATTTCTCTTTATCCTTGAGTGAAGACCAAGTGTGTGTCCACTATCCTCAAATTACCGTTTATCTTACCCCTGCATAGCACTTAGGCTTATTTCAATGATATGAAGTACCATATCCATGTGCTAGAGGTATTTTACACCATGCCTTCCTTTGGGAAAATATAAATAACGATACCCTGACATACTTCCGGGTGAAATGCTACAATGATAGATCCGTGCGCTTGTGGATAATATCTTTAGAACACGACTATCATCTTGGCGTTTCTTGGCGTGACCACTGGGACGTAGCTATCCTAGTGATTACGTTAAGAAATGCCAACACTAACTAACTTGCCTATCTAGCCACTAGGCTCGGCCTCCAGGGCGCGCTCGGCCCGTTCTGCCGCGCGCCTTATGTCACGGGTACGGCGACGATGTGTATACGTTTGTCCGTACATGACATCTCCCCCCCCTCGAGAGTCAGCTCGTCCTCGAGCTGGAACGAAGGAAAATGCGCAGTGAAGGTGTCCAAGTCTTCCCAAGATGTAGACGCCGGCGGTTCATTCTTCCAGTGCACCAGGACTTGGCGAACCCCACGTGCCAGCCGCGCTTTGACGACGCGATCCGGCTCCAGCACCGTCGCTCCGTTGTGGACGACCGGCAGGGGCAGTGGAGCAGTTGGTGGAGCGCCGACCTAGGGCTTGAGGAGGCCGACGTGGAACACATCATGGAGTCGGGCGTGGGGCGGCAACTCCAGGCGGACCTCGACATCGTTGATCACCTCCAAGATGTGGTACGGTCCAAAGTAGCGAGGCTTCAGCTTCCCTGTCGCCGTGGCGTCGAGCGAGGCAATCGGGCGATGACAGAGTCGGAGGAGAACCCAATCGTCCACCTTGTAGGAGATGGCGCGGTGGAGCTTGTCGTAGTGGCATTTCTGGGTGGCTTGGGCTTGCTCCAAGCGGTAGCGCACGTCCGGGAGGAACTCCTCGCGTTCCGCCATCGACTTGGCGACTGCCGCGACGCGCGTGTCCCCCGGCTCATAGGACCGGATGGAGTGGGGTTCGCGGCCATAGACCACGCGAAATGGCGTGTCGCGCAGAGAGTGTTGTAGACGAACTCCGCCCACGGAAGCCACCGAAGCCAATGTCGGGGGCGGTCACCTGTAAAGCAATGCAAATACATGGTAATCACTTGATTAGCTGCCTCCTTTTGGCCATCGAACTGGGGTGGAACGCCGTTGTCATATGAAGCTTGGCGCCCATGAGCCGCATCAATTCACGCTAGAACGTGGAGGTGAACACCGGGTCGCGGTCAGACACCATGGATTGCGGCATGCTGTGAAGGCGCACAATCTCGGCGAAGAAAGCTTGGGCCACCGATTCCGCGGAATAGGGATGCGCGAGCGGAATGAAGTGGCAATACTTGCTGAAGCGGTCCACCATGGTAAGCATGACCGATTTGCCTTTCACCTTGGGCAGCGCCTCCACGAAATCGAGGCCAATGTCGGTCCACACTGCGGTGGGCAACGGTAGGGGAAGGAGCAGCCCCGCCGGGTGATGATGCTCCGCCTTGTTATGTTGGCAGGTGGCGCACGCGCATATGTAATCCTGCACAATGGTCCGCATGCCGGGGAAGTGGAAATCACGGCGTAGGCGATGAAGTGTGCGCTGGACGCCCTCATGGCCATCGTCGTACACGGCAACCAGTAGCTCCTGCAGGAGTGGTGAGTCGGAGCTGATGTAGATGCGGCTGCCATAGGTGAGGAGGCCATCGCGCACGGCCCACGGGTCCGCCCGTGTCCCTGCCGTGACCTCGTCCTGCAGCGCCACGAGAGCAGGGTCGGTGTCCTGAGCTTGGCGCAGCTGTCGATTACGGATAACCGGCAGTCCACCATGGGGTATCCCACGGCGGTGAATTTCGGTAAGGGCGTGTTACGATCTACGATCTAGACGTTCGAGAAACAAGACAAACCAAGGACAACCAGGTTTACCCAGGTTCAGGCCGCTCGGAAGCGTAATACCCTATGTCTTGCTTCTCGTGTTATGCTGTATGATCAAGTGTCGGATTACAATGAAGCACTAAGCTCTCTAGGTTAGGATGCCAGAGAATAGCCTGCGTTCTAGGGGGGTCCTTGGCCGCTTTTTATAGCCGAGCAGCCAAGGGTACATGAGAGGTGGTCGGTTACATCAAGTCGTGCCCGTGGAGGACTCTATCTGACCTAACCGACTAAGCATACTTGCGGGACAAGCATCCTTGTGCGCGGTCCTCCTCCTGGTCGGTTGCGGACCACACCATTGTCTTGAAGTCCGGCCCACCAGCCTGGTCGGTAATGGGCCGGGTCTTGTCTTGGTCTGGGCCATCTTGCCGAGCAGCCCTGGAACTGTCTATGGTGGTATACCGGATTTATACCCCCCACAGCTAGTCCCCGAGCACCATGTATCTTGAGAGAAGTCCTTCGTCTTGACCTGTGCTGAACAGTGTAGATGCAGACCACATTGAGAATTGGTAACCATGCGCCGAGCACGTAGCACCGACCACGCGTGATGCTGACAATACGTGGCGCCAACCACGAATATTGCCGACCACGAGTGGGGCTAACCACCAGTAGTGCCGACCACTAGTAGTGCCGAGCAGGCTTCCCGAGCAGTCTGTTCTGACCACTGTTTGACCGAGCAGTCGATGACCTTGTCGAAAGATGCATGGTGTTCAGAAAAGAAAAAAGAATTTTTTCTTTTTAATTGTCCTGAGACGTGGGCCCACGTTGACACATGACAGAAAAGTCAAAGCTGTGCGCAACGTAAGCCAGGCAGAGTAAAAATCGACCAGAACCGTACAGGAATGATAGGCCCTAAGTCACCGCGAGGTGACGTGGGCCCACGTAGTCCCCAAGTTCGATGGAAGATAGTATATGTTTCATTGAACTTTTTAAAAAAAATCCAAATTTAAATACCTACGGCCCTCTGCTTAGGAAACAGACCAGGAATAAATTCCCAGGACCAAAGATATACGCATGCATATTAAAAAGGACTACCAGGGAGTTGACTCGGCAGTCCCCAGGATAAAAAAGAAAGCCCACGTGCGGTGCCAAGGGAACTGGGCCCGTTTAAACTTTTACCAAGGATAGTAAAAAATCTGGCAGCCGCACGTGAAGGGTACGGCCCATGGGACCGCGGCCCACTAGGGTTAAAAAATGGGGCGGTCCACATGAGTCAGAGGGGGTCCAACCCTAGAAGTCAACCAGACGTCATCCGGAGACTATAAATAGTGGGCACCGCCGCCAGTGGACGGTTCCGCACTCATTGCACTCGCGCTCAAACAGTTCTCGAGCTCTCCGCATTCCACCGCCGCGCTTTAGAGAGAAGAAAACCGCCGCCGCCACCCCATTTCGCCGCTAGATCCACGCCGCAACAACCGCCGGCGGGGGCATCCAATAGATCTGGTGCCTGCGCTCGCACTAGATTGCCGCGCCGCGTAGATCTAGCCACCGCCGCTCATCCCGCTAGGGTTTCACCCCCACCGCATCGACTTGCCGCCGCCGGAGATGGGAGCGAAGCGGTCGACCAAGAAGGCTGCGAAGGGCGGGGACACCGCGTGGGCCGGACTGGCACCAGTCCACCTTGAGCCGGGAATCTCTCAAGTCACTGGCGGATAACGGCTTCCTGCCACCTCTGGAGATGGGGGTGTACAGGGAACCGCGCGGCGAGGATGAGCCGGCGCCGAGGCCAGGTGAGTTCGTTGTATTCGAGGATTTCGTGCCCCGTGGGTTGGGGCAACCAGTGAACGGGTTCCTGTGGGACCTTTGCATATGGTGGAGTATCTCCATCTGCAACCGGACCCCAACTCCATTTTGACAGTATCCATTTTCATCGCCTACCGTGAGATGTTCCTGGGCATTCCCCCCCATTTCAATCTATTCCGCCACTTTTTCGTGCTACGGAAGAAGGGGGTGGAAACCGGGGGATCCCAAGTGGCCGGCGGATGCTACATTCGGCTCCGGGACAATTTGGCAGCATCATGGCTATGGAGCAAGTTTAATTCTGCACCCAAAGGCTGGAACAGGCGCTGGTTCTATATGAGCCAGGATGTCACAATGGGTAGAAAGGTTCCCTGTGATGTCCACCAGATCCCGGAGGCCAACCCTAGGTGGTCAGAGCCGCCTCCTGTCGGCGATAGCCAGGTCGAGGAGCTGCTGGCCATGATCGATAACCAGAAAGTGACTGGGGCACTAGTGGCCGGAATGTGGTTAGTGCGGCGCGTGCAACCGTGTAAGGAAAGGACCAATCCGCTGTGGCACTACAGTGGTTTAGAGGATCCATCACGGGACACAATGGAGAAGCCAGGTGAGGGATGGACCCATCACATACTCTCGTTCCTTTTTGAGAAGTATGATCCCAACACTTCTCTGCCGACTGCCAAGCAAATCCCGTACCGTCTGAGCATCCCCCCACCAGAGGTAAGGATGTGTGATCAATTCAATTGTGTAAATTGAAAATATCCTGACCAGGAGATCATATACTGACCACTGTGGTATTGTGTGCACAGGGGCAAAGTGATCAGTATTTCTCAGCTGTTCCAGTAGAGCAATGGCCAGAGGGCGATGCCCTTCGTGGTAAGCGGCGTCCTGAGGGGACTGCCGACCAGGGTGCGGCCGAGGACCTCAGCCCTGATGACGATGATGATGATGATGATGAGGAAAAGGTGGGACCAACCACCAGGGGGCAACGGCAGGCGGCGAGGAAGCAGCCGACCAGTGCCGCCCCCAAGGAAAAGAACAAACCAGCCAACCTTGGCGCCGAGGGTAAGTTGAACCTCGGCAAGGAGGCCGGCACTGAGGTCGGCAGCAAGAGGCCGGCCCCGGACAGCCCGGTGTCGCCGGACTCCGATGACACCATCACCATCGCTGAGCACCGGTGGAAGCGCCAGGCGTGCGCCGGGGATGGGAGTGGCGGCTCTAAGTCGCCCTAGCCAGCACCGCGGCGGTCGCCGCGGAACACCGGGCCAACCCCGGCTCGGTCGAAGCCGAAGGCTGCCGCCGCCCCCTCTTCACCAACACCAGGGGCGGCTGCCAAGGACAGCGCCGAGCAGTCCCCGGGCAGGATGCAGGTCCCGCCCAAGTCAGTCCCCAAGCCCAGCGCGGGGTCTGGGAGCGGGGCGCCGAGGAGCGGCGGCGTGCCCAAGTTCAAGGTCGGCTTTTGCCGGTAAGTAGCTGTGTACTTGCAGTTATAATTTTTGCATTGAAAATCAGCTAAATGTTCATGCCGATTGTTTTTATGTAGTCGGCCGAGCACGGGCCCTACCCAGAGCTCCACCGGGACTGCGGCCACGCCGCCAGCCACAGGAGCAGCGTCGGGCGTGGAGCCCCAGCAGGGCGAGGCGGATGCCACCAGTGCTCCGCCGCACGTGGAGACGCCTCGGGCTAAAGAGCCAGTGGCGGAGGAGAAGATCCCGTCGCCGGAGGCCGCCCGTCGCCCCGCCGAGCCGAGTCCAGAGCCGGCGCGGGCCGCTCCAGGGCCAACTGCGCAGGCTACGCCGGAGCCTGCAGCTCAGCAGGAGCCTGGGGCGGCTGCTCAGCCCAGTCCCCTGTCCTCCCCTGTGGAAGATCCATAGGGAGCCGCCGCAAGCACCCGCCATTTCCTTCCCTCCGAATCGAGTCATGATCTCAAGGCTGGTGGGAGAGGAGTGGCAGTCTTATGACGAGGTGCCGGAGGTGGTGATGGAGGAGGGTATTAGGGAGGCCCTGGAGCTGCTCACCTCCCGGATCCAGTATGATGGTTCTTGCGTATGTGATAAATGGGTGTGCGGAGCACATATTGACTGTCCTGTTATTGATAGACCCTGCAAAGCACCAACGCTCAGCGTGCGCGGACCATTCAACGGTTCGCGCCAATTGACGAGGAGTGCAGGATCCTCCGGGAGGAGAAGGCCAACATGCTGGCGCAGGCGCAGGTCTATGAGACCCGGCTCGCCGACAAGGAGACTGCTCGGCTGGCGCTGGAGGAACAGGTGGCCGAGGAGGAGGGCCGACAAGGTACGTGGCCGTGTCCTCGCTACCAAGCTAAGCACGGTCTATTGCCGTAGAAATGTGATGATTTCTTCCTCTGCATCAGGGCTGGAGGAGAAGGCTGCCGCTCTGGAGCGGGAAAGGCCGCTCTGGCTAAGGAGCTGGAGACCGCTCGGGAGCAGGCCAAGGCGGATGCTGCGCAGATCGCGGAGCTGATCGGTAAGTTGTGAAACTTAGACCAGTTGTATGATTTGTCTGCCATGTACTGGATCGAACAGTGCATGCTAACCACTTTGTTTGTATGAAACAGAGACGCGGGATCGCCGTCTGACCCAGTTCCAGTGTCTGCGGGACACGTGCGCCTACCTCCAGAAGAAGGTGGACCGGATGACCGAGCACATCAAGCCGGTTCTCCGCGCCGTCTTCCCCGAGGAGGTGCACCCGGCGGACCCGGCTGGCGAGGCTACGCTCGTGGCAGATCAGTGCCAGAGGCTGTGGCCGACGCTGCAGGACCTCGTCGTGCGAGCGGGCACATACGCAGTGTCCACGGCGTTGGCGGTGGTCCGCTCGAGGGTGGCGGCGGCTGATCCAGCCACCGTCACGCTTGGGATCGCGCCGGAACTCGGGCGACGCGCCGCCGAGGAGCTCCGAACCACCTTCATCCCGTCGCCGAGCAGCTGGTCGGCGACATGACTCTCATTGAAGATCCCGAGAGGAGGAGGGTGGTCAGTAGGGCCATTTGTTTTAAACATTTATTTAAAACTTGTATATAAGTGGTGCTGAGCACGGGGTGCTCGAAACAAAACTTAAGGCCCTACTAAGATGCAGACAAGTTAGGCATACTTAAGCGGGTGATAAGTATTTTGCCGTTTTTATAGTTTACGTTAGGCATAACTTAGATGCGTAACGTTTTAAAAAGAATTATGTCGACAAATAAGTTTTGCACCCACTCTCGAAGCGATTAGCTCTGTAAAGATGACAAAGGGACGCACTAGTGAACAGCGCGGTACGCCAGGATCACTAGGTACGATCCTGAGTATCTATTAGAGGGTGCCTGCCGGATCTCCTAGTGCTGTGTAGCGCGGAGCTGTAGCACATCGACAGAGGACCGAGACGCAGGACCTTATCAAATCGTTCTCGGCGAGCAGAACGCAAAGTTTAGATGTGACTTATGCAGGGCGCATGTATGCAAGGTGGTGCGAAATTTCAGATAAGAAATTGCAACAGGACGAAAGAGAGACAACAAAAGAGGAAACTTTATTAATAGAGGAAAAGGTACAAGATACATATCTTTATGGGTAAAAGCGTATGAGCATCTCTATGTGCCATGAGTTTGGCTCTTCGACTCCATCTAGTGTCTCCAACCGGTACGACGTTGGGCGTGTTACAGCCTTGATTCTGTACGGTCCTTCCCACCTTGGAGATAACTTGTGGAGGCCATCCGTGTTTTGAACACGACGGAGCACGTGATCGCCGACCACGAACAATCGTCCTCGGACGTTGCGGTTGTAGTAGCGTCGTACCGTAGCTAAGTACTTCTCGGTCCGAGCACATGACTCGAGGGCCTGTTCTTCCTTAGCCATAATGTCCACCTCTCTAGCCTCGTCGGAGGTGGTTTCATCGTTGTAGGCTACTCGTGGTGATTGAAAAGCGACCTCGGCTGGTATGACAGCCTCTGAGCCGTACACCATAAAGTATGGTGAGACTCCTGTGTTGCGACTGGTCTGAGTGCGCAGTCCCCAGACCACTGCAGCTAACTCTTTGAGCCATCGGCCAGGTTTGAGCTTAGTATTAACCTGGAAGACTCTTTTTTTGAGTGCGTCGAGGATCATCCCGTTAGCACGTTCCACTTGTCCGTTAGCTCTAGGGTGAGCAATGGAGACGTACTTGACCTTGATCAGGCTGTCATCGCAATAATTGAAGAACGCATCACTTGTAAATTGCGAGCCTAGATCGGTGATGATGGTGTTCGGAACACCGTATCTGTGGATGACCTCGTCAAGGAACTGGACTGCCTTTTCGGCCGTGGCTTTCTTGACTGGTTTATATTCAATCCATTTGGAGAATTTGTCAATAAGCACGAAAACATTTGTGTGGCCACCAGGAGCTGGTTTGAACGGCCCAATCATGTCCAGTCCCAAGCATGAGAAGGGCCAAGCGTGGGATTGTACGTAAGTCATGTCTTTGGGACATGAATCTGCTTGGCAAACATTTGGCAGTTAACGCACCGCCGTACGTAGTCCTCGGCGTCAGTAATGGCTGTTGGCCAGTAGAAACCTGCTCGGTAGGCCTTGCCGACCAGTGTCCGGGACGCGGCATGGTTACCACAAGTGCCTTCACGGATGGCTTTTAGAAGCTCAATCCCTGCTTCCCGAGTGACACACTTCTGGAAGATAATGGACTTGGGTGCCTTGCGCATCAACTCGCCATTGACCATAGCGTAGGCCTTGGCTCTGCGGACCAGCTGTTGTGCAGCAAGCTTATCCTCCGGGACGAGGTGTTCATTCAGGTATTTGATAAAGGGCTCTCTCCAGTCTTCTTGGGGAGGCATCGCCTGGTCGGCTGACACTGTACCCTCATCATTTGCCTGCTGGCTAAGGAGACCGTCGTTGTCCTCGACATTGGCATTACTGAACAGTGTGGTCAGGACATTGACCTCTGATGTATCTTCTGGTGTGTGTTCTACCTGATCGGAGATCGAAGGCTTGATTAGATCTTGAACAAAGACACCAGGGGGTAACTTGGCACGGGATGAACCCAACTTGGATAGTTCGTCTGCCCCTACGTTCTTTTCGCGGCGCACATGGATGAATTCCAGGCCATAGAACTTGTTCTCAAGTTTGCGAATTTCGGCAACGTAGGCATCCATCTTTTCGTGGACTGTATCCCAGTCTTTGTTGACCTGCTTAACGACTAAAGCAGAGTCCCCATAGACCATGAGTCGTTTGATGCCAAGTTCAACGGCGATACGAAGGCCGTGTAGGGCTGCTTCGTACTCGGCGACGTTGTTGGATGCTTTGAAGTGGATGCGTAAGACGTATTTTATCGTGTCCTTTGAAGGAGAGATAAAATAGACTCCGGCCCCTGCGCCATCGATATTTAATGAGCCATCAAAGTACATTGTCCAGTACTCGGCGTTTGAATCGACGAGAGGTAGGCTGATGTCCGTCCACTCCATAATGAAATCAGGCAAGGCCTGTGACTTCACCGTTCGTCGGGCGCCAAACTGGAGAGTGTACTCGGACAGTTCTAGCGCGTACTTCACGATCCGACCACTGGCGTCCCGATTGCGGAGGATGTCGCCAAGTGGTACATCGGTGACAACCGTGATCTTGAAGGCTTGAAAGTAATGGAGCAGCTTGCGCTTAGTGATCAGGAGTGCGTACAGGAGCTTTTGTACTTGATTGTACCGCTGGTTGGACTCGCTGAGCACTTCGCTTATATAATATATAGGGCGCTGGACTCCATAGACGTGACCTTCCTCCTCACGCTCGACTACTAGCACAGTGCTGACCACGTTAGTCGTCGCAGCTATGTATAGGAGCAACTCCTCGTCCTGCTTTGGGACTGTCAGGAGTGAGGGGGAGGTGAGATAAGCTTTGAGTTGTTTAAAGGCCTGGTCGGCCTCCTCGGTCCACTCAAACTTATCCTTGGCTTTGAGCAGTTTGAAAAAGGGGAGTCCTTTTTCACCCATCCGAGAGATGTATCTGCTCAGGGCAGCTAAGCACCCTGTGAGTTTTTGGATGTCTTTGACGCACCGGGGTGGTCGTAGTTTCAAGACGTCGGCTACCTTCTCAGGATTTGGCTTAATGCCGTCCTGGCTGACCAGGTGGCCGAGGAGGATGCCGGATGGTACTCCAAAAACACACTTGTTAGGGTTGAGTTTCCATTGGAACTCGTTGAGTTTTTCGAATGTGCGCTCGAGGTTAGTGATCAGGGCATCCGCCTTTCTGGATTTTATTACCACGTCGTCTACGTAGGCCTCGACGAGATCGTCGGCGATCTCTTTCTCGAGGCAGGACTGAATAGCCCGTTGGTACGTAGCCCCAGCGTTTTTGAGACCGAAAGCCATGGTCGTATAACAAAAAGCACCGAAGGGGGTGATAAAAGCGGTTTTTTCTTGGTCCTCCTTTTTAAGGGCTATCTGATGATACCCGGAGTAACAGTCAAGAAACGAGAGCAACTCGCAACCGGCGGTAGAATCTACAACCTCGTCGATTCGAGGGAGATTGAATGCCTGCTTGGGGCAGTGTTTGTTGAGATCTGTATAATCAACGCACATCCTCCACTCTTTATTCTTCTTTTGAACAAGCACCGGATTGGCTAACCAGTCCGGGTGGTACACTTCTTTGATAAAACCAGCTGCTTTGAGCTTGGCTACTTCTATTCTAATTAACTCTTTGCGGTCGCGGGCGAACCGGCGCATCTTCTGTTGGACTGGCTTAGCAGTCGTCTTGACGTCGAGGTAGTGCTCGGCCTTTTCCCTGGGAACACCAGGCATATCGGAGGGCTTCCACGCGAATATGCTGATGTTTTTCCGAAGGAACTGGACGAGCACGTCTTCCTATTTGGGGTCGAGCTCTGCTCCGACCTTGGTGACCTTGGAGGGGTCGTCATCGGAGAGGCTGACCGTCTTCGCGCTCTTCACCTTATTGGATGGACGCCGAGTAGATCCAACCGGCTGCTCGAGCTCGGCGGGTGGTAAGTTATCGACACCCAGGCTGGTGTGCTGCAGAGCGTGTTGCAGGTCTTGGAATTCTGCTGCGGCGTAAGCGGCAGTCTCGCACTCACGAGCCATGAAGACGTTGCCACGTAGGGAGAGCGTTCCCTGCTCGGTGGGCATCTTCAACACCAAGTAGCCATAGTGGGGGACAGCCATGAACTTGGCGATGCCAGGGCGGCCCAAGATGGCGTGGTAGGTCCCTTCGAAGACGGCCACGATGAAGGTGATGTGCTCGGTGCGGAAGTGCTGCTTGGTCCCAAACTGCACGTCGAGGGTGATCTGCCCGAGCGGGTAAGAAGGCTTTCCGGGCATGATGCCCCGTAACGGGTGTCGTATGTTTGTAGGTTTGCTCTGCGGTATGCCGAGTGCCTTGAAGGGGTAGAACATGATGTTTGAGCACCGCCGCCGTCGACCAGCACCTTCTCGAAGCGGATATTGGCTATCACCGGGTTGAGGACCGGTGGAAATCGTCCGGCGTCGGGATGCGTGCCCACATATCTTTGCGGTGAAAGATATGGGCTGCTCGGACCACGCCGGTAGCTTGACATCGGCGACGAGGCCATCGGGTTCTTGCATCGCGATGATGGCGCGAGTCAACAACTTTCTGTCGCGGCTTGTTTCGAGCCCGACTTTTCCGCCAAAAATCACGGCGGTGAAGTTCCGCTCGGGTTCCTTGAACGCGTGGCGAGGGTTGACATCTGGTGTCTCATCCTCGTCTTCTTCTTCTGGCTTGTCGGCGGGCTTGCTTTTAGCCTTGGGGTTGGGTCGAGGCTTCTTGGAAGCGGACCTGATGAGAGCGTCCGTCAGAACTCGGCACTCGCCCATGGTGTGACCTTTACCAGGATGCCGAGGACAGTCCTGGGCAAAGATTTTGTCGAGCACCTCGTCCCCGGCTGGCTTTTGCCCTTTAACCGCATTGACAGCGTTGTCATTGCGGTTTCTGTTGCCTTTGCCTTCACCAAAGTTATCCTGGCCACGGCGTCTGAAATTGGGTTCGCTGTCGCGGGGGCCAGGTCCACGGTTGAAACGCTGGTTGTTGCGGCGCTCCTCTTGTCGGCGCGGTGGTCGGTCGTCGCTTTCGTCGTCGGAATTGTTCCGACGGTAATTGCGGTCCGACGGACCGTCGTCGCCCCGGTTTAGGCCGTCATCCAGGAGCGTGTAATCGTGCGCGATAGCGAGTAACTCCTCCATGGTTTTTGGCTATCTGAGGAGGAGAGCCTTTTGGAGGTCTCGGCCATGTGGTTGGACCAGGCCGTCGATAAAAGATTCGACGGCTGTCTCCTGAGAGATCTCTGGTATGCGATTCCACTGGTCTGAAAAGCGCCGAATGAGCTGCCGCAAGGACTCCTTTGGGTGAAGGCGGACCTGTTTTAAGGCGTACTTGGTCCCTGGTTGGACACAAGTAGACATGAAGTGGTCGACGAAGACTTGGCGGAGCTGCGCCCAGCTATGGATGGACCCGGGTTGTAGCCGGAGCAGCCAGGTGGTGACTGTATTGTTGAGCACAACGGGGAGGTAGTTTGCCATAACGTACTCGTCACCCCCTGCTGCTCAGACGGCTACCTCATATAGCATGATCCAGTGGGCTGGATCTGCTTTGCCATCGTACGCCCGGATCTCCGAGGTACGGAAACTCTTTGGCCAGACGACTGCCTTGAGCTCCTCGGAGAAAGGTGGGATGCCGCCAATGTTTCTGCGTGCTCGGAGGCGCTCATCTATCCGTTCTCGGAGGTCCCGATGCTCGGGTTGGAGTACTTTGTCGTCTTGTCGGCCCTGGTTGCCTTGCTGGCGATTAGGGCATCGTCGACTATTCTGAGGACGTGCGCGCCGTGGAGCCCTACTTGGTTGCTCGACACGGTCATCGTAGTCTCCTCTGTCTTCGTAGGCATATCTGCCGTTGTAGGACGAATTGTCCCCTCCGCTCTCGACTCGCTGCTCGCGTCGATTCCGGTTCTGTCGAGAACGGCGGGATCGGTAAGAGCTGGCCATGGAGCCCATGGAACGAAGGTCGTTCACTTGGTCCTCTGCCGCCGTGAGGAATTCCTGAATCTCGTTGAGTCCAGGGGTCTCGGGGGGAAGCTGCTTCAATTTCTCCATGGCCACAGCAATGTTCGCCGTAGGCGTCTCGTGGACCACTGGGTCGCCAGCACCGTTAAACTCGGGGTTGAGGTTGCGACGCCAGGGTCGGTGACATGGTCCGGCGCCTCCGTTGGGATGGCCCTGCTCGGCAATGCGTCGTCGGGCATGATCGTTGTTACGATCTTCCCTTGCCTGACGCTGGGCGTCTGTCTCGTTCGGAGCCGGCGGCTCATCATTGCTGACCATCAAAATCGTCGGTCCGAAACCAGGCGGATACTTTGGGAAATCCAGGGCGCTGCTGGGTGTCTCCGTCGGTGGTCGGGAGTGATCGGCGTGTCCTCGGTGGTCGGATTGAGATCCGTATCCATGAGGTAATCCTCTTCCGAGGACAGGTAATCGGCGTAGTCGGAGGGGTACCCAGCAAGCAGCTCGGAGATGGTAGGTGAGTCCGGGTTGACATCCTGGGACGTGTCTAACTCTCGGATCTCCACCATCCCGATCACGTGTGCGGGACTCCTCGGAATAACATCCTGGATCAAGAGCGCATCGAACTGTTGTTGGATGTCCCTTGTATAAGTCGACGCCGCGTTATTCAATCCAAAGGATAGGACGGTTGGATCACGCGGCGGAGCAGGTGGATCTGCTGTAGATATCTTGTTCGGCGGAGCACGGCCTTCCTTGCACTATCGGGCAGGTGCTCGGCAGTTCTGTCGTGCTTCGACAAACTCGTTCAACCTGGGGAGAGGAGGAACATTCGCTCTACGCTGGATCTGCTCGGTCAGAATCAGGCGGCTGTTCTGGTTGGGATCTAACCAACGGGAGCTTCGAGCCGATCTGAAGGGAGCTGGTTGAGCGTCAGGCTGATCGTTACCGACGAGATCTGAGTTGTTGTGACGGACAGAACCCCGCCGGCGTGGTCGGACGGGTGTGAAATCAGAAAAGTCTGGCCCCTTGCAGATCAATTCCTACGTGGCCTCAACTAGCTTCGTGATCTCGGCCAACCCGCGACCTTGCTGGTCAATGAGCTCAATCAGATCTGAGTTGTCGACCGGCTTTCTTTTGTAGCAAGATAACCAATCTACGAGTGCTCGGAGATCCGTTGTGTCCACCGTTGCCGAGGGCAAGGGGGAATCCTGCGCGGCGGGTGCTGCGACCAGCGGCGAGGTGGTCGGCGCTGTGGCCAGGTGAGCGGATGGTGCTGAGACCATCTGCTCGGTGAGCGGTGCTGAGACCGTCTGTCCGGTGGGCGGTGCTGAGACCGGCCCTGATGCTTCCACGGATGCGAGGGGCGCCGCCATCTTGGTGGTCCAGGTGACCGATCCGAAGGTGAAGGTGCTGCTGGCCTCGAGGTTCATGGATGCGGGGAAGGAAACCATCTGGATCGCCTTGAGATCAAAAACTCCACCCCCTACCTGGCGCGCCACTGTCGATTACGGATAACCGGCAGTCCACCACGGGTATCCCACGGCGGTGAGTTTCGGTAAGGGCGTGTTACGATCTACGATCTAGACGTTCGAGAAACAAGACAAACCAAGGACAACCAGGTTTACCCAGGTTCAGGCCGCTCGGAAGCGTAATACCCTACATACTGCTTCTCGTGTTATGCTGTATGATCAAGGGTCGGATTACAATGAAGCGCTAAGCTCTCTAGGTTAGGATGCCAGAGAATAGCCTGCGTTCTAGGGGGGTCCTTGGCCGCTTTATATAGCCGAGCAGCCAAGGGTACATGAGAGGTGGTCGGTTACATCAAGTCGTGCCCGTGGAGGACTCTATCTGACCTAACCGACTAAGCATACTTGCGGGACAAGCATCCTTGTGCGCGATCCTTCCTCCTGGTCGGTTGCGGACCACGCCATTGTCTTGAAGTCCGGCCCACCAGCCTGGTCGGTAATGGGCCGGGTCTTGTCTTGGTCTGGGCCGTCTTGCCGAGCAGCCCTGGAACTGTCTATGGTGGTATACCGGATTTATACCCCCCACATCAGCCGGTCGAAGAAGTCGAAGCGCGGGGCGGAGAGCGCAAGCACCACGCCATCTTTGATGTCGCGGTTGGTGTCGCGGCGCGAAAGGCGTCGGCGACTGTGTTTTGGGCGCCCAGCTTGTATTCGACGACGAAATCGAAGCCCAGCAGCTTCCCGACCCAGTGATGTTGAGGGATCGTGGCCAACCGTTGGTCGAGCAGGTATTTGAGGCTATAATGGTCGGTCTTCATCGTGAACCGCCTGCCCCATAGGTATGGCCGCCAATGGCAGATGGCGTGCACCAGCCCGATTAGCTCCCGCTCGTAGGCTGCGAGGGAGCGGTGACAAGGGGCGACCGGTCTGCTGAAGTAGGCAAGCGGGTGCCTGTCTTGGATCAATACGACGCTGAAACCGTATGTCGACGCGCCGCACTCGATGACGAAGGGGTGGCTGAAGTCCGGCAATGCCAAAACTGGAGCCGAAGTGACCACAACCTTGAGAGCTGCAAAGGTGTTGACGGTTGTTAACGACCAATTTTACATGTCAACCAGAGAGAGAAAGAGGGGCATAATCTGTTCACCACCATAGACTTAGGGTTTAAACTGACAAATTCCACAAGTTTTGGTGAATATGTGTTTTCACAGGGGATTATCAGGAAAACATCCAAGGAGGCCCACATGTCAGGATTACATAGAGAGAAAGACCGAACGGGTAAAAAAGAACAATCTAGAAGACTCGGGATGGCGACCCCTGGAAGTTGGACCCCACCTGGCATTGGCCAGGGGCGGCCGACTCTAGGGGAGGGGCGGCCGCCTCTCCACCTCCACCAATCAGGTGGAGTCTCGCGGATCCTGCCTCCACCGACCTTGAGGAGCAATAATTATCGTCCATTTAGGTCGGTTTGATCCGATGGCTGTGGTTCCTTCAAGGGGGCTATATATTCGGGGCCCCTCCCCTGGGTGAAACCTAATTCATTCAAGAATTCATTATTCAGAGGTAGCCATCAGCAAAGCTAGGGTTTAGAGAGATCTCTCCACCAGAGAATTAGAATAGCTACTCTAGTTCTTCAAGTTCTACAAAGGTTTAGACTAGATAGAGGAAGAATCGGGCGCCTGTGCTCGGAATTCCGGATCTTCATCATCAAGAGTTGGTATTATCTTGTATCTATTCTTGTGACTTTATTCTAATATCATTATGTTTCTATTTATTATGTTCCTAGTTTATTCTAGTTCTACATTTGATATGGTTATGATTGATAATAAGTTTATGTATATGTTTGCAAAGCGCTTAGCTCTCTTCGCGGGAGGGTTAGGTGGTAGATTTTATATGAGCATGGTGCTTAGATGCCGTTTACCTGCAAATGCACCCTATTGGCCGGGTCGTGTGGTAGATCGTGGAAGTGACAGTTCCATTGAGTCCTCTGTATTCCATCCCCCGTTGGTAGGTCTAGCAGAACCAAAGTTGCGTAGGAAGTCCTGCTATGTCTTGGCTTGTTATAGCAATGATCCTTATACATAGATGAAGAGTCTTTTGTGCTATATATGATAGTGTAGTATTTGAGTAGATGAATGACTTAGTAGATTAGAACCTACATAGGATTTCTATTTCTTGTACTAATCAGATGTCAACCTATCTTTTGTTGAGTAGTCTATATCTAATCTCTGTGTGATTTAATCCCCGAGCTTTATTACTTTATATTCCCTTATTTATCATGGTTTACCCCTCTGCCAAAGTATGTGACAGTGCAATCAATCACTCATAAGTAGTCATGTTTAGCAAGTTCATCTCTTTGTTTAAGTCCTTAGTTCTTTCCCTTGAGCTAAATATAAATTACGATACCTGGAATACTTCCCGGTAAAATGCTACGATGGTGTATTATCTGTTCGCTTGCGGATCCCATATTTTCTTTACTAGAGGAGCAGTTTCTATACCAACACTTCTGGCGCCATGCTAGGGATGACAACTTAGCGTGAGTGGTGTTAGAAGTGTCAACAAAAGGCCACGGTGGCTTCCTCTGACCATGCGAAGCCCTTGTTCTTGAGCAGTGCCGTGAGGGGCACGGCGATCTCGCCGTAGCCATGGACGAACTTGCGGTAGTAGCCCGCCAGTCCGAGGAAGCCGCGCACCGTGCGTGCCGATCGCGGTTGGGGCCAGTCATGGATTGCCTGGACCTTGGCAGGATCCATGGCCACCCCTGTTGACGGTCGTTAAGTATCAATTTCATACCGTCAACGCAGCAAGAGTAAGGACTAATATGAGTTCACCTGTTAGATATAGGGGTTACACTGACAGAATTCCACGAGTTTTGGTGATTGTCTATTTACGCGGGGGTTATCGAAAGAGAACCAAAGGAGGCCCACATGTCATGATTACATAGAGATAAAGACCGAACGGGTGAAATTGTATACTCTAGAAGACTCCGAGAAGGCGACCCCGGAAGCCTTGGGCCCCACCTGGCAGCCTCCAAGGTCGGCCGACTCCCCCCCTTGGGCGGCCGACTCCCCACCTCAGCCAATGAGGTGGAGTCACGCGGATCCTGCCTCCACCGCCTTTGAGGATGAATAATTATCGTCCATTTAGGTCGGTTTGATCCGATGGCTGTGGTGCATCCTAGGGGGCTATATATTCGTAGAGCCCCGGCCCCCGGGTGAAACCCTAATTCATTCTCCATTCATTCATCGAGAGAATTCGAGAAGCCGAGCCACCATCTCAATTAGAGCTCCATAGTTTAGTAGCATAGCTACATATGAATAGATCTAGAGGGAATCAAGCCTAGCTTGGAGTCCGGATCGTCGGAGTTCTTGGTAATTCCCTCTACATTCTTGTAATATTCATCATTGTTTGTGATACTATGAGTAGTACTTTATTCTATTCTATTATATCAGAATTGACTTTGCTCTATTTGATTATGTTCTCAATTATATCATTCTTAGTTTACTTTGATTATATGTTTAGCATAGTTGGACTAGAATTATGTTTATGCATAGGATCGTATAGCGCTTGCTCATTAGGCCAATGGGTGAGTGATAGATATTGTGTAGGCATGGTGCCTGGACCGTATTTATCTGCGATTGCACCCTATATTCCGGATCATGAGGTAGATCGCGGGAGTGACAGTCCTGTTGAGTCCTTTGTAGCCCTTCTCCCGAGTATAGGTCTAGCAAAATACCCCTATTACATTGAAGTCATTGCTATGTCTCTAGTCTTCTCTGGTAATATCACTATGCATAGATGTAACCTTTTCCCGCCATGATTGCTAGATGTTCTTGCACTAATCATTGTATGCTTTGACTTTATAGTTAGAATAACATAGGATTATACCCTAGATCATCCTAGTCCATGCTAGTGTTATAAGCTTAGAGTGCTAAGTTGAGATGGTTTGTTACTATCATTTTATGTGGCTAAATGCTCTCATTTATCTTACGTCATTTATCATTCATTCCTATATTTTATGTGACACTTACCGTATGAGATGATCGATACGAGACAAGGTTAAGCTCTCCATTATTGTATGTGCATTGCTCATCACTCATTATCCAAGTGCATTCCCTTCCCGAGGTAAAATTATAAATAACGATACCTGGATTACTCCTGGTTAAAATGCTACGATGATATATTCTGTGCGCTTGCGGAACCCTTCTTATTTCAGTTGCACTTAATAGACATCAACAACCCCCGCAGCGGAGATGATGTGCCCCAGATACGCGATCGAGGACACACCGAACGCGCACTTGGAACGCTTGACGACGAGGCAGTGCCGGCGTAGAACGGAGGAGACCGCACGGAGATGGCGGAGGTGATCTGCCCAAGACTCACTGTAGATTAAAATGTCGTCAAAGAACACGAGGGCAAACCGTCGGAGGTAGGCACGGAGGACGTCATTGATCAAAGCTTGGAACGTGGCCGGAGCGTTGCACAACCCGAAGGGCATCACAAGGAACTCATAGAGCCCGTCGTGCGTGCGGAAGGCAGTCTTGGCGACATCCTCTAGTGCCATGCGAACCTGATGATACCCCAAATGGAGATCGAGTTTGGAAAAGAACTTGGCGCCGTGTAGTTAGTCCAGCAACTCGTCGACGACCGAGATCGGGAATGCGTCCGTGGTCGTGATGGCGTTGAGCGCACGGTAATCGACGCAAAACTGCCACGAGCCGTCGGCCTTCTTGATGAGGAGCACGGGTGAAGAGAAGGCCGACGAGCTGTGGCGGATGAGGCCCTGCTCCAGCATGGCGGTGCACTGTTGCTCGAGTTCATCCTTGTGAGCGGCCGGGTAGCGGTAAGGGCGCACAGCGACCGGCGGCGATCCTGGGTGCAGGACGATGTGGTGATCGTGGGAGCGTGGCGGTGGAAGGCCTCTTGGCTCGGAGAAGAGGTTGGCGAAGGACTCCAAGATGCCGTCGGTGGACACGGCGTGGGCGGCTGGCGCACCCGCGGTGGCCACGCCTGCCCAGCAGACATCCCGTCCGTCCAGCTGGAACGACAGGGAGTGGGTGGTGACATTGAAGGGTTATGAGGGTGCTACGCTAGCCAGAAAACAAAACTTTTCTACCTCATCTCCCAGGATCTACTTCTAGTTACAGGTTACGGGATTACCACTAGACGCGCAGATGCAGCGGAAGACGACTCGATGTAGTCAAACACGTCGCAGCAGTGCCGTGCAGTTGCGTGGTCATCCAGCAACTCCTCCCACCACTTGTAGTTCATCCTTGTGCTCCAGATGCAGCACCTCCGAGGTATCACACACGTACGAGGAAGAAGCGATGCGCCTCCGGACTGCTAGGTCCGCGAAGAGCAAAGGCGAGAGAGTGGAGGGCGACGGCGGCTGCCAAAGGAGTGGATTAGGTCTGGCCGTGCCCCTCCCCTCTTCTTATATAGGCGTCTCTCATGTGCTCCTGAGTTGGAGGCCCATTAGAAACCCTAAGCCTTGTCTAATTCCGGTCCAACCCGAATTAGGCTTCCAGCCCCTTAAGCGTGCGACCCTATGGGTTCACGCACACATAGACATGGGCCGAATACTCCTATTCGCCCAATAGCTGACAGCGGACTCTAGCAAGGCGTGACAACTCCTATGTGCACGCAAATAATCATATCAGACGAACCACTACGACCACATACATGTTACTCCCTTGCCTCATGATATTTGGTTCAACTCGTGGGTTAACACTTAACCCAAGCACGGCCATGCATTTGTTGATCCAATCACTTGAGTGATCCAGTGATATCACTCTCATTAGAGAGGGCAAGTCCCATCTTGATTGTCTATGTCTCATAGCATGTTTCTCAACAAACCCGAAGACGTCCTTTATAACTACCCAGTAACGGAGTAGCGTTTGTCAGTCTCTAAGCAAGTCGATACACATCTCGAGCACATACAACAATCTCAGGTCGAAGGACATAACATATATGATGTGTATAGAGACAATCTCATGTCGTTTCAGTCTAGCCTACATGTCATACATGTGCCCACATTATTAGTTTGACATCTCCATGTCCATGACTTGTGAAACATAGTCATCAACTAATAATGTGCTAGTCTAATGTTCATGTGTGTCCTCACATGAACTCCGACCAGGGACAAATATAGAATAACCATACAAGTAAAAGAGTTCCACAAACAATTCACATAATTGCCAATCAATACAAGTTGTCTTTCATGGATATTCAATGGACACATTATATATCATGGATACATGCGGAATATCATCATCTCTATGATTACCTCTAGGGCATATTCCCAACAGTCTCCCACTTGCACTAGAGATAATCTCTAAGATGTCTAATCCCCATAGACCTCATGTGCGCCTCATGCTTAGGGCTGTGGAAGGGCCTTTGTCAACGGATCTGCTACATTCAAATCCGTGTGTATTTTGCACATTTTAATTTCACTTTCGCGATGAACCGTCGAATGAGGTGAAATTTCCATTTGTACATGTTTGTTCTTCTCGGTGATTCCTTGGCTCCTTAGCTCGCGCTATCGCCCCATTGTTATCAAATGTAGATTCAATGGGCTAGCCGCATTAGGAAACACACCAAGATCAATGAGGAAACGCCTCATCCAAACACCTTCCTTTGCGGCTTCCGAAGCCGCAATGTACTCGGCTTCGTTGTAGAATCGGACCTTGTCTCCCGCTTGGAACTTTTCCAGCTTCTTCGCACCACCATTTACTGTGAACACAAAACCTGATTGAGATTGTAAATCATCTACATCAGTTTGGAACCTATCATCGATGTAACCATTTACAACGAGCTCCTCCTCACTTCCATAGATCAAGAACTCATCCTTAGTCCTTCTCAAGTACTTAAGGATGTTTTTAACCAGCGTCCAGTGACTCTCACCAGGATTGCCTTGGTACCTGCTCGCAACACTTAGAGCATATGAGACATCTGGGCGAGTACATATCATGGCATACATGATGGAACCGACTGCCGAAGCATATGGAACCTTACTCATGCGTTTGCGCTCTTCATCTGATGAAGGACATTGCTTGTCGCTAAAGCGCATACCATGTGACATAGGCAAGAACCCTTTCTTGGATTGCTCCATGTTGAACTGTTTCAACACCTTGTCAATGTATGTATCTTGGCATAATCCTATTAGCCTCTTCGACCTATCTCTATAGATCTTAATGCCCAAGATGTATCTTGCATCTCCTAAATCCTTCATAGAAAAACTATTATTCGGTGAAGTCTTTCTGATTGCAACATAGGAATGTCATTCCCAATCAATAGTATGTCATCCACATACAAGATTAGAAACACAACAGTGCTCCCACTAGCCTTTTGGTAAACATAAGGCTCTTCTTCATTCTGACGGAAGCCAAACCCTTTGACAACCTCATCAAAACGAATGTTCCAACTCCGAGATGCTTGCTTTAACCCATAAACAGATTTCTTAAGCTTGCATATTTTTCCAGCATTATTTGGATCAACAAAACCTTCGGCCGTATCATATACAAGTCCTCTTCTAAAATTTCCATTTAGAAAGGTTTGTTTTAACATCCATCCGCCAAATCTCATAATCGAAATAGGCGGCTATTGCTAGAATGATCCGGATAGATTTAAGCATCGCTACTGGAGAGAATGTCTCATCGTAGTCAATTCCTTGAACTTGCCAAAAAACCCTTAGTGACAAGTCGAGCTTTATAGACGTGAACATTTCCGTCCATATCTTTCTTCTTTTTATAGATCCATTTGCACTCGATGGGTCTAACACCATCAGGCGGGTCAACCAAGTTCCAAACTTGATTATCTCCCATGGAATCGATCTCGGATCTCATGGCACTCGCCATTGCTCGGAATCCGAGTCCATCATAGCTTCGCGTATGTTGCGGGTTCATCATCGTCCAACAATAACGAGATCCCCACGCAACTCGTGAAGTCTCGCCGATCTTCGTGGTTGTGGAGGTGTTTCGTGGCCACGGGCATCTCAACTTGTTCTCGCTACATTAGCATCACTCGTAGAGTCCTTCTCGACCGGCTCATCTTGAACTTCTTCAAGATACACCTTTTGTCCACTCTTCTCTCTTTTGAGAAACTCTTTCTCTAAGAAAACACCGTTTCGAGCAACAAACACTTTGCCCTCTGAGTGGTTGTAGAAGTAATATCCTAAAGTTTCCTTTGGATATCCCACGAAAAAACATTTGCCCGATTTGGGTGTTAGCTTATCTGATATAAGCCATTTGACATAAACTTCACAACCCCAAATTTTTAGAAAAGGCAAACTAGGACTCTTCCCAATCCATATCTCATATGGTGTCTTAACTACGGACTTAGATGGTACCCTATTCAATGTGAAAGCGGCTGTTTCTAGAGCGTATCCCCAAAATGATAAAGGTAGGTCCGACTGGCTCATCATAGACCGAACCATGCCCAACAAAGTCCAATTACACCGCTCAGACACGCCATTTCTCTGCGGCGTTCCAGGTGGCGTAAGCTGTGGAATAATTCCACAACTCTTAAGATGATTGCTAAACTCGTGACTCAAATATTCGCCTCCACGATCAGATTGCAAGGCCTTAATTTTCTTGCCACGTTGATTCTCTACTTCATTCTGAAATTCTTTGAACTTTTCAAATGTTTCAGACTTATGCTTCATTAGGTAGACATAGCCATATCTACTAAAATCATCGTAAAAGTTATGAAGTATTGAAATCCGCCTCTAGCCGTCGTGCTCATTGGTCCACATACATCGGTATGTACTAGTTCCAACAAGTCGAGACGCTCTCTCGGGAAAACCGAGAAAGGCGTCTTGGTCATCTTGCCTAATAGGCAAGCCTCACATGTCTCGTAAGATTCAAAATCAAACGAAGTTAGAAGCCCATCATCATGGAGCCTCTTCATGCGTTTTTCACTTATATGACCCAAACGACAATGCCACATATATGTAGGACTTAACTCATTAAGCCGAGGCCTTTTAGCATTAACATTACAGACAGGTGCATCATCAAGATTTAAAATAAATAATCCATTCACAATGGATGCAAAAGCCACAAACATATCATTCTTTGAGATAACATAACCATTGTCTTTACTCGCAAATGAATAACCATCCTTCATCAAACATGAAGGCGACACAATGTTTCGACTTAAGCTAGGAAGAAAATAACAATTATTCAATTCCAGTATAAATCCTGAGGGTAGGTGAAGTTGCATCGTCCCGACGTTCAATGCAGCAACTCTTGCATTGTTGCCCACGCGGAAATCAACCTCTCCTTTCTCCACGCTCCTACTTCTTATCATTCCCTGCATTGTATTGCAAAAATGAGCAACCGATCCGGTATCAAATACCCAAGAATTGATATAAGAGTTAGCGAGGAAAATGTCTGTAACATAAACAACAAGCGTATGAGCGGGAGTACCTTTACTACCGCCGTCCTTCTTTAAGGACGCCAAGTACTGCTTGCAGTTTCTTTTCTAGTGACCTTCCCCACCACAATGAAAACATTTAGCATCAGTTGGTGGTCCAGCTTTGGGGGCGGGCGGAGCTGGCTTGGAGATCTCATCTTTAGCCTTGCCCTTTTTCTTCCCCCAACCGTTCTTTCTCTTAAAGTTAGGCTTGTTTTGGACTGCCAACACTTGGCCACCAACCTGCTTCTTAATGTCAGCCTCTGCTGTTTTCAGCGTGCCACACAACTCATTCAAGCCCCTCTCCGCCCCATGCATATGGTAGTTCGAGATGAAGTTTCCATAGCTGGGCGGCAGAGACGAGAGAATGAAATCAGTAGCTAACTCTGGGCCAATTGGGAAGCCTAGCTTCTCCAACCCTCGAGTGTAACCAACCATCTTGATTACGTGTGGCCCAACAATGCACCCTCCGCTAGCTTGGTTTCAAAGCAAGCGCCTTAGAGACATTGAACCTTTCGGTCCTAGCTTGAGTTTGGAACATATCCTCAAGCGCCACGATCATATCGTTTGAATGATTGTTATCGAACCGCATCTGCAGATCCGATTCCATACATGCAAGCATAAGGCAGCTTATCTCAAGATCGGCATCACATGCTTTCTTGTAAGCATTTTTCTCAGCAGCGAGATGCATCTACAAAGCAGCTCATCTCGGTAAGGGGTTGTCTAGATAATCCTCCTTTTTCTCAGCACTGAGAACAATTCTCAGATTGCGGATCCAATCCGTATAGTTTGTTCCATTCAACTTATCTTTCTCAAGAATTGAATGCAAAGTAAATGGTTGCTTAGAAGATGCCATTTAATCTACAACAAAAGTAATGCAAAATACTAAGACAAAGTATCCATGATAGAGTAAATAATATCAAATATAATCTACTCCCACTAAAATCAATATCCCTCGATTGAAACTTAGTGATTCAAGATCCACAACTAGCAAGTCGACTAGTGAGCTTTAGCATCACCGCTAGAAGACATGATAGACCGGTAAGCAACTCTTTGCTAATTATATCGCATATGACTCTTGTTGTTGGATAGCATCTCTATGCTTGGGTTACCAACTTCTTATGCTCCAAGGTCCCTAACCGTTAGGATGACCTCGTTCAAGCAACCAAACCTTCTGCAGTAAGTATCCGATACGAACCTGTCTAGTCAAGGAAAATCGATGGCACCCTAATTTCATAGACCCACCACCGATTGTACAAGACAGCGACAGTGCAAGGTTTGGGGGAGCATGAACTCAAACATTACTGAGGGATCGTTCTACTTCACTACCGCACGAATGTAGACAAAAACATTATAGCATGTGAAAGTAGAACATAGTAAGAACGGCATAAACACATATATGACTTGGTATAGCCCATTGTTCTTTTTGAGATCTCCATCTCTTCAATCTGTTCATCATGGCGATCGCCATCTCCACGCCATGTATGCCATCCTTCAGTGATGAATCCGCCATGACTAACTATTGTTGGCGGTCCTTAACTCTGATTTTTACCCGCCAATTATAGATTGTTTTGGGGGAAATAAATATTTTATTGCACATATATCTTTACTATTGACCTAGTTCCACCTGTGCTTGGAGAAAATATTGTTTTGCAGAAAATACACCAAGTGCAGGAATTTCCGGAATAAAAGTACGCTTTTCAGAAGGTGTAAAAGAGCAAGAGAACAAGGGCCAGCCACCTGGGGTCGAAATGGGCCAAAAGCACCAGCACAGACGCGACCCAGAAGGCGGCTCCAGGCCCACCAGCCAAAGGCGGTCAGGGGGCGGTGCCACCCAGGCGCGGGCACGCCTAGGGCGCGCACGCGCCAGCCCCGCCGCTAGGTGGGCCCGGCCAAGGCGGTTTGCCTCCTTCCATCTGGGGCATGACGGTTTCGCTGGTGTTTTTACACCACTACCCCCGAACCGCCTTCAGAGGGCTATAAATGAAGAGGAGAGGCACCCCACCATCACACACACCGTTTGGAGCCATCTCTACACCTCTCACTTGTTCTTTAGCATTAGTAGTAGTCATTTGGAGCTAGGCAAAGCTACTTGGAGAGCTTGTCTCCAGGAGGAAAAACTACATCTTTGGTATAAATCTATGGAGTGTTCTTCCTTAGTCAAGTTCTCATCATATTTATATAGTCTTGCATATGAACTAGAGTATAGTCTAGTACACGATATATTCAATGATCAAGAACTAGGCCATAGTTCTTGTGAGAGTTGTTCATCGTGTTCTACATTGTTCTTCATCGTTCATATGTTTTACTTGTTTGGATTAGATTGTAGGAGAGGAATAGCGGTTCGATGTACCTTCGGGTTTGCCTATGTCTTAGTTCGTCCATCCGTAGGGTGGGAGTCCTGGGGGGACGTAGGTAGCTCCTTAGTATGCGAGCATGGTGCCCGGGTGCGAGGGAACCTTCAGATATGTCGGCATGCCACGGTTAAGGTGGTAGGCGACAGGTGGTGACAGCCCTGTCCGTCCCTTGTAATCCCCCACGTTCGCATGTTGAGTAGGAGTTCATAAATGCCGCCATCGACTGGCAGACCAGTTGTCGCGGTCTCACCATGTTCCTAGTATATAGTCGAGTCTTGACTTGTATAACATGTGGAATTAGCTGTTCTAGCATTGACTATATAGGACCTACCTGCTCCGCATAGATTATTCTTTATTCTTTATTTTATCTTTATTCCTTTGAGGTTGCTCTAAGTGTGTGTCCACTATCCAAACTACCGTATGTTTACCCCTGTATAGCACATTCATCGGTTTCTCCTCATGCTAGATATCATATTCATACCCATGCTAGATTACTTAACTACCCCATGCCTTCCTTTGGAAAATTATAAATAACGATACCCTGAATACTTCCGTGTGAAATGCCGCAACGATAGATCCGTGCGCTGCGACGGATATTTATTCTAATAGGATGTGATCTATCTCTTGGCAACACTCGCGTAGTTGCTAGAACTGTTTCTAGTAAATATGTTGAGTAATGCCATTTAGTGTTTCTGGCGCTATTATCAGAATTAGGCTCTAAGTCTGTTTTTGGTAATCACGCTAAGAAATGCCAACAAGCATTTCTGGCGCCATTGCCGGGGAAGGCATGGAAGTTAAGCATCTAGCAGCATGGATATGCATATGATATAAAATGAGAAATGACAATGTCTATACAGGCTAAATTTTATGTTTTCTCCTGTTGTGGATGAAAACAGGATAGTGCATGTCTGGTTTCTCCCTGCCGGAAAACTATAATTCAAATCCAGAGGCACTCCTAAGGAGGAAAAAGGCTCGTGCCACTTCCTCTTCTGCTACTCCGCCGATAGCTGAACCAGTCATCGTCACACCTACCACGCCGTACTCCATGGCCAAGTCCCTGCGTGAGTTCTCTGTCCCCAATGTTGCCAACGTGCCCACTAGGCCCGCTGTCGACTTGGGAGACAAGAACTTCGAGCTCCAGACTGGGCTCATTACCATGGTGCAGGCAAGTTCATTCTGTGGACTGCCTAGTGAGGACACCAGTGCCCATCTTCAGCGTTTCTTGGAGATATGCGACACCATCATCATCAAGAATGTTGCACCTGATGCAATCAGGCTCAGGCTCTTCCCTTTCTCCCTTGTGGGAAAGGCGAAGACCTGGTTCTACAAAGACAAGGCCGCTGTTGACACATGGAGCAAGTGCTCCACCGTGTTCCTCGCTAAATTCTTCCCCATGGGCAAAACCAATGCCCTACGGGGAGAATCGCCAACTTCCGCCGAACCACCGGAACCCATCCCCGAGGCATGGGAGAGGCTCCGGGAGTACATCCGGGAATGCCCTCAACATGGGATGGAAAGTTGGTCGGGTGCTCGAACTTCTACAACGGGTTAACACCCATGTCGAAGGGGCACCTGGACGCCGCCGCTGTCGGCGCCTTTCTATCATTAACTGTTGATAGTGCCACGGCACTAATCAACAAAATGGTGGAAAACCAAGCTTGGGGGGAGGACCGTGCCCCCACTAAAGGACAAAAAGGTATGTATACCGTGAAGGAGGCGGATATGCTTGCCACAAAAAGACCTACTCCTGAAGAAGATTGACGGTGGTGCCATCAATGATGCATCCGGCACCGTCAACGCCATGGACGCTCTTAAGCACCGCTGGAGCCCAAATAGATGTTGGAGCTGGAGAAATCCGTTTCAACATAAATGGCCAGGAGGAGAAGTTTGAGTTTCAACCCCGCAGGCAAGAGCAATGCAACATGATCCATATCAAATACCGACCAAACACTCAAGGAATACGGGAAGTTGAGATCCAGCCCCAGGCCATCATGAGCAAGCCAAGGAAGGAGAATAAGGAGAGGCCCAAGGCGACTGCTAAGAAGGAGCAAAAGGCTGCAACACAGCCTAAGAAAAAGAAGGCTGCTCCCAAACAAAAAGCTAAGAAAGAAGAGGTCTCCACACCACCAAAGAAGGTGGTACAGAAGGGGCAGGAAGAGCCACCTACAACTACACCACCGCAAGTTATCAAGATGGAATGGAGGCCCAAGAAGGTACAGTCGACAAAACCTCTTGAAACAGATGTACCATCTACAAGTACAAAGATGGAGGAAGTCCAGCCCAAACAAAAGATCAACCCTGGGCCATGAGCTTCAGGATAGCTTGGGGGAGGACCCCACTTGAGGTACCTGCATTTGCATATTTAATTTCTCACAATTTTATTTTCCTTTATAGCATGTTTAAATTCAAGTTTCTTGCATTGAAAATTCAAAAAAAAATTATTCCATTCCATATATGTGCCATGAAATGTTTAGTTCTACCCATGTTGAAATGATTGGTTGCTCTGTTTTATGTCTCGCTTGTACTTGTTTAAAATAGAGTTTTCTCTAATATTTGGGTTTATCGGCTTTACATTATCATGCTCTAGAAACTT
Source organism: Themeda triandra (assembly GCA_018135685.1). Taxonomy (NCBI): domain Eukaryota; kingdom Viridiplantae; phylum Streptophyta; class Magnoliopsida; order Poales; family Poaceae; genus Themeda; species Themeda triandra. The sequence goes on from JAENPR010000257.1 coordinate 77,643, forward strand.
GATTTAGTGGGTTGCATACAATTACTCTCATCTAGGTTATTGCGCAATATGATATAGTGACATAGACCACAGCAATGATTTTGTCCCTTTGAGAAAACCTGATGTCCGGAGTCTTTGTTTCAAAAATTTCAAAAACATTAGTTCCTCAATGATCGCGAAATACCCACCAGAGCCATATGATTTATCTATAGTATAAAACCTTCATACGCTGCTTGTTCGTACACTGAGTACGGTCGGATTGTTACCGACGCGAGATTATGATCTTACACCCATGATTGAGATTCACTTGAACCCACCAAATAAACGTCGACTCTTACACTGAGAGTCGCACACAACATACACCCTTTACCATCCGCCAACTCTTACACTGGGAGTTGCGCACCACCTTTCTCCACCAAATAAAAAACGCCGACCCTTACCCTGAGGATCGCGCACCCCTCTCTTGTAGTTTGCAAAATTCTCCATGCATTGTTCATCATGACATCTCTCTCCACCTCATCCTTTCCATCAATAAAGTTATGGGCTATGTTCTTAGTCAGAAAAAAATAATGAGAGAAAAGAAAGAGAGGAAAGAAGAAAAAAAAAACAGATATAGTTATAGGGTATACCACTCTTGTAGACAAACGGGAAAAGTCTTAGATCCCCGTTCAAAAAAAAGGTAGAAATGAGAAAATAGTTTTTAGTTACTCTTTGATAGCCCATCTTTTCCCTTCATCTCATCCACCAATAAAAGAGAGTATGTCATGTTGCATGGAGACCCAAAAATACCACAAAAATTAGGAATCATCTTTCATCCATCCACACACTTGCACATCTCAATCAAGGTGTATGGCTTAATCTCCATAAGGTTCGATCCTTGACCTTACAACATATGTGATACAAGTATGCCCACTTACATACCTACCCAGAACTCCACTCTCAGCTTTTTAGTGGTAGGAAGAAGGCAAAATCTTAAAATGCCTTTGGTGAGGTTACCATATACATTTGAGCGATCGAGTGGGTCATTTGAGGAACTTGGTTTATTTATAAAAACTTACAAAACCTCCGGACTGAAAGTTGATCTTGGGACAAATGAAAAGCACCGGTCTTTGAAACTGTTCTATTTTGCAATCGCCCAAGACTTGAGAAAATTAGAAGCCCCACTCTATTCAGGAACCATAGAGTAGATATAATTGCCAATTTATTCAAATAGCAGTAGAACGCTCTGTTTTATCTTGTACACCTGAGATATAATCGGCATCGCAGCAACCCCTGATCAACAACCCAAAAGCAAAAACTTGCTCGGGACGAGCAAGGGGTAAGCTTGGGGGATCTTGTTGGCGGTCCTTAACTCCGATTTTTACCCGCCAATTATAGATCGTTTTGGGGGAAATAAATATTTTATTGCACATATATCTTTACTATTGACCTAGTTCCACCTGTGCTTGGAGAAAATATTGTTTTGCAAAAAATACACCAAGTACAGGAATTTCCGGAATAAAAGTACGCTTTTCGGAAGGCATAAAAGAGCAAGAGAACAAGGGCCAGCCACCTGGGGTTGAAATGGGCCAAAAGCACCAGCACAGACGCGACCCAGAAGGCGGCCCAGGCCCACCAGCCAAAGGCGGTCAGGGGGCGGCGCCACCCAGGCGCGGGCGCGCCTGGGGCGCGCACGCGCCAGCCCTGCCGCCAGGTGGGCCCGGCCAAGGCGGTTTGCCTCCTTCTATCTGGGGCATGACAGTTTCGCTGGTGTTTTTACACCACAACCCCCGAACCGCCTTCAGGGAGCTATAAATGAAGAGGAGAGGTCCCCACCATCACACACACCATTTGGAGCCAGCTCTACACCTCTCACTTGTTCTTTAGCATTAGTAGTAGTCATTTGGATCTAGGCAAAGCTACTTGGAGAGCTTGTCTCCAGAAGAAAAAGCTACATCTTTGGTATAAATCTATGGAGCGTTCTTCCTTAGTCAAGTTCTCATCATATTTATATAGTCTTGCATATGAACTAGAGTATAGTCTAGTACATGATATATTCAATGATCAAGAACTAGGCCATAGTTCTTGTGAGAGTTGTTCATCGTGTTCTACATTGTTCTTCATCGTTCATATGTTTTACTTGTTTAGATTAGATTGTAGGAGAGGAATAGCGGTTCGATGTACCTTCGGGTTTGCCTATGTCTTAGCTCGTCCATCTGTAGGGTAGGAGTCCTGGGGGGACGTGGGTAGCTCCTTAGTATGCGGGCATGGTGCCCAGGTGCGAGGGAACCTTCGGATATGTCGGCATGCCACGGTTGAGGTGGTAGGCGACAGGTGGTGACAGCCCTGTCCGTCCCTTGTAATCCCCCACGTTCGCATGTTGAGTAGGAGTTCGTAAATGCCGCCATCGACTGGCAGACCAGTTGTCGCGGTCTCCCCATGTTCCTAGTATATAGTCGAGTCTTGACTTGTATAACAGGTGGAATTAGCTGTTCTAGCATTGACTATATAGGACCTGCCTGCTCCGCGTAGATTATTCTTTATTCTTTATTTTATCTTTATTCCTTTGAGGTTGCTCTAAGTGTGTGTCCACTATCCAAACTACCGTATGTTTACCCCTGTATAGCACATTGGTCGGTTTCTCCTCATGCTAGATATCATATTCATACCCATGCTAGATTACTTAACTACCCCATGCCTTCCTTTGCAAAATTATAAATAACGATACCCTGAATACTTCCGGGTGAAATGCTGCAACGATAGATCCGTGCGCTTGCGGATATTAATTCTAATAGGATGTGATCTATCTCTTGGCAACACTCGCGTAGTTGCTAGAACCTGTTTCTAGTAAATATGTCGAGTAATGCCATTTAGCATTTCTGGCGCTATTATTAGAATTAGGCTCTAAGTCTGTTTTTGGTAATCACGCTAAGAAATGCCAACAACTATCACTAACGCCAAAGCTAGTGAATTATCATTACATAGTCGCGGATATGATCATCACATATTGGCACGCAGGCCATTACAATAATTTTGACAATATCTATATGGCTTCAGCCCATATTGTCATCCTCATGACATGCAAGCCATGAATCAATTACATACATGCATCACATACACATAAGGGCTATGCCAGTCACGAAATCCTGCAGAACAGAGTTAACCGATTCCGACTACTAAAAGTAAATCGCGAAAAACTCTATCTTGCGGACCTTATTTCGCAATTCTAATCTCATCGAATCTGACGTAGTGGTATTCGGTTGGTTCCATCTTGAAATTCTCTACAAGTTTCGTTTAAAGATCGTCTCCATCCGAGTTACGGTTGCAAAGTTACGGCCGTTTTACGAACAGAACTTTTCTCGGCAACCCGGCGCCCGATGGCCGATCCAATCTGCCGCTGCCGCACATCACATGCACTCGGCACTTGACCTAGGGTTCAATTCGATAAATCCGATTGATCTCTAACTCGCCGTGATTGGATTTACATGTATCACTTAACTCGGATGGTGGAATTCCGACCGGTACGAGTAGATCGTTACAAGACCAACGCGGCAAGATCATAAACCAAGATCAGAGACTCATCTAAAACCGCGCATATCACATATGCAATATCCAGAACCTATAACGACATAGTATAGAGCTCCGATACCACTGAAGGGTTATGAGGGTGCTACGCTAGCCAGAAAACAAAACTTTTCTACCTCATCTCCCAGGATCTACTGCTAGTTACAGGTTACGGGATTACCACTAGACGTGCAGATGCAGCGGAAGACGACTCGATGTAGTCGAACACGTCACAGCAGTGCCGTGCAGTTGCGTAGTCGTCCAGCAACTCCTCCCACCACTTGCGGTTCGTCCTCGTGCTCCAGATGCAACACCTCTGAGGTATCACACACGTACGAGAAAGAAGCGATGCGCCTCCGGACTGCTAGGTCCGCGAAGAGCGAAGGCGAGAGCGTGGAGGGCGATGGCGGCTGCCAAAGGCATGGATTAGGTCTGGCCGCGCCCCTCCCCTCTTCTTATATAGGCGTCTCTCATGTGCTCCCGAGTTGGGGGCCCATTAGAGACCCTAAGCCTTGTCTAATTCGGGTCCAACCCGAATTAGGCTTCCAGCCCCTTAAGCGTGCGACCCTATGGGTTCACGCACACATAGACATGGGCCGAATACTCCTATTCACCCAATAGCTGACATCGGCCTCTAGCAAGGTGTGACAACTCCTATGTGTACGCAAATGATCATATCAGACGAACCACTATGACCACATACATGTTACTCCCTTGCCTCATGATATTTGGTTCAACTCGTGGGTTAACACTTAACCCAAGCACGGCCATGCATTTGTTGATCCAATCACTTGAGTGATCCAGTGATATCACTCTCATTAGAGAGGGCAAGTCCCATCTTGATTGTCTATGTCTCATAGCATGTTTTTCAACAAACCCGAAGACGTCCTTTATAACTACCCAGTAACGGAGTAGCGTTTGTCAGTCTCTAAGCAAGTCGATACACATCTCGAGCACACAACAATCTCAGGTCGAAGGACATAACGTATATGATGTGTATAGAGACAATCTCATGTCGGGTGAAACATAGTCATCAACTAATAATGTGCTAGTCTAATGTTCATGTGTGTCCTAGTAGGCGAGCGGGTGCTTGTCTTGGATCAATACGGCACCGAAACCGTATGTCGACATGTCGCACTCGACGACGAAGGGGTGGCTGAAGTCCGGCAATGCCAGAACTGGAGCCAAAGTGACCACAACCTTGAGAGCTGCAAAGGCCGCGGTGACTTCCTCTGACCATGCGAAGCCCTCGTTCTTGAGCAGTGCCTTGAGGGGCGTGGCGATTTCGCCGTAGCCGTGGACGAACTTGCGGTAGTAGCCCGCCAGTCCTAGGAAGCCGTGCACCGTGCGTGCCGATCGCGGTTGGGGCTCATCATGGATTGCCTGGACCTTGGCAGGATCCATGGCCACCCCCGCGGCGGAGATGATGTGCCCCAGATACGCGATCGAGGACACACCAAACGCGCACTTGGAACACTTGACGACGAGGTAGTGCTGCCATAGAACGGAGAAGACTACACGGAGATGGCGGAGGTGATCTGCCCAAGACTCACTGTAGATTAAAATGTCATCAAAGAACACGAGGACAAACCGTCGGAGGTAGGCGCGGAGGACGTCGTTGATCAAAGCTTGGAACGTGGCCGGAGCGTTGCACAACCTGAAGGGCATCACAAGGAACTCATAGAGCCCGTCATGCGTGTGGAAGGCAGTCTTGGCGACGTCCTCTAGTGCCATGCGAACCTCATGATACCCCAAATGGAGATCGAGTTTGGAAAAGAACTTGGCGCCGTGTAGTTCGTCCAGCAACTCGTCGACGACCGGGATCGGGAACGCGTCCTTGGTCGTGATGGCGTTGAGCGCACGGTAATTGACGCAAAACTGCCATGAGCCGTCGGCCTTCTTGATGAGGAGCACGGGTGAAGAGAAGGCCGACGAGCTGTGGCGGATGATGCCCTGCTCCAGCATGGCGGTGCACTGTCGCTCGAGTTACATCCTTGTGAGCGGCCGGGTAGCGGTAAGGGCGCACAGCGACCGGCGGCGATCCTGGGTGCAGGACGATGTGGTGATCGTGGGAGCGTGGCAGTGGCAAGCCTCTTGGCTCGGAAAAGAGGTTGGCGAAGGACTCCAAGATGCCATCCAAGAGTGTGGCGTCGGTGGACAAGGCGTGGGCGGCTGGCGCACCCGCGGTGGCCGCGCCTGCCCAGCAGACATCCCATCCGTCCAGCTGGAACGACAGGGAGTGGGTGGCGACATTGAAGGGTTATGAGGGTGCTACGCTAGCCAGAAAACAAAACTTTTCTACCTCATCTCCCAGGATCTACTTCTAGTTACAGGTTACGGGATTACCACTAGACGCGCAGATGCAGCGGAAGACGACTCGATGTAGTCAAACGCGTTGCAGCAGTGCCGTGCAATTGCGTGGTCATCCAGCAACTCCTCCCACCACTTGCGGTTCGTCCTCGTGCTCCAGATGCAGCACCTCCGAGGTATCACACACGTACGAGGAAGAAGCGATGCACCTCCGGACTACTAGGTCCGCGAAGAGCGAAGGCGAGAGCGTGGAGGGCGACGGCGGCTGCCAAAGGAGTGGATTAGGTCTGGCCGTGCCCCTCCCCTCTTCTTATATAGGCGTCTCTCATGTGCTCCCGAGTTGGATGCCCATTAGAAACCCTATGCCTTGTCTAATTCGGGTCCAACCTGAATTAGGCTTCCAGCCCCTTAAGCGTACGACCCAATGGGTTCACGCACACATAGACATGGGCCGAATACTCCTATTCGCCCAATAGCTGACAGCGGCCTCTAGCAAGGCATGACAACTCCTATGTGCACGCAAATGATCATATCAGACGAACCACTACGACCACATACATGTTACTCCCTTGCCTCATGATATTTGGTTCAACTCGTGGGTTAACACTTAACCCAAGCACGGCCATGCATTTGTTGATCCAATCACTTGAGTGATGCAGTGATATCACTCTCATTAGAGAGGGCAAGTCCCATCTTGATTGTCTATGTCTCATAGCATGTTTCTCAACAAACCCGAAGACGTCCTTTATAACTACCCAGTAACGGAGTAGCGTTTGTCAGTCTCTAAGCAAGTCGATACACATCTCGAGCACATACAACAATCTCAGGTCGAAGGACATAACGTATATGATGTGTATAGAGACAATCTCATGTCGGGTCAGTCTAGCCTACATGTCATAGATATGCCCACATTATTAGTTTGACATCTCCATGTCCATGACTTGTGAAACATAGTCATCAACTAATAATGTGCTAGTCTAATGTTCATGTGTGTCCTCACATGAACTCCGACCAGGGACAAATATAGAATAACCATACAAGTAAAAGAGTTCCACAAACAATTCACATAATTGCCAATCAATACAAGTTGTCTTTCCTGGATATTCAATGGACACATTATATATCATGGATACATGCGGAATATCATCATCTCTATGATTACCTCTAGGGCATATTCCCAACAGACATCCCATGAGATGCGTCCGAACGCCGCCACCCACTGGGTGCCGAGCACCATGTTGTAGCCCGCGAGCAGCATGACATAGAGGTCGACGTCGAACGCCATGCCCTCGATGGTGATAGGCGCGCGCCGGATGACCCCGGGCACGAGACTTTCTCCCCGTTGGAGACCGTCGCGGTGAGATGCGGGCGCGGTTGGACGGCGAGGCCTGTCTGATGGGCGGCAGCTTCCCCGATGAAGTTATGGGTGGAACCCGTATCCACCAAGGTGATGAGGGTAGCGGCACCGAGGGACACCCGGAGCAGTATCGGGTTCCCAACGGCCACCCCCGCCACCACGTGGAGGGAGAACAATGGTGACTCCTTTTCGGCCGTGTCCTCGGTGTCATCCTCCTCCTCGTCCATGTTGTCAACAAAGAACAAGCGCTCGCATACCTTGTTGTGGCCCCGGCTATACGGCTCATCTCAGTTGAAGCATAGGCCGAGGTGGCGTCGTTCTGCCTGTTCGGCCTGGGTGAGCCGCTTAATCGGCCGACTCGCGGCTTCCGCGCCCTTGGCGGGTGCCACCGGTTTGGCCGGCGCTGGCTGTTGCGGCCTCGACCCGGGGATCTGCAGCACGCCCCGGCCCTGAGGCTTGGCCTGGTGTTGTAGTAGGGCTCCAGCAGCTCCATCGAGCACGCGAGGCTCATGGCGGACGCGAGCGACTGTGGGCCCTAATTCTGAACTTGAATGCTGAGCGACGGTAGGAGCCCTCCGGTGAACAGCTGGATGCGCTGGGCCTCGTCAAGATGGCCGGCCCATGGAAGGAGCGTCTGGAAACGATCTTGATAATCCTCTACCGTACCCGTGTGGTGGCAGTTCGCGAGCTCGAAGAGTGGAGCTGCCCATAGCGGCGGTCCGAAATGGAGGTTGAGGATCTCCTTGAACCGAGGCCATGTTGGGGTGCCCTCATCTTCCCGGACCTGCATATACCAGAGTTGTGTCACATCCTGGAGGTTGTAGGAGGCCATCCAGGTGCGTTCCTCGAGCATAATGCGTTGTTGCCTGAAGAACGAGTCGCACTGGTTCAGGAAGACCAGCGGATCGCTCTTGCCGTCGTATTTCGGGAACTCGGGCCGCCAATGTTTAGGGGGCTGGTCCTGGTGGTGCTCGCCTCTCGATCTGCGTGAACCGCCCACTGAGGACGAGTTCGAGATGGTTAGATCGGAGATGGCCTTGGCGTTCGCCTCGATGGACTGCTGCATCGCGGCAACGTTCTTGGTGAGGGTCTCAAGGGCGGTCTTCATATCATCTCCCATGTTGCTAACGCAAGACGCGGCGGACGAGGACGATGATGGTGATGGGATGGCGGCGGCTGGTGGTGGTGGGGGGCTAGGGTTGGCGGCTGGTGATGGTTCGGCTGGCGGCGCAGAGGAGGATGGATGCGAGGATCGACTAGACCGTGATACCAGGCTGTCAAGGGCGTCAAGCCCAAGGGTAGCTGGCCCTCGGCTACAGAGGTCGTAGCCTCGGTCCGTCTTCTTCGGCGAGGTTTGCCCCTCCGCCACAGGCTTAGGAGAGTTTGGGAGAGGGAGAGATTAGACGATATCAATCTTTGCTTAATTCCTGAAAGTGCTGATTACAAAGGATATATAGTCCTTTAGGTGAATAAAAGTAGCAACTAATCCTTAATCGTAGGGATACTAACTAACTTGCCTATCTAGCCACTAGGCTCAGCCTCCAGGGCGCGCTGCGCGATCTGGGCGCGCTCGGCCCGTTCTGCCGCGCGCCTTATGTCACGGGTACGGCGACGACGTGTCCGTACATGACAGTGGTCCTTGAAAGTGTGGGAATGGTTAATTGTAGTCCATGAATGTACACAATTACATATAGAGATTGGGGTGGCGTATGAGCCATCCACACAGTCAAGGTACATGCCACTAATCAAGGGCTGCCTACCATCTATGCTTACAAAGTCTAACACTCCTCCAGAGTCTAACCGGGAGCATCGCTAACGGTCAGGCTGGACCGAAACTCCTGGAACAAGGAAGTAGGAAGCCCCTTGGTGAAGACATCGGCGTACTGTGATGTCGTCGGGACATGTAGAACTCGAACATGACCAAGGGCAACCTTCTCTCGTACAAAATGGAGGTCGATCTCAACATGCTTCGTCCGCTGATGCTGCACAGGATTGCTGGAGAGATAAATGGCACTGACATTGTCGCAATAGACCAAAGTAGCACGGAGAGGAGGGCACTGGAGCTCAAGGAGTAGCTGTCGTAACCAAGTAGCTTCAGCGACGCCGTTCGCCACAGCACGATACTCGGCCTCGGCGCTGGACCGAGAGATGGTGTGCCGTCGCTTGGAGGACCACGACACCAGGTTGTCTCCGAGGAAGACTGCATAGTCGGAGGTCGACCGTCGAGTATCAGGACATGCAGCCCAGTCTGCATCCATGTAGACAACGAGCTCAGTTGGAGAAGAGCGGTGCAAAGTCAGTCCAAGTGTCATAGTGCCCTGTAAGTAACGCAAGATGCGCTTGAGAGCTGCAAGATGAGGCTCTCGAGGGTCATGCATATAGAGGCGATCTCGCTGGATGGCAAAGGCAATATCCGGACGGGTGAAGGTCGGGCATCGAAGAGCCCCGCTAAGCTACGGTACTGAGTGGCATCACCAACAGGAGGTCCATCTTCGGATAATTTGGAGTGAAGATCAACAGGCGTGCTGCACGGTTTTCACGCACTCATCCCCGTGCGCTCTAAAATGTCCAAAGTGTACTGCCATTGAGATGGAAACATACCCTGAGCAGATCGGGATACTGAAATGCCCAAAAAATGGTGAAGCTGGTCCATATCCGTCATAGCAAACTCACGCTGAAGAGCTTCAATAACCTGTGCCTTTCCTTCTTGACTTTGTCATGCAACCATTCATTTCCGCGCCTACTTTGGCTCGTGGCCTTCCTTCTTGACTTTGGCATGCAATCATTCATTCCCTGGCTTAGTTCATGCTAATTTTGGGTCTCATTTCCAGCACATGCACACCGAGTAGTCCTTGGTTGTGGTTTGTTCGATCCATATTTGGCTTCTTTGTTTTGTGACCGGTCTACTATGCTGTTGTGGTGCACTGCGATTGGCTATTCTTCTTCCTCGGGCGTTGTTGATTATTGCTATCATCATGCTACTTGCTTCTCCTTTAGAATATTGAGGCCTTTCTTAATTCCATTGCATTGTTGCATATGAGTCCATCCAAATCCATTTCCATCCACTATAGTTTGTCAAAGTTGTGCTTGTCCACAAATTTTGTCAAATTAGCCACATTTTTCTTTTGTTTCGTGGTTAGCTGAGTCCCGTCGATTTAGCTAATCAACATCATCAGTGATGCGACTGTGCCCTCTTGGTCTCTTTCATAGCCATTTTGCTACACTTCATGATCAATGGCCTTCTTTTTGTCGTCATCATCATTCTATCTCACTGCTTGCCATTTTGCAGCAGTGATCTCTCTATTCTTTGGCTTAATTTGACACATCTCTATTCTCGTCGAGTTCAAAGTCTCCAAAGCAAGATTCATACTTGAAGAGTTGATGTACTGGATTGTGAAGACTTGAGGTATTTGCTGAAGTACGTGTTGTGAAGGCAGTACCCTCTTGCGGAGGAGATCATTTCTACATCGACAATGTTCAAGAGTTGCATGCTACGACGATATCTTCTATTTTGGATTTTGGATGTAATTTGTGTATTTTTTTTAAGTCTAGTGTGTAGTGCCAACTCTGCAAATGCAACGTTATTGCATTCATGTTGCATTTGAGAGGGGGTGTTAAGGAATTAGTCAAAGGGTATTATTGTAATATCTTAGTTTAGGGTTTCTCTCTTATGCCCTCATGTACTTCTATATATAGTCCCCTCTAGGCCTCAATACAATGTATCCAATTGTGTCATATTCTATTAGTAACACGTGCATCTCCCTACCATTTCCTTGCAGACTTGTTTTGCGTGTTCTTTGCTCCTGCTAGTATGTCCCTCCTTTTATTCTTCTTCACTTCAAAGCAGTCTTTATTGTTTGCAACGTTGAGCATGTCACAGAGTTATGTGTTGAATACATTTTACAAACGCTGCATTTTCTGTTTCCCTCCTTGTTGCCTTGTGCTTCAAGAGTAACTTCATTCCTTTCTGATGATGTCTTGCTACGTCCCTTTGTATTTGCTCGAGGTGGCCGGTCTATTGAAATCCCGGTGTCTTGTGTTACGCCCACCTATACATAACACCAAGTCTTCAACACTCATATTGGCATGTACTAGATAGATCCACAACAAAAACACAAGCAATAGTAATCTAGCAGACTTGAAGCACACAGGAAGTGAGAATTTGACAATTCTGTGATGCAAAAAACAACTATCCAAAATACAGTTGAAGGAACACAGTAATTTGATTGCTAATCAGAAAATCTTAACTCAAGCAAGAATTGATGGTGACTTAAAAGCAGCTTACATAGATGTACAGTCACAAAATGAAATGAAATCCATCATCAATAACCTATTCGCTGAAAACCACTTTAGATGGATAGAATATCAGCCAAATCTTAAATTTTTAAATGTTTCATTCATTGTTAAAACAACTATTGTGTTTTTATAGGATACACATAGTTGTGATGATATGCATCCCTAAGTCTTAACAAAAAAAAGTTCGATTTTCAAATCTCATTGATTCTTAAGTTGGATTAGATCCACGAGTATTAGAGTTTCATTGAAAATGGGCAAGCAGGAAGCTGTGACTGTATGGCAAGTGACAATATGAACAAACATGGCAGGTGCCAATGCGAACAAACATGTTTCCATGATCAGCTCAGTGTGATATCTGATCCATTGCTTTCTAGTCCCTATAACTAATCTGAAGAATTAGCATAGAGAAAAAGAAACGAGCTGTAGTCCAAACCCTAAAGCAGGAAAGAACATGATACAAATCAAAATTGGAGAGATCGAAAAGGAAAAGTAGTGCTGAACTATTGAAGGCTAACAATTATATTTACATGACAAAGGTAAGTTCAGATTTATAACATTTCCTATTCTTAGGGTGCTGCTTATAATTTTTAGAAGCCTGATAGAGCAACGACTCCATGGCTCTGAGATGTTTACTTATTTTAGAAAGATTTGTGAACAGGATTACAGATTAAAGAGCAAATAGCCATCGTACCTACGGTTCTTTATTCTAAAAATATAAAGAGCGAGAAAACAAAATGAGGATAGTTAGGAGATAACAACAATATTAACGACACACTAGCAACCAGTTAGATTAAACAAGCAAAAGAAGATTAGAGAATTGGACAGGTGAACAAGTCTCACAAATGTTGAATGAAAATAAAACAACAGTAAGATGCATATCTGAACTGGTAAGAAAAATAGCAGGCAAAAAGGTCCCTTGCAGTAAATGATATACACAAATAAGCTATATCTAGTAAGCTAAAAAACCGCCAGGCTCAATTCGTCCAACAAGGAAAAAGAGAATTACCCAGGGGAGCAGATCATAGATCGATGAGATCATGTTGTATTGCTGCAGAAGTGTTATACTGCTGTTTTGCATTGCATCTTCATGCAAATAGATTCCAAGTACAAGAGCAAAAGATATCAGAATCAGACAATCTGCTTTAGGGTCTTCGTTCTACACACAACAGGGGAAAGTCAGATTTGTGAACATGTTATTAATCCCCATCCCATGTTATTAATCCCCATCCCCAATAGTAAAAGGAACCAAAATTGGCGCATCAAATGTGAGATAGGATGAATAGGTACCATACTATTTTTTTTTTTTTTTTTTTTTTTTTTTTTTTTTTTTTTTTTTTTTTTTTTGCGATTCAATAGGTACCATACTAGGGAATGGTTGGGGTGAGCATACGCCTCAAGGAGAGGATGCCAATGACATTGGTGAGAACATGCATCTGCTTGTTGATGTTCCGGCTTTTGAAGTACCACCGACAACAGCCACGTTATGTCCTGGTGTGCACGATGATGTTGCAGCTTCTGTAATACCTGCCGCTAATCTGTGGTCAACTTGTCCTGATCTTCCATCTGCTACCTCTTTACTTGTGTCCGTTGTCTGCAACGCTGGCGATTCAGGCACAACCCCTTTACATAACCACCCATTACGGTAGAATAAACTGGACGGAGTGCTGATTCATTCAAACAATCATTAAACTCAGAAACATCAGGGAAACATTTAAGGATCTGGAAGCTAAAGAAGCCATATTAAATTAAATGTGTAAAATTGGAAAATTAGCAATGCTAAAAAAGAATCTAATTTCCAATGGAAACAAATGCAAAATTTATACTATTTTAAATATTCAAGCATAATTCGCCATAGAAACAGATCAAGAATAGTAGAAAAAACTACCAATGTGAGCAAATCATGGGAAGTAGCTAGATCTGCACCAAAAGCAAAGAGAGAAAAAGAGGATTTAATTAACACTTCAGAAACTATTAGCTCTAATCAGTAAGCATAATTAATAAATAATCAGAGTAAAGTGGATTTTGAAAACAGGATGGAGATCTCTGGGATCTGACATAGATGACAGGCAAGTAGAATTTATAGATGTGACTACACAAAAAAATTGATTTTAGACTATAATCTCTAACGGAACTAAAATTTGAATCAACAGCATGTCCAAACAAACCGAGCAAAGCAAACAAAAGGGAAGACAACCTAGAGGGCGTGGAGGACTGCATCGATGATGGGGATCAGTTGCTCCCTAGTCCAACTACGCTAGATCGGCCGCTAGCACGGGGATGAAGGCTCACATCGTCAAACACCAGAGAAGCAGAACAGGACAGAGGATGTCCAGGCTTCTGAAATTCCAGCCACAACATTCTCATTACGGCAAGCCATCATCCCCTTGTACCGATCCTCTATCTGCCATAACCACTTCAGTCGAGTGCGTTGTATGTGTTGCTGCAGATTCAGGAACGACCCCTTTACAATTGCTTTCCCCCCAAACAGGTTCTTCCGGCAACCCATTATGATAGAATAATTTTACTGCGACACATTCGGTGCACGATCAGCTGAACAATGGCCGAGTCCTGATTCATTGAAACAATTGTTAATCTCAGGAACATCATGGGAAACATTTAAGGATTAGTGCAAAGCCATAAAGAATTCATGTCAAGCATTAAAAAGAAACATTATTACTTTCTCATCGTAACATGTTCATCCATGCATTTCTTTCAAGCTAGCCATCTATATGTAAATGATGGTACTATGTCAAACAGTAGAACCAATTTATTGCATTAGTGTATTCAGTCTGAGATAGCATAAGAGCAAGACATTATCACGGCCACATTTTTCCATGTTCCTTGACCGTCCAAAACATAATAGAAATAAATTTGTATTGTCCAAACATATTCAGGGTTCTCAATTTGAACTTTTGCTACCACAACATCAAACCTGAAATATTGCACATCAAACCTGAAATATTGCTACTAGCACGCAGTCCTCAAAAAATGCAGACAATGACCAACAAAGGTCAATACACAGTATTTATGAGAACTAAGCAAATTAAACATGCTGCAAGAGATGGTGCTTCCTTACATCTCTTCAATTTAAAATTTTCATATGAAGTAGGGAGCAACCGAGAAATAATGGGCTGGTGCAAGGACACTTCCCAAGAGAACTTTTCCATCAAATCAACTAAACTTATGCATTTTATACCAATAGCAAGCCTCATATCTATATATGTGAACTCTCAAAACAGGAATAAATCACATCAGTTTGTTCTGGTGCATTAATCAAGTCTGCACTATGCTGAATTCTATATAGTTGTTTGATACTTATAAAATTGGCACTCAACAATGCTACCCATGTATGTCAAAAACTTCACTCGTTTATAAAGGGCAACTATGTGAACTGAAATCAGCATAAACGGCAACAATGCTACCCACGAGGGCATTAGAATTGAACTGCTCACCTTCATGTTCCCAATAACGTGATGTGCTTTATTTAACCATACAAAGGGACGTAGCAAGACATCATCAGAAAAGAATGAAGTTACTCTTGAAGCACAAGGCAACAAGAAGGGAAACAGAAAATGCAGCGTTTGTAAAATGTATTCAACACATAACTCTGTGACATGCTCAACGTTGCAAACAATAAAGACTGCTTTGAAGTGAAGAAGAATAAAAGGAGGGATAGACTAGCAGGAGCAAAGAACACGCAAAACAAGTCTGCAAGGAAATGGTAGGGAGATGCACGAAGAAAGGCCAGACAAGGACTGGAGGAGGCTGTTGGAAGGCAATTCTTACACTGATTCATAGCAATTCGGAGGATGGTGATGAATATGTTGATGAAACTGACCTAGTTTGAAACTTAGTCACAATATGAACAATAACAATTTTCGATAAAATGATTCTGGTAATTTGACATTTTATATTCGATTCATATAATGAAGGTGGCATAGGAACAAGTTGCGAATTGTTATGACAAGATGTTTTACGCTTAAAGATATGAAGATTTCTTCAATTACATTTTATGATGTTGGGCTAATTGTGAATTTATGCATGTAAGGAAGCGCCAAAAAAAAAAGTCTAGCTCAGTTCAGTTCCTGGTTCTACTCCGCCTTGTAGGCGCTTCTGTAAACTGTTTAAAACTACACAATTACCAAATAGAGTAAGGAGCAGAAAGGTTACATATAGTGAGGAGCTATGCAAATATCTATCATATGTTTCCTCATGTGCCTTTGCATTGTCGCCATAGCCGGTGCTTGGTTACTTGGTAAATGGTAATGTGCCACTGCATGGTGTCCAAAGATGGTATGAATAGAGTGAGCACGGCTTGGTCCGTGGTCCTGTGCGGCGTGAGAATGGGAACACTGGCACGTGAGAATGGGAACACTAGCACAGTCCTGTGCGACTGCATGGTCATATAAAAGCAGCCTAGGTGCCAACAACACCTTAATACATCATAACTGGAAAGGAGGATCAACATAAGGGTGAATAGAACTGGCACACAAAAAAGATCATGGGACAAGCCATGAAGATCGTCAAAGAAGGAAGTCCAAAAATAAAATTATAGGAAATGCATGAGTCAACTTGAAAAAAATAAATTGCTTGGATCCATAATACTATGTTTTCATTTGTCACAAATAATGGCATCCGTAATACTGTTACATGGGAACTGAAAAGCTCAAATTTACAATGCGAAATTCAGACATTTATGAGCTGGCCGATGCCTCAAAACCGATCAAATCATACACGCACAATGGAGTATCAAGCCACACCTCTGAGCGATGCGAACTAGAGACCTGCCTAGGTAAGCAATACACAACCTTATTACAATTTCTAATAATATAACAAAAGGAAAACTCCTGGAAAGCAAGACGTAAGTCCTCCATCTCCTTCATAATAGGATCAAGGACAGAACGTTGCATATCCTTCCTCTGCCACAACTGCACAGCTTGAAGGCAATTGGATTCCAGCTTCACTCTCTGTAGCCCCAAACGTACAGCGAGTTTGAGGCCGCCAAGGTCTCGATGGTGCATGCATCTCGCTCGTGCCAGATTGCCTCTGCTGCTTGGACCGCCCCCGCTCATCTCTAATAATAGACGCCATTGCTCCTTCTTTGCTATCTTTAGAGAAAGCAGCATTCATATCATACCGTCTGACAAACAAGAGTGGTCACATGCCTGCAGGAGCAAAACAACATTCAGTATTAATTCACTAGTGGGAAAATAACATGAAAATGAGCCATAGCACACTATCTATCACCCCTATCATACCGTCTGACAAACAATACCATCAATATTTATGTAATTGGATTTCCCACATACTAAATTGAAACCAACATAGCACATTCAAAACAGAAAAATATATCAAAGCTTGCTGCCGCCAAGGAAGGCAGAGTCAATGAGGTCAACAAAGTAAGAGGAAAAAATTAACAGGAGCAGAGCACATAAACATGGACAAATGCGAAATCTAGCTTCTTATCACTAGCGATTGTATTAGGCGCTTTTATCTTTGTTGTGCTTACATAGAACTGGTATCCCTGAATAGCTACTTTCTTAAAAAGCCAAGGCCTTGCCACTTTTTTCTTTTTTAAAAAAGAGTGGGAATAAACATAACAAACAAGTAAAATTATGATATGGGGTCAATGGAGCTGCCGAAAATAATTAGAAAATAAACTAGTACACTACCAGGGCCACATCACACGAATCTGCCGTTAGTATCACTATGCCAGTCCTCAGCTATTCATGGGCAAAAACTATAAAGGTTTCTTTTATCAGAATGACCATGAGCAAATTTGATTAATACTGGAACTGGATTAATACTGCTACTGATGAGGATTTAACTACTCCAATAAACGAGTTAATTCCCCTACAAATTTGATTATCTACCAACCAATAGGCAGAGTTAAACATGACAGAACAATATACTGAGCACAGTAGAAATAGTCAAATTATTAGACTCCGAAATTTCAGTATATTGGTTAACCAAACAATGCGCATATGGCTCTTAGACATGCAAGCAATTATGAATGAAAAAAAAAAATCTGACTTGATATTAGCCAAACAGCACAACTGCAGGACATTAAGTCTTCCAGCTAATTTGTCATTTGTACAAGTGGGATCACTCGAAAACTATAAAAAAATGCACTAAATCTAAATCACTGAATTGCAGCCATTTCTGACATAAAGTACTTGGAAAATGCTCTCTCAACTCCCTCATGGTTTCTGCTGATGAATAATGCAGCATTCTTTATTTCTAATGGTTTTATAAATAGCTGAGGAATGGCACAGTGATACTAACGGCTATCATATCTGCTCTACAGCCTCCGATCTGCATGAAGCTAAGAAATCACTAATTTGTCATTTGTACATAATGGGTGAATAAGACAAAAAGGCCAAAATCACATTATACGGTAGGAAGCACCAGAAATCAGCATGCAAAGAAGAAATTATGAGTAGTTATTGATCAGAAACCCAGGGTTATGACTGGGCCAGGAAAAAAATCCATTCCCTCCCAATGAACTTTAGGGCAATACTTAAACTACTATAGTTTTGAAACACGGATCCATAAAACAGTAAATCCGAAACTAAGGAATCCATACAAATATAGTAAATAGAATTTTACTGCCACCTATTATCAATTTAACATTAACACTCAGAATGGTGGTCCAAAAATAACAAAATCTAAGAATGGTGGAGCCGCCTAGTCCGCCGGGTGCCGGGCCAATGGGTGACCTCCCCTCTGTTTTGCAGGAACAGGGGACGCCGTGGGCGTCGACGGTGGAGTACGCCACTCCGCCGTCCAACCTCGAGGAGTTCGTGGACGCGTTCCACGAGGGGGAGGAGGTCCGGTTCAGGCGCGTCGACAACGTCATCGGCGGCGCACTGGTGCTTGGGCTGGCTACGCGCCTGCTCAATGAGGATCACGCGCTGATGCTCATGGGCGCGGAGAAGCTGACCACGTTCGCAGTCGTAGAGCGCGATCGAGGAGATGCAGGCGATCGAGGCCAACAAGACCTGGGACTTGGTCGATCTGCCGGCGGGCTGCCGGCCGATCGGACTCAATTGGATCTACAAGGTGAAGAAGGACGAGCGCAGCGCCGTCGTCAAGCACAAGGCGCGCCTGGTGGCGCAGGGCTTCGTGCATCGCGAGGGGATTGACTTCGTGGAAGTGTTCGCGCCGGTGGCGCTGATGGAGTCGGTCCGACTCCTCCTTGCGCTCGCGGCGGCCAAGGACTGGCAGGTCCACCACCTCGACGTCAAGTCGGCCTTCCTCAATGGCGACTTGGCGGAGGTGGTCTACGTGAAGCAGGCGCCGGGGTTCGTGGTGAAGGGCACGGAACGCCAAGCTCGACGCCACGATGGCGGAGCTCGGGTTCGCACGCTGCGCCACCGAGCACACGCTGTACACCAGACGACGGGGGAAGGAAGAGCTCATCGTCGGGGTGTACGTCGACGACCTCATCGTCACTGGGGCGAGATGGGCGCCAAGTTCCGCATGAGCGACCTGGGAGCTCTGTCTTACTACCACGGCATCAAGGTGAAGCAGAGCACGGACGCGGTGAAGCTCGGGCAGCGCGCCTATGCGCTGAAGCTGCTGGAGCGGGCGGGCATGGCGGGCTGCAAGGCGGTGGCCACCCCCATGGAGGAGCGGATCAAGCTCATGAGGGCGAGCACGGCGGTGAAGGTGGATGCTACGCTCTACCGGAGCATCGTCGGCGGGCTGCGCTGGCTCACACACACTCGGCCGGATATCGCGTTCGCGGTTGGTTACGTGAGCCGGTTAATGGAGGTCCCAAGAAGACCACTGGACGGCGGTCAAGCGGCTGCTCTGCTACGTCCAGGGCACGGTGGAGATGGGGATCGTCTTCCCCAAGCGCGGCGGCCTCCAGCTGACGGCGTTCAGCGAGGCTCCGCCCAAGGCCAAGGATGGCGAGCCGGGGATCAGGGCGTACAGCGACGCAGATATGGCCGGGGACGTGGACGGGCGGCGGAGCACCTTCGACGTGCTGGTCTTCCTCGGTGTGTCCCCGATCGTGTGGCAATCCCTGAAGCAGAAGATGGTGGCGCTGTCGACCTGCGAGGCAAAGTACGTCGCAGCGGCCACGGCGGCTTGCCAGGTGGTTTGGCTGCGCCGGCTGCTGGGTGAGCTCATCGGCGTTGAGGCTCGCCCACCGACGCTGAAGGTGGACAACCAGCCAGCGATTGTGCTCGCGAAGAATCCTGTCCTCCACGACAGAAGCCAGCACATCAACGTGAAGTTCCACTTCATCTGTGACTGCGTCAATGGAGGACAGTTAGTCATTGAGTTCGTCGACTCCGACCGGCAGCTCGCTGACATCCTCACCAAGTCACTCGGCCGGCTTCGGTTCCAGGAGCTGAGGGGGATGATCGGCATGGTGCAGGTCAAGTGAGGATAGCAGGATTAGGGAAAGATTATAAGACATAATCTGCTGATCCTCCTCTCCCTTTTCCCTGATAGCAGTCAAGGAGTAGTTGTAGAGGTCAGCATTGCTGCCCATCCTTGCTACTGCAGCAGCATGGCATTAGGCCATTCCTAGGAGTAGATTGGACAGCCATATCCATGGCTTACATCAGTCAAGTACTACGAGTAATGGAGTGGTTGTACTCAGCCATACCCTTGTACCTGTAATTGGTAGACTTGGTACTTCAATATATATGCAATATAATGCAATGCAAAGGGTAGCTTTGCCCCCCCATATTCAGAGTTCAGGCTTCGGCCACTGTTGTTGCCTGGTGTGTGCTGTGTGTGAGAGGAAGAGGAGCTCGGTTCATCTTCTTCCTTGGTGCACGGGAGAGGAGAGGAGAGGAGAGCAGGTGTTGGTCACCTGGGCTTGTGCCAACAGACTATCTGAACTGAACTTGCAACATAGTGAAACCTGATATATTCTATTGATGTTCTACATAGCTTAATAAGATATGATCCTAGAAACCTGGCAGCGTTGGGCGATGACGTTCGTGCCTGCACCCGTCTTAACTATGGCAGCGTCGCCAATACCATCTTCGAGCCTGACCGCGGCGTCTAGTGCAGCATTCCAGCAGCCGCCAGCCTCATGCATCTTCTACGGCGGCGTCAACGGCCCCCTCTTCGATGGGGGCGCACCTCACTCAGGGGCGTTGACATCCCTGGGCAGAGGCGGCTACGCTGCCGCTTTTCTGGCCGATGACGGCGAGTAGGCACCCGGTGGGTTCCAAGGTGGCCAGGCCCTCCCAAGTTCTACAAGCTCGAGTTCTCGACATACGACGGCTGGGAGCATCCGCTCAACTAGCTCAACCATTGTGAGCAGTTCTTCCACAGTCAGCCTACCCTGCTGGAGGACCGGACCTGGCTCGTGACGTACCACCTCCGCTGAGCAACACGGCGCTGGAACAAGACGAGGCCATGCCAGCGTGGGAACGCTTCTGCGAGCTATGCCAGCTGCGTTTAGCCCATCTCCTATTCCAGTCTACTGTCTACGCGGAGGGTGGCGTTATAACGGTGCGCTATAACGCGGTGCTCTGTCACACCCCTCGCCAGAAGGTGGCGTTGCTTGTGGGCGGCCTCCCTGAGCACATCAAGGTCGACGTAGAGATTCGCCACCCTCCGGATCTCCAGACGGAAATGTACTTGGCATGAGCATTCGAACGTCGTGCGACGGCCTTTCTCCCGGCGCTGCAGCAACAGCAGCCGCGTGGCAGCCGGTCCGCCCCTCGCACTCCCCAGGTGCCGTTGGCGGGCTCCTCCGCGCCCTCCCAGCAGTCGTCGTCGTCGACACCCACGGCTACCCCACGATTCCGCCGTCTCTCCCCGCCCGAGCAACTAGAGTGGCGTCGTCAAGGGCTCTCTTACAACTGTGATGAGCCTACGTCCGCAAACACGTGTGTCAGAGCCTCTTCTACCTGGAGTCCGCCGACTTCATCGACGACGTGGTTCTGACGGAGGTCGCCGCCGCTGCGGTCTTCCTGGAGGCATCTGCCACCCTAGAGCTTGAGGTGCCCGCTCCGGCCGCATCGGGGGCGCCACCTACGGCGCCCCTACACGCCATCGCTGGGTCCGGACAGAGAACGCCTTGCTGCTGCTGGTGTAGGTCCACGTCCATCGCCTAGTGGACCTCCTCGACTCGGGATCGACAACAAACTTCATCAACGCCGACATCATGCGGCGTCTGAAGGTCATCACTGCCCCGCATCCGACACTGCGGGGACGTGGCTCTCCATCAACTTTTTCGGCATCAGCTTGGGCGAGTTCGACCTCATCTTCGGGGGTCGAGGACCTCTGCATGGCGTTTACCCTAGGCAGACGACGGGTGCTGTGGAAGGGCCTGGGCTCCCCCGCGACGACATCCAGGAGCCTGCGGTTCGGGCAGTGGCCACCACGCCTGGCCAGCCGCTCCTGGACCGGCTTCTTCACCAGTTCGCGCCGGTTTTCAATGAGATGAAGGGGCTGCATGTTAGAGATATACATAGATACGTCTAGTATAGATATGTATAGTCTCCTGATTTGACTTGGACTTGTATTGTACGTGTCCTACTTGTACTCCAAGCGGTGCATTGCCCCAATTATACCTTTCTACATGGTAATGCTTGTTGACATTTCTAAACGCAATCACTAGAGATAGACAGAAAGTCTAGTCCCTTTAAATGCTTGTTGACATTTCTAAACGCAATCACTAGAGATAGACAGAAAGTCTAGCGCCGAAATGCTTGTTGGCATTTCTTAGCGCAACCACCGAAGTATGGCAGCAACGCTAGAGATGCCGGGGAGGGGTAATTCTATATCTATTGGATATTCCCAAGCGCACGAATCTACCCGTAGCATTTCACCAAGGAGTATTCCAAGGTTGTCGATTTATATTTCTCCCAAGGGAAAGCGTAGCTAGGAGTCAATAGGTAAAGGAGATCCGAAGTCTATCATCTAGTTTCACTAGTGCTAGTGGGATGAACTAAGTGGATAGGAAGGATGGATCAAGGAGTTGGTAAGAGAGTCTAAGGGGTAACTAATGGAATAGCGGCTAGGTGAGAGGACAACGAGTGAGTGTAAGATTCCTAATGGGTCTTGGCTTACTTCCATGAATTAGTCCTAGCGTTTAGATCCCGACCCGGCTATCCTAAGTATACGTGAGAACTAGCTCTAACTTTCGCTGCGGCCGACGGACGAGACGGGATGCTAAAATAAAGCGACCCCCAAAGTAGGCCTACAATCTAACCTAACAACACGCTCGGGGAGAACTCCAAGGTCCCAACGGAAGGCTGTCACACTACACTTGTGGGCGTTCGGGTGCGGCCCGGAGACGTTCACACACCGGATCTAGTCTAGACACCGCGCCTACACTATCTCTACTACTCTAAACCTAGACTAGGGCCTAGAGCACTTCACTCAAGAGCGACATACGCCCGCTCGGGGAGAGAGCAATGTGCCACGAAAGAATGTATACTTACGATAGCTAAGGCAGAAAGTAAATACTAGTATTACTAAGAGAAAAGTAAAGCAAGAATAATATATATTAAATACTAAGAATCTTACTAAAACAAGAGGAAGACATACCAGACTCTCCAGAAGACGACTCCGGAGACCCCGAGCTCCGCTCGACTCACTCTAACTCACACACTACTACTACTACTACTATAGTGGACTACATAGCTATATGACTCTCAAGAGGCTTCTCCTTGATGTCTTGAATGAGGGAGTGAGGGGGTATTTATAGCCCTAGGTGGAGTAGGGGCTAAGGAAACGCCATGTCAGCGATCCGCGTGATCTTCACCATGCGCCGTTGGATCAACCGACTTCACAACCGACTTGAATGGAGGGCCAGGATGTGCTCCTGAGGTCGGTTTGGGACAACCGACCCAGGATGGGCCCAAACCCTCGGTCGGCCGACCGAGACTTTTCGCCCATTTGCCACGTGTCAGCTCCGGGAGGCTTCAGCATGTCGGTGGGAGGCCAACCGACCTTTGGTTGGCCCACTTGCTAGGTCGGTCGACCAGGGGTCCAATCCCCTGGTGACATGTGTCACCTTCTAGAAGCATCCCAAGGTCGGTGGTGAGTCAGGACAGGTGGCATCCCACGAAAGGGTGGTCGGCCGACCTGGCCCTTTGGGGGGTGGACCCACCACTGTCTTCCTGACGTCTCGGTGTTACGCGGTGTCCGAGATGGCCCCAAACCTTGGTCGGTCGACCTGCCTTTGGTGGAATCAAAGGGCCATCTTTTGCGGGTAGTTTCACCATGCAATTCTAAGCACAATGGTGGTATTGGACCCACAAATGTCGGGTCGGCCGACCCGACCTTTGTGCTCATCTTTGCACACCGACTCCGAAGGATATGACATTGATGAATGTGGAGTTGGTTTGGTCATTGGCCATCTTGGTTGGTTGCTCTACCTTCATTTGTCGCTCCCGAACATTGAAAAGTGCCTGTTTGCACCTGCACCCAAATAATGACACGTACATCTGGAACCAAGTCAATTGTACCTATGTCACTACTCATTGGCATGGTGTTATCTCCGAACTCGACCATTGTTGACGGCTTTTCATGGGGTAAAAACAGGGTATAATTGCCGTCAACAAGATCCCCCAAGCTTAACCTTTGCTCGTCCCGAGCAAACAATAAGACTTAGCATAAGTGGATCATGTGTTATCACTAAGTTAACATCTCAATAATACTAAGTGCACAACAAATAACTTCTCCTTGAATGGAAAAATTAGCAATGCTAACACACCAATATTACTCTAGCACTCATGGGGCTTATGGCATTAACTTAGTCTTGGGATATTGGAAGATAGAACAGTTTTGACTAGAGCATCTAGTTTTCTCATTCTTTTAGCAAGTTTTATGCCAGAGGTTTTTGATAAGTTTTCAAAAGAAGTCTTAATGTTCCTCAAATGGTTTCTCTCAAGTCACTCAAGTGGTGTATGAATCCTCACCAAGGCACATCATGTGTTTGCCTTTCAAAGACATCCTATCTCTAATAAGGCTTTATATGGAGCTTAAGTAGGTATGTCAAGGAATAGCGTACTTGCAAGCATATGTTGTCTTAGTTAAGAAAAATTGAAATCTTGGACCACAGCAGAGTCTTATCATACCCTTAGATCAAGATGTAAGATGATATGAATGGAATGGATGAATGTAATGAAATGGTAAGGTAATGAGGAAAGGATGGATGTATGGTGGATGAGGTTGCTCCTTTATTTTATGCTATCTCTCTTTCTACTTCTATTGAGACAAGGCTAGCTCTTTCTTCTTCTCTTTTTTTTCCTTTTTTTTCTTTTTTTTTTTTCTTTTTTTTCTTTTTTTTTCATCTCTCTCTCTTTTTTTTTTTTGAATCTCAATAGATGCCTAGCCTTTATGGGATGTGTCTCACCTACAAATGATAAGCGAGAGAGAATCTCTAAGCGTGGAGCATGGAGCAACCCATAGGATAAAATGGTGACGGTGCGTACTTCCAGTGTAGAAGCAGCACAATGATGGTGGTATGGATGATGATGCGTGCTCCCAGTGTAAGAGTAGCATAATTATGATGGTGAGATGCGTACCCCCAGGATAGGAGTAGCATAAATGATGGATGGTGAGATGCGTACTCCCAGGGTAGGAGTAGCATGAATGGTGGTAGTAAGATGCGTACTCCCATGGTAGGAGCAGCATAAGTGATGGTAGTAAGATGCGTACTCCCAGGGTAGGAGCAGCATAAATGATGGTATTAAGATGCGTACTCCCAGGGTAGGAGCAGCATGGTTGCGTACTTCCGGATTAGAAGCAGCATATTTGGTGATGTGTGGATCTTGATTTAGGGCCACGACAAACCTCTAACAAAGGTTCTACAAGTCTTAACCAAACTCAATGCAAGCAAGTAGCTTATGTAGAAGGCTTATGGATATATTAAGATATATATATATGGCCGTGGTAGGAATTTCAACACCATTGAGGAACAATTAAGTTTTTTTTATTCATTTTAAAAGGAAATCTCTGGCAATCATGCGTGCTTAGAACAATAGAGTAGAGCTCCTATCTTAACTATCTCATATCTCACAACAACTTAGACTTTGTTTTAGCACTTGCAACCCACTAAGTGATCAAGTTCATGATGGTTAAGAGTGCCAAGTAATCCATACTTAGAGAAGTGCTAAGTTGTAAACAAGCATTAGAGAAACATTAACTAGCAATTTAACAATCATTTCCATAGGAAGAAGAGTACTCAAGAAGCATGATAAGCCTTTTTATTATAATCAAACTTTTATTTTATAATGCAATAAAGTAAATAAAGGAAAATGCAAGATAGAAGACATACCTTGGATAAACGTACCTTAGTGGGGGAGAGGATCTCCCCCAAGCTTGGCTTTTGCTCATCTTGTATAGCTGTAGAGGTTGGGCGCTTCGTTGAGCCAAGCTTAGTGCTGTCGATGAAGTCGTCCATGTCCATCTTTTGATGGTGCCTCTCTCTACCCCATGGGTAAAGAGTTCGCACTCTTGGAGTGTGATCTGAGCAGGTCTCCATATGGACCTAGAATGTCCATGGACTTTACCTCATCATCTTCTTCTACACTTTCACTGCGGGGGTCTCGCTTATTCCGCAACACTTTGGCTTCTTGCCTGTGCGGTCCAAGAGGGCCAGGCATGAGGCTGCTCTTGGACTCTCTTACTCTCAGTGGAGGTGCACAAGGCATTTATTGGAGGGAACAACTTCTTCTCTTAGCTGCAAAAGGTGAGACAACACAAGGACACGCTAGGAAAACAAAGATTAGCATTAGCATTAGTCCTCCCAAGTGATAGTGGTCCTTGTGGGGCATAGTCACTCCCACGGGGTGTGCTAGTGGGTAGTGACACACGCCACACTTGCTCATGGAACAAGTCAAACTTTTATTGCTACGGGAAGAAGGGCTCGCAAAAAGTGTTCACGGGGGAGGAGAGTAAGTGAACAAAGGTACTGGTGACCAACTTTATGGGTCGGTCGACCTGTACCCTTGTAGACCTTAAAGTGCTCCTCCCCTTGCTTTGTGCCAAAGTGGGAAGTGAGTGGAGGTCACACTATGTTGGGTGCACTCCCAAAACATCTCTCTTTTTCTCTCTTTAGGAGCATGCTCGTGGCATCCCCCATCTTAGAGAGAGAAGAGAAGGCAATGTGAGCTCAAGATGATTCTAAGTGTGGATTTGGGCTCACATTGCAAGGTTGTTCACAGGGGGAGAAAGGCAAATGGTGAAGTCCCAAAGCTAAGGTAGGCTGATCTCCCCTAAGCACAACTAAATGTTCTATTGGACTATAAGCAGGGAATCCTAATGAATCCATCTCTAAATTGGCACAAGGTGGGGGTCGGCCGACCCCCAAGCTTGGCCTCTCAACACTCTCAACCTTTTGCCAGGAGAGTGAAGGCTAGGTGTGGACCAGAGGTGGTGATATTTCAGTGATTCCCTAGTCTAGTGCTTGGTGAACTATAGAAGGTGATTGGCAAAAGTGGGGACATGGCTCGAGTGATTCCCATGAACCATGGGAGCACTCAAGCATGTCTCGTTGACCACTTTGAGATATGAGCGGTGGTTTGGTCCCAAGGTGAAGAGGAGTATCTATGCTAAGAGTGATGGACCAAGGGACCATTTCTTTCAATGTTTGGCTAGCATAGTGTGTATAGGATTCTTTTGTGAGGTGAGTAGAAGACAACAGGATGCCCATGGGATTCATGCGTGGGTCGGTCGACCCACACTTGGAGACCCCTTGAGTATCCAAGTGTTGTCCCTAAATCTACACATCTAGCCAAAGTGAGAGGAGCATAAGTAGGCTCAATGGTGGGATCGACGGACCCCTACCTTTGGCGGTCTACCAGCTCAAAATCTTAGTGCCAGTTGCTCTCAAGGTTATGCTTGGCTTAGTGGCTTAATCACTCTTGCTTAGCTAAATGGGATGGTAAGTTTCTTCATCTTCTTAGCTAAAGCAAGTCGAGAGTGAGGGAGTCTAGCTTCTAAGATGTAGGTTGACAGTTTCTTGTCTTCCTTTTCTTGTGGCATTCATACTATAGCTATATGATCACACATACCAGAAGCTGGAAGGAGGTAGGCCCAACCACTGGGTCGGCCGACCCATGGTTGGCCTCCCCCCAAGCCCTGGCGACACTCTCAAACACAAGCCAACTACATGCACCAAAAGTTGTTTGCTTTAAGCTGCAGAATTTGCCAAGCTAGCTTCATCTAGATGTTTAAGCAGCTATACAAGTCAAGATTTTAAGATTTTAGCTAAAAGCAAGTCATGAACATGGCATGGCAAAGCAAGGGGGCAAAGTTGGCAGATGGGTGGCACCAAGGCTGGGTCGGCCGACCTAGCCATGGGCCCCACCTGGTCCCCAAGTTGCTCAGCAGGTTAAGCAAAAGGTTGTCTCTATATATTTTTTTTTCTTTTTATCTTATTTATGCATTTGGAAAGGGAAATGTTTTGGGGGGTTTTTTTTTTGGTTATGGCTACTACTACACTAAGCTTGAGAAGGCTTGGAACACTAAAGAGAAAAGAGAAGGCCAAGTGAGCTCGAGATGATTCCACTGGTTATGCTGTGGTATTGAGCTCAACTTGGGGTGCTAGTTATAGGGGTGAAAGGGCAAGGCAAGGCCTCCCAAATGGCAGGTCGGCCGACCTGGCCCTGGCCCCTATGCAGCATTCTCTCCCTCTGACAAGGAATCTATCCTAGTGTTTGCAAAAGGCCAAACCTGGTCGGTCGACCAAGGTTTGTGCCCTCCAACCACTTTAGTCTAAGTCAGGTTGTCTGGCAAGGGTGGTGGTGGTCATGGTCTAAGGTTGCTAAGGTTGCTTCGGATTCCTATGTCTAGTGTTCGGTGAAAGAGAAAAGGAGAAAGCAGAAGTGAAGACAAGCATTAAAGTGATTCCCATGAACCATGGGAACACTTAAGTATGCATTGCCACTCCCTATGCTGGCTTTGGCTGGTGGTATGCTTCCTAAAGCATTCAAGATGCTTGAAGTGGCATCCTAAGCTAAAGTCATGAGCAACAAACCATCTCTCCTCGAATTCTGGCTAGTGTGGTGGGTATAGGATCCTTGGTTGTCATCATTGGGAGACAGCAGGGTGCCTGGTGACACCAAGTCCAGGTCGGTCGACCTGGGCTTTGGGGCCCCAGAGCATCCTATGCTGCTCCTTGGATCCCTGCTTCTAGCCAGAGTGAAGAGAGAGGTGGTGGACCCCACATGATAGGTCGGTCGACCTGGCCATGGTGGCCCCACCAGCTCAGCTTTCCTCTAATCACTCTTCTCAAGTTTTATTACCTATGTCTAACTTATTTTGTCGAAATAAAATATGCAATTCTAAAAGTAAACATGCAATTAAAAGGGAAATGCAAAATTGAAATGCAGAAAGTAAACATGAGATAACTACTGACATACCTTATTAGCGAGGGCTCCATGTTTTAGGTCCATAGAGCAGGACCTCTCCATTGACGATTGAGCTTGAATGTGCATCATTCCATCCTGGAAATGGATGAGGATGATTGCACTTTGCCAAACCTTCGAGATCTCCATTCTCTTCTTGATCAAGGTTTCATTCAATGTTCACCGTATTTGTGAATCTATCTCAACAACTTACCCTTTTGGATTTGAACTTCCTGCAGGGGTTAGTCCAGACATACAACCACAGTCTACACTAGTAATTTTTGGTTCAATTAATCAAACTTGACTCCATGTCTTATTTAATTAAGGTAGGCAAAATAACCTAAGCACCACGCTTAATTTAAAGAGCCTATGGAAGTACCCCAGAAGCACAACCAAACCAAGACATACTAGAGTGGAAAATGGAAGTAAAAATAATGATGCACAAAGATTCACAAAAGGATTAAACGACATCCTTGGATCAAGTCATCACTCACAATCTATGATTGGATTATGAGTGATGGAGCCGTTCCGTCACTAATGATGACAAGGGTTTCTCTTGACGGCGACTTCTTCTCTGTTGGTTTAAAACTACCGCTTCGCCTTTCCCAGTAAGAATGGAAAAGGTGAAGACAGATGGCTTTTGTGGAGATATTCTAACGATAGAAGTCCTACACACCTACAGGAAGTATTGGAGATGGGCATTGGCGTTCCCATGTGGTTTCCCACAAACGGGTTGGCTTGCACCATAATGATGAGCACAGACTCAAAAGTTGCATCCCCCAAGCTAAGCTGCGAACCCATAGCGACATAGTCGGCCTAACGGTGCGTAATAGTCGGGATGATCTTTTGGGTCATGGCTAAATTGATAACCAAGTGCAAAGCCTCCTTCCTTGAACGGGTTTAGGTTCGAATGAACCCTGGAGGTAGAACTTGACAATGTCCAGTTCACCTCAACAACCGTTCATGCACCGTCTCGCTTCAAGAAGCAAGACAGGTGAGAGGTAAAACTCCTAACACTAATCGATAACTAGACTGGTCACTGACCCTAGATTCGATCCTATTAAAACTCCTAGGCTGACGCTTTCCCCGGCAACGGCGCCAGAAATGTTTGTTGACATTTCTAAACACAATCACTAGAGATAGACAGAAAGTCTAGTCCCCGGCAACGGCGCCAGAAATGCTTGTTGACATTTCTAAACGCAATCACTAGAGATAGACAGAAAGTCTAGTCCCCGGCAACGGCGCCAGAAATGCTTGTTGGCATTTCTTAGCGCAACCACCAGAAGTATGGCAGCAACGCTAGAGATGCCAGGAGGGGTAATTCTATATCTATTGGATATTCCGCAAGCGCACAGAATCTACCGCTGTAGCATTTCACCAAGGAGTATTCCAAGGTTGTCGATTTATATTTCTCCCAAGGGAAAGCTGTAGCTAGGAGTCAATAGGTAAAGGAGATCCAGAAGTCTATCATCTAGTTTCACTAGTGCTAGTGGGATGAACTAAGTGGATAGGAAGGATGGATCAAGGAGTTGGTAAGAGAGTCTAAGGGGTAACTAATGGAATAGCAGCTAGGTGAGAGGACAACGAGTGAGTGTAAGATTCCTAATGGGTCTTGGCTTACTTCCATGAATTAGTCCTAGCGTTTAGATCGACCCGGCTATCCTAAGTATACGTGAGAACTAGCTCTAACTTTCTCGCTGCGGCCGACGGACGAGACGGGATGCTAAAATAACGCCTGAAGCGAAGCGACCCCCAAAGTAGGACTACAATCTAACCTAACAACACGCTCAGGAGAACTCCAAGGTCCCAACGGAAGGCTGTCACACTACACTTGTGGGCGTTCCTGGGTGCAGCCAGACGTTCACACCGGCAGATCTAGTCTAGACACCGTGCCTACACTATCTCTACTACTCTAAACCTAGACCAGGGCCTAGAGCACTTCACTCAAGAGCCTGACATACGCCCGCTCAGGAGAGAGCAATGTGCCAGCAGAAAGAATGTATACTTACGATAGCTAAGGCAGAAAGTAAATACTAGTATTACTAAGAGAAAAGTAAAGCAAGAATAATATATATTAAATACTAAGAATCTTACTAAAACAAGAGGAAGACATACCAGACTCTCCAGAAGACGACTCCGGAGACCCCGAGCTCCGCTCGACTCACTCTAACTCACACACTACTACTACTACTACTATAGTGGACTACATAGCTATATGACTCTCAAGAGGCTTCTCCTTGATGTCTTGAATGAGGGAGTGAGGGGGTATTTATAGCCCTAGGTGGAGTAGGGGCTAAGGAAACGCCATGTCAGCGATCCGCGTGATCTTCACCATGCGCCGTTGGATCAACCGACTTCACAACCGACTTGAATGGAGGGCCAGGATGTGCTCCTGAGGTCGGTTTGGGACAACCGACCTAGGATGGGCCCAAACCCTCGGTCGGCCGACCGAGACTTTTCGCCCATTTGCCACGTGTCAGCTCCGGGAGGCTTCAGCATGTCGGTGGGAGGCCAACCGACCTTTGGTTGGCCCACTTGCTAGGTCGATCGACCAGGGGTCCAATCCCCTGGTGACATGTGTCACCTTCTAGAAGCATCCCAAGGTCGGTGGTGAGTCAGGACAGGTGGCATCCCACGAAAGGGTGGTTGGCCGACCTTGCCCTTTGGGGGGTGGACCCACCACTGTCTTCCTGACGTCTCTGGTGTTCTGGCAGTGTCCGAGATGGCCCCAAACCTTGGTCGGTCGACCTGCCTTTGGTGGAATCAAAGGGCCATCTTTTGCAGGTAGTTTCACCATGCAATTCTAAGCACAATGGTGGTATTGGACCCACAAATGTCAGGTCGGCCGACCGACCTTTGTGCTCATCTTTTGCACACCGACTCCGAGAGGATATGACATTGATGAATGTGGAGTTGGTTTGGTCATTGGCCATCTTGGTTGGTTGCTCTACCTTCATTTGTCGCTCCCGAACACCGAAAAGTGCACGTTTGCACTCGCACCCAAATAATGACACGTACATCTGGAACCAAGTCAATTGTACCTATGTCACTACTCATTGGCATGGTGTTATCTCCGAACTCGACCATTGTTGACGGCTTTTCATGGGGTAAAAACAGGGTATAATTGCCGTCAACATCCACCTCCCGGCGCCACCGCTTTTCACCCGGCGCGCCGTCCCTGCCCATCCAGGTCGCCTCTAGGCACCTGAGCGCCACCGCACCACGCTGTCATGACGATAGAGTCGTCGACCTCGTCCGCCACCTCGCCAGCCCAAGAATCTCCATCCATGCCATGGGTGACGCTGCTGCTCCAGCGATCTTCTCCTACGCCACGATCAACGTGAAGTCTCACGTCCCGATCGTCCTCGACCTCAAGCTGCCGAACTACACCAAGTGGTCAGCCTTCTTCACCGCCATGTGCGGCAAGTTTGGCCTTCTCGGCCACATCGACGGCTCCGTTGCGGCACGTCCAACCGACCGCACCTGGTCGCAGCCCGACTCCTGCGTCCGGAGTTGGATGTATGGCTGCGTCGATGATAGCGTTCTCAACCTCGCCATGGAACCAGATCAAACTACTCATGATCTCTATGTCGCCATCTACAACCTCTTCCGCGGCAACCAAGAGACCCACGCCGTCGTCCTTGGTCAGGAGTTCCACTCCATGACCTAGGGTGATCTCGCCATTGACTCCTACGCCCAGCAGATGAAGAAGACAGCCGATGCGCCACGCCGTCTCCGAGCCCCAGCTCGTGCTCAATCTGCTCCATGGCCTCAACCCTCGGTTTGCCAATACGGCAGACATCATCGCCAACTCGGAGGTCCTCCCCACCTTCGTCTCGGTGCACAACAAACCGCGCCTCAAGGAGATCAGTCTCGGCAACGATTCCAAGGTCTCCTCCGACACCGCGCTCACTGCGGTCCGACACTCCGGCCTCCGCACCTGGCTCCTGCTCCTCGCCCTCTTGTCGCTCCACCCCTGTCAACTCCAACCGTGGTGGTGGTGGTGGCGGTGGCGGTGGCGGTGGTGGGGGTACTGGCGGCGGTGGCCGCTTCCAGCAGCAATCGGCGCCATCTCAGACTTCGTCTGGCGGGCGTCCCGGCGTTCCTCCAGCCGGCCCATGGTTCTACATGAACCCATGGGCTGGCATGCCCCCGTAGCAGCCACAGTGGCATCCTCAGCCGCAGTGGCGCCCTCCTCTTGCGCCTCTGCCGCAGGCACACACGACGTTCGCTCCTCCCTCCATGACTGGTGGATGGGATCAGGGCGCCCTCATCGCCTCTCTGAACTAGATGGCACTCCAGGGCGGTCGGGGCGCTAGACAAGATCCTTGGGTCCTCGACACTGGCGCGACCTCGCACATATCCACCAACGACGGTATACTACTTTCCCGTCTCCCTCATTCACCGTCCTTCATCACGGTCGGCAATGGGGCCTTCTATTCTTTC
Organism: Themeda triandra; assembly: GCA_018135685.1. Taxonomy (NCBI): domain Eukaryota; kingdom Viridiplantae; phylum Streptophyta; class Magnoliopsida; order Poales; family Poaceae; genus Themeda; species Themeda triandra. The sequence continues at coordinate 110,913 of JAENPR010000257.1, forward strand.
TATAGCTGAACATCCTTTCAAACTCAATAATGTTCTTGTCACTCCACATCTTGTTCGCAACCTTTTTTTAGTTCGTCATTTTACCCGTGACAATAACTGCTCTATTGAGTTTGACGCCTTTGGTTTTTCTGTCAAGGATTTCCAGACCAAAGCCGAGATTTTGCGATGTAACAATGGCGGGGAGCTCTACACCTTGCCCAGTTCCACAGGTGCTGCATGCCATGTTGCTGCTGTTGCTTCATCGCCCTTATGGCATTCACGTCTTGGTCATCCTGCGCCTGCAATTTTAGCCACTTTAAATAAGATTTCAGCTATCTCATGTAATAATGTCGATCGTACTGTTTGCCACGCCTGTCAACTTGGCAAACATACACGACTTCCTTTTACTAGTTCATTATCTCGCTCTTTAGCACCTTTTTAACTCCTACACTGTGATGCATGGACCTCTCCAGTCCTTAGCGTGTCTGGTTTTAAATATTACCTTGTGATTGTCGATGATCATACTCATTATTGTTGGATTTTTCCTCTTAGACAGAAATCTGAGGTTCATGCCCATATTGTTCAATTTACTCATTATGCTCACACGCAATTCCAATTGCCTGTCAAGTGTTTTCAGGCAGATAATGGCACTGAGTTCATCAATAATGCTACATCTACTTTTCTTAGTAGTCTAGGCATTCTTCTTCGTACTTCCTGTCTATATACATCTGCCCAAAATGGCAAAGCTGAGCGTATGCTACGTACATTAAACAATATGGTTCGCACCATGCCTCCCATCTATTGGGCTGAAGCTCTGTCTGCAGTTGTTCTCCTCAACTGGCGCCCATCCTCCTCCATCAATAATGCCATTCCATATTATCTTCTTCATCACAAGATGCCTGCCTATTCGTCCTTCGGGTGTTTGGGTGTCTCTGCTATCCCAATCTTAGTGCCACGACACCTCATAAACTTTCTCCCCGCTCTTCAGCTTGCGTGTTCATTGGATATCCCTCTTCCCAAAAGGGGTATTGCTGCCTCGATCTCTCATCTCGCAAAGTGATCGTCTCTCGACACGTAATTTTTGATAAGTCTCACTTTCCGTTTGCGGTTGCAAAACCACCTACGGAGTCTCTTGATTTTTTGTTACAGGATCGTCTACCTGCACCTATGTCGGCCACTACGACAGGCTGCCCTGGTCAGCCTTCTTCTCGGCTGGCTCGACCGGTCCCTAATGATGACCTGGATCAAGGCCCGGCCATTCTTGGCATGGTCCGCTGCCCTCGGCTGCCAGCAACCTGCTGCCCTCGGCTGCTCCAGCGGCTGGTGTGCAGACTAGCCCGCGTCCGGCTGCTCAGACGTTTGCCAAGCCGCCCATCGTCTTACCAGTACAGCCATCGTCGGCCTGTCGACGCTCCCTCACCGGTGGTGGCTTCTCCACCTGTGCCAGCTTCGGCGCCACCACCACCAGAGCCTGTTGTTGCCCCGTCGCGTCCTGCGACACGGCAACAGACCGGCAAACTTCCTCCACCGATGGAGCGTCTGACCTACATAGTCACTCATGCTTCGCCAATTCCAACCAACTACCGCAGTGCTCTTGCTGATCCCAATTGGCGTGCTGCGATGGTCGATGAGTACAAGGCTCTTTTGACAATGGCACTTGGCGGCTTGTTCCTCGCCCGCCTCATGCCAACGTTGTATCTGGCAAGTGGATCTTCAAGCACAAACATCATTCAGATGGCTCTCTCGCTCGTCACAAAGCTTGTTGGGTTGTTCGCAGATTCTCTCAGAGGTACGGGATTGATTATGATGAGACCTTCAGTCCGGTTGTCAAACCGGCCACGATTCGAGTTGTTCTCAGTCTTGCTGCTTCTCGTGCATGGCCAATTCATCAATTGGATGTCAAGAATGCGTTTCTTCATGGTCACCTAAATGAGACAGTCTATTGTCAGCAGCCTCCTGGTTCTGTCGATCTGACTGCACCTAATCATGTCTGCTTACTTCAGAAGTCTTTATACGGCCTCAAACAGGCGCCTTGAGCATGGCACCAACGCTTTGCCACCTTCACTCGGACTTTGGGTTTTGTTGCTTCAGTTTCAGACTCATCTCTGTTTGTATATAAGGACGGTTCAAGTGTTGCTTATCTGCTGCTATACGTTGACGACATTATTCTCACAGCATCATCACCAGCACTTTTTCGGAGGATCACTGAACGACTTCACTCAGAGTTTCCCGAGTTTGCCATGACTGATCTTCTCCAGCGCGCCGGTATGGTTGAATGTCACTCCACAGCAACACCTGTGGACGCCCGTATGAAGCTCTCTGCTACTGATGGTTCCCCGGTGCACTTCAGTATCTTACCTTGACTCGTCCCGACATCGCCTATGCTGTTCAGCAGGTCTGCCTATTCACGCACCAACCCCGCGAGCCTCACCTTGCTCTACTCAAAAGGATTCGCTACATCAAGGGCACCTTAACTGCTGGTCTTCATCTCAGTGTTGGGTTAATTGATACTCTCACCGCTTACTCCGATGCCGATTGGGCTGGTTGTCCTGATTCTCGGCGCTCCACCTCAGGCTACTCTGTTTACCTCGGAGATAATTTGGTGTCATGGTCATCTAAATGGCAGACTATTGTCTCCCGATCTAGTGCTGAAGCCGAATACCGGGCTATTGCTCATGTTGTTGCTTAGACCTGTTGGCTTCATCAACTTCTTCAGGAGCTTCATACCCCTCTCCCTTCAGCGATGATTGTTTTCTGCGATAATGTCAGTGCAGTCTACATGACGGGGAATCCTGTTCATCATCGGTGTACGAAGCATATCGAAATTGACATACATTTTGTTCGCAAAAAAGTTGCTCTGGGACAGGTCCGCGTGCTTCATGTTCCATCATTGCATCAGTTCGCGGACATCATGACTAAAGGACTGCTTGTACAGTTGTTCACTGATTTTAGGGACAGTCTTTGCGTCCGTTCTACTCCCGCTACGACTGCGGGCGGGTGTTAGAGATATACATAGATATGTATAGTCTCCTGATTTGACTTGGACTTGTATTGTATGTGTCCTACTTGTACTCCAAGCCTTCCAGGCTAATATATATGAAAGGCCACCCCCCTATTGGGTGTGCGGTGCATTGCCCCAATTATACCTTTCTACACTGCCACCAAGCCGCACCTACGACCATCGCATCCATCTCTTGCAGGGTACCGCGTCGGTTGTCGTCCGCCCCTACCGCTACCCCCAACTACAGAAGGACGAGCTGGAGTGGCAATGCATGGAGATGCTTGTGCAAGGGATCATCCGCCCCAACACGTCCCCGTTCTCCGCCCCGGTACTCCTGGTGCGCAAGGCAGACAAGTCCTGGAGGTTCTACATCGACTACCGTGACAAGTTCCCCATAACGGTGGTAAATGAGCTCCTCGACGAGCTCCACGACGCCACGATCGTCAACATTGATCGGTACTCACCAGGGGCACCACGAGTTCTTGGTGATTCCTTTTGACCTCTCCAAGGCCATGGCCACCTTCCAGACACTGATGAACGACGTCATACAGCCGCATCTCTCCATTGGCAGCACATTCGCAGCGTCCTCAGCGCCCTACATGCCCACCGCCTACACCTCAAGCATTCCAAGCGTTTGTTTGGGGCCACCTCTATGGCCCACCCACGGCCATGCCATGGACGCCAACAAGATCACGACGACTGCCTTGTGGCCCACGCGTGCTCTGCTCGGGGCCTACGGGGCTTCTTGGGTGTTGCCGGCTACTACCAGAAGTTCACCTGGGACTTCGGCATCATCGCGGCTCCAAGGCGGCCTTTCGGGCGCTCTCACCATAGGGCCGGTACCTATGAGGGCAACACTAGGGCGCCGGGTCCCTCGCCTTCTTCAGCAAGCCCTTCGTTGCTCGCCATTTCAAGCTCACTGCTTATAAGCAGGAGTTGATTGGGCTGGTCCAGGTAGTGGGGCATTGGTGGCCGTACCTATGAGGGCAGCATTTTATTGTTCGTACTCACCAATACAGCCTCAATTATCTGCTGGACCAACGCGACGGTGCCTCAGCACCAATAGTCAGCAAGCTCTTCGGCTTCGACTTCGCCATGGAGTACCATCCGAGCCGCCTCAATACTGTGACAGACATGTTGTCTCGCCGGGACGCTGAGGTCCTACCCAAGGCGTCCGGATGGCAACGGCGGCGGCTGTCACCGGGCCATCCTTCACCTATATTGACGACGTCCGCAGCGCCACAGCAGCAGCGCCCGACGCACAACTGCTGCAGGAGTGCCTGCGCGCGGGCAAGTTAGCTGCCCACTGGCGCGAGAAAGGCGGTCTCCTGCTGCATGGGACGCACATCTTCGTCCTCGACTTCGGTGACCTCCGTCATTAGGCGGTTCAGCTGGCTCATGGGGCCGGCCACGAAGGGGTCCAGAAGACGCTCCACCGTCTCCGCTCGGATTTCTACGTCCCGGGCAACCGCTCCCTTGCCCAGAACTGGGTGCGCACCACACCGCGTGCCAGCGCAACAAGACCAAGACACTTCAGCCAGTGGGGTTGCTCTAGCCCCTGGAGATCCCGTCCCAAGTGTGGCAAACATCTCCATGGACTTCATCGAGGGGCTCCCTAAGGTTGGTGGCAAATCCGTCATCCTCACTGTCGTCGACCGCTTCTCCAAGTACACATTTCATTGCGCTTGGCCACCCCTACGCGGCTACTTCCGTCACTCGCACCTTCTTCAACGGCATCGTCCTGCTTCACCTCCCTTTTCATCATCAGCGACCGGGATCCCGTGTTCACCTGCCACGTGTGTCACGTCCTCTTCAAAATGGCGGGTGTGACACTTCGCATGAGCACAACCTTCCATCCATAGACGGATGGCCAATCGAGGTGGTGAACAAGGTGATTGCAATGTATTTACGTTGTGTCACAAGTGATCGGCCTCACCCTTGGGTGGACTAGTTGTCATGGGCGGAGTATTGCTACAATACCTCTTTCCACACCGCCTTCCATGCCACGCCCTTCGAAGTGGTGTATGGTCGTCCCCCTCCGCCTATTCTACCATATAGGTCGGGGACGACACGAGCAGAGGTGGCGGATGCTCTCCTCCGTAGTCGTGATGAAATCCTCGTCAAAGTCCGCCAGCGCCTCCTGCAGGCGCAATAGCTCTCCAAGTACTACGACGCCAGCCATCGCGACGTGGAGTTCAAGATCGGCGACTGGGTTTAGCTGCGATGCCTCCACCGTACCACGCAGTCCTGGACCTGCGTACCAAGCACAAGCTAGGACCACGCTACGCGGGGCTGGAGCGTATCGGTCGCGTGGCATCCGACTGCAGCTGCCGGAGAGCGCTCGGCTGCAAGACATCTTCCACGTGGGCCTCCCGAAGAATCGCGACGATCCATCGGCTACTCCGACCATCGTGCCATCGACGTTAGACGGCCGAGTGCTCCTTGCACCGGAGCACAAGCTGCAAGAGCAGCAATGCCGCGGCATGTGGAAAGTGTTGCTCAAGTAGCGCGGCCAGCTGGATGAAGATGTCACCTAGGGGATGATTTCCGCAGCTCCTTCCCTGGCTTCCAGCTCGAGGACGAGTTGTTTTCGCAGGCAGGGACAGATGTTATGACTTGATGATCACCGGCACCAAGGAAGAAGAGGTTGAAGGCCGCCTTCCAGATGAGCGACTTGGGGCTGCTCTCCTTCTACCTGGGGATCGAGGTCCACCAGGATGGCTCCGGCATCTCCCTCTGCCAGACCGCCTACGCCAAGTGTATCGTCGAGATGGACGGCCTCACCGCTGCAACCCAGCCCACACTCCCATGGAGGAGAGGCTGAAGCTGAGCCGTGACAGCACGGCAAAGGAGGTTGACGCCACGGAGTACCGATGCCTTGTGGGCAGCCTCCGCTACCTCGTCCACACATAGTCTGACTTGGCGTTCGCCGTGGGCTACGTCAGTCGGTTCATGCAGCGACCGACGACGGAGCATCAGCAGGCTGTCAAGAGGATTCTACGCTACGTTGAGGGCACCTCCGACTACGGCCTACACTACCCATGGTGCCCCGACGTGGAGCACTTCATCGGGTACAGCGACAACGACCTCACCGGCAACATTGAAAACAGCAAGAGCACCACCGGGACGCTGTGTTTTCCTCGGCAAGTGCCTCATCAGCTGGCAATCGGTGAAGTAGCAAGTGGTGGCCCTGTCCAACTGTGAGGCGAAGTACATCGCTGCTACTGCCGCTTCGACTCAAGCTCTGTGGCTGGTTCAGCTGCTAGGTGATCTCATGGGCAGAGACGCTCAAGCAGTGGAGCTCAGGATGGACAACAGATCTGCCTTGTCCTTGGCGAAGAACCCCGTGTTGTCCATCCGAAGCTGCCTGAATGATGGGAGCATCAAGGCCAACTAAATCAACACTCAAGATCAGCTCGCGGACTGCCTCACCAAGTCCCTTGGGCGAATCAAGTTTGTGTAGATGCGTACAAGGATTGGGATGGTTCAGATTCCCCAGAAGGCACCACACAAGCCTTAGGGGGAGAATGAAAGCATAAGTCTTGTGCTTATCTTCTAAGGAGTAGTTGGGCTGCTGTGTCAGCACCCTTATCATCTATCTTATCTTTTAACCAAGTTCAGCTAGGCGTTAGGCGGAGGGTCAACACCTCGAATCCGCCTAGCGCCTAGGCGGGATTAATCGCGCCTAGGCGTTCCTAGGCGGTAGCTATTACATGTATATATGCTTAAATATAATTAAAAGAAAAGAAAAAAAGAAGATCAGTGGACATAGAATGGGGGAGAAAGAGAAAAAGGCCCATTTAACAGCCCAACTCTCCCTCCACAGTCCCCACCAAAGTCTTATCCCCTCCCCTGTTTCTCTCCCTCCCGACTCTTTCTTTCCCTCCCGACCTGCGCAGCCACCGCCGCCGCCTTCGCCACCGCGTGCACGCTCGCCCGTGGCTTCCGCCTCCGCGCGCGCGATCGCCCTCCACCGCCTGCGCCTGCGCCTGCGCGCGTGCCTGCCACTGCCCGCATCTCCTCCCCCACCGGCGACCTCTACCAGGCTCTCCTCCACCCCCACCGGCGACGCCGACGAGCTGCCGCCGCCTAGGGGTCGGCCTACCCCAATAGTCGCGGCGACGGACTTCGCCTAGCGAGTACTCGCGACTAGTCGGCCGCCTAGAAACGCCTAGCGTAACTTGGTCTTTTAAGCATCTTTACTTACAGCATATGCCTAGCATCTATTTGGAATATGCCTAGCTCCTTCCAGCTGTAAGCAAGTACTCTATAAGTATCCCAACCTGCCATGGTTTGTGCCAAGGCTAATAGAATGAAAAATTCCAGCCCCAAATCTGTGATTTGTGTCTAACACCGCAGTCGTGCTCCAAGTAGAGCTGGCGGGGGGAGGCGCGACAGAGCAGCGTCCGCCAAGTGTGGAGCGCAGCCCCACTCCATGATTCACCGGCCGTCCACACGTGTACCGCGATTCAGGCTCCTGCATCAGCTGGCCGATGATGACGAAGACTAACTATCATGAGTGTCCCCAGCTCAAGAAGTTGAAGATGCAGGCGAGGGAACTAGATGGAGGGGTTGTCGGTCCACTACCGCGATGATTATCGGGCCCTCGAGGTCATCATCACGTCCATGTCCCAAGAAATGGGGATTCCCCTCACCGACAAGAAGAATGCGAAGGAGGTGGGACACCATCGCTGCAGCTCGGATCGGCGTCGACAATGTCCACCAGGCGACTCTGCACCGACTTTGCCGCGAATAGGACAACATCACTTTCCGCCCTGGTGAGCAAGTAGAGGATTTTTTTCATCAGGCTCACTACCTTGATGCAACAGATGGCGTGTCATGGCGACGAGCACCTCACGGAGGCACGAGAGGTGGAGTACTTGCGCGCCATGTCAAGCAAGTACTCCCGCTTCGTCATCACGATCGAGGCGCTTCTCCACTTTGAAGACCTCACCATCAAGGAGTTGACGATGAGGTTGAAGGTCATTTATGATCGTCAAGAAGAGGCCCCCAATGAGCCTGTCACCGTCGGTGGCAAGCTCATGTACACAGAAGAGCAGTCGCGAGCGCACCAGAAGAAGAAGGGTGCAGACGACTCTGGCGCGTGTTCCAAGGATCACCGCCAGAGACCATGCGGTGGCTAGAGGTAGAGGCCCAGAGGAGATTGCGACGGCGCTGATGGAGGAGGTGACGCCGGCAGCGAACGCAAGGCGAACCGCGACGACACCTGTCTCAATTGCGCGCAAGCAAGCCACTGGGCATGCGACTGCTACCTCAGGATCATGGTTGTGACCACAGCGAGTGTGGTGATGGTTGTGGAGGCCGTGGTGGCGGCCACAGCGGACAGCGCTGTGAGCACTGAGGGGACCGTTGCGATAGGCATGCTAGAGCGGCCAACATCACGGAAGCAGAGGAGGACGAAGATACCCTGTTCCTCACCTGCGCCTTCCTCAACTCTGACGCCAGCAACGAAAAGCTTGGCGGCGACATTAGCTCTTCGCCGACCTCAAGACCAGCGTTTGAGGGACGGTGCGCTTCGGGGATGCGTCCAAGGTGGAGATCCGCGACGTTGGCTTGATCGCCTTCCAAGGAAAGACCGACGAGCACGCGTCCTCCACGGTGTGTACTATATCCCAGCTCTACGCAATTCCATTATGAGCCTTGGCCAGCTCGATAAAGGCGGCTCCGAGGTGGAGATTGACCGAGGCATGCTGCAGATTTGGGATCGGCATGGACTGATCATCTCCAAGGTCCACCGAGGCGCCAACCGCCTCTACATTCGAGGCGGTGCAACCCTTATTCCTTGCCACAGGCAAGCACAACGAGGTGTGGCGTTGGCACGAGCGGCACAACTATATGCACTTCGAGGCGCTTTGGAAGATGTGCAAGGAGATGGTTCATGGGATCCCAGTGGTCGACCACATCGAGTAGCTGTGCGACACCTACGTCATCGTGAAGCAAAAGAGGCGTTCTTTCCCCATTGAAGTAGAGTACCACACCAAGGATCTACTTGAGCTGGTGGCGGAGACCTTTGTGGTCCCATGTCGCCAACGACCCCTGGTGGGCCATCCTCCTACCATCCAAGGGCCCCGTCACGGACGCCATCAAGCGGGTGCAAGCTTTAGCTGAGATAGGGCTGCAAGCTCAAAGCTCTGCGCACCGACAATGCGGCTAGTTCACCGTCACCGAGTTTGCCTCCAACTGCGCCATGAGACTGGTCCTAGCTTGGCAAGCTCGATGACTGCAGCAAGGCCGACATCTTCACCAGCTATGCACAAGGGGCAAAGGCATACCACGTGGTTGATCTAGCGGCTCAATGCGTCATGGTTAGTCGTGACATCATCTTTGATAAAGGTCGTGGCTAGGACCGAGCTTCGCCGGAGCCTGGATCGTCGGAAGCGGCCGATAGCAACTTCACCGCCGAGTATGTCTGACCAAAAGGAGTAGAGGGAGTGTGGGGCACATCCTCGGTGTCATCTTGGTTCGTCGTCTTAGGCGCCAATTCCTTCACAATCGCTGCCTCGCTCACCTTTACCAAGTCCAGGGGAGTCCAAAGCAATCGCGATAGCCATAGCCACTCCTCTACCTCCGTCTTGCCCTGTCGTGGCGGTCTCTTCACCAACACTGCCGCCAGCCTGAAGGGTTATGAGGGTGCTACGCTAGCCAGAAAACAAAACTTTTTCTACCTCATCGCCCAGGATCTACTGCTAGTTACAGGTTACGGGATTACCATTAGACGCGCAGATGCAGCGGAAGACGACTCGATGTAGTCGAACGCGTCGCAGCAGTGCCGTGCAGTTGCGTGGTCGTCCAGCAACTCCTCCCACCACTTGCGGTTCATGCGGTTCGTCCTCGTGCTCCGGATGCGGCACCTCCGAGGTATCACACACGTACGAGGAGAAGCGATGCGCCTCCGGACTGCTAGGTCCGCGAGGAGCGAAGGCGAGAGCGTGGAGGGCGACGGCGGCTGCCAAAGGCGTGGATTAGGTTTGGCCGCGCCCCTCCCCTCTACTTTTATAGGCGTCTCTCATGTGCTCCCAAGTTGGAGGCCCATTAGAAACCCTAAGCCTTGTCTAATTTGGGTCCAACCCGAATTAGGCTTTCAACCCCTTAAGCGTGCGACCCTATGGGTTCACGCACACATAGACATGGGCCGAATACTCCTATTCGCCCAATAGCTGACAGCGGCCTCTAGCAAGGCGTGACAACTCCTACGCAAATGATCATATCAGACGAACCACTACGACCATATACATGTTACTCCCTTGCCACATGATATTTGGTTCAACTCGTGGGTTAACACTTAACCCAAGCACGGCCATGCATTTGTTGATCCAATCACTTGAGTGATCCAGTGATATCTCTCTCATTAGAGAGGGGCAAGTCCCATCTTGATTGTCTATGTCTCGCAGCATGCTTCTCGACAAACCCGAAGACATCCTTTATAACTACCCAGTAACGGAGTAGCGTTTGTCAGTCCCTAAGCAAGTCGATACACATCTCGAGTACATACAACAATCTCGGTCGAAGGACATAACGTATATGATGTGTATAGAGACAATCTCATGTCGGGTCGATCCGGCCTACATGTCATACATGTGCCCACATTATTAGTTCGACATCTCCATGTCCATGACTTGTGAAACATAGTCATCAACTAATAATGTGCTAGTCTAATATTCATGTGTGTCCTCACATGAACTCCGACCGGGACGAATATAGAATAACCATACAAGTAAAAGAGTTCCACAAACAATTCATATAATTGCCAATCAATACAAGTTGTCTTTAATGGATATTCAATGGACACATTACATATCATGGATACAAGCGGAATATCATCATCTCTATGATTACCTCTAGGGCATATTCCAAACAGTCTCCCACTTGCACTAGAGTTAATCTCTAATATGTCTAATCCCCATAGACCTCATGTGCGCCTCATGCTTAGGCTGTGGAAGAGCCTTTGTCAACGGATCTGCTACATTCAAATCTGTATGTATTTTGCACATTTTAATTTCACCTTCACTGATGAACTGTCGAATGAGGTGAAATTTCCGCTGTACATGTTTGTTCTTCTGGTGATTCCTTGGCTCCTTAGCCTACGCTATCGCCCCATTATTGTCACAATGTAGATTCAATGGGCTAGCCGCATTAGGAAACACACCAAGATCAATGAGAAAACGCCTCATCCAAACACCTTCCTTTGCAGCTTCTGAAGCTGCAATGTACTCGGCTTGTTGTAGAATCGGACCTGTCTCTCTCGCTTGGAACTTTTCCGACTTCGCACCACCATTTATCGTGAACACAAAACCGATTGAGATTGTGAATCATCTACATCGGTTTGGAAGCTAGCATCGGTGTAACCATTTACAACGAGCTCCTCCTCACCTCCATAGATCGGGAACTCATCCTTAGTCCTTCTCAAGTACTTAAGGATGTTTTTAACCGACGTCCAGTGACTCTCACCAGGATTGCCTTGGTACGGCCGCAACACTTAGAGCATATGAGACATCGGGCGAGTACATATCATGGCATACATGATGGAACCGATTTGCCGAAGCATATGGAACCTTACTCATGCGTTTGCGCTCTTCATCGATGAAGGACATTGCTTGTCGCTAAAGCGCATACCATGTGACATAGGCAAGAACCCTTTCTTGGACCGCTCCATGTTGAACCGTTTCAACACCTTGTCAATGTATGTATCTTGGCATAATCCTATTAGCCTCTTCGATCTATCTCTATAGATCTTAATGCCCAAGATGTATCTTTGCATCTCCTAAATCCTTCATAGAAAAACTATTATTCAATGAAGTCTTTACAGATTGCAACATAGGAATGTCATTCCCAATCAATAGTATGTCATCCACATACAAGATTAGAAACACAACAGCGCTCCCACTAGCCTTTTGGTAAACACAAGGCTCTTCTTCATTCTGACGAAAGCCAAACCCTTTGACAACCTCATCAAAATGAATGTTCCAACTCCGAGATGCTTGCTTTAACCCATAAATAGATTTCTTAAGCTTGCATATTTTTCCAAAGCATTATTTGGATCAACAAAACCTTCGGGCTGTATCATATACACGTCCTCCTCTAAATTTCTATTTAGAAAGGCTATTTTAACATCCATCTGCCAAATCTCATAATCGAAATAGGCAGCTATTGCTAGAATGATCCGGATAGAGTTAAGCATCGCTACTGGAGAGAATGTCTCGTCGTAGTCAATTCCTTGAACTTGCCGAAAACCCTTTGCGACAAATCGAGCTTTATAGACGTGAACATTTCCGTCCATATCTTTCTTCTTTTTATAGATCCATTTGCACTCGATGGGTCTAACACCATCGAGCGGGTCAACCAAGTTCCAAACTTAATTATTTCCCATGGAATCTATCTCGGATCTCATGGCACTCGCCATTGCTCGGAATACGAGTCCATCATAGCTTCTGCGTATGTTGCGGGTTCGTCATCGTCCAACAATAACGAGATCCCCACGCAATTCGCGAAGTCTTGCCGATCTTCGTGGTTGTGGAGGTGTTTCGGTGGCCACGGGCATCTCAACTTGTTCTGCTACATTAGCATCACTCGTAGAGTCCTTCTCGGCCCGGCTCATCTTGAACTTCTTCAAGATACACCTTTTGTCCACTCTTCTCTCTTTTGAGAAACTCTTTCTCTAAGAAGACACCGTTTCGAGCAACAAACACTTTGCCCTCTGAGCGGTTGTAGAAGTAATATCCTAAAGTTTCCTTCGGATATCCCACGAAAAAACATTTGTCCGATTTGGGTGTTAGCTTATCTGATATAAGCCGTTTGACATAAACTTCACAACCCTAAATTTTTAGAAAAGACAAACTAGGACTCTTCCCAGTCCATATCTCATATGGTGTCTTAACTACGGACTTAGATGGTACTCTATTCAATGTGAAAGCATTTGTTTCTAGAGCGTATCCCCAAAACGATAAAGGTAGGTCCGATCGGCTCATCATAGACCGAACCATGTCCAACAAAGTCCGATTACGCCGCTCGGACACGCCATTTCTACGTGGCGTTCCGGGTGGCGTAAGCGTGGAACAATTCCACAACTCTTAAGATGATTGCTAAACTCGTGACTCAAATATTCGCCTCCACGATCGGATCGCAAGGCCTTAATTTTCTTGCCACGTTGGTTCTCGCTTCATTCTGAAATTCTTTGAACTTTTCAAATGTTTCAGACTTATGCTTCATTAGGTAGACATAGCCATATCTACTAAAGTCATCGAGTAAAAGTTATGAAGTATTGGAAACCGCCTCTAGCTGTCGTGCTCATTGGTCCACATACATCACTATGTACTAGTTCCAATAAGTCAGACGCTCTCTCAGGAAAACCTGAGAAAGGCGTCTTGGTCATCTTGCCTAATAGGCAAGCCTCACATGTTTCGTAAGATTCAAAATCAAACGAAGTTAGAAGTCCATCATCATGGAGCCTCTTCATGCGTTTTTCACTTATATGTCCCAAACGACAATGCCACATATATGTAGGACTTAACTCATTAAGTCGAGGCCTTTTAGCATTAACATTACGTACAGGTGCATCATCAAGATTTAAAATAAATAATCCATTCACAATGGATGCAAAAGCCACAAACATGTCATTCTTTGAGATAACACAACCATTGTCTTTACTCGCAAATGAATAACCATCCTTCATCAAACATGAAGGTGACACAATGTTTCGACTTAAGCTAGGAACAAAATAACAATTATTCAATTCCAATATAAATCCCGAAGGCGGGTGAAGTTGCATCGTCCGACGTTCAACGCAGCAACTCTTGCATTGTTGCCCACGCGGAAATCAACCTCTCCTTTCCCCACGCTTCTACTTCTTATCATTCCCCGCATCATATTGCAAATATGAGCAACCGATCTCAGTATCAAATACCCAAGAATTGATATAAGAGTTAGCGAGGAAAATGTCCGTAACATAAACAACAAGCGTATGAGCGGGAGTACCTTTACTACCGCCGTCCTTCTCTAAGGACGCCAAGTACGGCTTGCGGTTTCTTTTCCAAAGTGACCATCCTTACCACAATGAAAACATTTAGCATCGGCCGGTGGTCCGGCTTTGGGGGCGGGCGGGCTTGGAGATCACATCTTTAGCCTTGCCTTTTTCTTCCCCCACCCTTCTTTCTCTTAAAGTTGGGCTTGTTACGGACAGCCAACACTTGGCCACCAACTCGCTTCTTAATGTCCGCCTCTCGCTTTGTTTTCAAGCATGCCACACAACTCATTCAAGCCCCTCTCGCACCATGCATATGGTAGTTCGCAATGAAGTTTCCATAGCTGGGCGGCAAAGACGCGAGAATGAAATCAGTAGCCAACTCTTGGCCAATTGGGAAGCCTAGCTTCTCCAACCTCTGAGTGTAACCAACCATCTTGATTACGTGTGGCCCAACACCGCACCTTCGCTAGCTTGGTTTCGGCAAAGCGCCTTAGAGACATTGAACCTTTCGGTCCTAGCTTGAGTTTGGAACATATCCTCAAGCGCCATGATCATATCGTTTTGAGTGATTGTTATCGAACCGCATCCGAGATCCGATTCCATACATGCAAGCATAAGGCGGCTTATCTCAAGATCAAGCATCACATGCTTTCTTGTAAGCATTTTTCACGCCGACGAGATGCATCATCGCAGGCTCATCTAGTAAAGGGGTGTCTAGATATTCCTCCTTTTTCTCGCCCGAGAACAATTCTCAGATTGCGGATCCAATCCGCATAGTTTGTTCCAATCAACTTATCTTTCTCAAGAATTGAACGCAAAGTAAATGGTTGCTTAGAAGACGCCATTTAATCTACAACAAAAGTAATGCAAAATACTAAGACAAAGTATCCATGATAGAGTAAATAATATCAAATATAATCTACTCCCACTAAAATCAATATCCCTCAATTGAAATTTAGTGATTCAAGACCCACAACTAGCAAGTCGACTAGTGAGCTTTAGCATCACCGCTAGAAGACATGATAGATCGGTAAGCAACTCTTTGCTAATCATATCACATATGACTCTTGTTGTTGGATAGCATCTCTATGTTTGGGTTACCAACTTCTTATGCTCCAAGGTCCCTAACCGTTAGGATGACCTTGTTCAAACAACCAAACCTTCTGCAGTAAGTATCCGATACGAACCTGTCGAGCCAAGGAAAATCGGTGGCACCCTAATTTCATAGACCCACCACCGATTGTACAAGACAGTGACAGTGCAAGGTTTGGGGGAGCACGAACTTAAACATTACTGAGGGATCGTTCTACTTCACTATCGCACGAATGTAGACAAAAACATTATAGCATGTGAAAGTAGAACATAGTAAGAACGGCATAAACACAGATATGACTTGGTATAGCCCATTGTTCTTATCGAGATCTCCATCTCATCAATCTGTTCATCATGGTCATCTCCATCTCCACGATCCATGTATGCCATCCTTCAGTGATGAATCCGCCATGACTAACTATCACTAACGTCAAAGCTAGTGAATTAAAATTACATAGTCGCGGATAGGACATCACAGATTGGCACGCAGGCCATTACAATAATTTTGACAATATCTCTATGGCTCCAGCCCATATTGTCATCCTCATGACATGCAAGCCATGAATTAATTACATACATGCATCATATACACATAAGGGCTATACCAGTCACGGAATCCTGCAAAACAGAGTTAACCGATTCGACTACTAAAAGTAAATCGCGAAAAACCCTATCTTGCGGACCACTTTTGACAATTCTAATCTTATCGAATCCTACGAAGTGGATTCGGTTGGATCCATCTTGAAATTGTCTATATTTTGGCATAAAGATCGTCTCCATCCGAGTTACGGTTGAAAAGTTATGGCCGTTTTACGAACAGAACTTTTCTCGGCAACTCAGCGCCCGACGGCTGATCCAATCTGCCGCCGCCGCGCATCTCATGCGCTCGGCACTTGACCTAGGGTTCAATTCGATCAATCTGATTGATCTCAAACTCGCCGTGATTGGATTTACATGTATCACTTAACTCGGATGGCGGAATTCCGACCGGTACGAGTAGATCGTTACAAGACCAACGCGGCAAGACCATGAACCAAGATCAGAGACACATCTAAAACCGCGCATATCACATATGCGACATCCAGTATAGAGCTCCGATACCACTGAAGGGTTATGAGGGTGCTACGCTAGCCAGAAAACAAAACCATTTCTACCTCATCGCCCAGGATCTACTGCTAGTTACAGGTTACGGGATTACCACTAGACGCGCAGATGCAGCGGAAGACGACTCGATGTAGTCGAACGCGTCGCAGCAGTGCCGTGCAGTTGCGTGGTCGTCCAGCAACTCCTCCCACTACTTGCGGTTCGTGCAGTTCGTCCTCGTGCTCCAGATGCAGCACCTCCGAGGTATCACACACGTACGAGGGAGAAGCGATGCGCCTCCGGACTGCTAGGTCCGCGAGGAGCGAAGGCGAGAGCGTGGAGGGCGACGGCGGCTGCCAAAGGCGTGGATTAGGTTTGGCCGCACCCCTCCCCTCTACTTTTATAGGCGTCTCTCATGTGCTCCCAAGTTGGAGGCCCATTAGAAACCCTAAGCCTTGTCTAATTTGGGTCCAACCCGAATTAGGCTTCCAACCCCTTAAGCGTGCGACCCTATGGGTTCACGCACACATAGACATGGGCCGAATACTCCTATTCACCCAATAGCTGACAGCGGCCTCTAGCAAGGCGTGACAACTCCTATGTGCACGCAAATGATCATATCAGACGAACCACTACGACCATATACATGTTGCTCCCTTGCCACATGATATTTGGTTCAACTCGTGGGTTAACACTTAACCCAAGCACGGCCATGCATTTGTTGATCCAATCACTTGAGTGATCCAGTGATATCTCTCTCATTAGAGAGGGGCAAGTCCCATCTTGATTGTCTATGTCTCAAAGATGCTTCTCGACAAACCCGAAGACATCCTTTATAACTACCCAAAGTAACGGAGTAGCGTTTGTCGGTCCCTAAGCAAGTCGATACACATCTCGAGTACATACAACAATCTCAGGTCGAAGGACATAACGTATATGATGTGTATAGAGACAATCTCATGTCGGGTCAGTCCAGCCTACATGTCATACATGTGCCCACATTATTAGTTCGACATCTCCATGTCCATGACTTGTGAAAGAGTATAGAATAACCATACAAGTAAAAGAGACGAATATGCTAGTCTAATATTCATGTGTGTCCTCACATGAACTCCGACCAGGGACGAATATAGAATAACCATACAAGTAAAAGAGTTCCACAAACAATTCACATAATTGCCAATCAATACAAGTTGTCTTTAATGGATATTCAATGGACACATTACATATCATGGATACAAGCGGAATATCATCATCTCTATGATTACCTCTAGGGCATATTCCCAACACAGCCACACCCGACGCGTAGGTCGAGTATGCCACTCCGCTAGACAACGATGAAGATCGCCTGGAAGTGTACTTCTACGACGAACCTCTCCGGTATAGGATGGTCACCAATATCTGGGGGATCAACCTACTCCACCGCAGAAACCGCGCTTCTTCGCCGAGTTGTACCTTACACATGTCGATGAGCCTGCTTCTGCTTCCTACGCCGAGGCTAAGGGGCATCCAGCTTGGCGGGCAGCAATGGAGGAGATACACGTCGTCGAGTAGAACTGCACCTGGGAGTTGGTTTGCCTCCCCGCCGCCACCGCCCATCGCCCTTAAATGGGTGTACAAGCTGAAGAAGGACGAGCACAGCGCCATGACCAAACACAAGGCCAAGCTCGTGGCGCGCGACTTCGTCCAGCAAGAAGGAATCGGTTATTAAGACGCGTTCGCGCCAGTGACATGGAATCTGACTGTGTGTTGCTTGCGCTGGCGACTCAAGAAGGCTGGCACATTCATCATATCGATATGAAGTCTGTATTTCTCAATGGCGAGCTCAAAAAGGAGGTCTACGTCCAGCAACCGCCCGACTTCGCCATCACGAGAGAAGAAGACAATGTCTATCACCTCTCCAAGGCGTTGTACAGCCTACGGCGGGCCCCAAGGGCGTATTCAAGCGAAAGCTCAACTGGAAGCAACTGGAAGCCTCTTCAATTGGCAGTCCATCAAGCAAAGGGTCATGGCAGAGTATGTAGCCATTACCATTGCAACAACTCAAGGTTTGTGGCTATCAAGATTTGTGCCCCACTTGTAATCAGTTGATTGATATCCTAACCAAGTCCCTCGGCACGCCAAGGATAGGACTGAAACAAATCACTTCCAAGGCCAACAACAAGGCTTAGGGGGAGAAATGTGGGTTAAGCCTAGTGCTTAGTTATCCAATATCTAGCTAATTACCAAGTTATTGTTTACTGTCATGATCTTTTCAATTCCTTACTCAAGTTAGCTAGGTATCTTGGCAACCAAGTTGGCCTTGTAATACGCCCAAGGATATGCTCTAGAGAGCTTCTTGCATCCCAAGTTTACTTTATGCTTTATGCTTGATAATGATATTTAGGCTTAGGCCAAACCTTCCCTCTAGCAGTTCCAAAATTCCAATTGAGTGAAAGCATAAGTCTAGTGCTTACCTACTTAGGAGTAGTTGGTGCTTATGTCAGCATGTTATCCTTGCTTTAGCATCTAATTTACAATATGTTGTAATCTTAATGAGTAGCGCGAGTAGGAGGCAGAGGAGCGGGCCATTGCGGCTGGCGGCTGCCGAGCTCGCATTAGCATGGGCTGCCAAGGTCATGGCCACGGATGTTGCTCCTCAAGCGGCAGCAGCAGAAGCTACTGCCCTACGTGCCGAAGCAAGCGGACGTGCCCTACGCGGAGCCGACAACCGAGGTGAACGAGCGGACGACAGGCGTGCCAGAGGTGGTGAAGGCGCGTGGCACGGACGTGACTTCGATTCAAATCGGGACCAGCGTGTGCGCGGTCCGGGCGGACACGACCACAACCACGACCCGTACGCAGCCGTGTGGTGTAGGCGCGCACGTGATGTGCATGCGGCTGCCGACTACGATGCAGAGCAGAGGCGCGCGCGTGGCCTAGAAGGCTACAACGGGCGCATCCCCGACCAGCATAGGCTTCACGTGCGGATCGAAAAGCCGCGGGCAGCCGTGCCGCGCACGACCGCGCGGGTGGTCGTGACCCTCGCCTCGAGTGGGATGCGGAGGCCTAGCGTCTGCAGGAGGAGGCCGCACAGCCAGAAGCCGACGTGGACGACCGCGACATGGATGTTGAGCTGGCCCGGTGGGACGCACGGGACCGTGACGAGCGTCCCGCACGCAAAGCCAACGACTAGATCGAGCGCCATGAGCAGCGAGCCGAGCGGGAGCAACGTGCGGCCGCGGCTTCGACGCACGCGTCCGCGGCGGACGTGACATTGACCGAGACTACGACCAGGACCACTGCGGACGCGACACTGGCGCACGGAGCCCTTAAAGGCGGCGCGCCTCCCCTTCCCTAGACTGGCGTCGTGGTCGTCGAGGACGGCCCGGCTCTCCGCCCTTCGTCGAGGACTCCGGCATCAGCGGCGGATGGCCCATGCTGACCAAGATGAAGTACGCCGAATAGTTGGTGGTGACGAAGGTCAAGATGCATGCGCGGTACATGTGGGACGTGGTTCGGTACAGTAACACGGACTTTTGTGAGGATCAGTAGGCGCTTGAGGCCATTCTGGCTTCTGGTCCCCCGGAGGTGCAATCTTTTTGGTTAAGCCCCTATGTGCTTGGACTTTTAGGTACCAGCTAAACTCTAATGCTATTTGTAAGAAAATTGTTGAATTCAGATACAAAACTGATAATCCAAATGTGTTGTGTTGCCCAAAGGTGGGGGCAACGAGTTCTCTGGTCAGTACAGGCAGCCCTTATGGGTATTATGTGGGTAATTGCTAATGGTAGAAAGGTTAGGTACTGGGAAAGATGTCTATCTGGGTAATATTAGTTCAGCCATGGTTTACTAGCCTCTGTATATAATCAATGAGCAGTAAGGTAAAACTTTACTTGATGTTGGCGATGGGGAAAACCTGATGTTTACCTTCAGAAGAAGTGTGTTGGCTGGTGTAATGAATCTGAGGGCAGAGCTTAGGTACAATTCCTGAGTACCTTATATTCATCAATTGCATCTTGAGCAAAATCTATATCTACATTTTTTTCCTGAAATAGCACACCAAAAACAACAAAGATATTTAATCATTAACTGAACTGACAACTCAAAATTTTTGCTAACTCTTCTCAAAAAAAAAATTTGCTAACTAATTTATGCAAGAGGTTCCATGTGATGAAAAAAGAAAGTGAAAAGTCAAATCACTTATGCAAAGCGGCACAGCTTTTTAAACACTGAAATCACTTACTTCAGATTCAACCATCGATAACTATACATTTTCACATTGATGAGAAGGCAATACAGGCAATAGCTCAATGAAATCTGTTGTATATCTGAAAAGTTCTATATCTGAGAGTGGCCTGGAGGCAATAGCTCAATGAAATCTGTCGTATATCTGAAAAGCGACAGGAAGTAGAATCAAAATCCTTGAGATGTCTGTGTTTAGTGTTACGAATATAATATGACAAAACTGGATTGATGTATTGAGGCCCAATAGGGGATATATATATAGAGAGTACAGGGAGACACATGACCTAACACTAGACATACAAGATAACACTAATACCCTTTAACTAATACCTTAACATTTAGTATGGGTAAGAGGCCATCAGTATACTATTCAAGACTACCGATGATTTTTTTCGAAACGTTGGCCCATAGTAGGTAATCTCATCCTGCAGTAGTCGCAGCCTGCATTTTCCAAATTGTACGACACAATGCCAAGTTAACCATAGAATAGTTGCATATAGATCTGAAGAGAGTACCTAACGTCTAGAAAGCCGAGTGAAATTGTTGGCAGTACCTTAGTAGATAATTTTTGGAAAGCCACCTTTGATTTCCATGGTGGTGCATTTACTGTAGCTGTGCCAAAGAGGGTTGCAGTGCCATTTTCCTGTTGAACCACAACAAAACACGGATACACAGAGGTGACTTGTCCAGTCCAGAAAGCATACAAAGATGGCATACCTTAAGGTTTCGATGCAACCCGTCAGTTTTTCCGATCTATGTTTGAAATCGAATCGTTGGGAACATTCGAGTAATGCTAACACTAACATGTCTTGCCTTTGAAGCTGCCATTAAAACTAATAGCACAAGCAGAGCAAAGATGGTATACCTTAGTGTTTGAGATCTGTGTCCACCAATCATGAGGGCATTTTGCACGTCATCTTACCTACAGAGAAGCGGTAACATGGCCATAGTATTAGCATGTTATCAGTGGGACACCCATATATAAAGACAAACTTGATCCTCTGTCATAATATCACAGTTTCAAAAACAACTGACAAATAGTAATGAAGTTATGTGGCAATAGACTAAGAGGAACTAAAACTAACTCGCGAAGCAACCTGAGTAATAATCAATTATGAAGATAACAGTTCTATTTACCTATGCTACACATGATCAGTAACAGGGAAAAACATGGAGAATGCCCAAAAAGAATTTCAATTCGATGTTGGCCACAAATCTTTTTGGTAGCCATTACTGGAAAGCAATACATCCTATCAACTAACTTGCAAAAAAGCGATCAGTATGCACCTCCACCAGAACCCACAATGACACTATCTTGTCTCTAGACATAAAGATAGGTGTTGGAGTATGTGAGTATTAGGCCCATGTGGCTAGGCCCATGTGGCTCATGTATGCTACACTATATAGCTACCCTTCTAGGGTTAGCCCAAATCAATAGAGAATCCCATTCCAACATGGTACCAGCAGGGTAGGGTTTCCTCTCACCTTCCCAACCAAGATCCAAGGGCCAGCCGCCGGCGCGCCGCCACCATGGCCGGCCGGCCGCCTCCTCCTCCTCCTCCTCCCCACTACTTCCACTGCTTCCCACCCCTCACCTTTCCCTCCTGGGCGTACATCGCGGGGGGATCCGGCCCGTCGGCGGGCGCTCCCGCAGCCGCCGTCGCTGGCGCGCGCGGCGCCGCCGCCACCGTCGATCCGCACGGCCCCGCGGCGGGCGAGCGCGCTCCGCACCCGCCGGGGTTCGGCCCAGGCGCCGGCTCCTCTTACCGCCCCGCTCTGGCCCTTGCGGCCGACGGGGAGCTCACCGGCTCGGGTGGGGGTGGTGCGGATCCCCCTTTGCCGGATCCGGCAGCCGAGGACGTCGGCGTCACGCCGGAGCTTCCCCTCCAGCCTCGCACCCGCCTCGACGCGGCCGCCGCCGCAGCTGCCTACGCGGCTGCCGCCTCCGAGGCCACCGCGGCGGGTCTGGCGCCTGAGGCCGTGGCGCGCTACGCCGCCGCCGCTGCTGCTGCTGTGGGGGGCGTGGGGATGCCACCCTCGAGCAGCGGCGTCGTCTACTTCCAGGCAGGGAGCAATGACGCCGCCGCCTTCACCAGCAGCGACGTCCTCACCTCCTCTACCCAGCCCGCTAGAACTGCAGTAGGGGGCACTGCTGCTGGCGGCAGGGCAGCGGGATCCTTCACCTTCCCCGCGCCGCCACCGGCCAACCTCTACGCACCCCGGCCCGACTCCGCCCTCGCTGCCGCACTTGTCTCTGCTAGTGCAGCGGCTGCAGCGGGGCAGGAGCGTCTACGTGCTGCTGCCCTGGCCTGGCAGCGTGAGCAGGACGCCGCCGCCACCCTGGCCCGCCAGATTGCCGAGGCGAAGACGCTCCTCGCTCAGGCCTCCGGCACCCTGCCCGGGGCCACCTCCTCCGGCTCGACGCGCCACCGCTCCACCTCCACCGTGGTGACCTGGCACGACCCAGCCGACCCCTTCGTCGCGCAACTCCACTACCAGGCCGGGGGTGTCTAGAACATCGGTGTAAGGTCCTAGATGGCTAGAGGGGGGTGAATAGCCTATAAAAATTTCTACAAACTCACTAAGCAAACTTCGTTAGATACACAAAAGGCGGAAAGCAAGTTATGCTTAGCCTACTAGATGTTGCAAGCCTCCTATCCAAGCAATTCTAGTAGGTGATCACTAGTACACACAAAAGCTACCACTAGTGATCAAGAGTTCTACCCACGGGATTTAGTCTACACAAGAAGTGGTTCCCGACCGACCACACAAGCAATTCTACCCACGGGATTTAGTCTACACAAGATGTGGTTCCCGACCGACCACGCAAGCAATTCTACTTTGCAAGAATGTAATCAAAGTAATACAAGAGAGGGTAGGAGCTTGTTATACCGACGTGTCGAGTCGAGGTTGCCAATCACCAAGGAGATGAACAATCAATCACAATCGGCAACACACAAAGGATGATGACCAATCACCGGGAGACAAGATGAACACAATGATTTATCCCCGGATGTTCACTTGGGCACCGCCAAGCTACGTCACCCGTTGTGTCGACCAACACCTAGATGGTTCCTCGGTGTGACCCTCAAGTCACTAGCCCCTCAAGGCTCGCCCCGCAAGGCACCGCAAGACACCACTCTCAAGCGAGGTACTCAACGACACGCGCAATCCACTAGGATGCTCTTCGTGATCCCCACGAGGTGAGCTCAAACCTCTCACAAGCAACCGGAGGTGGCCAAGAACAATCACCTTCTCTTGCCAACGCCTCCAACAATCTCCAAGCCGGCTAGGAGCGGTACTCTCCAAGAGTAACAAGAAATCCACCGGCGAAACCACCCACAAGTGTCACTAGATGCCCTCAAGCAATGCAATGCACTAGGTGATTCACTCAATCTCTCTTAGGATGAACAACCAAGCAAGGGAGAAGAGTGGGAGAGAGTCTCTTAGCTCAAAGAATGCACAAGGGATGAGAAATGGCCAAGAGAGCTCCCCAAGGGCCGGCCACCTTCTATTTATAACCCCTCAAACAAATGTGACCGTTACCCCTCGGGAGGCCGAGCGGTCTTGAGCGCCGGACGCGTCGCCGCAAACCGCGGACGCGTCCGGCGCTTCTTCCTTGCTGCGCGGCCCGAGCCGGCCGCCGCCCGAATACCGAAACTTTCGGTCGGCGTCCGCGCGCCGACGGACGCGTCCGTCCGCCCGGCGTCCGCGCCGCGCCGCGCGCAGCCTCCGTCTTTTTCGTCGCCGTGCCGTGACACCAACTTCTCCAACATGCTATCCAACAAGTATACCAACTTGATCATCGAGATAGCATGATTTCAACCAAATTTTGCATCCGGCGCAATAGAAAATATGCATCCATTTTTCTCGAAAGCGCCGAATCCCGCCTCACGAGCTCGGCGGGAGGAAGAGAGGGACCCAAACCCATCTCTACCCGCAAACCACGCGCGCCCAAACGCCACCTTTGTAAATGTGCCAACACCACCAAGTGTACATCTCCATGTGCTTGTGTGTTAGCTTTTCACAACCATTTCCCAAAGGTTAGGTTAGCTCACTAGGTCCTACATGCAATGCACTTCATGAATTCACCTAGTAGCACCCATGCGTCGAATAGCCGATAAGACTTCCCCTCTTAATAGTGCGGCTATCGATCCTAAACCACTCACACCCTCTATGGTGTCTTGAGTGCAAAACAAAATGGCCCTAACGGTTATACCGCCTTGAGCCCATTTTGTTCCTCCAAATGATATGAACACTTCACACCATCATGTGACCGTCTCGATCCATCGACCTCGACTTCACTTGCCCTTCACCGTGCATCGGTCCATCGGCGCCTAGTCTTGCCCGAGCTTCACCATCGCATGGTCCTTCACTCCCAAGCCTTGACTAGCCCTTCACCTTCAACACCGGTCCATGGAGCCAAGCATCGTCTTGATCTTCATCTTTGATCACATGACATGTGTCATGCTTCATATGCAATAAGCTCATCATGTGGACAACCTTTCTCTAAATCAACCACTTTAGATAAACAAGGTTAGTCCTAGGTTTCATCAATTAGCCAAAACCAAACTAGGGACTTTCAATCTCCCCCTTTTTGGTAATTGATGACAATCTCAACAAAGATGATTTTATAATAAAGATTTTGAACTTGTCATACTTGTCCAATCAATAAGCTCATAAGAGGAATTTGGACAACTATAGCAAGTTCGGTTTTGGTAGTATTGCTCCCCCTACATATGTGCATAGAGTTTGGATTTGAGGCTTTGCACATATGCATGGATAAGATTGTGGGGAGAGTAATTCTACCAAAATGATGCTAAGGTGTAAGAAATAGACCTTTGAAGCGTGATACCAATCGGAGTTGCAATTTACACCATCCTTAGCACCATGAAGTAACTAGACATCCATCAAAAACTCAAGAACCTCGTGAGATCAACATTATAAGTAAAGTTCTTGAACCACTTGTAAGGTAAGGGGAGTCTAGTTACAACCTATGCATGCTAGTAGATCATTTCATCAATCAAATCCTATACTAGCATTGCACCACACAAGCAAAGAGACACCACTTGTATAAAACTTTAAAACTAGGTGCCATGAGCAAGTCATATGAGAATGCACAAACAAATGCAACAACTTTGTTCATGAGCTTGCTCCCCCTTCTTGTGTGCGTCAAAATTTTATTTACCCCTTTATCATGTTCAATCATCTTTTTCTCTCCCCCGTTGTCAACAATTGCCCAAAATGGGATCAAATTGTGGAGAGAAAAGAACTTTGATGGAGTAAACAAAACTTTAGTCAAATTTGGTTCAATCTAGATCACTTGCCAAAGACATTTAATTCGGTTTGAACCAAAGACAAGCTTCTTCACACCTCATGACAAGGGTTATCTTGCCTATGTTGAATTAAACACTTGTAGCAAATATTCTAGATTCAACACTAGGATTGCAAGCCCACAAACATGTCATATGTCACCACTAGATCAAGCAAAATATAGAAGCAATAGTGGTAAACATATATACATCAAACACATTTGATTTATCATGAATGCTCCAAATGCACCTTGTATGTCTACATGTGCTACCACAAGTATAATCCTAAGCATGAATGACATGTCAACCAATGGTACCTTGCTTTGTCGAAGGAGAGGCATGTCAAGTAGTGGTGGGGTGCATTCAACACATGTTTGAGAAATCAAGAATGTTCAACTCATTCCTTAGCTTGCAAAACCTTCTTTCATCAAGTGGCTTGGTGAGGATGTCGGCAAGTTGATCATCGGTACCCACACTTTCAATGGAAATGTCACCCTTTTGTTGATGATCTCTAATGAAATGATGCCTTATGTCAATGTGCTTTGTTCTTCCATGTTGAACCGGGTTTTGTGTCATCTTGATTGCACTCTCATTATCACAAAATAATGGCACATTCTTGAAATTGATGCCATAATCCTTCAAAGTTGACTTCATCCAAAGCAATTGTGCACAACAACTCCCGCACTAACATATTCGGCTTCGGCGGTAGAGATTGCCACACTATTTTGTTTCTTTGAGGACCATGACACAAGTGATCTTCCAAGAAGTTGACATGTACCACTTGTGCTCTTTCTATTGATCTTGCAACCACCATAGTCGAGTCCGAATATCCAATCAATTCAAACTTTGACCCCTTAGGATACCACAATCCAACATCTCTTGTTTGCTTCAAGTACCTCAATATTCTCTTTGCGGCCGTGAGATGACTCTCTCTAGGTGAGGCTTGATATCTAGCACACATGCAAACACTAAACATGACATCCGGTCTTGATGCGGTGACATAGAGTAGGCTTCCAATCAATGACCGATAATCCTTTTGATTCACCATATTGCCATCATGATCACTATCAAGATTCCCATTGGTGCCCATTGGAGTTGAGATTGGCTTTGCATCTTGCATTCCAAACTTCTTCAACATGTCCCTTATGTATTTCCCTTGACTCACAAATGTCCCATTCTTCAATTGCTTGACTTGAAGACCAAGGAAATAGCTAAGTTCACCAATCATGGACATCTCAAACTCATTTGCCATCATTTCACCAAATTCTTCACAATATGCTTGATTGGTTGATCCAAAGATGATATCATCAACATAGATTTGCACAATGAAGAGATCATTACCAATCTTCTTGGTGAATAGAGTAGTGTCAACCTTGCCCATAATGAACCCTTTGGAGTGAAGAAAAGTCTTCAATCTCTCATACCATGCTCTAGGTGCTTGCTTCAAGCCATACAAAGCTTTCTTCAATTTGTACACATGGTTGGGTCTCTTCTCATCTTCAAAACCGGGAGGTTGCTCAACATATACTAGCTCATTGATGATCCCATTGAGAAATGCACTCTTGACATCCATTTGATATAACTTGATATTGTGGGCACATGCATAAGCCAATAGTATCCTTATTGCCTCCAATCTTGCCACGGGAGCATATGTTTCATCATAGTCAAGACCTTCAACTTGAGTATAGCCTTGTGCAACTAGTCTTGCTTTGTTTCTAATCACAACACCATCTTGATCTTGCTTGTTCTTGAAAACCCATTTGGTTCCAATGACATTGTGATCCTCCGGCCTCTCAACTAACTCCCACACATCATTTCTTGTGAAGTTATTGAGCTCTTCTTGCATTGCCATGATCCAATCGGCATCATCCAAGGCTTCCTCAACTTTCTTCGGCTCTTTGGTTGACACAAATGATGCATACTCACAAATCATAGCCACTCTTGATCTTGTTTGCACACCACTTCTAATATCACCAATAACACTATCGATTGGGTGATCTCTTGCAACATGTTGTGGTTGTAGCACTTGCACTTGATTGCTTGAGCTTGGTTGATCACTTGA
The DNA here is from genome assembly GCA_018135685.1 of Themeda triandra. NCBI lineage: Eukaryota > Viridiplantae > Streptophyta > Magnoliopsida > Poales > Poaceae > Themeda > Themeda triandra. Next base: position 138,650 of record JAENPR010000257.1, read on the forward strand.
CTTGTCTTCATTTGATGAACTAGCACCATGATCTTGCACTTGAGCATTGCTAGCTTGCCTCAATGGAGAATTGAGCACTTCATCTTTATCATCTTGCACATCAACCACTTGCTTTGCTCTTATGTCACCAATGTCCATGTTCTTCATAGCTTCAACCAATTGAGTTCCACCAACATCTTCTAGATTCTCATCTTCATCTTGTGACCCATTGGTTTCATCAAATTGCACATCATGGACTTCCTCTCTAATGCCACTTGAATTGTTCCAAACTCTATAAGCCTTGCTTGTAGTTGAATAACCGAGTAGGAACCCTTCATCACATCTCTTTTCAAACTTCCCCAATCTAGTGCCCTTTCTTAAAATGTAGCATTTGCAACCAAACACTCTAAAATAACCAATATTGGGCTTTCTTCCATGAAGTAACTCATATGGGGTCTTCTCTAGCAAAGTATGACAATAGAGCCTATTGATGTAGTAACATGCCGTGTTGATTGCTTCATCCCAAAATGATTGACTAACATTGTACTCATGAAGCATTGATCTAGCCATATCAAGCAATGTTCTATTCTTCCTCTCAACTAGACCATTTGATTGTGGAGTGTATTTGGCCGAGAATTGATGACCAATGCCATAGTGATCACACAATTCTTCCATTCTTGTATTCTTGAACTCACTCCCATTGTCACTTCTCACTTTCTTGATTCTCATGTCAAACTCATTGTGAACTCTAGTGAGAAAAGTCTTGAAGGTGTCACACACTTCACTCTTGTCACTAAGAAAGAATACCCATGTAAATCTTGTGAAGTCATCCACTATGACAAACCCATACTTGTTGCCACCAATACTTGTGTATGTAGTTGGGCCAAATAGATCCATGTGCAACAACTCAAATGCCTTGCATGTGCTCATTATACTCTTCTTTGGATGTGAGCTTCCAACTTGCTTCCCGGCTTGACATGCACTACACAACTTGTCCTTCTCAAATACAACATCTTTCAAGCCTTCAACAAGATTGTGTTGTGTGAGCTTCTTCAATTGTTTCATGCCAACATGCCCAAGCCTTCTATGCCAAAGCCAACCCAAACTTGATTTTGATATCAAACATGTTGTCAAAGAAGCTTCACTAGTGTTGAAATCAACAAGATAGAGATTCTCATATCTAAACCTTTGAACACCAAGTTGGAGCCATCAAGAGAAACTACCTCAACATCATTTGCCCCAAAGATGCACTTGTAGCCTCGATCACAAATTTGTGCCACCGAGAGAAGATTGAAATCCAAGCTTTCAACTAGCATCACATTGGAGATACTCATGTCATTTGATATTGCAATCTTGCCCAAACCAACAACCTTGCCTTTCTTGTTATTGCCAAAAGTAATTGACTCAATGCCACTATCATTCTTCTCAATTGAATCAAACATTCTTATGTGCCGGTCATGTGTTGAGAACACCCACTATCAATAATCCAATGCCTTCCTCCGGCTTTATAATTCACCTACAAGCAAATCAATGAAGCTTAGGTACCCATTTTTGCTTGGGTCCTTGTAGGTTAGTGACTAAGCTCTTTGGTACCCAAATTGCCTTCTTCTTTGGGCCAACAATGGGTGTACCAACAAACTTAGCTTGTACACCTTTCACACCCTTGGTAAGCACATAACAAGAATCAAAAGGTATAGCATTGTCAAGTTTCTTGTTTTGTTGCTTCTTGTTGCAATTTTGCTCTAGGTGCCCAACTTGCTTGCATCTATAGCAAAACCGACCATTGCTCTTCACAAAGCTAGGCTTTGGAGTTGCAAAGGCCGACTTGCCCTTCTTGGGGGTATAGCCCAATCCCTCTTTGTTAAGAGAACCTTTGGCTACCCAAGCACTTTAGCAAGCGGGCCTCACCACCATAGGCTTTGCCTAAGGAATGAGTGAGCTCATCCACCTCCTTCTTGAGGGTCTCATTCTCTACCATTAGTGTGGCATCACAAGTGAAACCATCACTAGTAGTGGAGATAGAGTCGGTGGTGGTGGTGGATGATGTGCTACAAGAAGGGTTAGCATTTGTCATGATGATAGGTTGATAAAATGACTCATCAATGATGTCACAAGTAAGACCTATATCACATGATGCAATCACCACTTTCTTTGCTTGTTGCTCAAGTAGAAGTGAGTGAGCTTCTTTAAGCTTAGAATGAGCATCACCAAGCTTCTCATGGTCTACCACTAGACTCTCATGAGTGGTCATAAGCTCACCTAGGGCTTTCTCAAGTATTTCTACTTTCATTGAAAGCTTCTTGCACTCCTTTTCCTTGGCAATAGCTATATCTCTAGTTTCTTGCATCAAGTCATATAATTGATCCTTAGTCGGTTCATCATCATCATCAACATTATCAACATCGTGAGCATATTCCATCTCACTATCATCATCACTATCATCATATTGTACCTTTGTTTCCTTGGCCATGAAGCATGATGGTGATGTGGAGAATAATGAAGACTTCTTGTTGATAGCGATGGAAGCCATAGCCTTGTTGCTTGAATCTTCATCTTCATCATCATTGTCACTCTCCCAAGTGACCACAAATGCACCATTCTTGCCCTTCTTGAGTGTCATCTTGGCCTCATGCTTCTTCTTCTCAAACTTGCCCTTGTTGTAGTTCTTCTTCTTCTCATATGGGCATTCGGCTTGTAGATGCTCGGTGCTATCATAATTGAAGCACTTTCTTGGTTGCTCTTGCTTCTTGAAGTTGTTTCTCTTGAAGCCTCTTCTCTTGATGAACATGTGTCCCATCTTCTTCACCACAAGAGCAAGTGCCTCATCATCAATCTCAAAGTCACCATCTTCCTCATTGGTTTCTTCTTCTTCAAAGATTGGTGCTTTGCCCTTGGAGGATGTGGCTTGGAATGCCACGGTCTTCTTCTTCTTCTCTTCTTCTACCTTCTCATCATCTTGATCAAATTTGTCATATGTCAAGACTTCACCAAGCAAATCATTTGGCTTCTTAGCTTCAAGCCCATCTCTTTGTAGCATAAGCTTCAACATCTTGAAGCTCCTCGGCAAGCAAATCAAGAACTTGTGACAAAAATCTTCATCTTTTGTCTTGTGCCCCAAACTCTTGAGATCATTTACAATGACTTGTAAGCGATGAAACATTTCAATGATTGTTTCATCCTCTTTCTTCTTGAAGTTCTCGAACTCACTCTTGAGTCCATATAGCTTGGCACTCTTCACAACCTTGGTGCCCTCATAGGTCTCACCCAACCTAGTCCACACTTCACTTGCAAGTTCCAAATCCTTGATCCCCTCAAACACCTTTGTATCAATGCCATTGTATAGGGTGTTGAGAGCCATTCTATTGCAAGTGATGTTGGCTCTATCTTCATCGGTGAGATGATCATTATCAAGAATAGCATAATCATGCAATGTAACTTGCAAGACCCTCTCTTGTATTGAACCAAGATACATGATCATCTTTCTCTTCCAATGATCAAAAGAACTAACTCCATCAAACATAGGCGGTTTGCCCCCAACATGGTTGAACACAATTTGAGCCATCTTAACACCGTAGGATGTTAAGCCTTGCACTAAAACGGTGACCTCGGCTCCGATACCACTTGTAAGGTCCTAGATGGCTAGAGGGGGGTGAATAGCCTATAAAAATTTCTACAAACTCACTAAGCAAACTTCGTTAGATACACAAACGGCGGAAAGCAAGTTATGCTTAGCCTACTAGATGTTGCAAGCCTCCTATCCAAGCAATTCTAGTAGGTGATCACTAGTACACACAAAAGCTACCACTAGTGATCAAGAGTTCTACCCACGGGATTTAGTCTACACAAGAAGTGGTTCCCGACCGACCACACAAGCAATTCTACCCACGGGATTTAGTCTACACAAGATGTGGTTCCCGACCGACCACGCAAGCAATTCTACTTTGCAAGAATGTAATCAAAGTAATACAAGAGAGGGTAGGAGCTTGTTATACCGACGTGTCGAGTCGAGGTTGCCAATCACCAAGGAGATGAACAATCAATCACAATCGGCAACACACAAAGGATGATGACCAATCACCGGGAGACAAGATGAACACAATGATTTATCCCCGGATGTTCACTTGGGCACCGCCAAGCTACGTCACCCGTTGTGTCGACCAACACCTAGATGGTTCCTCGGTGTGACCCTCAAGTCACTAGCCCCTCAAGGCTCGCCCCGCAAGGCACCGCAAGACACCACTCTCAAGCGAGGTACTCAACGACACGCGCAATCCACTAGGATGCTCTTCGTGATCCCCACGAGGTGAGCTCAAACCTCTCACAAGCAACCGGAGGTGGCCAAGAACAATCACCTTCTCTTGCCAACGCCTCCAACAATCTCCAAGCCGGCTAGGAGCGGTACTCTCCAAGAGTAACAAGAAATCCACCGGCGAAACCACCCACAAGTGCCACTAGATGCCCTCAAGCAATGCAATGCACTAGGTGATTCACTCAATCTCTCTTAGGATGAACAACCAAGCAAGGGAGAAGAGTGGGAGAGAGTCTCTTAGCTCAAAGAATGCACAAGGGATGAGAAATGGCCAAGAGAGCTCCCCAAGGGCCGGCCACCTTCTATTTATAACCCCTCAAACAAATGTGACCGTTACCCCTCGGGAGGCCGAGCAAGGCGCGCGCCGGACGCGTCGCCGCAAACCGCCGGACGCGTCCGGCGCTTCTTCCTTGCGCGCGGCCCGAGCCGACCGTTGGTGCCGCGGCCAACCGCGTGCCGCCACGTCGGCGTCCGGCGCGCGTCCGGCGTGCGTCACCCGCGTCCGGGTGCCCGCGTCCGCTCGCAATGCCGTGCTCGGAACTTTCGAGTTCCGAGTCCGGCGTGCGCCGGACGCGGCACCCGTGCGTCCGCCTCCTTGAGCCAAGCCACCAAGCACCACGCCGTCTTGCACCGAGCGCCGGACGCTACGGGAACCACGCCGCGTCCGGCGCGCGTCCGCCCGCGTCCGCGCGCCGCCCGACCAAAAGCCGAATACCGAAACTTTCGGTCGGCGTCCGCGCCGACGGACGCGCGTCCGCCCGCGTCCGGCGCCTCGCAGCGCTCCCCGTCTTTCGTCGCCGTGCCGTGACACCAACTTCTCCAACATGCTATCCAACAAGTATACCAACTTGATCATCAGAGATAGCATGATTTCAACCAAATTTTGCATCCGGCGCAATAGAAAATATGCATCCATTTTTCTCGAAAGCGCCGAATCCCGCCTCACAGGCTCGGCGGGAGGAAGAGAGGGACCCAAACCCATCTCTACCCTGCAAACCACAGCGCGCCCAAACGCCACCTTTGTAAATGTGCCAACACCACCAAGTGTACATCTCCATGTGCTTGTGTGTTAGCTTTTCACAACCATTTCCCAAAGGTTAGGTTAGCTCACTAGGTCCTACATGCAATGCACTTCATGAATTCACCTAGTAGCACCCATGCGTCGAATAGCCGATAAGACTTCCCCTCTTAATAGTGCGGCTATCGATCCTAAACCACTCACACCCTCTATGGTGTCTTGAGTGCAAAACAAAATGGCCCTAACGGTTATACCGCCTTGAGCCCATTTTGTTCCTCCAAATGATATGAACACTTCACACCATCATGTGACCGTCTCGATCCATCGACCTCGACTTCACTTGCCCTTCACCGTGCATCGGTCCATCGGCGCCTAGTCTTGCCCGAGCTTCACCATCGCATGGTCCTTCACTCCCAAGCCTTGACTAGCCCTTCACCTTCAACACCGGTCCATGGAGCCAAGCATCGTCTTGATCTTCATCTTTGATCACATGACATGTGTCATGCTTCATATGCAATAAGCTCATCATGTGGACAACCTTTCTCTAAATCAACCACTTTAGATAAACAAGGTTAGTCCTAGGTTTCATCAATTAGCCAAAACCAAACTAGGGACTTTCAATCGGGCAGCTCATCCAGGTCGTCCTCGACCCCGCGTTGCCCTCCTACGCCCGCTGGAGGGACCAAGTCATCCTCACGCTCCGCCGCTACGCCTTGGACGACCACATCCTCGACGAGCCACCGGCCGGGGTCCCGACTTCGTCATGGCTCCGCCTCGACAGCATCGTGCTCTCGTGGATCCTCGGCACGGTCAACTCCGAGCTACAGGACCTCCTCCGCAACACCACCTCCGCTCGCCACGCCTGGCTGGCACTCGAGGGCTAGTTTCTGGGCAACGCTGAGACTCGGGCCCTGCAGCTCGACCTGCGCTTCCGCACCTTCGAGCAGGGGGACCTTGCGGTTGGGGAGTACTGCCGGCAGATGAAGGCCATGGCGGACTCCCTCGACGACCTTGGCTACCCCGTGGAGGATCGCACACTCGTCCTCAACCTCCTCCGCGGGGTCAGCGACCGCTACGCCCCCCTCCGAGCGCTGATCGTCCGACAGAAGCCGTTCTCCACCTACCTGCAGGTCCGCGACGATCTCATCATGAAGGAGACCACTCAGGGGGGGCAGCGCGGATCCACCTCTGCCGGGCCTCTCTCTACTGCTGCAGGTTCTTCGGCTTCCTCGACGGCTCTCGCCGCCACTCCACCGCCCCGTCCACCTACTCCGTACACCCCACCTTTGGCTCCTCTTCCCACCGGCCGAGCGGGGGTGGAGGGCCGCGACGGGCAGTGCTTTTGGGGGTGGCAATGGCGGGGTGGCAAGGGCAAAGGAAAAGGCAAGGGCAAGGGCGCGGGGGTGGTGGTGGGGGGGCGGACGTGGCGTTCCACGGCCGCCACGTCCACCAGCTATCTGGCCCTCCTACAACAACCCCTGGTCCGGGCGCATCGCCATGTGGCCCTTCCAGGCCCCTGGTGGCGAGCCTCGTCCACCAGCCGCCATGTTCGCGGGTGCTCCTCCGGCGTTCTACCCACCGGCGTCCCCGTGGGGCACACCTTCCAGCGCCTCGCCAAGGCCGGCCGGTTGGAGTCAGGAGGCTCTGGCGCGCTCCTTCTCCACCTTGGGCTTGACACCTCCTGTCGGCCCAGAGTGGATCGCCGACTCGGGTGCCACCTACCACACCACCCCGGACCCCGGTATACTCTCGTCTGCCTCTCCTCCTTCTTCCTCACACCCTTCGTCTATCATGGTCGCCAATGGCTCGTGTCTTCCTGTCACGTCCGTGGGTGCCACCGGTGCCCATGGCTCTTTTCGCCTTCCTGATGTTCTTGTTGCACCCACAATGGTCCACAATCTTCTTTTTATTCGTCGTTTTACAGCTGACAACTCTTGTTCTGTGGAGTTTGACTCGTCTGGTCTTACTGTGAAGGATTTGGCTACCCGGCGTCACTGCTCCGATGTGACAGCTCGGGCCCCCTTTACACTCTTCGATTTCCGGCTTCTTCGCCATCTTCATCAGCTGCCCTCGCCACCACTACCTCTTCTACTTGGCACCGGCGTCTCGGACACCCTGGACGTGATGCCCTGATGCAGCTCAGTCATAGCTCCGACATTCGTTGTACTCGAGTTCATGATGAGCAGTTGTGTCATGCGTGCCAGTTGGGCCGTCATGTTCGTCTTCCTTTTTCTAGTTCCTCTTCTCATGCGGCTCACATTTTTTATCTTGTACACTGCGATTTGTGGACATTGCCTGTACTCAGTATTTCTGGCTATAAATACTATCTTGTGGTGGTTGATGATTTTTCTCATTACTTGTGGACCTTTCCCTTGCGTGCCAAGTCTGATGCTTTCCCTGCGATTCTCCACTTCTTCGCTTGGGTGTCCACGCAGTTCAGCCTCACCATCAAGGCAGTCCAGTGTGACAATGGTCGTGAGTTTGATAACTCCACCTCGCGTGCGTTCTTCCTCTCTCACGGTGTCCAGTTGCGCATGTCTTGCCCGTACACCTCCTCTCAGAACGGCAAGGCTGAGCGCATGATTCGTACCATCAACGACACCATGCGCACGCTTCTTCTCCAGGCCTCACTTCCTGCTCGCTTCTGGGCTGAGTGTCTGCACACCTCCACCTACCTCCTCAACCGCCTTCCTTCCGCTGCCTGTCCAGCTCCTACACCACACCACGCTCTCTTCAGTACCCCTCCTCGGTACGATCACCTTAGGGTCTTCGGATGTGCGTGTTACCCGAACACCACCGCCACTGCTCCCCACAAGCTCGCTCCCCGGTCCACCTTGTGTGTCTTCCTTGGGTACTCCCCGGATCACAAGGGCTACCGGTGCTATGACCTCACCTCTCGTCGGGTTCTCATTTCTCGCCATGTGGTGTTCGATGAGTCTGTTTTCCCCTTTTCCACCCCTCCTCCTACCACTTCCACTCCGGAGCTTGACATCTTCTCTTTGTTTCCCACTGACGCGGTGGTCGAGCCACCTTTCCAGTTGTCTTCTGCAGGTACTCCAGCACCGTGCTCCTCGTCGGAGCCGTGTCCCAGCTCACCGACGACCAGTGTCTCTCCCGACCCTGCTCCCTACTCGACCATGGAGGGGCCGAGTGGGGGTGGGGGTCCCGAGCCGCCGCCTCAGGAGCTGCCTCAGGCGCCACCTGCGGCGTCTCAGGCGCCACCTGCGGCGTCTCAGGCGCCACCTGCTCGCTTCGCCCAGCCGGTGCACGTGTACCACCGCCGTGCCCGGCCTGAGCCGCCACCACCGCCGCCTCCGCCGGTGACCCCTTCTTCGCCGGGGTCACCTGCACCGCCGGTGGTGTCCTCCTCTCCGCCGGGGACACCATCACCGCCGCCTCGGCCGCCGGGTGCCCGTGTTACCACACCGGACTACCACCCGCCGCTACTTCACCGGGACCCTCGTCACACTCACCCTATAGTGACGAGGCAGGTGTCCCGCCCGCAGGCCCTCTCCGCCACTGCCTGCGAGACGGGGATCTCTCCGGTACCCTCTTCCGTCCGCGAGGCCTTGGCGGACCCTCACTGGCGCCGTGCGATGGAAGAGGAGTACGCGGCACTCCTCGCCAACCAGACCTGGGATCTGGTGCCCCATCCGCGAGGTGCCAACGTCGTCACCGGCAAGTGGATCTGGACACACAAGCGCCGGGCTGATGGTACACTTGAGAGGTACAAGGCTCGTTGGGTACTCCGGGGTTTCACTCAGCGCCCTGGGGTTGACTATGATGAGACTTTCAGTCCAGTGGTGAAGTCTGCTACTGTCCGCACCGTGCTCTTGCTGGCTCTCACCCGCTCCTGGCCAGTGCACCAGCTGGATGTGAATAATGCTTTTCTGCATGGTCTTCTCACTGAGACAGTATACTGCAGTCAGCCAGCTGGGTTTGTTGACTCCTCCAGTTCTGAGATGGTCTGCCGGCTCAACAAGTCTCTCTATGGCCTCAAGCAGGCTCCCGGGCATGGAACCACCGGTTTGCTACTTTCCTCCTGACCCTGGGTTTTGTGGAGGCCAAGTCAGACACGTCCCTGTACATCTATCACCATGGGGCCGTGACTGCGCATCTGCTCTATGTGGATGACATTGTCCTTATAGCCTGTGCTTCACCACTTTCTTGGGGTCACTGTTGAGCCTCATCCAGCTGGTCTTCTTCTTCACCAGCGTCAGTATACTCTTGACATACTTGAGCGAGCTGGGATGACAGATTGCAACCCCTGCTCCACTCCAGTTGACACTCAGAGCAAGCTGTCAGAGGCAGAGGGTCCCCCAGTGACTGATCCCACCGCATACCGCAGTCTTGCTGGTGCTCTTCAGTACCTCACCTTCACTAGGCCTGACATCACCTATGCAGTTCAGCAGTTGTGCCTTCATATGCATGATCCTCGGGAGCCTCATCTCACTGCTCTCAAGCGTCTCCTCAGGTACCTCCGCGGCACTGCTGACTATGGCCTGCTCCTGCACCGACGGTCCTCCTCTACAGAGATGGTTGTCTACACTGACGCCGACTGGGCCGGATGTCCAGACACTCGACGGTCCACCTCTGGCTACGCCGTCTTCCTCGGAGGCAACCTGGTGTCCTGGTCCTCCAAGCGCCAGCAGGTGGCCTCCCGCTCCAGTGCTGTCAGAGTACCGCGCCGTCGCCAACGGTGTGGCTGAGGCTTCCTGGCTCCGGCAGCTCCTGGCCGAGCTCCATAGCCCCCTTCGCCGGGCCACGCTCGTCTACTGCGACAACGTCAGTGCGGTCTACCTCTCCACCAACCCCGTTCAGCACCAGCGCACGAAGCATGTGGAGATCGACCTTCACTTCGTCCGTGATCGGGTGGCCATCGGCGAGGTGCGGGTCCTCCATGTCCCGACCACCTCCCAGTTCGCCGACATCTTCACCAAGAGCCTCCCGTCGTCGACCTTCTCCGACTTCCGCTCCAGCCTCAACATCACCAGTGGCTAGTTGTGGCTGTGGGGGGCCGTGTGTGTGTGCTCCTTCTTTTAGATGTCCAGTCTAGAACTCCGCTGCGCCGGTAGTTCAGACTGCGGGGGAGTGTTGGAGTATGTGAGTATTAGGCCCACGTGGCTAGGCCCATGTAAGCTACACTATATAGCAACCCTTCTAGGGTTAGCCCAAATCAATAGAGAATCCCATTCCAACAATAGGGAAAAACTAAACAAATGGATAAAGAAGGTTAACAACGGTTTGAGGAAGACAAGGTTTTGAGATGACCGAAGGTTGCATGCAATGGGGAGGAAAGCAAGTAGAAGGGAGTCACCGATGCTGCTTCCGATCTGGCCGCCCAAAGAGGCAAGGCTAGATCGCTTCTCTTCAAGTGAACAATCCAAGTAGTGGTTCAACATGTTTGTTGTCTTGAACAGCGTCCTATAGTTTGAAACAGCTTACTATTTTGTTCAGTTCCCAGCAGCATGATGTTTGGCTTGGCCTTTTTTTTTTTTTTGAGTAAACGGAGTTTCATTCATTCCTTCATAGCAAGAGTACAATCAGTGGCTGCTAGCTTAACAAGCCACTCCGGAATACAATCAATCCAAAAGAAAGAACGATCTACGGCAGAAACAATGGAAGCACAAACGTGCGCCACCGGTCGCCTCCCTTCTAGACCGCCTAATACAAAATTCATCAAAACTCTTGCCTAGCTCCATTATATCGAAACACAAACCTCCAATCGACGAGGCGGTCGGATTGGCACTCGCAACAAGGTAGCAAGTCCCCGACGGTCCACCTCGAGAACAACACGCTCCGGCCCTAATTCGATGCGAGCTCAAGCCCCTCCTTTGCCGCTTTGCTTCCCGCAGATAGGGCGTCGAAATATCATCAAACCATCTTGCCGATCCCGCCTTCACCAAGCCATCATGGTCCCGGATGACCACCCCGCGCCGCCCGTGAATACTTCCCGATCAAAAGAAGCATCGTGTTGATCTTGTAGTAACTCGCCGGACTCTTCCAGCCGCCCTTGGCCGTGCTTCGGTTGGAGCTTTTGGAGTTTTCGGCGACGCCATGTTCTCCATCGAGTTGAGACGTATCGGGCCGCCGCACCGGCTTCCACGCCCTCTTCCCATGCCGGCATGCATTGCGAGCGATCCGGAGCGACCGGGCACCACACACGACCACTACCGCGTAGACTTTGGGCGTAACTCATGTCTCGGCAAAAACGGCGCCCAAGTACAATGATGAGACTCGGGAGTGAGACGCCCATTACCTTCTTGACCTCCTTCCAAAACCGCTTCGCTATCGGGCGGAGAAGAAGACATGAAATAGCGATTCATCTTCTCCGCCGCAACTCTCAAAACTTTCTCTTGCAATATGCCTTCTTTTGAGCTCGGCTTTAGATGGTAGCGAGTTATGAATCACTCTCCACTAACACTCTCACCTTCGGCGGCACCTCAAGTTTCCAGTAGCCGTTCCCCGGATAGGATCGATCCCGAGCCGGATGTTTCCCCGTGGTCGCCATAGCTTGCTCCATCTCGCTCCCGCGGGAGTCGATAAGCGAACGGGATCGAATACATACCATGTTTCTCCAGTGCCCAAGCAAGTCCATCGTCTCCGCCGAGTCTTTGGGTTTGATTTTCAAAACCTCCTTTGCCTCGATAGATATGAAGGACCGACGAACCGCATCCTCATCCGGACACTCGTCCCCGTATGAATAGGTCATGGACCATTGTGTGCCGTGGTCGTTTCCATGCGCACCAATGGTTTCAAAGACCGTAAACCAGAATCCAATTCTCATCCCACACATTAATCTTCCCGGGCCTATCCTCTTAATCGTCCACGGGATAGTATGTCCCGACCATGCATAATTGCCTTCCAAGTAGCCGAACTACGCCGTTTTTGGTAGCCGAGAGGAAATCACGAGTTTGGAAAATACTTCCCTTTCAAGACACAGGCGCGCAGCGAGTCCGGCCTTGAGACTAGCCGCCAGCTTTGCTTCCCCAACATCGCCTTGTTGAAAAGGCTAAAATCACGAAATCCCATTCCTCCATCTCTCTTTGAACGAGTCATTTTTTCCCAACGCAACCAGTGAATTTTGTGGTTGTCAACTGAGCTTCCCCACCAATAATTTGACACCATCGAGGTGAGTTTCTGACAAACCCCTGGAGACAATTTAAAACAAGACATCGGGTATGTAGGCACCGATTGTGCATTCGCTTTCAGAAGTACCTCTCTAGCAAAGACAACTTAGCCCCTTCTCTCGCCCATCCTCCCACCATGCCACGGACTCGGAAGGAACATAGTTGAACACATCCGTCGCTCCCCGTTCCCGCGGTAGGGAGACCTGTACCTCTCCCCCAATGCTTCGTCATAATGCAGGCTATTTTGGACCTCTTCCTTGCTATTTTGATCACAATTCGGGCTAAAGAAAATTGCCGACTTTTGTCTCGTTGACAAGCCGCGAGCCCCGATTGTAGTCCTCTAGAATAGCCGCCACCCGTCGGCGCCTCTCTTTGATGCTTGTGTAAAAATCGACGGTCATCCGCGAAGAGAAGGTGAGAAATCCACGGTGCGTGTCCGCTCACTCTTAACCCCCTCGACACATAAAGCGGTCCAATATTTTTCAAGATACATGTCAAGCCCTCTCGAGCAAAGAAGGAACAGTGTAGGGTGAGATGGGGTCCCCCCGCCGAATTCCTCTTGTTGGCTTGAATTCTTCCGAAAAAACACCATTAACCGGATTTAAAAGGAGACAAGTCACACACTTCATTACCGACGAGATCCACGGTTCAGAAAACCCAATGCTTGCATAATACTCTTTAAATATCTCCATTCTATCCCGTCATATGCTTTCATCATGTCCAACTTAATCGCACAATCACCTTTCTTCCCCTTCTTATTCCTCGATAATGTATACATTCGTACGCGATCAAGCACATTGTCGATAATTAGCCGACCGGGCACAAATGCACTTTGTTCCCTTGAGATCACCTCATCCAAAATACGGCGAAGGCGGTTCGCCATAGTCTTGGAACATATCTTATATAAAACATTGCAAAGTGAAATGGGACGGTATTGGGAAAGCTCCTGTGGGTTACTTACCTTCGGAATGAGCACTAGCAGGGGTCTTATTCACTTCGTCGTAACTCACCACCATTTAGAAAACCCAAAGACCGCCGCCAATACACAACCTTTAACCAATGACCAAGTGAGTTTGAAAAAATCCGGCGTTGAAACCATCGACACCGGAGATTTACTAGGAGCCATCCGGAAGAGCGCAGCCTCTACTTCGTGCTCGTAAAAGGCCTCGACAGTCCTCGCACATCTCCGGTGTTAGCTTCCTCGGCACATGAGAGCATATCAATTCGGGCCGCAAAACCTCTTGAGCCGTGAATGCGTTGATAGAAATCGCAGCCAACTGTTCAAGATCCTCCCGCTCCGTCACTAGCCGGCCATCACCACCACCACCGCTTAATCCGGTTCATTCTCCCCTCGCCCTTGCTTTGGCTTGGAAAAACTCGGTGTTTGTCCCTTCCCTAAGCCACGCGATGCGGGCGCTGTTTCTCCAAGGTCTCTTCCTCGCCGGGACCGAGGACGGTTGATCCATGATCGATTTTTCCCCGTCCGTCGGACCCCGTACAAGGTGCTACTTCTTTCTTCTTCTAGGCCGCGCCCGTTGCTTTTGTTTCTTCACGAGCCAAATACTTCTCGATCCCACTTCTTTAGGGAATCTTGTAGAGATTCGAGAGTCCCGGCCACCGTAGACAAATCCGCCCCACCATCTCCGGATCCCATGTTCGGTTTACAAACTCCATATACTCGCCATGTTGCTTCCACATGTTTTCGTATCTCGAACGGTCCGGAGCGTTTGCGTCGCCCTCACCATCCATTGCGTGGCGCGGCTCGACCAATACACCAACATGGTCCGACTCCGTTAGCGGGACATGAAAGACCAGCGTGAGCCACCCAGAGCATGCATGAATTTGTTATCGCCCAATGCACGGTCCAAACGAACTTTGACGTTAGGTCCGCGTCCTGGCGGTTGTCCCAAGTGTACGGCAAGCCATGGAAACCAAGGTCGGTGAAGTTGCAGTCATGTACCACATCTTGGAACGCCGACATCTGCCATTGCTCCCTCTCATTTCCACCTATCTGTTCCTCAGCTGTCAGCACTTCATTAAAATCTCCCACGCACAGCCACGGCTCATTGGACCGTGCCCTCGTAAATCTCATCAAGTACCGGCTCTCCTTCGGCGCTCCTTCCCGGTTCGCCGTAGAAACCCGTCAACCTCCGCGCAATTCTCGGCCCGATCGCACGACACCACCACATCAATGTGCGAACGCGACTTGCTCATCTACGCCACCGTGACATCTTGACGCCATAGCAGCGAAGTCCCCACTCAATCCCTCCGACTTGACGACAATGGCATTAGGGAAACCAAGGTCGCGTTTCAAGCCGAGCGCACGCTCTTCCCCATCCTTGTCTCCATCAAAAACACCACCGCGGGCTTTCTTTCCTCCACCGGTTGGCGGAGTTCCGAACCGCTCGGGTTGCCCGCGGCCGCAGCGATTCACACTCCGCCAGATTCATTGCGCCGGCCACGGTTACTTGTAGGTTTAGTAACTCTTATTTGTGGGCGAATAGTTCCGCCTTTACTTTTTATAGGTGTCAGCACCGCCTTTCAGTTTTTTTTTTCACCGCCTTACAAAACAAACAATTACCAAATCAGATTTTTCTACTTATCTGGATACAGCACTGAAGGAAAACCAAATTTGTTACAACAGTCTATCCTTAGCACCGCCTTTCAGGGTTTTTCTCCTTTTTTTTTTCCCCACCGCCTTACAGATCAAAACAATCACCAAATCAGATTTTTAACTCAGTCTTCAAAATCATTTTTGATTTGTCTCCTCTAAACAGCTAGTTACAGCCGTAAGCAGCCGTAGAAAGGACCTCTCTGGAATCTCTCAGAAGCACCCTATTCTGGGTCCACGAAGGAATGCAGCTGTTCCTCTCCCAATCCAGAACGAGGCCAGCCAGATGCCTGGGTTTTCCGTAACGGAGATTTTCTTGATGCGGAAATTCCGGCGCCGGCGTCGTCCTCGCCCCGACTTCCGCCCAACGAAGCTCGCAAGCCAGTCACTCGGATGGGGAGCGACCTCACTCCACCGTGGGTCGGAGAAGGTGCGGGCCACGTCGCTGGTCGGGGAAGGAGAGGGTCGGGGCCGAAGCCGGAATCACCGCCGTCCTCGAGGTCGTCGAAGGAGAGCGGGAGCAGGCGGGTGAGGTCGACCTCGTGCTCGGCAAGCACGAGCGTGGAGGCGGCGACGGAGACCGCGAAGGCGCGGGGGACGTACTTGACCGCGGTCTTGGCGCCGCGCAGCGTGAGCGCCTCCTCGAACGCGCCGGCGCCGATCACGGCCGGGCCGGAGCGGGTGGAGGCGGACACAGAATCCGGCGGAACGCTGCTGCTTCTTCGGGAGACGCAGTACCGCCGCCCCTTGTGGTGGAGGGGCAGGCCGCGTCGCGTCGCCGCCGGCGCAGTACCGTCGCTGCTCGGATGGGATGTGGCGCGCGGCTCGAGGATGGGATGTGGCCGCGCGGCCTCGCTGGGCGGGCCGCGCCGCGCCGCCGCTTATTGGGGAGGGGCGGGTCGCGCCGCGCCTCCACGGAGGGAGGGCGGGCCGCCGAAGCCGCCGGGATGGGGGTGCGCCGCCGCGGAGACGGAGCGTCTCGCCGCCGTGAGCGGGGAGAGCCGCCGTCGAGGGCGCTCACGCCGGGAGGTGGTGGCGATGTCTACGGAGGAGTAAGAGGACGCACGCGTTGCGATGGTGATGGCGGCGCGAAGAATAGGAGGAAGAGGATGGGAACGACGACGGAGCCCTAATCGCGAGGGAATCGCCTCGAGTCGCCGCGGCGCCGAGGAAAAACGAACACATGTACCACACGTCTATGTTTGGCTTGGCCTTTGTGTAACCCAAAAGCGCACATATCATGAGAAGCCTTTCAAGCAATAATCGGCATAAATCTTTCGGCAATAGAAAAATAGAAGAGATTTGTATAGTAAGTAGAAACTCACCAAGACTAATGATCTAGCAAGCAAGGAAGTTGGTCCGTCCCGGATTAACCGTAATGAACTTCTAAACTCTTAATCCGAAATTATCACGGGGTCATTGGAATTGAAATCAACGGTAGCAATATACATCGAAGCGAGATATTACAAACCCGAAACTAATCAATGCATCACGGGATCGATCCCTTGGTGTCACCCGCTTCCAAACTGGGATGAGGCGCCCTCTCCTAAATCAAAATCAAGGAGCAGGAAACATTAGTAATGATTCCGAACTTCTATTGACGTTAAAAAAATGCCGGCCAGCAAAGAAAGTACTATTAAACTAAGATATCAACCTACAGCAAGTTGCATAATCCATGCATATGCCCCTTAATGGTGGGGGAGGGGGTAGCGGATCAGGAATTGCTTCATTGCTTTTACTCCTCAAAAGTACACACGTGTTCAATCAAAATTCTCCTTCGGATTAGAATAAACTGGTCTGACTTTCAAACTTACTCATATTACCTTCAACTATAGGGTTTCTTAGCCTTCACTTGGGTCTTGAGCAATTGAAAGACATAACGATCAAGTCAAGCACCATGTCTCAAGTTCTTTGTTCCACCATTGTTCCGGAGTTTTATAAGTTTTAAAAATGAAACTCAGAGATTCCATTGTATGACACTCTCAAGTCTCTCAATATGTAGTATTTGTGGATCCTCACCAAGGCAATAATGGTCTTTTGCCTTCTCTCTTCTCTCAGAATATGTGGTATTTTTGGCATAAGGTAGAGTATCATCATGTCTTCTATCTCTCATCCTATAACTAATGCTTATGTGGAGCTCATAGGTGGGGAGATAGCTAATACATACTTGCACAGCATATATTGTAAGGTCAACCCATGGATCCAGATAAACTTGGCATACAATCAAATCAAGATGTGCATGTGTGTGGGCCTATATATGTGGAGTGGATGTATATGGTGGAAGAGGATATGAATGATGTTGGCAAGGGTGAAAGCATGGTGAAAACCTAATTCTAATTTGCTCCTTAAAGATTGTGGAGCTATATATGTGGAGTGGATGTATATGGTGGAAGAGGATATGAATGATGTTGGCAAGGGTGAAAGCATGGTGAAAACCTAATTCTACTTTGCTCCTTAAAGATTGTGGAGCTATATATGTGGAGTGGATGTATATGGTGGAAGAGGATATGAATGATGTTGGCAAGGGTGAAAGCATGGTGAAAACCTAATTCTACTTTGCTCCTTAAAGATTGTGGAGCTATATATGTGGAGTGGATGTATATGGTGGAAGAGGATATGAATGATGTTGGCAAGGGTGAAAGCATGGTGAAAACCTAATTCTACTTTGCTCCTTGAAAAAACATATCTCCCTTTTTGGAACTTAGAATTTTTGGAAAAAACCTAGGCTGCCGATTTTTTTTTATGGGACACTTGTCCTTCAAAAACATTGGAGCATTTATTTGATGACTTTGGAGCTAATGGAACTTTTTCGAGACAGCCCAAGCCTCTTTCTGCAATGGAACTTTAGAGAGATAGCAACAAGAACATTGGAGCATTTATTTAATGGCTTTGGAGCGAATGGATGGATGGGTGGGAAACGTATCAAGGACATTTTTGGTGTTCACTCCCAGTGTAGAAGTAGAACATTTCTAGGTGGATCTAAATGGAAAGCATGTTTTTGCGTACTTCCAGTGTAGAAGTAGCATAATTGGGTGGAGTGTATGTGATCTTGATTTTAACCGCATGACAAGCCACTAAGGACACAGCTGACCACACTCAATGCAAATGCAAGCAGTAAATATGTAGATAGGTTTTCCTAGTCTAGCAAGCATGTACGTATGGTTGTGGTGCGAAATTAGGAATTCAAACTCTCGTCATACAGGAACTCATCATGTAGCGTTTTTAAGTTTTTCAAAAGATAAATCTCCTGAACTCTAGTGTCACTTGGAACAAGATAAACAACAGTTCGGACCTTCTCAAATCATATCCGTCAATTACCTAGACTTAGATCAAGCATTTGCTACCCACAAGTTTCAAGCTCAGAGCAAATCTTAGGTCAAAACAATTTTATCCAAAACTAGGGAGAATTTGAGGTTGAAAACTAGGTACTTGAAAGGAATTACGGCAGAGCAACTATTCATCATTTCCATATGCAAATATTATTCAGTCCTTTTTTTATTTGCTAGTAGCTCTTAAAAACAATTACTAAAGCAATTTTTGTATGCACACTTTTTATTTGTTTTCATTATTATTACTACTATAGAGATAACTTATTTATTTTGCTTTAAGTTTTGCATTTTTTTTAAGTATAAGAAAGAAACTAAAAGTAACAAAGTCAAACGAAGATAAAACAAGAAATACTTAGCTTGATACTTGAAGGTGCCTCTCCCTCAAACTGGTTGTTGGCGGTGTATCCATGCTCTGGAGATTTGCCACCGCTTGTCCCATAGTTTAATATATGGCATGGCAATGAACAACAAATATCCATAGCATACTTGAAAGATTGTTTCTTCTCTGAATCCTCTGGAACTTCTTCCACAATGTAACAAAGTAACTGCTCCACTTGGGCCTTATCTCGCAAACTAGATACAAAGTTACAAAGTTCAAACATTTTAGGCAGGGAAACAAACCTACTCTGAAGGTTCAGTAACAAAACAAATGAACAGCTTGCTGCTCTGCCTTTGCTCAAGTGAATGAAAGTTGTTGAAGTTGCATGCATAACCTGCCTGTGTGCTGCTGACTTGCTTACCTGAATGTCAACGGTGGAGGAACAGCTGCTGCAGGACTCTGCATTGCCGAATACCTGCTGTTGTCTAGTGTTGGTAACCTATTGTGAGTGGAGACTGCTTCTACCTCAAAGGTCTATAAGGGAAAACAATATGTAGCATGGTCAGAGGCGCCTAGGTCAGCTCAAGTGGTTAGGCAGTGTACGAAATCGAACCGGGAAAAAAGTTTAAAAACGGATTTGCAGATCGAACCATAAACTGACTAAATTGATGAACACTCTCATGGAATTGTGCAACCAATAAAATATGTGCGTCAACACACACCTGCTCCAAGTCATCATCTGGCCACGACACACCATCCGAGGGAAAGTAAAAGGGAATGGCGATCTCTGGAAACGTTAGCCACGATTATTTTAGCAATTAGGGATAAACATGTATGATCAAACATTGAAGCGGCTACCTCTAAACACATGAAGAAGCTAGTCTTGACATTTGGACCGAAGAATTGACATATCTAGCATCCTGAAACAAGGTGCAAACACAAATGTAGTCAAGCAACAACTTTTAGCAGTCGGCAACAAAAGCAGGGAGAGAAGCTCTCCATGGAACTGCAACCAAAAATCTGCAGACATGGTGCTACTAGGATGGAGTAGATGAAGGGACGAACTGAAGAACATGTTCAGAAGGGGCACAGAACAAATGCTGAAAGCTGAGCTGCTCCAAATCTCACGAAAGACGAACCAAGTCAAGGTCAGCTGAAAAACAAAATTCGAACCACAGAATCACTACAACATGTAGGATCCATTCCAACAAGCCCCCAACAAGATTGAGAATTTAGTCTGAAAGCTGAGCTGCTCCAAATCTCACGAAGACGAACCAAGTCAAGGTCAGCTGAAAAACAAAATTCAAACCACAGAATCACTACAACATGTAGGATCCATTCCAACAAGCCCCCAACAAGATCGAGAATTTAACCATCGATACCAGAAGTTCACCGAGTGATAATAACAATTCATATTTGAAATAACACTTCAGAAATCATCAGTGAATTGCAAAGGTTATTTAATTCATATTCATATTTCTAAAGTGAAGCCATACCTCTAGTCCAAACTTTTCACCGTGTCTAATAAGACAGCCATACCAGCACGATCGTTGCTTAATGTTACCTACCCCGGCCATGTCGACCTCGGCTGAGCGCAGGGCCGCCGCCACCAAGGGCAAGGCCGCCTCCGATGAGGGTGCCGTCGTTCTAGGCGCCGGTGAGGAATCGCTGGGCGACCCCAACAGTCGGGCCGCGCGCGTGAAGGCTGCAGAGGATGCAGCGGCGCAAGCGATCCAGGCGGCGTTGTAGGTTGCGGCTACAGCAGAAGCGGCGGCGAGGACCGCACAGGCGCTGCGAGCGGAGATCGCCGCCGAGAAGGTCAACAAGGAGGAGTAGGAGAAGAACCGGAGGGAGGAGAGCCCCCGGCGGGATCGGCAGCGGTCGTGGTCCCCGCACGATCGCAGGCGTGGCCACGGCAGTGGCCACTACGAGTCGCCGCACGACAGGTGGTGTATCGCGACTCCAGCAGCGGCACGGCGTGGCCGATGCTGGACAAAACAAACTACCACGAGTGGTTCCAGACGATGAAGCTCCGCATGTAGGCGCGCGACATGTGGGACGCCGTCGAGGGAGGCCCCATCCAGTTCCGC
The DNA here is from genome assembly GCA_018135685.1 of Themeda triandra. NCBI lineage: Eukaryota > Viridiplantae > Streptophyta > Magnoliopsida > Poales > Poaceae > Themeda > Themeda triandra. Next base: position 159,435 of record JAENPR010000257.1, read on the forward strand.
GACGACCGGTGGGCGCTCGAGGTGATCGTGGCGGCCATGCCCACGGAGATGGACATCCCGCTCATCGACAAGGCGACGGCAAAGGAGGCGTGGGACGCCATCACTGCAGCTCGGGTCAGCGTGGACAGGGTCCGCCGGGCGACGCTGCAGCGCCTCCGCCGCGATTGGGAGAACGTCGGTGTCAATCCCGGCGAGCAAGTTGAAGACTTTGCCCTGTGCCTGTCCACTCTGCATCAACAACTCGTCATCCACGACGACAAGGATGATTGTCAACGCCCTCTGGCACGTCCCGACGCGCGCGGCGAGGCAGAGCTCCATTGGGTGCCATCAAGCTGACTGGACTGCTCGATGGCGCCGGTTTTTGTTCTCTCGCTCGCGTTGTCAAGCTAAGGAAGTAGATAAGGAAAAAAAAGATAATGACAAGCGGGCCCCACTAACGGTGTCAAGATGAAAGTTATTTCAACCCTCTTCATCCCCACAACCAAACAAAAAACTGGGTTCAACCCCACCCCTTAACCAAACACGAAGTGGATTCATCTCATCCCACAAAACTAGGTTCAACCCAACCCAACCCACTTCGCCTCCAAACCAAACACACCTATAAACACACTAGGTGCTTGAAAGGAACTACAGCATAGCAACTATTCATCATTTCCATATCAGTTCCTTCGAGTCCCTTTTAATTTATTATCAACGCTTAAAAACAAAGACTAAACAAACTTTAAACACACCCTTTTATTTGGTTTTCATTTTTTATATACTATTATAGAGATAACTATTTTTTATTATTATTTTAGCGATGCCTTTTTTTTAGATATAATAAACAACAAAAATAAAACAAAAGGGGAAGAAATACTTATCTTGATACACGGGGTGGTGCCTCTCCCCCAAGCTAGTTGTTGTCGTGGTCGTTCAGTGTGGTGACCTGATAAAATAAAATAAAATAAAATAAAATACCTTAAATTGCGCTGGTATCTGATGATGGATACATCCACTTTCTAGCATTCAGAATGCAAACTTTCTATTATAAACTCTGAATGCATATGGGCCATACAGATTCTTATTAACTAAGACTAAGTACTGTACAGGTTGCCAATTTCATTCACTAACGATTTCAGGTGAGTCATGAAGGCAAAATAAAAATACCTAACCCAATTTCCAGGTTTTCAGTTTCAATTCAGCCAGCGACAAACAATTCTAGATCAACCAGAAGCATCGATTTCGTGGTTTACAAACTATATGCTCTACAAATTAAAGAAGGCAGGAATGGGAGCAAACCTCGGTGCCAACAGGGAAACCAGGTACCCATAGATCCTCCTGAACATATAGCAAAAAATCATTAGTCAAAATGCACGTGAAGTAAATAGCAAATTCATCATACATGGCAGCCAAACATAATATAAATCGTTATGGTAATTTCCAACGATAAACATGTTTGAGGCAACATGCAAGAAAATGCTTCTAAAGCCATCATCTTCTAATTCAGCTTTGAAAACCTGTTTAAGTGGTAACCATAGAAGGTTCTCAAGCCTCATATATAAGCCGCAACCAATGGGCAGATGAAAATGCTGACCTACCAAACTGCCACTTGTATCGCAAAGCACACAGATTCTAATTTCACAAACAAAAGCAGCTAGGAAAGCACTCGATGAACTGCTACTCTGAAACAAGCTTTACTCGAGGGCTGTCCTTCTTGACTACCCTTCTCCCTGGTAGCTAGTGGGTTTTAGCCTAATAGTGGTCGCTTCGTGTGGTTTCTGTCATCGGCGCGAATGTAACCTCTCAAACTGTTGGGGGTGTGAGTGTGTGTGTGTGTGTGTGTTGTGTGTTGTGTGCTGTGTGTTGTGTTGTTTGGGCTCTTGCCCTTTTTTCCCTTCTTAATATAATGAAGCGCAGCTCTCCTGCGTTTTCGAGAAAAAAACAAGCTTTACTCTCGAAAATTGTGACTGAGCAACAGCGCATCGGCCAAGCAAACAAGCAACTGACGCTAGGCTAAAAAGCTAACATGATTTGAATAAACAATTACCCAAAACATGAATATAAGTCATATTCAAGGATGGGCTACTGTACCATAATCAAAGCGCATACTAGACTGCTACTCTGAACGTTCAGTAACAGAACAAATGAATAGCTTGCTGCTCTTCCTTTGCTCAAGTAAATCAAAGTTGTAGGAGTTGCATGCATAACCTGCCTATGTGCTACTTACTTGCTTACCTGAATGTCGAAGGTGGAGGAACAGCTGTTGCAGGACTCCAGGCGAACTGACGAATTGAAGAACACGTTCAGAAGGGTCACAGAACACAGGCTGAAAGCTGAGTTGCTCCAAATCTCACAAAGACGAACCAAGTCAAGATCGGCCTAAAAAACAAAATTCAAACCACAGAATCACTACAACATGATGCAATCCAACAGCAAGCCCCCAACAAGAAGCAAAATGGATTATCACCATACCTCTAAATTTTCGAAGCTCCAGTTGAACTCCGTTACCTTATCAATGTTTTCCCACTACAGATGATATGACAAGTTATATAAGTTGTCGAGGAAAACATGAGCTATGTCCAAATGTGAATCACTAACATACACACTACTACAAATTAAAGAAGGGATGGGAGCAAACCTCAGTGCCAACAGGGAAACCAGGTAACCATAGATCCTCCTGAACATATAGCAAAAAACCATTAGTCAAAATGCACATAAAGTAAATAGCAAAGTTATCATACATGGCAGCCAAACACAATCTAAATTGTTATGGTAATTTCCAACAATAAACATTTCGAGCCAACATGCAAGAAAATGCTTCTAAAGCCATCATCTTCTAATTCAGCTTGAAAACCTGTTTAGGTGGTAACCATACAAGGTTCTCAAGCCTCATATATCAGCTGCAACCAAAGAAAATGCTGACCTATCAAACTGATTGAGAGAACAATATGAACCTTCGGAACACTTGCTGCCAGACTATTCAAAACAGCCTCAACATAACCACGAACTTCTTGAGACATCCATCTAAGTTCTTCAGGATCAGCAGGTCTCCGTGTCATAGTATCCTTTCAAAAAGTGTACGATCAGATGTTAGTTAGTGTAATCTAAAACATGCAAGGTAATCTAAAATTACATGATGACCCCTAATAAATAAATATTTAATTGAGTAAATTCAATTATGTATTAATCTATAACTTACTAAAGTGCCATCCGAATTGCTTTGCCTCATAGAACCACCCTCAGTACTTGGACCCTTGAAAGAACCCCCTTTGCTCTGAATAACAGCTTTGATCTTATTTACCCACTCAACCTTGTTAGCCATGCGACAAGCCTTTAACACAACAGCACAGTGAGCTGCAAAATTTAAAGCAAAGAATTATAAGAAACAGAAGGTCGCACACATTTAATAAAAGATCCCTAAGTTCAGAGTTGTATGCTTAATATAAGCAAATTCAATAATAAAGGGCAACCTTGAATGGGGCAAAACTAAAATACCACACATAAAACAAGTGAAACACTATTCTTTTTTTTAGGAGTAAAATCACTATTATGGGGCAGTTAACTGAATTTTGTCGAATGGATGTGACATGGTTCCAATAAAACAAGGGAAAGAAACTCAGTTAACTGAATTTTGTCGAATGGATGTGACATGGTTCCAATAAAACAAGGGAAAGAAACTATCTAATAGAACTGCTGGAAGTGAGAAGGAAATTAAAAGAAACCAGATAAGGGGAAAAGATGCGCCCAACATAGCACTAAGAATAATGCCTGGCTTTCAACACGGACTGGTGACGGGGGTTTCTTTGACCCCAGGACTTGAACGGTCTAATCAGTATAACTCGCAAGATGTTGGCAGTGAAAAGAGAATTCAGCGGAGGTATAAATCACATGTCATAGACAGAAAATAAAGTGCAGCATGTCTTCTATTCATCATTGCACATTAGAAATGTATCGAATCATGAAGTTGTGGGTAACATAGAGAATGTAGAGCAAAAGCTGGGTGGTGTCAAGACCTGGTAAGTTTTTTGAAAATTCTCCAGCAGCGATACAGTTTAGGTTGCTGATTGTGATTGGCTCTCTGTTGTTTGGTTCTGTGCATTGAGCCACACATGTTAAATTGGAACATTAACTCATGTTGATAAAACCAGCAGAGCATAAGAAAGAAGTTGAAGTGTATAATAAACTACTGCACTCACTTTGGCTCGCGGAACTTTCTGGCTTTCACTGAAATATTGATTTGGATGGTTGATTCCAGAATCACAGGAGACACCGTGTGTGGTCTCAAAGGTTAATGTGCAAGCTAGCTGTATATTTCATTATGCCAGATAAACCAGTCAGTTCAGGGATATCTTATTGCTCGGTTAAGCCAATGGCAATGAAGTATAGCACCTGGTAATGCCTGTTCTTCACTTTATCCATTATCTCTTCCAATGCATGCCCACTAACGCCCATTTTGTTGAGTGCTGCCCGCAAATTTTCTTCGCTGAAGATACAGTAAAGCAGAAGCAAATGCATGGAGCAAACATCAGGTACAAAGAAAGGTAGAATCATGTTTGTCTTGAAACAACACAAACTGACATGCCAAGTGACATCACAACAGAAGCTGCTGTATACCCCTGCAGGTCGATTTTTTTTAACAGAAGCTGCTGTGAACATAATCGAGTAAGAAACTATACAACAGAAAAGTATGGATGAGACTAGATGAAACCATATTGGTAGGAATTGGGGCAAAATGTGACATTGCTCTGCTTTGTAGTTTAATTCTGTACTATTTGGTTCAACCTGGGTACTTAATGAGTAAACAAAATATTAACTTCTCGTTCATAATTACCTATGTTACCTATGGCTTCTCTTTGGTACATAGCTTTTTTTTGTTGGGTGTCATTTTTTAATCATAAAAAATGGAAGTTGGAGGCCTGTTGCTCCATTCAGATTTTCTGGTTTACAAATGTGATCTTACTTCCACCTCAAAGTTGGAGTAATCTAGTGAAAAAAATGGAAGATCGGAAATACAAACTGATACTGCTAACAGAAAGTTCAGAACACCTATCTAAATAATAAGCACATAGTAATCGTCTATAAAAGACTAAGGGTGAAATTGTACCCGAAATGTCGAAATGGGCATCCATGGTGATCTCCAACACTAGGTGTTGCTGAGATGATCTTTTGACATGAATATGGAGTGTAATCCTGGTGCAGCATGTGTGAGATTAAGTAATAATTCTGGTGCAGCATGTGCTGAGATTAAGTAATAATATGGAGGGACTTGCTGTCCGTTTTCCTTCTTTTCCGTAATTATGTCTGATGCTATAGGCATATTCCTTGTCGAACCGCTCAGAACCAATCTTATCCAAAGGAGATACAACATAAGTGAGGCAACAGAAATTGTGATTACTTGCACGTTCAACTTAGGGAAAATTTTCTGTTTAATTTCCATGAGAAAAAAATAACTTCTTAATTTTGCATATATTAGATTGTATTAGCTCAGTGTGCAATAGTAATACATAAGAGGTAATTATGTTGTAACATGCTTCTGTTAAATATTTGCATGACACATTCTAAAATAAAAATGTTTGCATGACAACATGTCAAAAAATATATGTACCTTCTGAGAAAATTCCGCCCTCCAAAATGCAAGAGCATCTTCCAACTTTAGTCCAGCACCCTGGATCATAATTTCCAGAAGTAAATATGTGACATAATTTTAGGTACCTATATATCAAAGTTTTTCTCTAAGTCGTTCAACTATTACCTTAAGAAAAAGACCAAATTGCATTCTACCCCCATGCTTCAGATGGTGGTTTTCTCTCAACTGCAAAATAAATGAAAACATTGAGACACCTGGTTGCAAGATATGTATATCTACAGGAACATTTAAGGTGCCTCACCTTATCTAGCATATGCCGCATACAAAGAGGGAATGAACTTTTAGCCAGATGATCAATATCCTTTAGAGATATGTCAACAGCATCCTTTGGCTGTGTGAAAACAAGTCAAGCAATTCAGCTGGCAACAGCACTAGAGGAAAACATATTTAAATCACAGGAAAATCAAGCATAACTGCATAGGTGAGACAGCATACCTGAGAGTAATCAGGTCCAAAATACGCATTGCTTAATGCTTCGACAATCTGTCATAATAAAATTAGGCCTCACAGAGGATATAAAAAAGGTTCTGAAAGGAAGGTAGGGAAGTGGTACTCTGGTACTTACAGGAGTCAACCTGTCCTTTTCTTGTTCTTTAATGGTTGCTGTCCATTTTCTGTACATTAAACATTTACAGATATCTTAGCTTAATATGACCAGTGGGCACTCAGTTTAGATCTGCTGCTCATAAATGTCATAGAAACTTTCAAAGTATTATCTTTCTGAAAGTATGTGATAAATTATTTGATTATTTCCAAACAAAAGATAGCGTAGGAACTACATAAAAAGCCACAAGAGATTTCCTGCAGAGAATTACAAAACATGTTCCATATGTACTGAACAAAGTAAAACTAGTGTACCATGTACCTGTTTGTTAAAGCAAGTGCCTTTGAGATATTGCAGCGGAATTGAGTAACCACTAGCAAAACCACCTACAAAATTATAGCTATGTTCATAAGGCCACCAACCAAAACAACAATTGAAATCTTTATTCTCATGTTAACAGCAAACCTGGCTCATCGCCACATAAGCATAGCCTTTTGAAAGAAATACCCAGCGGCTGGCAACCAGATCAGGAACTTCTTCAAAAGGCACCTTAATTGTATTACAATATGATTACATGGAATTAATTTTTTTCACAAAAGAAACGATTTAAATGGAAAAGAGAGAGCTAAAACATGTAAGAGAACATACCTCGAAGAATACATCATGCTCAACTGCAAAAATGTAAAGGTAAAGAATGAATTTAGTTTCCCGTAAAACAAAAGCAGATAATAAAAGCAAAAAGAACAGACGAAAGTTGATGACACGTTTAACACAGTAAAAGTTTCAAATGACTATTCTATACATTGCAAATTGCAATGCATTTCCTTTAACCTGAAGTTCAGTTACAGTAGTAAATCTGCTATTTCAATATATTATCTGCTTAGATTTTTTTAGAAAACTAAAGAATTCCCGGCTTTTTCAAGTGCACACAGCCTACTTTAATATAAAGTTTTGAGCTATCCAGCTGACTTAAGGGGAAAACATAGCAAAAATAAAATCTATCTTATGATAACTGATTACATGATGCACACAAATATGAATCATAGAGAAGCCTCATATTCTGTAATTGGTACTAACAACCAGTTGGAACAGCATTCTGCAATAAATTGAGTGAAAGATAGTGGCAATATCAAAGGATGCATACCATTTGCAGATTGGACGATGGAACGTGCAACTTGGCTCAACTTGTCTTTCACAGCCTAAGACATGAAAACAAAAATTACTTCACAAACCAAACAGGAAAAGGCCAAACACTGCAGTTGTACAGTGTTAAGCATGAAGATCCAAGTCCTCAGCAGTTCTATTAGAGGCCAAAGTCTATACCTCGAACTCTGAGTGTGGCAGTGCTTTGTATGGCAGTTGAAACTCAGTCATAAGCATCCTCTGAAACAGATGATGTGCAACAAGAAACAGTTAAAGCACAAATGCATGTTGTTTTCATTTGTCAGTTAAAAGCATAAATGGATAGGAAGTCACCTGTGATTCAGGACTCACAAGCCGAAAGCGATACCGAAAAAGTGTAGTCTCCATGGATAGAAACCACTTTCGCAATTCTTCCCTGTGTGTTGTATCAAATACAGTTTTCCATTGAGTTGGTCAGAAGAACCACAAGTGAACCACCATATGGCATATAGTTAATAATATGTAGTAATTATAAACATATGAATATTAAGCTTACGTTCTGCAGTAGACTAGGCGGAGCACAAAGTGCGATATTATATCCTTGTTCAAAGTCTCAGCTGGATCCTGGTGCCTCATGTGTGTCTTCCACAATTCACTGACCTGAAGTGCAGAACAGAATAAGGTATTTCTTTTAAGACAAAATTCAATGCCAGAGTGCGATGCTAAGTCCATACTAGGGTTCCAAAACCTTCAATGTTCTCTTACTTCAGTGTGATTCTAAGGAGAAAGCAACAATTCTAGCTACAAAAATTGGACCATATCTAAGCCTACAAGCATGAACGATAGTCAAAATAAATTGGAATTTTGGATAGCAGTACCACGGTAAGATAAAAAGGGCCTAAATTAGAGACTCCTCCATGAAGCAAATATAACTTTGTAGGCTGTACGATTCAAGGGTATATCAACCTTTTAGGACTGTTTTGTATGCGACTCTGTTAGTAATCTTAAATACAAGACTTGGTGTTTTTTCTGGTCCATTTGCCTTTTTTGAGTCTTTTGAACTTTTATTAGAAGGCTCTTCCTCCTCTACCTCCTCAAGGTTGCACTCCTGCAAATGATTACAGCTTACAACATAAGCAACTTGCTAAAGCAGTCCACCTCACAGTTCTTTACATCAAGCAATGTTTTGCCAAATCAGTATAGCTCTCTACTAGGGTCCAGAGATCAGGGGAAACTGTTGAAGTGGTAATGCAAAAGTTACATGATCATTATATCATCTTAGTGTCACATGGAACAAATAACACCATTATGAAGGCAAAGGTTATGCACACCTCAAGACTGATGACACCACGAAAATGTCTCTCCTCTTGTTTCTTTGTGTACCCAAGCTGGCATAGAAACGACACACAGTGAATAAAACAACACCCACAGATCAAACAAGAACCATAAAATACAATAATCAATAAGCAGTAAGTTGAAAACCGAAGGGCTTTCACATACATATCAAACAAATCAAGAGTTCAAAAGAAATGTTCTCAAGAAATGATTAACCTTTCCACTCTTCTCATTAAGAACAAACCATATTTTGCTCCACCCATTAGTTTTTGCGCTTTTCTTTAAGAGGTAACCTGCAGAGGAACAGAATAATTTGCTTATACAATCAAAATGTATCTACTACCATGAACACATGCGAAGTCGTTGAAGCAGTTCAGCAAGAGAATTCTTGTTATGTTAACTATGCTAATCTAACAAACTAAATAGGGAACGTCTCAAAAAGATTGAAGTTAGTTAGTACATAGTGCAAGTATGCAGCTAATTTGTGACAAGGAACATTAAAGAAAAATGTGATATAGGTTTAGCAGAATGTCACATGTTTGCACAAGCATAAGTATGCATAGACGCAAAATCATACCCTCTTAGATGTTGACTGTTCAGCTTCCTGTGTTTTCTTAGAAGATCGATTTCTTAACCCATCCTCCCGACGCTGCCTTTCCATTCTGTCAATACAAGACAAACAGAAGGCCATGGGTTTAATAATTTCATCATGAAATCAGATGTTGCTGAAGCTGAATAATGGACAGTTTAGTTTACAACAGAACTGCGATTCACTACATTCAACATAGATAACATATATGCTACATAAATCATGAAAACCTAAAGAAAGAAGAGTCACAAACACAACCTTAAGTCACCTATTTCTGTTTGTGTTTGTGTATGATGTGGTTAAGTAATAGAGTAGCTATTTGGAAGTGCAGATATGTTTTCTACTACCTCAGCCTAAAGCCAATTGAATTTAATGGTCAAGCAATGCCAGGCTTACAGTGGAAAACGAGGTGACAAATGGAACCGTATAATACTTCTTTTTGTCAAGTTACAAGCACAGAGCAATGCGAATGAAATATAGCAAATAGAAACAAACTACAGCTACCTGATGACTGAACTTCTTTCCACTAAGCGGATGAAATGTTTGGGAGCAACAAAGGCACGTTCCATATCAACAAGCACAACGACCATCTTTTTTGCATCATTTTTTAAGGTCTGGATCACCAGCGTGCGGCCCCTGCCGTCACGTCCACGATGGCGATCCCGATCTGGCGACCGTGACAGCCTGCGCTCCTGCTCCGGGCAACAACCTGAACCAAACAAAAGAAAGTTTATAAACCCCAAAAAGGCCAAAACACAGTATCAACAAGCAGAAAGAGGAAAAATGCGTGTTAAACAAAAAAAAGTTATACCTCACGCTTGAATGGAGGATACTTGCCAAGTCCTGGTGTGGCGTTTGCGGAAGCATTGACTATGTCTAACAATACACGATGAACCTAATGCAATGAAAAAAAAATCAGTTGTCCATGGAAGGAGGCAAGATGACACTAAAACTATATATAGCATTACTTCACTATGCCTACCTGAGTAGTAATCAATTATGAAGATAACAGCTCTATTTACCTATGCTACACATGATCAGTAACAGCTCGGGAAAAACATGGAGAATGCCCAAAAAGAATTTTAATTCGATGTTGGCCCTAAATCCTTTTGGTAGCCATACTGAAAAGCAATACATCCCTGTCAACGAACTTGCAAAAAACAATCAGTATGCACCTCCACCACAATCCACAATGACACCGTGCTGTCTCTGAACATAAAGAAAGGGAAAAACTGAACAAATGGATAAAGAAGGTTAACAACAGTTTGAGGAAGACGAGGTTTTGAGATGACCGAAGGGAGTCATCGATGCTGCTTCCGATCTGGCCGCCCAAAGAGGCAAGGCTAGATCGCTTCTCTTCAAGTGAACAATCCAAGTAGTGGTTCAACATGTTTGTTGTCTTGAACAGCGTCCTATAGTTTGAAACAGCTTACTATTTTGTTCAGTTCCCAGCAGCATGATGTTTGGCTTGGCCTTTGTGTAACCCAAAACTGCACATATCATGAGAAGCCTTTCAGCAATAATCTGGCATAAATCTTTCAGCAATAGAAAAATAGAAGAGACTGTACAGTAAGTAGAAACTCACCAAGACTAATGATCTAGCAAGCAAGGAAGTTGGTCTGTCCAGATTAACCGTAATGAACTTCTAAACTCTTAATCCTGAAATTATCACAGGGTCATTGGAATTGAAATCAACAGTAGCAATATACATCGAAGCAGATATTACAAACCTGAAACTAATCAATGCATCACAGGATCGATCCCTTGGTGTCACCCGCTTCCAGCTGGGATGAGGCTGCCCTCTCCTAAATCAAAATCAAGGAGCAGGAAACATTAGTAATGATTCCGAACTTCTATTGACGTTAAAAAAATGCCGGCCAGCAAAGAAAGTACTATTAAACTAAGATATCAACCTACAGCAAGTTGCATAATCCATGCATATGCCCCTTAATGGTGGGGGAGGGGGTAGCGGATCAGGATCATTGCTTTTACTCCTCAAAAGTACACACGTGTTCAATCAAAATTCTCCTTCGGATTATAATAAACTGGTCTGACTTTCAAACTTACTCATATTACCTTCAACTATAGGGTTTCTTAGCCTTCACTTGGGTCTTGAGCAATTGAAAGACATAACGATCAAGTCAAGCACCATGTCTCAAGTTCTTTGTTCCACCATTGTTCGGAGTTTTATAAGTTTTAAAAATAAAACTCAGAGATTCCATTGTATGACACTCTCAAGTCTCTCAATATGTGGTATTTGTGGATCCTCACCAAGGCAATAATGGTCTTTTGCCTTCTCTCTTCTCTCAGAATATGTGGTATTTTTGGCATAAGATAGAGTATCATCATGTCTTCTATCTCTCATCCTATAACTAATGCTTATGTGGAGCTCATAGGTGGGGAGATAGCTAATACATACTTGCACAGCATATATTGTAAGGTCAAACCATGGATCCAGATAAACTTGGCATACAATCAAATCAAGATGTGCATGTGTGTGGGCCTATATATGTGGAGTGGATGTATATGGTGGAAGAGGATATGAATGATGTTGGCAAGGGTGAAAGCATGGTGAAAACCTAATTCTACTTTGCTCCTTAAAGATTGTGGAGCTATATATGTGGAGTGGATGTATATGGTGGAAGAGGATATGAATGATGTTGGCAAGGGTGAAAGCATGGTGAAAACCTAATTCTATTTTGCTCCTTAAAGATTGTGGAGCTATATATGTGGAGTGGATGTATATGGTGGAAGAGGATATGAATGATGTTGGCAAGGGTGAAAGCATGGTGAAAACCTAATTCTACTTTGCTCCTTAAAGATTGTGGAGCTATATATGTGGAGTGGATGTATATGGTGGAAGAGGATATGAATGATGTTGGCAAGGGTGAAAGAATGGTGAAAACCTAATTCTACTTTGCTCCTTGAAGAAACATATCTCCCTTTTTGGAACTTAGAATTTTTGGGAAAAATCTAGGCTGCCGTTTTTTTTTGATGGGACACTTGTCCTTCAAAAACATTGGAGCATTTATTTGATGACTTTGGAGCTAATGGAACTTTTTTGAGACAGCCCAAACCTCTTTCTGCAATGGAACTTTAGAGAGATAGCAACAAGAACATTGGAGCATTTATTTAATGGCTTTGGAGCGAATGGATAGATGGGTGGGAAACGTATCAAGGACATTTTTGGTGTTCACTCCCAGTGTAGAAGTAGAACATTTCTAGGTGGATCTAAATGGAAAGCATGTTTTTGCGTACTTCCAGTGTAGAAGTAGCATAATTGGGTGGAGTGTATGTGATCTTGATTTTAACCGCATGACAAGCCACTAAGGGCACAGCTGACCACACTCAATGCAAATGCAAGCAGTAAATATGTAGATAGGTTTTCCTAGTCTAGCAAGCATGTACGTATGGTTGTGGTGCGAAATTAGGAATTCAAACTCTCGTCATACAGGAACTCATCATGTAGCGTTTTTAAGTTTTTCAAAAGATAAATCTCCTGAACTCTAGTGTCACTTGGAACAAGATAAACAACGATTCGGACCTTCTCAAATCATATCCGTCAATTACCTAGACTTAGATCAAGCATTTGCTACCCACAAGTTTCAAGCTCGAGCAAATCTTAGGTCAAAACAATTTTATTCAAAACTAGGGAGAATTTGAGGTTGAAAACTAGGTACTTGAAAGGAATTACGGCAGAGCAACTATTCATCATTTCCATATGCAAATATTATTCAGTCCTTTTTTATTTGCTAGTAGCTCTTAAAAACAATTACTAAAGCAATTTTTGTATGCACACTTTTTATTTGTTTTCATTATTATTACTAATATAGAGATAACTTATTTATTTTGCTTTTAGTTTTGCATTTTTTTAAGTATAAGAAAGAAACTAAAAGTAACAAAGTCAAACGAAGATAAAACAAGAAATACTTAGCTTGATACTTGAAGGTGCCTCTCCCTCAAGCTGGTTGTTGGCAGTGTACCCATGCTATGGAGATTTGCCACCGCTTGTCCCATTGTTTAATATATGGCATGGCAATGAACAACAAATATCCATAGCATACTTGAAAGATTGTTTCTTCTATGAATCCTCTGGAACTTCTTCCACAATGTAACGAAGTAACTGCTCCACTTGGGCCTTATCTCGCAAACTAGATACAAAGTTCAAACATTTTAGGCAGGGAAACAAACCTATAATAAGGTGGAGCGCGACTGAAAGCTACGCTGAATGTTCACACTAATCGCTGTATACTATAAAATATAAAACTACTCCCTCCGTTCCAAATTATAAAATGTTTTGACTTCTTAGATTCATAGTTTGTAATACATTTTGCATCTAGATATATGTTATGTCTAGATACATAATAAAGGCTATGAATCTAGAGATGCCAAAATGTCTTATAATTTAGGACGGAGGAAGTGCTATATTTTTCAACACTGAACACTTATAACTAAAAAAAGGCAAACTTCAGCGTAAATAAACACTTAGTTTTACCACAGAAAAAAATGCTAATTTAACAGCAGTTAAAACAACTTAAATAGATGAGAAAATGAATCAAATTTAATACTGATCATTAAGTTGAATCTACTACACAAAGGCTTACGAAATTGGGGAAAGGATAATGTGTTTAGCTGTTCTCCGAAAACAACTAATTCAGCGTGCAAAGCTGCTAGGCTAATTACATACAGTGTGGAAGAAGTAAAATGCAAAGCAATTTTGAATGTAATGAAAAGGTTGTTTCTCAGCTTTCCATGATAGAACCCCATAGGCAGTTCTGATGCATATACTATGGTTGAAAAGGATGGATGCGCATGGTAAGTACGGCTTTTGCTATGTTATTTATTCATAAATCATAAAAGGATACATGCAAGATCCATATATATAGTGATAAATGTTCGACAATAACTTAGACATACTGAAAACTGTAGTAGCTTGAAAACAGATAATGGTACTGCCCTCTATTAAGATAAAGCAAAAGAAACTGTGGTCAAGTTCTTTTTCCCTATCATGGTGTTGTCAGATAATGGAATACAATTAATAAGAATTGATATTTCATTCAGTATGTCATCCAAGCATTTTTTGGCCTAGTAAAGTAGTTTAGTATGCCCAGTAAACAGCTAGTAGGCTATATAATATGCTTCTATATAAAGATTAAAAATGATATAAGGTATTAAATTTGCCTACCATTGTATAATTACCTTGGTAATATCAATGGACAAGCTAGATTAAGCCTCTTTTCTTTTTTTTTAACTTTCATCATGTTCATCATAATTTTTAATCTGAAACACTAACATATTTTCAGAGTTGTGTAGTTGATAGTACTAAATACTAAATAAAAATTGCAAGCAACATCCACCCACCAGAGATAATATGCATTGTTTACTAATGCAAAAGTATAGACATGAGTCCTTAATTATAAGTTGGTAGGTGGTTGTTCTTTATATAATAATATCACAGATAAAGGTGGTTGTTCTTTATATAATAATATCACAGATAAAGGTTTTTTGAACAGTTAATAAAACACAATGGTGGCACATTAGGAAATGGCATATCCTTCTTGCAGATAGACATGTTAATATTACCCTCAAAATAGACATGTTCATAAATATTACAAATATGATAAATGAATAGTACATATGTCACTTGCACAGATATTCATAGTTGTGAAGAATGAAGAGAACATTCCAGAGTTATGTCTATTTTTGAGGAAAAATACCAAGCACAAGACAATATAAAATAAATAAACGAGGAAAATAAGATTATGGTGCCTACAATGAGAAGAATAAATAAGAACATCATACTTCAAACCATCAAGTTGACCAGGGGCCAAAACTGAAGCATATTTCTTGTTTCCTCCCCAAGTAACAAAGATCTGCAATAATAAGAAAAACATAGTGAATAATAAACATGACATGCTTGTTAGTCAAAAATTAGACTTCATAACAAAAACCTGCACCAGTTGATTATATATACAAGCAGCAACTTAGGCATGTAGATAATAGTAACATCAGGAAACTTAGTTAGGACTCCAGACAGTAAACTAAGAATGCTTAGATTTCAAACTGGTTTGATATTTTAAAAAAATCCACACAAAACAGAATTTTGACGTCTCAGTCCAATGAGTTCATAATCAGTTAATCTGTTAGTATAGTTTACTTTTATCCAGAAGTGATATGTCAGTCCTGCAGTACAATGAGATTGTTGGCAGTAGCAACCAATCGTTCAGGAATACTAGAAGATTCAAATCAACAATTTGATAATGGGAGAACTAAAGGAATGGATACCACAAAGCCTCACTTCAAAAGTATCCACTACCTCTTTCTACTAAAATATCAATGGAACAAGGAGTGGCATCTTGTGAAAACAGCTAAGTATTTAAAATCAAGTTTGAAGGCTTCAAAAATTAGCAAAGCAACTGTCTGGTGAGTCCATCTTTCTATACCTAATCAAGAGTTGCAAGATATAATGCAAGTATGAAAATAAACTCTGCATGAAAAAAGTTCCCCAAATCTATTTCCTATAATGAGCCAAAATGGTTGAGTTTGGGTATGCCCTCTGCCAAAATTAGTGGGGTTCTAAAACGGGTCGATAATGTAAGGAGCGGTAGAGGTCGACCTAAACTGACTTGGGGCGAGTCGGTTAAGAGAGACCTTAAGGAGTGGAATATCTCCAAGGATTTAGCTATGGATAGGAGCGCTTGGAGACTAGCTATCAACGTGCCTGAACCATGACTTTTGGGTTGCCCTGTAACGTGTCTCTTCTGGGTTTCATCTCTAGCCTACCCCAACTTGCTTGGGATAAAAGGCTATGTTGTTGTTGTTGTTGTTGTTCTACCAAGAATCTCTAGTTAGAAAAATTTAAAGAGACAGTAGAACAATGACAAGGTTCTGGAGTTACCGAAAATTGATTGGCCATCACAGGTGAGATTTCACAAGAACCAGGAGTTATCTGCCAATGCTTGAATTTTCCCCTAGATCCTCTTGAAATGCTACCACTCCTGCACAAGCGAATGAATATACACACTGAACGTTCATGAAAACAGAAAGACACAAAAGCTGGTTGTAAACCAATAATCACACACCCCATCCCACCAAGAGGTACTCCTTGTGAGGCTGAGGGCCTGTTGCTCTCTCCAGTGAATCGATCGATTGGTGCTTTCTGCCAATTGGTAAGTTGTCAAGCTAAAAGTGAACCATCAGAACAAAAGATCGACTGAAAAAGAACAAGTAACTTACAAAGTACACATGGATACCTGAACGTGAAATCTACGTGAGAAGCTTCTTCCCGAATGTATGACCAAAGTCAGAGGCCAAGTTTCATCTAACAATCAAGGGGGAAAGTCATAATTTATAATGTTGACTATACATGTAGCACTTCAAGACTTCAGCATGCTTAAGTAACAGAGAACACAGGTACAACTTCCATCAACGAGGGAAGCTGAAATCTGCATTTTTCCATACCATTCTAATCGCTTCTCTGAATGTGACCTTGAACTCCTTTAATCTATTAGCATGACTACTTAGTTTCCTTCTCCATGCATGCTCCGGTGGTGAGCCATCATCGAAGTCAAGCTGAGCATGCCCAAAAGCAATGATCAATAAGAAATAAAGCTAGTCACAGCAGAATTCTACATCATACCCTGGAGGCCTGGACTACTCACTTAAATATTTTACCCAAAATTTAACCAAATCAAATGGGAAAAGTTCTCCACAATCTGTGATGCTTTCATCAAATACAAATGGTTAAGAAATTTGCAGTTTAATAAAATTTTTAATACAGCTATTAACGATGGAGAAAAATATACAACTTGTTTATCTGCAACAGTCAGTTAAACAAGTACTCATCATATTCATCCAGCACAACTTCCAAGCCTGAATACATTCCAGAAGACCCTGAATACTAAAAATCACCATAAGCAGCAAGATAGCAGAAATAAGATATCACAAATAGACTAGCTCGCTAGAATCAACTTTATCCCATCAATTCCTCTACACTACCAAATTTAGTACCAAGGAAGATATTACAGTTTCGTCACTTCCCAATAGGGCAATAGGCGAGTTAATGTCAGCAGGCACTAGCGGTTTCAGGACCAATTAAAGGAAGTGGAGGGAGAAGGATCTTTACCAATTGCAGCGTGCTCCGGTTCACGACCTCATCGGCACGCCACGAGCCCCAGGCGTGCGGAGGCGTCGGCGTGGAGCGAGCGGGGGAGGGCGAGCTGGGCCGCCCCGGACGCGAGCACGGCCCTCGACGGCTCGTCGAGAGGACGAGCTCGGCCGCCGCCGGGCACGAGCGTGGCCCCAGCCGGAGGTGCAGGCTCGGTCCCCATGGGGAGTGCCGGCAGTTAATGGGGAGGCGCGGGCGGCGCATTCTGCTGAGAGGCGCACGGCAACCGGGGCGCAGCCCGCTGGGGTATGGCCGCCGGGGGAAGCACGGCGGCGCCGCCGCCTGATGCCGCCGGGCTCGTGCACAGCTGCGGGGAGGCACGAGCACGAGCACATCTACGACTGCAGATATCTGCCAGGAAGACGACGAGGGTAGGAATTAGGAAAGGGAAAGAACTGGAAAACAAATCACCCAGACGCCCACCCAATTCGCGCAGCAATTCTACACCGCCAAATGTCAGGCACTACTGCGCTGCCCGAGCGCCCAACCAGAGGAGCGATGTCCAGCCAGCGAGACGAATTCGGAGCGCCCAACCGAGCAAGGCCAGCCAGCGAGACGAATTCGGAGGCGGGAAGAGGGGACGGGTCACGGACCTGCTTGTAGTGGACCTCGATGGTGTAGGAGAGCAGCATGGGCGTGATGTCCCCGGCGTCGGCGATCCTGGCCCGCGGCAGCTCGTCGAACACCCGCGCCGACTCCGGCAGGCGGAACGACGCCGACGACGCGGCGCCCAGCCCCAGCCCCAGCCCCTCCGGCTCGGGCGGCTCCGGCGGCATCCTGACGTACCGGTGGCCGCCGTGCTCCAGCTCTTCCTCGTCCTCCTCCGCGCCGGTCATAGATTCCCTGCGGGATTTTGTATGGATGGTTTGGTTTGGTTTGGATTGGATTTGGAAACTGCGGGCGACACACGAAGCGGAAAGGGGAGGAGCGGTTCGAGGAACGTTGAGGCGGTAGGTGTCCGATGAATTCCGTGTAACGGTCAGGGCTTGGGGAGAAGTGGGGAAGATGCAGAGGCCAAGGCGGCGCCGGCCGCCGCAGCTAAAAGGAAAGGGGAGCGTTTCCGATTTCGATTCGAATTCGATTTGCAAGGAACACAACGGTCACAGCTGATCTGAGTTTTGGGTAAAAACATTTAATTTGCTTTGATCTTTTTTTTAATATAAAAAAGAGCATTGTAAATCTACTTCTATTTTTATGTGACGTTATTTGCTTTGCTTCGAAGGTTTAGTAGAGGATCTATTAAAAAAATAGTAAAGGATGATTTACAATGTATTATGATCAAATTAGGCACACACATGTTCAACATACTTATACACCTAGTAAACACACAATGTAGTTGCTCCTTATAACAGCATATTATTTTCTTAAAAAATAATCTCAAATATGTTTATAAGAAATTAAACAATTAGAAAATGAACTAGCCGGCTCCTAATCCCCCGCTAATCATTCCCGCCCTGGTCTCTCTCTTCGCGTCATTGAAATGTCACAATGGCTAGAGGGGGGGTGAATAGCCTAATAAAAATTCTAGCAATAAAACTAGACAACCCAATTAGATAGCAAGGCGACAAATGTGCAAAGCAAGTGCTTCGACTACTCTATGCAAGCCGTCCTACCATGCAAGGCTACTCAATATAATTGCACGCACAACAACGGTGATCAAGCTACACAATGTCGGTTCACCGAAACCAACCAAGCAATTCTACCCACGGGATTTAAGCTACACAATGAGTGGTTCCCGACCGACCACAACAAGTAATTCTACCTTAGGAAAGTAAAGAGATGATCGAATGTTATACCGCCGCAAAGAGTAGAAGATAGCCAATCACCGGTGTAGAAGCCAATCACCTAGAGAGCTCAAGCATAAGCACAAGGAGGTCGAAGCCTCGGCAATCACGAATCAACACAATGATTTTTTACCGAGGTTCACTTGCTTCCGGCAAGCTACTCTTCGTTGTGGCGATACACTTGCTTGGTGAGTTGCCCGCTCAATTGGCTCGGTGCCAAAGACCCCAATGGGGAGCCGCAATCTCCACACAAGACAAGGATCCACAAGCCACGAGCAATCCACTAGAGTATCCTTTCGCGAACTCCCGCGGGAAGGATCAAGAACCCTCACAAGAACCCGGTGTGGCCTCGAACAATCACCAAATCGAGCTCAACCACCACCCGCTTGCTCCAAACCGTCTACGGTGACGGGAATCACCGAAGAGTAACAAGAATCCGCGACCCACTCGAAGAACAAGTGCCTCTAGATGCAACTCTCAATGCAAATCACTTGTCTTGCCACTCAAATCTCCCAAGAAATGCTCAAGAATGAAAGAGATGAGTGGGGGAGTGTCTCTCTAGCTCAAAGGATGCACAAGTATGTGAAAATGGCCAAGAGAGACTCCCAACCGGCCAATGGTCTATTTATAGACCCCTCCACGAAAGTAGCCGTTGCCTCAGTGGAGCTCGAACGCGCCGGACGCGTCCGCCGCTGCCCGCCGGACGCGTCCGGCGCTCTTCAGCGCGCCACGTCACCCGACCGTTGGAACTTCTCCGTTCGAATCCTTCACGCGTCGGACGCTCAACAGTAACCTTGCCGAGTCCGGCGCCCGCGTCCGACGGCAGTCCGGCGCCAGCGTCCGCCACGCGTCCGCCGTGCGTCCGGCCGGGTCCTCGCCAGCGCGCCCGAGACCAGAAAGTTTTTGGTGCGCGTCCGGGGACCCGCCGGACGCGCCTCAGCAGCGTCCGCCGCTCGCAGAGCCAGCCAGGCCACACGCGAGCCCGAGCCCAAGGCCGCCGGACGCGTCTGGACCGAGTCCGGCGCACGCAACGGTGGCCAAGCCACGCGCGCGCCAGCGCTCAAGCCGCCGGACGCGTCTCAGCCGAGTCCGGCGCCCTTGCCACCAGCGTCCGCCGCCTTTTGATCATCATTTCATGCGCCAAACTTGCTCCAAATTGATCCAAATCAATTCCCTTGCCTTGTGCACTAACTCCACCATGTGATGATCCAATCTCAAGCCTTGGAGTTAGTATTTCACTCATGAAATATCGCACAAGGGTTAGCACTCTAGTTAGCCTCTCATGCATCATGCAAAGTCACAACTAGAGGCACTTAGGACCGCGAATGAACCGAGGAAACCCCTCTTGATAGTCGGTTATCGATCCTAAATGTGGTCACACTCGCTAAGTGTCTCGACCACTAAACCGGAAAGCCCTATCAAGTATACCTTCGCCTTGATCTCCATGGTCCTCCGTCGGAGCTCGATCACTTTACATCCTTCATGTTCATCACCGTGATCACCATGCTCCATCATCCACCGTCACGTTGCTATGTGTCCAACCACACTTAGAGCAAAGCATTAGCAACGTTTGAGGGTCATTAATTACCAAAACCAAACCGGAGCTGTCAATCTCCCCCTTTTTGGTAATTGATGACAACCCCTTCACAAACTCACAAAGATATGGAAATTGAATTCAATATGAAATTGAATTGCTTGCCCAAGACATTTTGATCATGAATCTTGGATTGGACAAGCATTTTAATTCCGGTTTTGGTAGTGGTAGCTCCCCCTACATGTGTGCATCAAATGTTTGGTCGATTTTCAAGCACACATGCATAGATGAAACTTGTGTGAGAGTTACCACAATCAAAATGGTACTAAGATTTATAGAATTGACCTTTGAAGCGTGATACCAATCGGAGTGCGATAATAAACCTTCCTTAGCACCATGGGAATCTAGACATCCATCAAAACTCAAGATACCTCATGAGATCACATTATAAGCAAGGTACTTGGACAAGAGAAACTCTATGTCTAGAGACCACCTAAGCATGCTAGTACTTCATTTCGTCAATCAAGTTCTATACTAGCAATACACCAAACAAGCATGAATATTGAATTTAGCTTGCAATGCTCCATATCATCATGAATGCACACACAATATGCAACAAATAGTCTATGAGCTTGCTCCCCCTATTTGTGTGCTCATGGTTGGGTCATATCATAAAAATTGATCCCCTTCCATTGCTCTTTGTGACTTATTTCTCCCCCTAGGTGTAAACTTCTCCCCCTAGGTGTATACTTTCTTCTCCCCCTTTGTCATCAATGACCAAGAAGGGTGCATAAGATGAGAGAAACAAGTCAATCAACTATGGCCAAATCTAAACCACATGCCTAGAAAATGTATCTCGGTTTGAACCAAGGGCAAGCTTCTTCACACCTCATAAGAATAAGGGTTATCTTGACCATGTTGAGATACACATCATGAGCAAGTGCTAAAGATTCAACACTAGGTTTACAAGCTCACAAACAAGTCATATGCCACCACTAGATCAAATCAAGCATAGAAACAATAGTGGTGCCATATATCCTTCAAATTCATTTGATTTGCAATGAATGAGCCTAGCAAGATGCACATGTATACATGTCTACACAACTAGCAAAGGATGCATGAAATGCAACAACCAACTTTACCTTGCTATGTTTGAGGAGAGGCATGTCATATATGGGGTGCATCAATCCATGTTGGAGAAGCTAAGTATGTTCAACTCATTCCTCAACTTGCAATATCTTTTCTCATCAAGAGGCTTGGTGAATATGTCGGCTAGTTGATCTTCGGTGCCAATGCTTTCGATGCTAATATCACCCTTTTGTTGATGATCTCTAATGAAGTGGTGCCTCATATCAATGTGCTTGGTTCTTGAATGTTGAACCGGATTGTTTGTCATCTTGATTGCACTTTCATTGTCACAAAACAAAGGCACATGCTTGAACTTGATCCCATAGTCCTTCAAGGTGGCTTTCATCTATAGCAATTGTGCACAACAATTCCCCGCACTAATATATTCGGCTTCGGCGGTGGAAAGTGCCACACTATTTTGCTTCTTTGAAGACCATGACACAAGAGATCTTCCTAGCACTTGGCATGTTCCACTTGTGCTCTTCCTATCAATCTTGCAACCGGCATAGTCGGAGTCGGAGTATCCAATCAACTCAAAGCTTGACCCCTTGGGATACCATAGACCAACATCTTGAGTACCCTTCAAGTATCTCAACACCCTCTTGGTTGCCGTCAAGTGACTCTCTCTTGGAGAAGCTTGAAATCTTGCACACATGCATACACTAAACATGACATCCGGCCTTGAAGCGGTCACATATAGTAAGCTTCCAATCATTGATCTATATAGCTTTTGCTCAATCATCTTGCCATTATCATCAATGTCCAAGCCACCATTGGTTCCCATAGGTGTACTAATGGCCTTAGCATCTTGCAACCCAAACTTCTTGATCATGTCCTTGATGTATTTGCCTTGACTCACAAAGGTGCCATTCTTCATTTGCTTGATTTGAAGACCAAGGAAGTAGCTCAACTCTCCAAGCATTGACATCTCAAACTCACTAGCCATCATTTTAGCAAACTCTTCACAAAAGAATTGATTTGTTGATCCAAAGATGATATCATCCACATAGATTTGCAACACAAATAAATCATCTTCTATCTTCTTGGTGAAGAGAGTAGTGTCAACTTTTCCCATCTTGAAGCCTTTGGATATGAGAAAGTCCCTTAATCTTTCATACCATGCTCTTGGAGCTTGCTTCAATCCATACAAAGCCTTCTTGAGCTTGTAGACGTGGTTGGGCTTCTTGTCATCTTCAAAACCGGGAGGTTGTGCAACATACACTTCCTCATTGATGAAGCCATTGAGAAATGCACTCTTCACATCCATTTGATAGAGCTTGATGTTGTGAGCACAAGCATAGGCTAATAAGATTCTAATTGCCTCCAATCTTGCCACTTAGGTGCATATGTTTCTCCAAAGTCAAGACCCTCAACTTGTGTGTAACCTTGAGCCACTAGTCTTGCTTTGTTTCTCACCACTAAGCCATCTTGATCTTGCTTGTTCTTGAAGACCCACTTGGTTCCAATCACATTGTGCTTCTTTGGCCTCTCAACAAGCTCCCAAACTTCATTTCTAGTGAAGTTGTTCAATTCCTCATGCATGGCATTTATCCAATCCGGATCCTTCAATGCCTCATCAATCTTAGTTGGCTCAATGAATGACACAAAGGAGTAGTGCTCACATATGCTAGCCAATCTTGATCTTGTTTGCACACCTCTTTGAATATCACCAATGATATGATCAAGAGGATGATCTCTTGCAATATTGGAAGGTTGAAGAACTAGCTCATTTGCATTGCTTGCTTGACCTTGATCTTGATCTTCATGTTGAGTACCACTTGTGCTTGCCTCATTGAAATCATCAATCACTACTTGAGTTGGCACTGGCACCTCATCACCATCATCCACTTGCCTCGGCCTAGTGTCACCAATGTCCATGTGTCTCATTGCATTGCTCAATTGATCTCCACCCACATCTTCTTGATTTTGATCTCCAACTTGAGAGCCTTGGGTTTCATCAAATTCAACATCATGAACCTCTTCAACTAGCCCACTAGCCAAGTTCCACACTCTATAAGCCTTGCTAGAAGTAGAGTAGCCAAGAAGAAAACCCTCATCACATCTCTTGTCAAACTTGCCAAGTCTTTGCCCCTTCTTGAGTATGTAGCACTTGCAACCAAAGACCCGGAAGTAAGCAATATTGGGCTTCCTTCCATTCAAGATTTCATATGGAGTCTTCTCTAACTTCCCATGGCAATAGAGGCGGTTGCTATAATAGCAAGCCGTGTTGATAGCATCACTCCAAAACTTCTCACTCACATTGTACTCAAGTAGCATAGTTCTTGCCATCTCAATCAAGGTCCTATTCTTCCTCTCAACTACACCATTGGATTGGGGAGTGTAGGTTGGTGAGAATTGATGCATAATTCCAAGCTCATCACACAATTCTTCAACTCTTGTGTTCTTGAATTCACTCCCATTGTCACTTCTTATCTTCTTGATGGTAGTGTCAAACTCATTTTGCACCCTCTTGACAAATGACTTGAATAGATCATAGACTTCACTCTTGTCATAGAGAAAGAACACCCAAGTGTATCTTGTGTAGTCATCCACGATCACAAAACCATACTTGTTGCCCCCAATTGATGTGTAGTGAGTTGGGCCAAACAAGTCCATATGCAACAACTCAAACGCTCTTGAAGTTGACATCTCATTCTTCTTGGGATGTGAGTTCCCATGTTGCTTGCCGGCTTGACATGCACTACAAGGTCTATCCTTCTCAAATGTGACATCATTCAAGCCTCTCACTAGATCATGCTTCACCAACTTGTTCAATTGCTTCATACCAACATGTCCAAGCGCCTATGCCATAGCCATCCCTTGCTTGACTTGCTAATCAAACATGATGA
Source organism: Themeda triandra (assembly GCA_018135685.1). Classification (NCBI taxonomy): domain Eukaryota; kingdom Viridiplantae; phylum Streptophyta; class Magnoliopsida; order Poales; family Poaceae; genus Themeda; species Themeda triandra. Next base: position 184,113 of record JAENPR010000257.1, read on the forward strand.
AAGTTGAGCTTCACTAGCATTGAAATCCACCAAGTACAAGCTTCCATGCCTAAATCCCTTGAAGATGATATTTGCTTGATCCTTGCTCACTACCTCAACATGCTTGTCATCAAATATGCACTTGTAGCCAAGATCACACAATTGTGCAACCGACAGAAGATTGAAGTTCAAAGTATCAACTAGCAACACATTGGAGAGATCCTTGTCATTTGAAATTGCAACCTTTCCAAGCCCCATGACATCACCCTTGCTATTGTCACCAAATGTGATGGAGTTGAATCCACCATTGTCATTCTTGTCAAGTGACTTGAACATACTATCTTCACCGGTCATATGATTTGATGCACCACTATCAAGTACCCAATGCCTCCCTCCGGCTTTGTAATTGACCTACAAGAAGACATCAAGCTTTAGGTACCCATTTTTGCTTGGGTCCTTGAAGGTTAGTCACTAGAGTCTTTGGCACCCAAATAGCTTTCTTCTTTGAGCTCATCCACGGTGTACCAATGAATCTAGCACTCACACCACACTCACTCTTAACAAGCATGTAAGAAGCATTCAACTTGTAAGAGGAAGCACTAGTGTTCTTGTTCTTGCATGCATGCTCTAGATGACCAACTTGCTTGCAACTCTTGCAATAGCTACCATTGTTCTTCACAAAACTAGTCTTGTGAGGAGCAAAAGCGGCCTTGCCTTTCTTGGGGTATAACCCAATCCCTCTTTGTAGAGAGAAGCTCTTTGGCTACCCAAGCACATAAGCAAGCGGTCCTCACCACCATAAGCCTTAGCCAAGGTGTGATTGAGCTCCTTGACTTCCTTCTTAAGACACTCATTCTCAACTACTAGTGTAGAATCACATGCATGACCAACACTACTAGATGATGTAGAGGCATAAGAGCATGAAGGGCCAAGTGATGCAACAACAAATGAGTCATCAAGTGAATCACATGATGTGGACACATTTTTCTTTTCTATGTTCACCACTTGTGGTTGCACTTTCTCTTGCTTCTCAACTAGAGAAGAATGAGCTTTTTCAAGCTTAGAGTGAGCAATCTCTAGCTTCTTATGGTCTACCTTTAGACTCTCATAAGAAGCCCTCAACTCCATAAGTTCTTGCTCAAGGTTTTGTTTATCCTTGCGCAAGCCCCTACATTCTTTCCTAGAGTCATTGAAAGCACCTTTGCAATCTTCAAGCATGACCCATAGTTCTTCTTTTGTGGTGTCATCATCATCATCACTCTCATCATCACTATCGGGTGGAGGTTTTACCTTAGTGGCCTTGGCCATGAAGCAAGACGATGGAGCACCAAATAGAGAAAGCTTCTCTTGAATGGCAATGCTTGCGTGCCCCTTCTTCTTCTTCTTCTTGGAATCATCATCATCATCATCACTTGAGGAAGATGAATCACTCTCCCAAGTTGCCACATGAGATTCACCCTTCTTCTTGTGATGGGAGGAGTCTTTCTCCTCCTTCTTCTTCTCTTGCTTCTTCTCTCCTTCCTCATGGCATCTTCATCATCACTTGCATATGGGCACTTGGCAATGAGATGATCCTTGCTATTGCAGGAAGCACTTCATGGGACGGTCACTAGACTTGGATGAGCTTCTCTTGCCCTTGGACCGGTACCCCTTCTTCATGAGCTTCCCCATTCTCTTCACAAGGAGTGCCATTTGTTCACTCACTTCTTCTTCTTGCCCACTTGAGCTAGAGCATGGCTCATCTTCACTTGAAGACTCTTCCTTCTTCTTCTTGCCCTTGCTCTTGGATGATGTGGCCTTGAATGCCACACTCTTCTTGTCATCATCCTTCTTCTCATTCTCCTTCTTCTTCTTCTTCTTCACCAACTCTTCCTTCTCATGATCTTCTCTAAACTCATCATCGGCCATAATCTCTTGAAGGACTTGGTTGGGAGTTGGCTTCTCCTTCATGGTTGTCTTCACCATGACGGTCTTCAACATGTCAAATCTCTTGGGAAGATATCTCATGAACTTGGTGGAGAATTGAGAGTCCTTGATTTCTTCCCCAAGTCCCTTGAGCTCATTGACGATGACTTGGAGCCTATGGAACATCTCCGGCACACTCTCATCCTCCTTCATTGAGAAGCTTGCAAACTTCTCTTGCAACATGTAGGCTCTTGCGGTCTTGACACTTTCGGTGCCCTCATAAGCTTCTTCTAGCTTCTTCCAAATGTCATGAGCCACCTCAAGGTTCTTGATGAGCTCAAAAGCTTTATCATCAAGTGCCTCATGGAAAGCACTCACGGCAATGTCATTTGCTTGTTGCTTCTTCTCTTCGGCCGGTGTTGGCACCGCACCCTCAACAAGCTCAAACTTTGTCTCTACCACTTTCCACACCTCAAGGTTGATTGACTTGAGATGACTCTTCATCTTGAGCTTCCATTTTGCATAGTCATCACCTCGAAATGATGGTGCCTTCTTGGTGTTGTTGATATGCATAACCAATGCCATTGCTTCACCGTAGGATGTTAATCCAACTCAAACAAACGGTGCCCTGGCTCCGATACCACGTGAAAGGTCACAATGGCTAGAGGGGGGGGTGAATAGCCTAATAAAAATTCTAGCAATAAAACTAGACAACCCAATTAGATAGCAAGGCGGCAAATGTGTAAAGCAAGTGCTTCGACTACTCTATGCAAGCCGTCTTACCATGCAAGGCTACTCAATATAATTGCACGCACAACAACGGTGATCAAGCTACACAATGTCGGTTCACCGAAACCAACCAAGCAATTCTACCCACGGGATTTAAGCTACACAATGAGTGGTTCCCGACCGACCACAACAAGCAATTCTACCTTGCGGAAAGTAAAGAGATGATCGAATGTTATACCGCCGCAAAGAGTAGAAGATAGCCAATCACCGGTGTAGAAGCCAATCACCTAGAGAGCTCAAGCATAAGCACAAGGAGGTCGAAGCCTCGGCAATCACGAATCAACACAATGATTTTTTACCGAGGTTCACTTGCTTCCCGGCAAGCTACTCCTCGTTGTGGCGATACACTTGCTTGGTGAGTTGCCCGCTCAATTGGCTCGGTGCCAAAGACCCCAATGGGGAGCCGCAATCTCCACACAAGACAAGGATCCACAAGCCACGAGCAATCCACTAGAGTATCCTTTCGCGAACTCCGCGGGGAAGGATCAAGAACCCTCACAAGAACCCGGTGTGGCCTCGAACAATCACCAAATCGAGCTCAACCACCACCCGTTGCTCCAAACCATCTACGGTGACGGGAATCACCGAAGAGTAACAAGAATCCGCAGCCCACTCGAAGAACAAGTGCCTCTAGATGCAACTCTCAATGCAAATCACTTGTCTTGCCACTCAAATCTCACAAGAAATGCTCAAGAATGAAAGAGATGAGTGGGGGAGTATCTCTAGCTCAAAGGATGCACAAGTATGTGAAAATGGCCAAGAGAGACTCCCAAGCCGGCCAATGGTCTATTTATAGACCCCTCCACGAAAGTAGCCGTTGCCCTCGGGCTGGGCTCTCGAACGCGCCGGCCGCGTCCGCCGCTGCTCCCCGCCGGACGCGTCCGCGCTCTTCGCGCCACGTCACCCGGCCGTTGGAACTTCTCCGTTCGAATCCTTCACGCGTCGGACACTCAACGGTAACCTTGCCGAGTCCGCGCCGCGTCCGACGCGAGTCCGGCGCCAGCGTCCGCCACGCGTCCGCCGTGCGTCCGGCCGGGTCCCGCCGCGCGCCGAGACCGAAAGTTTACGGTGCGCGTCGGGACCCGCCGGACGCGCCTCGGCGGCGTCCGCCGCTCGCGAGCCCGGCCCGGGCCACACGCGAGCCGAGCCCAAGGCCGCCCCGGACGCGTCGGGACCGAGTCCGCGCACGCAACGGTGGCCAAGCCACGCGCGCGCCGGCGCTCAAGCCCGGACGCGTCTCGGCCCGAGTCGGCGCCCTTGCCACCAGCGTCCGCCGCCTTTTGATCATCATTTCATGCGCCAAACTTGCTCCAAATTGATCCAAATCAATTCCCTTGCCTTGTGCACTAACTCCACCATGTGATGATCCAATCTCAAGCCTTGGAGTTAGTATTTCACTCATGAAATATCGCGCAAGGGTTAGCACTCTAGTTAGCCTCTCATGCATCATGCAAAGTCACAACTAGAGGCACTTAGGACCGCGAATGAACCAGGAAACCCCTCTTGATAGTCGGTTATCGATCCTAAATGTGGTCACACTCGCTAAGTGTCTCGACCACTAAACCGGAAAGCCCTATCAAGTATACCTTCGCCTTGATCTCCATGGTCCTCCGTCGGAGCTCGATCACTTTACATCCTTCATGTTCATCACCGTGATCACCATGCTCCATCATCCACCGTCACGTTGCTATGTGTCCAACCACACTTAGAGCAAAGCATTAGCAACGTTTGAGGGTCATTAATTACCAAAACCAAACCGGAGCTGTCAGTCATGGAAATTGCCGCTCGCCCTCCAAAAGAAAACCGCCCGACACCCACTCCCCACTGCCGCCGCAGATCGCCGTGCTGCAGCCGCCCACCGCCCGCGCGCCTGCCCTACGCCAACGCCAATGCCCCCGCGCCCCTGCCCCAGGCAGCGCGCCGACATGGTGACGCTGAAACGTGGCCGCCACCACCAACAGGCCAACGATGCAGCAGTGTCTGATCTTGCCTTTGCACCGGGTGGCAATTAAAGAGGCGGTAGGCCAAGGCGGCAGATTGGGTTGACGTGATCGCGGAGGGGGTCGAGCACGCGCCCATGCCGGATCTGCCCGTGCAACACCTGAGAAAGAGTCGACAGACGAAGGGGGTCGGAGGTGGAGCGCGCGGCCGTCTACGCCGAGGACGCCGCGCGAGGGCTGGGCCGGAGCGAAGCCGGTGCAGTTGTCATCGGCGGGCAGCCCGCTCGGGCTCCCATATGGCATCACGCCGTCGTTGACGACCTCAACTCCACGCCACACTACTTCTTTTGCCAACCGTTCCCTTCGACGTCCCCGGCCAAGCACATCAAGGGGTTCCTCTCGCTCGTTGGCTCGGCCACGTTCGTTCCGCGTCGCAGGTGTCCACGCCATTGGCTGGCTTCTCCTTCCTCATCTTTGTGTGTGCAATTGTTCATTTTGTCTGTTGTTGGTTTTGGCCATTGAAAACTTGTTTGATCTCATCTCGTGCACCGATGACTCATGACTGTTGTTCAGCTATAGCTTGCCAACGTCACCTGACCAAGCATTTTTTTTTTTTGCTATTTAATTAATCATCAGCGAGCCTGGAAGGAGAATGCTTGAGGATAAAGAATTTGTCGTCTTGACGTAGCTGCTTATGCAGCTGCTGAAACTCCATGGCATCGAAGCTGAAAGAGAGGACACCAAACACATTAAAATATTCATTTTTGGCTAAGAAGTTGAGAGAAGAGTAGTGAAATGTCCATTTTGCTCCTGCGCTTTCTTCTTTCTCTCTCCGAACTTAACCGGTGAGGATGTCAGGCTACGACGAAATCTAGCAGACAGAAACTCATCGGCGGTAGGAGGGTGGCGCTAAGGCTTGCTAGGCCACGTGCACCCGCTAAGGGGCACAACCCGGTCAGTGGACACTTGCGGTCGCACCCGTAGAAGCCCGCTAAGTTTGCCCATGATCGTAGAAGCTCGTAGCGTGCCAAAGAAGAACCCACTGAAATCTGGTCGCGGGGCAGCCGACATCAACGCCGGCGGTGAGGTGTCCCTATGCCCGATTCGGCTTGACAGAGGGGAGCAAGGGGACTGAGAGATGTCGGAGGTGGTAGCGGAGTCGAGGTTTCAGCCAGGGTGACGCACACAATGACACGGGTAGCTCTACTGCTTGACATGTGCCTCTACTCAACAATGTCAATCGACTATGTGCGTTCTTCTAGTGACAGAAACGAAAGGCGATGAGAACAACGGCAAGAGGGGTGACAACAGCGAAGAGGCCGCTGCACGCGTCTGTGAGTAGTGGCGTGGCAATGAACTCGACTTAGCAGAAGGATGGGAAAGAGAGGAAGAAAAAAAACATAGGTAAAACCATCATTTTATAATTCTTCTCTCACCTCCTGATCTGGAAATGAATATATTTGGTGTTCTCTAGCAAATTAGGCAACAACGAAAGTGTCCACCAACTAGGAAAGGCGGGCTACTTTTGGTGACTTAGGAATATAAAGTGGGCACCCCAAGAAAATTTATTACCAAATTTACATTATGACCATGGGAGAAGGGAATTCCTACAACAAAATCCATTAAAATCACTTTCCGAGGCACTGCCAACCGTTGCAATAATCTAGGGTAACATGAACTATCCATTCTGGCTTGTAGGCATAGAGCACACGAGGCAACCAAGGGCTAAATAGGACTCTTCATGCAAGGCCAAGAAAACAAACTGCTTGATGCGGCAATACGTGACACGAAACTGAAAGCGTAATAGGAATTGTGGAATACACCATGTATTACTCAAGAGCCACTTAATGTTATGTACATATTAGACATGATAGAAAGTCGGGTATGTCAGGCAATGTTTTCGTTACTCAAGCCGACATTCTCGCTTCCGCTTCGTCGACCTCCGCTTTTGTGTTTGCTTCCCTCTAAGGTGGAACGCTCCTCTACCGATGCATTTTGACATCCCACAGCTTCAGCAGATCGCTTAGCCCCATTCATCTTCAGCGCAAGGACACTGGATCAGTGAGCTATTATGCACTCTTTAAAGGGTGGTTGCTTCTAGGCAAACCCCCACCTCTTTTATCATTGAGCGGTCATTTAGGGGGCCTTAGCTGGTGATCCTGGTTGCTTCCCTCTCGACAATGAGTTTATCCCACATCGTCTCACTGGCCGACCTTGACCCATGTTATTTTTGAGTCATATCTAGTATTCAGAGTTTGCCCCGATTTGGTACTGCTCACGCAGCTCGCACCAAAACAGTGCTTTACCCCTAGATGTCTAGTCAACTATTGCGTCTCGACGCATTTCGGGGAGAACAAACTAGCTCTGGATTCACGTGGCATTCCACCCCTAACCACAACTCATGCGCTAATTCTTCAACATAAGTCGGTTAAGACCTTTGCTTAGTTTCATCCACGCTTCATCCCAGTCATGGATAGATCATCCAGGTTAGGCAGTGACAATTGCCCTATGAAGACCGTGCCTATATGGTCGTTCCTTAGCATGTAATGGAACAAGTTTATTTTCTGTGCTTCTCAAGCCCCGACGATCGCCGGCGACAACGGGTTGTTGCAGAACCGTCGACGCTACCGTGAGTGGATCAGGGCAGCAGCCGGTCCTGGCCAGGTTCCTATGGCGGCAGCATCGCCCCATCTGAGCGGCACGACGGAGGCGGTGTCACCAGCACATAGGAAAAGGCATTAGGCAGCACCCCATGACAACTCCCTCTCGCGAGTGCACGAACTAGATTACTAGAACCTCACACGCAGGATCTACGCGCTGTTTGAGTTAGAAAGACGAGTTGTAGCATGGTGCTAAAGCCGTCCTACGCGCCTCGGAGCACGGGCCTTCCCCGCTGCCTCGCAAGACGACGCAACCTCCATCTCCAAGCCACAACAGGGAATCGTAGAGAATGGCGGAAGCGACACGTTGTACGTGCCAGTTTTCCAGTTACCCAGTAACAGGGGTAAATCGGACTATACGTAGGAAAATATCTAGTGCAAACCCAATGCTACGTGGAAACATAGAAATTAATTCAAAAACACATATTTTGGTCTTTCAAACAAATCTAAGATTTGGTACAACTACAATGCATACAAATATGTACTCACATACAAAAGTTGAAATGCAAACCGGATATAGAAAAATTCATACGAAAAAGACAAATTCCAGGTACACATGCACTAGAGGACAAAATTTGTCCTATAGTGCACATGGATCTAAAATTTTTTTATTTTTGTATGAATTTTTAAAAATGAATTTGCATCCCAACTTTTGTAAGTGAGTACATATTTATATGTACTATGGATGTGCCAAATTTTAGATTTTTTTGAAACACCAAAATATATCATTTTGAATTGGTTTCCATGTTTCCGTGTAGCATTAGGTTTGCACCATATATTTTTCCCCATACAATAGATTTTGCACCTTTGCGAGAGATCTATATATACCTATAATTTTCGAGGTCCTCCTCATGTCCATCACAAGACTCACTCTACTGTTCCGGTAACAGTAACATTTCCATGTCGTACGATCTGAAACTATGAATCCCAACCGCCCACGGCGAAGCCCTTCGTTCCCCCTCGCAAGTCTTCTCGATCGTGGACGGCTTCCTCTGCTCCGACCTCCACCACAACCGGCACAGCGCGTGTGTTCTGCCCTTCCTTTCCAGCGCTGTTCTCTGCGACACCCGCTACTATCGCTTTGTCTCCGCCCCTGCCAGCGCCGCCACCTGCTCTGCACGTCCTCCTCGCGCCGCCTCCCGCGCTGCCCCGTCGTAGCGTCGAAGCACACCGCCGCGGCCGGCCTCCAGCGTGGCAACCTAGCAACGCGGCCACTCCGGCGTGGAAGCCTGGGCGCGCCAGCGCAGGCACGAGGAGCAGCACCGGTACAGACACGACCCCCCACATTATACATTTAACAAATACAAAGATGACCAGCTCCTAGACCAGAACAACTATCCACATCAGCTCAATTATTTACCACCGTCAGATTTCGCGATAAACGATCAAGATCGTTTGAAGCAGCTTCGTACAGTAGCAGCTTCGGCCATGAATCCGCTTAAGCCATCAGCTTCTAATATAATCTGGCTTCAGCTTCTTAGTTCCTTCCCAGTAAATATATACGTAGCTTCCAGCTCCACCAGGCAAAAAAAAAAACCGCTCCTCCTCTCGACTCTTCTCGGTAAAAAAAAGACCGCATCTCCCCGTCCTCCCCGGCCGCGACGGACGCGGGCGGCACACGCGCCGGCGCCGGCGGCCGCCCTCCGCCGCCACCGCCTCCTCCTCCTCCTCGGCGGCCCTCCTCCTCCTCCTCCTCGGCGGCCCTTCTCCTCCTCCTCCTCGGTTGCCCTCATCCTCGGCGGCCCTCATCCTCGGTGGCGGCGGCGCGACGTGGCTACGGCCGGTGCGAGGCGGCGGCGCTGCCTGCAGCGGTGTCCTCGGCGTGAGTATCCCAAGGTAAGGGCAGCCTCTTTCCCTTCCTCCTCCTCTCTTCTTCACTAGCCTGAAACCCTAGCTGACGTTGCTACAGGAAACCCTAGATCACGAGTGCCCCTAGATGACGAGTTCTGGATATTTTTGTGTTCGATTTATGCATTTGTAGTCACTTTTGTTCTCATGGATGAAAGGAATTTTCGGAGGTCTGATTGTTGCTGTGTTTTTTTGGTTCATCCCTCTGGGAGAAGTGCCTCAAACATGTCGATTAGATACTGAATGCTGCCATGTTTGATTTCCCTATGGATTAGCGATGATGTTAGGAAGTAAAAAAAAGCCCCATTGCTTTTTCTTCGGCCAAAATAAAAAAGAGCGTAATGCTCCTTTCTTAACGGAGTCAATATATAGGAGGGATGAATGAGGTGCTGATGGTTTTCTTAAATGAATCAACTGTTGATTTTGCCAAACTAATGAAGTTCTCGCATTTATACATTTAATAGATTATACTATAGTGTGTCGTCCTTTATGTCGAGGAGTATGGGATTAAAATATGTAAGCGCATAGGATCTGTAGCTTCTAATTAGTTGTCTGAGATCATTGAAGGTAGTGCGCTAGACCAGCCTGATAGCTTACAGTGAGGTTGTATTTAAGAATAGTGCATATTTTTCGTGTTGTGCCTCGAGGATGCCTCCTGCTAACTATGACTACTTTACTGCCTTGAGGTCAGGCCAATTGCATCTATGACTGCAGCAACATGTTGGAGCAACGCAACCGGGACAGTGGGATGAGCGCTGCCGCTGCCTGCATTGGTTTTCAGAAGAGTAAAGGCAGCTGTGCTTCCTAGCAAGGTAATTATTACTTGCATTGGTTTTCAGAAGGTGCTCTGATTCTTTCTGTCGTATTCATGAACTAAAGCTATGGATTAGCGTCATTGATTGATTCATATTACATTGTGATCTCTGAAGGTATGAACTTGGGGTATGTGAAATATGATGTTGCTTTGCGATAGTATCAATTTTGCAGCAAGTGTTCATTTTGATGGGCTAACTGCTATGCTATTCTGTTTGACTTCAATTTTCTGACGGTCTATGAACAAACCTTATGTGAGTTCCTTGCTTTGCAATGGAGGCGTTGATCCTGGATTGAATTATTTGGGTTCAGGTTTTCCACCTCTGTGAAGATAATGCAGAATTCCTAAATGAATGGTGTTTTCTTGGCTGACGGGTTCCGAATTGTTTCGACAGATTTACTGTGACATGAAATTCCAGGGAGGTATATGATGCATGCCAAATAGAAAATGGAAATATACTGTACCCATACCTTATTGTTAATTCATTTGCCGGTTTATATTTATGGTTCATATATGGACCTAATACAATCCAGGTTTTCCAATAAGATCAGCGGTTTGGCTACCCCTTGAAGTTGCTACTACAACCAGATGATATGTTCCTTGCTGATCTCGACAACAATTGCCATGGTGCCGCGCCTGATGATTAGGAGAGGGGGTTCTTCCTAGGCGGCGCCAGGCTTAAGTATAAGGTGAGGCCATGAATGAAAATGAAAACTTAGGCTCTTTAATTAGATTAAGGTTGTGATGTTGTGCTGACGGTTTGTTCTGAACCGAAACATTGTGCTTGCTTGTCTGCTGGGTCCAATGTCTCTACTTCAAATTGTCTGCTACTGTCATTTTTCTTTTAGATTGCCAGTTGATTGTGTATTTAATTCTATATGCTTAGTCTTCCATTTAGTTTTATTTTCTAAACTTTTCAAACTTCATATTGATTCTGCAGGATCTGCATAAGCACTAGATCTCCATTTTTATGATAGTCACATCTAGCTAAATCTGCCTGTGCTGTTTGCTTTCATATGGGTTGCAGCAGCAACTTCATGGTGTATTTTTGCTACCACGTGATAACTGTTGCTTCATCCCTTTCCTCCTTTATATATTTTATTATATATATAAATATACTATAGCTTTTGCTTTCTAATAATAGCTTCTATATTGTGATCATGCTGCCTTTGACCGTCTCTATTTTACAGGAAAAATACTTCTTAGTATGCTTAATCTGGCTGGACGGCATTACATGCAAGCAAAATTTTCAAGCCCTGTCGTTTTCAGGCTTGCTTCTACTTTAGGCTTGCGTGAGTTGGTTAGTATAAGAGAGGTGTTCCTTTTCTCTTAGATACCTCTCAATGTCCTTTTGTCTTACAGAAAGGTATGTGCAGGCTCACATGAAGAATTCTTATGTTAGAAGAAGGTCGCTGTGTGCAGGTTGACATGAAGATCTTCTAAAGAATTTTAATTTGATTTGTTTCTGGTACATGACAGATTACATGGTATTTTTAATTTCCAGTTCTGGGAACAAATGTACATTCCTTTTGCTCATGTAGGTCTGCACTATGTCGTATGGACATGATAGGAGCCTAACAAAGGTTGCTATGTGCAGGTTCCGACTAACACAACAATAAATTGGCATGTTCCTACTTGATCAGTGATGAAATTATATATATGTATATATATACCTTTGCTCACACCAATATTTAAATTATTATTTACTATTTTTAATTTCCCCTTGGGTGTCCTCTTTGAAAATCTATACTGTTTCCAAAATGGTTCAGGTCATCGACAGTGCCAACACATGCTCGCAGAAACCTATTTGGAGATAGCGCTACCACTAGCAAGGTAATATACATGATCTTTGCCATTCTATCACTCAGAATCGACGCTATCACAGTTTTCTAGCTAAATTACTATATTAACATTGGCTGCACCAATTTCCAACTTACCATGCACATGTTTGTATTTTGTGATGACTGAAAACAGGTAATGTATGTTACTTGCTTTGATTTCCTTTAGCATTATGTGGTAACTCTGTAAAAGCAATTTTTAAGTACCTCATTCTTCCAGCTACATATATGTTTGATATAACACTGCTCCTGCTGCAATCCAGCAATAGTCCCATGGTTCCCAGATAGCCACATCATGAACCTACACACTTATTTAACTCTCCTTATAGAATACATAAGCTGATGCTATTGTGTTTCCTTATTATTGCAAGCCTTGGTTTTTTTATGTATTATCTTTCTGATGCAAACTTTCTAAAAATATAGATCCACTTAATGGCACACCTAAGATCTATTATGAATATATGCTCTGTGATTAAAACAGTGTACAAACAGAGGTTGCTTACTAGATTGTACAAACCAAAGCACAAGGGAACAGTTTGGTTACCTCATGTGCTAATATTCTCTTGAAATTTCTTCCCATTATTTACAGGTGTTGTTGATAATATTTTCACAGAAATGCATGGCACCTTCGATTGCTATCCATTTCCACAGTTCATGGCCAGTGGTAACAAACAAAGGTTAGTGAGCTCTATTCTAACTGAAATGTTTGTTCATTCTAATCTGAAATGTCTGACTGCAAGTCTTTTAATTGTAGTATTAAGGTACCTCATATAAAGTGCAAAATGGTAAACCTTTGAATGATGCTCATGTTCTCTTCTAATTCTTTCATTTTTGCACCGGTATTACTGTTGCAGCTACTGCCAAGTCACCTAGAGCCTTTTACTGATCAGCAGCTTGTTGGTAACAAGCAAAAGGTGAAAAGGATGGACAGGTGAACAACTTATCTCTGAAATGTTTTTTTTTTGTGTTCATTTCCAGTGTGGTTTACCTTTACCACTATTACACATGAATTCTTGTGAGCTACTTACATTTCTTGCATAAGATTAGTTTTGTTGCACTGAACTTTTTTTCCAAGAAAAAAAAATCAGAACCTCTACATGGGGAGAATACATAAGTCCAAAAAACCCATGGCCCCCACCAATCCATACCATAAAACTGCAGCGGTACCCTTTGTTTTCCTTCTTGTGGCAAATGAACTCAATGAACCTATATATATGCTTTCTCACCTCAACAACCATGCACAGGAGTATTCAAATTGAAACAAATTAGTCTCCAAAATTCAGAAAGTTATACACATGAAAATTACAGATCACTCAAGTGTACTTACTACACTATAAGTTATGGCAGGGCACTGACCACGATGGCGAACAGGAAGGCGGCAATGAACTGAACAAAAGCCCTTGCAGAAACTACGTCTACTCTTGAGCTCAAAAGCACGAGGTGCACTACCCAACACTTAAACTCAGCATATTTTGTACTACCATCAGCCAAAATTTTCATGTGTATAACACAGACTTCAAATATGAAATTTTCATGCTTATATTCCTCAAACCATGTCATCTTGGATGGGTTCTTCAAACCAAAAAGAAACATCTACGCACCTCCCAAGCCGAAAAAGGGCCTGATCCGTCAGAACTTTTGCTAACTACTTATTCATCACACCAACAATCAAGTATATGCATACATACTGTTCTGCATTTGTGATTTTGTAGATCTGTGTAACAGTGTTGTTTGTGCTGTCATGTATACGATGATAATGGTTGACAATGTCTACATGTAAATGAGATATGAAAAAAAAATAGCCCACTCAATGAGAGGCAGTACTAAATATTTTGCTATAGGGGTTCAAACACCTAAGTGCTCTACTTGCATCATGTTTGTGCGATGAAACTGTTCTTAGAAGATTGGAACAACCATTTCAAAACTAATTATGTTTTCCTGATGCTAGGAGACAAAAATGGTAAAAGATCATTACCTAAAAAGGAGCAGCTTGCAACAGAATGCTGATGCCCACTTTCTTACGATTTATATCTTTTAAGCCTCTCTACAAGCTACAAAACTCAGGTACATTCCATTGAAGATCCAGAGGTCAAAGTTGATTTTCTATGATGCCGACTCTTAATTTTTTTGCCTTCATAGCATGCTGGTGTGACTTGAACTTATCTTGGTGGATATGGATCCAATTTAGAAACCGACGACCTTCTTATTAACCATGCATCCTGCTCTCTCCCATTTAACTCTTGACCCAACTCAACTCTCCAACTCCCTGTAAACCATTTACTTCAATATTTATTTGATTTTATATAATTACAACCTATACTCTTTCCCAAACTCAAGTTCTGTTTCTCAGATTATTTATGCTTTTTTCTTACATATCAGGCTGTCTGTAATTAGCTCTAAGTAGAGATTATATATTCACCAACGAATGCTTGGCAGAACGACGCCACCAGGAGTACGCCTCTCCGAGCTTTGAGGTAATTATACAAATAGCAACATCAAACGTTTGTACAGGTCCATAACATTCAATCAGCTGCTTTTGTTTCTATTTAACAGGATACTCAGATCTGAACAAGGTCCAAAGCCAGCATCGGTAGCCTAGAAGGGCGCGCGGATGCGCGCGCCAATACACTAGTACCTATAATTTTCGAGGCCCTCCCCATGTCCGTCACAAGACTCATTCTACTGCTCGAAGAACAGTAACATTTCCAAGCCGTACGATCCGAAACTATGAATCCCAACCGCCCACGTTGAAGCCCTTCGTTCTCCCCCGCGAGTCTTCTCGATCGTGGACGGCCGCCTCCTACTCCGACCTCCGCCACAATCATGTGTTATGCCCTTCCTTTCCAGCGCCGTCCTCTGCGACACCTGCTACTATCGCTCCCTCTCCACCCCTGCCAGCACCAGCACCTGCTCTGCACGTCCTCCTTGTGCCGCCTTCCGCGCTGCCCCGTCGTAGCGTCAAAGCACATCGCCGCGGCCGGGCACCGGCGTGGAACCCTGGGCACGCCAGCGCAGGCACGGGGAACAACACCTGTACACGAACCTCCACATCTATACATACCTATAATTTTCTAAGGCCCTCCCCATGTCCGTCACAAGACTCATTCTATCCGGTAACAGTAATGTTTCCAAGCCGTACGATCCGAAACTATGAGTCCCAACCGCCCACGTCGAAGCCCTTCATTCTCCCTCGCGAGTCTTCTCAATTGTGGGTGGCCGCCTCCTGCTCCGACCTCCGCCACAACCGGCACGCCGCATGTGTTCTGCCCTTCCTTTCCAGCGCCATCCTCTGCGACAACTGCTACTATCGCTCCCTCTCCGCCCCTGCCAGCGCCGGCACCTGCTCTGCACATCTTCCTCACGCCGCCTCCCGCGCTGCCCCGTCGTAGCGTCGAAGCACATCGCTGCAGCCGGCCTCCGTGGCCACTTCGGCATGGCAGCCCAGCGACGTGGCCACTCCGGCGTGGAAGCCTGGGCGCGCCAGTCCAAAGCGCCAGGCACTGGGAGCAACACGTACATACGCGAACCTCCACGCTCGGTGGTTCTGCAGACCCAGCGTCGACTCGCCGGTCCGAAGCGCTCGCCGCACGCGCGACCGACGACAGCACGCCAGCCTCTGTTTGCAGCAGCCTTCTGACCCGCCTCCGCCAAGCCACCCTCCCTCCACATGCACGGAACTTCTCCAGTCCGTGTTGTGTTTAGCCTTCCTCTCCTCTGCCTTTCAGTTGCTCGGTGAATATCAGACCGCCCCAACTTCTACGGCAGTTGTGTCCGGCCACTGTTTAAATACCAAGGATTACAAGGCGCTAAGTCTCCCAATGCACATCATCAAGTACGAGTCAAATAAACTGGTGCGCGTTTGCTTTGATCCATAAAAAGGTAGAGGTCGTTTAGGCTGTGATAGGCTGCACAAATTGGTGTACGTGCAATGTAATCTGACCATTTGCCTCCAAGAATTCGACGCTCACTTCCAAAATTTCGAGTGAAAGATCCTGCTAACTCGATTTTCATAAGAAGCTCACCAGCCCGCGCAACTGCGCAGGGTTCTTGCTAGTTGCCACCAAAACGACTACTGCATAACAGCAGTATCAACTACAATACAAACTGGCTCATTCAGAGCTGAGTATTAGGAGAGACAAAAAAAAAACACCTGCCATTTGAACATCTTTGACTGAAATAGCATCATCCATAATGAAACACAAGAAGTCAAAAACCACATTGGCAAAACAAATGCCCATTTTCTGGTCTCATGGCAAAACAAACAAGTTACAAATTCACAAATCAGGCCCATCCACTTGGGCAACCTGGTGGATGGTGATGGTCAAACAAACCGAATCAAGCAAAGAGCCGTCTCCTCCGCCTGTCTGCCACCTTCATCTCTGGGCCGTCAGCAGACTCCCCATGCACCACCTCGTCCACCAGCTCCTTGAATATCGACCTTTCGATCTCCAGCACCATCCCCGGGAGCCCTTTGCTGAAGCTCGTCCAATCCCTGCAGCCTCTGCAGGATCTCTGCATCAGGTATCACGCTGCCTTCCTTCTGCCAGATGGACGATCGCTCCATGTCCAGGTCTTCGATTCCTGAAGATATGAACTTCAGCAGTTGCTGCCCGCTAGGAGTCTTTGCTGGTGGATCCTTCGCTCTGGTGACGGGACTGACTGTATAAACGACGGTTTCCTTGTCAAACTTCTGAAGGAGAAGCTCATTCACAGTGTCAAATATCAGCTTCCGGTGCGCTCTCTTGGGATTAGATTTTGCGCCGCTCCTGCTCTGATGGATGCCATCAGGTATACTAACCCATCCTGCCTTTCTTTGCTCCAACACGTGGAACAAGTCAGGGTTGATCGGGTAGCCAGAAGAGTGGAGCTGGAGACCTGTCTGTCCTGAACCTAAGGTCTTTCATCAGAAGACCCGAGGCCAGCAGTATCTCAGAAACATAGCGGTGGTCTGGGCTTTCTGTCTCACACAAGAAAGCAATATGGTCAACCCGAGGTGCATCCTCATCCTTGTTCATGCTAAGCTGCTGGAGCTTCTCAAGCAAGCTCGCAACATTAGCGAGTTTACTGTTCTTGGACTGCACAAGGACCTCTGTTGGCTTTGTATCAGAAAGTTTCCAGGGTTCTACTAATGTTTGGCGCTCATCATCTGCAGGTTTCAGGGAACAATGCTTAAGTCAATGTCTTGGTGACAAAAAAAAAAATATCAGTAAACGATCATGCACGATAGTTAATCGTTCTAGCGCATCTCAGCTTACAAATAGCAAGTGAACTTAGCGAAGAGCTCAAAGATTCTCCTACTCATTTTCACTTAGGGGGTCTGTTCTGTCGTGTAAATTTCACTCGCCGTTGTCAAATTTGCAAATCTATTATAACTAGCAAATATGCCCGTGCGTTGCAACGGGGAGGTATAATATGTTTTGGGTTCAAACTTTATTCAAAACTAACCATGTCATGCATAATCCGGTTTTCCTTAGGACAAGAGAAAGGCTGGTAAGAACTATGATATTAAAAAACACTTATCAATAAACAAATATAGGTCATAAATGATAGAATATAAAAAATATTAAAAATATGAGAATCTAGCCTCCATTTTCATGAACGCAACACTAATAAACATGGTAAAAACATTTTTCATAAAGACATTTTCCTATTTTCGTTGTCACTAACTCATTGCTTTCACTTCCACCAATGAACCAAAATTGAAAAGAAATATCAAATGAATAGAATAAGCGTTGTACAAACTATAAAATATTACTAAACTAATTGGCCTTTTTTAAGCAACTTTCTGGACTAAAGTCCATAACCATATAGGAATATATATCATCATAGGAGCCTAACCATATTTATTTATTGTTTTCCCTACTTAACAATAAGAGTGCGGTCGTGTAAAAAGTTTGAAGTTGTTGTTGCCGGTAAAATGGATAAAACTCTCTCAACAACCACAAGAGCTTGTATGGTGCGCTGGTAAGCCTTCTATGTTTGTATTGAGGAAACCATGGTTCAAATCCCTATGGTGACATGTTTTTTTGACTTTTTACTCGTGGCCGCAGTGTGCTGGATAGGAAGCTCATGTGGTGGGTTGTGGTGGGCCGGACGTGATCAAAGGCTGCTAGGCCGAATTAGAATTTGAACCAGAAAAGAAATTTGAATCAGATTTGAAAACAAATTAGGAGGTTACATGGCGGGCAGAAAAAAAAAGTGGAAGAAAAGGCAGACTGAAATTTTGCCAATTTATTAATAGGTATAGATAACCTATGCAATACTTGAGAATTGAATTCGCACTGCACAAGCTGATTTATTTACACTCCGATTCACAAAAAAAATGATTTATTTACACATCCGTGATGATTTGATGAAGTCCATTATAGTCCACGAGTATTTTATGTGATAAATAAAGAGATACAAATAGAAACAGAAGCCAGCAGCCGAGTGGACTGCCCGATGGATGATGTCAACCGTTCTAGTGTTCCATGTATGATTCGGATCCCCAACTTTCCTCCAGTGAGGGGGTGCCACGGTCTTTTTTTTTTTTTTTCCTTTTTGACCCCATCTCCTGTAATTTTTTTTAGAATAATCTCCGGTCAGTTGTGCTGCGTGTCCTTCCCAAATCCCAACCCAACAATGACCAAAAAAAAAAAAAAAAAACTCAACCCTAAAACTAACCGAACAACACTAGGGCCGGACCGGGGCTACCGTGAGCCAGCCCACACAGCCCAGCCCATTGCAAATACAGTGCCGCATGTAGCCACCGTTTCGACGCGGCGACCACGCCTGGATCCGATTCCGATCGCACAATCACGGGGCAACGTTCCAACTTTCCAAACGCCGCCGTCCGTCATCGATTCATCGATCGCAGGCACACACATATTTGGGGCATATTTGCGTCTCGAGTCGATCGAGTCCCGAGGCCGGATGCCGGAGCCCACGCACGCCTCACGCCTAGCGACCGATCAGATTAACCATCACTGACTCGCCGGGCGTCGCCGGCTCGCCGCCACTCTTGGTACCCGTAACCCGTGAGTCGGTCGCTGCCACGCTTAGTAACTGGGCCATATATATGCATGTAGGCAACACAACACAGTTAAAAAAAAAAAAAGCCTAATGGCGACCATCGACGACGACAGCGATTCCGCGGCGGCGGGGGCGAATAAGCACGACGAGCAGCGGCTGGTGATCGAGGGGTACCCCGTGGAGGGCGTGTCCATCGGCGGCAAGGAGACCTGCGTCATCTTCCCGACGCTGAGCCTCGCCTTCGACATGGGCGTGTGCCCGCGGCGCGCCGTGTCGCAGGCGGAGTTCCTCTTCGTCTCCCACGGCCACCTCGACCACATCGGCGCCGTCCACAAGTTCGTGGCCGCGCGCGGGTTCCTGGGCCTGCGCCCGCCCACCGTCTTCGTCCCGGCGTGCCTCCGGGACCGCGTCGAGCGGCTGTTCGAGCTGTACCGCGACATCAGCCAGTCCGAGCTCAAGCACATCTTGGTCGCCCTCGAGGTTGGGGAGGAGTACGAGCTCAGGAGAGACCTTAAGGTCAGGGCTTTCAGGACTTGCCACGTCATACCCAGCCAGGTGAGAGCCATATCCTTTGCGTTTACTTTCATCACTTACTATCCGTAATTATATATATATAATAGATAATAGATACAATCGTGCCGTGCAATGTTTGAATGGAATAGCGATGAAGGATTGGCTGATGTTCGATCTATTCAGGGCTATGTGATATACTCGGTGAAGCAGAAGCTCAAGGAGGAGTTCATTGGCCTCCCGGGCAGCGAGATCAAGCAGCTGAGGTTATCAGGTGTGCAGGTCTGTGTGTTTTGGCAGCCTTTCTGGTGGCTGCGGTGTTTGTATTAGCATATTGATGGATGTTGTATGGCTTAGTTATTATATGTCCCCCTCACCACTGACAAATCTTTAATTTGCAGACCACAAATACGGTGTCCACCCCCGAGATTGCCTTCACGGGAGATACAACATCAGACTTCATTCTTGATCCGGACAATGCAGACGTCTTGAGGGCAAAAGTTCTTGTTGTCGAGGTATTTTCTTATCATGCTTATTGTTGTTTTATTTATAGCTAAGTTCTCTGTTTGCAACATGTGACCAATTATGATGCAGTTAACAGCAACTAGCGAAGTATCAATCTTGCTACTCTGAAACATGTTCCATTTCCACTGCTGAATGTTTTATTTTCTGTAGTCGTCGTTTTACCCTCTATGATATGATTTTGACAATGAAATATGTTCTACGAACTTCAGAGTACATTTCTGGATGACTCCTTTTCGGTTGAGCACGCGAGACAATATGGGCACACACACTTATCTGAGGTAAAGCTTTCATTTTCAGATATTTCCATGTTCTTGTTTATTCAAATCCCATGTCGAATGCTCCTCTTTATCCTTTTTTGGGGGGCAATGCAGATAGCAAGCCAATCTGACAAGCTTGGAAACAAAGCTATTCTACTCAGTCACTTTTCTGCTCGTTATACTACAGAGGTGGGTTGACATCTCCACTGTTTCAGTTCTGTCTACTGAAATGCTATGATCATCTTCAGTTCATTTGTTTTCTGTTATTCAAATCCATTACTTTTGACTACTTCTATTTGCCTATTGTATCATAATTCTTCCAATCATATTTAAGGTGCTTATGATTGGAAGTAGGATAGAATAGGCAAATAGAAGTAGTCAAAATGGAGTTGAATAGCAGAAAATAAAAGAACTGAAGAAGGCCTATGCTATCCAAGTTTTTTGTTGTAATCAGTGTGTGGCACCAACATGCATGTCTCTTTTCTACTCTAAACCATTTGATTCTCTCTTGCCCTTCTTTGTAGACTTTATTTGAGTGAACTAAATATCATGAGATATGACTGCTCTCTTTACAGGAAATTGAAGCGGCAATAAACAGATTGCCACCGTCTTTCCGAAGCAGAGTTTATGCGTTGAAGGAAGGCTTCTAAACAAATATGAACAAACAAACCAGAATTGATTTTTTTTGGATGGGACAAGCAATGATGTTTTCCAAGTTGGATTGCATGGGTGTATTCACTAGAAATCTTACTATTACTGCACTATGATGATACTTTTTGTTAGATAAATCCCTATGATGATACTATACCAATCATCTGAAGATTAGTGAGGGATCTTCTATTTTAAGTAGTCGATGCTTGTTTCACTCACATGATATTGGAAGTTTGGAACAATGGTATTAACATCATTTGCCCTTTTTTTCTTCAGAAATCATTTATGTATTTTTTATAGTAACAATTTGATTTGTCATGGATGCTATACGAATTTCAACCAACAACAATGGTTCAGTTCTACACATTCATACATACATTACAATTGGAAATTTGGAATAGAAACAATCCCCAATTCATGTGAACATACAAGAAGTATTTTTACCCGTTAGCAAGGTCCAACGCTGAGGGCACTGGAAGCTGTGTTGGTTTGTAGCCGTTAGAAGCTGTGTTGATGTGTGTAACCGTGTAGTTTACACACTTATTACTGTAGCTAAAACGGACATTAACATGAGAAAGAGAGCTTTGGCCATTGACATTCCATTGCTTCATATGTAACTTGGCATGTTCTTATAGAAATCAAACATTCATTTGCAAATTCAAATTTCACGGATCATTCTAGATATTTATTGATTCATCATCCTCAACTCTACCTAAGATAATTCATATAAATGAACACTTACGAGCAACTCTAGCAGTACTACCGAACAAACCCTATTTTAGTGTATATGTAGCCACCTAAACTTGAGACTACCCATTTTTTTAGACTACTCACTCTCATCCTCCTAGATAATGATGGGTGGGACCCATTTATCATCCCCTCAGCACGTTCTTGCCATAGAGGGAGGTTTGTTGGCAACATGGAGGCGAGGCATCCGTAGTGGTGCAGACGTGCTAGCAGAGGCTAGTAGAGGTGTATGCGGTGGCGTAGTCGCTCCAGCAGAGGCTGAACAGTCTGGGGAGCACAGGCGTCCACTGCGAAGCAAGCGGGGTCCAGCTTGGCTAGAAGAGGAGGCCAACAGGAATAGGCAGTGGGAGAGGAAAAATATAAGGCCAACAAATCTGGAGGGTTAGGAAGTGTTGTTTGGAGTTGCTTAAGCCCTTTAATATACTATTCGATCACATATTTTATATTATATACTAAATAAAAGACATACATAAGCTAGACTTAGTTAGACAGTATATGTATCACATGGAAAGAAGGTGCAGAGGTTAACTTGGACAACACATGTTTGGACATGTGCAAGGAGAGGTTGCTCCGGCTTTTTTGTGTTTCTTTTGACGGAGTGGGCCTTGTAATATCGATGTACTAACAACCATGGAAGGCCACTCACAATGCAGACTTTATATAAAGTCTAAATCTATTTATTAGTTTGAAGATGTCGTATACTTAGAGTCTAAATAAGACTTAGAGCTTTTTTCCCTCTCTCTTCAATAAATATACCACCATATTAACAAAATATCATAGAGGGTAACAAATAAGCTTAGACTCTACAATAGAGTCTACATTGTGAGTGCCCTAAGCCAGAATAAAAAAAAGTGGCGTGGAGTCTTTAAAATACCATTATTTTTGAATAAAACATCTAAGTAAAACCTGCATTATCAAGACTATTATAACAAAATATTTATAATTCATAACATCCAAGTTGATTATATTCGAATGATATATAAATTCTAAACATGGTCTGAGTATTGGTGGAACTTCTCATAATCCTGCAATATCAGCCGTTTTCCTTGGAGGAAGATATCAAGCCTTAAAAGACCAAATAAAGTCAAGCACTTTGTTTTGCAGCACATGAGTTTTACCTTATGTGTATGAATGTGGATGCGTCCCTTCAAGACATAGGGCATAACTCGAAGCGTATGATGGGATAGGCTTAGGCGAATGTGGGAAGGCGACAAACGAAAGACTAGATAAAGATAAATTTAATAGTTTCTTAGTATTAAATTGTATTGTATAGAATAGATATATTGGCTTAAATTAGATAAATTAGATTATAGATATTAAGTAAACAAGATATGAATATTGATATAGATTAATATTATTATTAGAAATTAGAGATAGAGAAGAGATTAAGTATACATAGAATGGATATTGATATAGATTAATAATATTATTAAAGAGATTATAGATTAGGGATATGGACAGATTAGAAAAGCACGGTTTAGTCATGCATTCATCTTTAAAAATAAAAACACTGTTTATGCAGTGGTCCAAGAAGCTGTCCTGTTCGGACTTGGAGTACAGGATAGCTTCGGCTTGGAAAACCGCGTGCATTGGCGACGGCTATTTGTGCCGACTCACCCGGCACGTTGCGCAGGCAAGTTGCAGAAAAGGGCAAAACCCAAAGCCAAGCGCACTGCAATTTTACACAAACGCCCCTTGCCCGCCGCCTATTTGTATTTTCCGCGCCTCGCGCCTCGTTTTTTCTTCCTTTTTGTTTTCTTTTTATTTTTCCCCAACCCGTCGTCGGCTGCGGCACTCCTGAAGGTCGGAGGAAAGCCTCCCCCGCCGCCGGCGACGAACCCTACATCGGGAGGGACGAAGCGATGGAGGGCTCCAACGGAGTCGGCGGGTCGGAGTGCGAGCGGAAGCCGCTGTCGGAGGTGGTCGGCGACTGCGTCCAGCGCTGGTTCCAGGACGCGTACAAGGAGGCGCGCAAAGGGGACATCGCCAACCAGGTGCTTCTAGCGCAGATGTACTTCTCGGGCTATGGAACCCCCAAGAACGAGTACAAGGTATAGCATAGCAACGCACCTTGTTTAAAATGAGATCTATTTTGATTCAGGCTCCTTGTTTAGTCGTCTGTGCTGGGTAGATGGGGATTCGATTCAGCTTCCTTGTTTAGTTTAATTTATTAATAGTTTCTCCTTTTCATAGCGATGATGATTTTCCTGTTTGGACGATCTTAAGGGACTCCTGGGTACTGGGTTTACCTACCTGATTAAGTTAAGATTCAGATGTGTAGGGGTTTTAATCTGCGGACTTGCTTCCTGGCTGGGACAGTTCTGAGTCGTTTCTTAAAGAAAAGATTAAGGGACCTCCGGTTCCTGATTAAACCACAACAGAACCGCAGAGTATGGGGAGCCTCTTTTCTCTTTCTGACTAAAAATTTGGGAACTTAGTTGATTTTTTGGCAGATGCAACATTAATATTAGTATTTCATCATAATCTATCCTAGTGATTTACATCCAACCTTAAGTTGCTTTGTTTGCGGTTAAGATACTGCATCCAATAGGATTCAACAAGCTTTTGTGGTTAAGACGCTGCTTTTCTGTGTCTTTTATGCAATCTACTGACAAGAGCAATTGTTCTCAGTTTTGAGCACAAGCCATGGTGCTTGTTAGTGCTGCATAGGTGTAGCACGCACTTGTGCTTTTTACTTGGTGATGAAACTGTATATACTTTTGTTGTTGTTAGCTTCATGTTTGTGGTTGCATCCTGTGTGCAATTCTTTGGAGCTTAAGGTTGATTGACATAAAAGTTGCTCTGTTTGTTGCTGTTTTTATATTTTTGTTTTGCCACTAACAATAACTGGCTTACAATGCTTCGATTCTCTCTTAATCTGAAGTTATTTTGGTAGATCTGTTCATTATCTACTTTCCATGGACACGTGAATTTGAGTTTACGTTTGGTTAAAAATCAGTATTTTATACTGGTATAAAATATAAATTGATAACCTGTCCTTGAACTTGCCTAGCAGTGACATTTTGGTCACCAACTCTCAAATTTTGATATTTATAAGCCCTAAACTTGTACATCCATGTCATCTGGGTCATTGAACTTGTCACGGATACTACAATTGGTGCAAATGGCCTTTGATCTCTCTTTTGAGCTCCTGATCTCCCAGAGCAACATACCGGCGATAGCAGGCACCCATGCATGATGGGCCCTCTCTCTTGTGTTTTCTTTTGCCGCTTCTTCTCTGCCTCGTTCACCTCTGCCTCCATGGGCCTCGACCACCAAATCATCCCTTGGGCACCAAATTAGCACCTCCACTCTTGGCCTTGGCCACACAGGTAGACCGCGGTGGTGGGTACCCTCACCAGATTTGGGAAGGAAGAGGCTTGAGAGAGACACTAACACGTGCTGTCGGATCCATGTCAAAACCCAGTCAACATATCACGTTAGCACATGGAGTGGTTCAAAATCCATTCGGACCAATGCTATCACCCAAGACAAGCTCAGAGACCTAGATGACATCACCACATATGTTTGGGGACCCATCTATCAAAATTCGAGAGTTGAGGAGATAATACTGGCATACAGTTTCATGAATTTCTAATATCAATTTTTGGGAGTTGGGAACAGGATGACACTGCCTTGTAAGTTTAGGGACTGGTCATGAAATTTTCTCTGCTATATATGGCGTTTTCCTAATTTTCTCATGATATGCAATATTGTTGAGCTTTTGCTTTTTGTAATCATTTTATGATGGGTCTACTCATTAAAGGATATATGTATTTTGCACAGTAAGCATGATTTTTATCTGTTGACATCATGTTTCATGACTTGTGTATTGATTTGGCGAGTAAGTTCAAAAGTAGACTAGAATGCTTCTTTTCTTTATCTATGGGACAAAAAGGCTATGTTGTTGTTGTTGTTGTAATGAATTTCCAGTTGGTAAAAATATCAATGCTCTGTGAATGGTGAAGTTTCATTTTTTTTTCTTGGAGTATATAAGCAAGCAGAATGTGATTAATGTGGTGCGTGATGAACCTCGCCTTCTATCCTCCTTTTCAGTATACATCCTAGAAGTAAAAATAGCACACTAGGTATTACATTCAAAAGCCAGTATGCTAAGTATCGATCTCACCATAGCATGGCAATGGTTGATACTTGATAGTTGAAACGCCAGCTGAGCTGACCACTTGTATGCCTTGTTAGCTTGGGAACCTGGATCACAGAGCATATCTGACCCCATGGGCCTCTAAAATCTGACATCTAGTGTTCTGGCTGGACTAGGCAAGCTGATGAGGGTGCAAAGCAAACAAAACTTAATCTAGAGGATTTCATCATAGTTGTATCTATTTTTTACCATGTTATAATCATTGAGGTCTGAATTCTTGAGACAATGCATTTAAAGGTTTACATGGTTAGCACTAGTGTTGCTAGTATTACCAAATTATTAAGATTTAGGGGCTCTGAGCTCCCTAGTATACTATTATTTAATGAACTATAGTAAGCTTGAATTCATCAAGTGGAGCTCCCAGGGACTGAGACCAGCTTGGTGGGGCTAGGAGGTCAGTGGTGTGGCTGTCCATACTCACCACCCTGGTTTAAGTTGTCTCAACTCAAGTTGGGTATTTCTTGTAATGATAATGAAAAACCACATAGTTCCTCTTATGCTGGATCTCTTTTCAAGTGGAACTCCCATTGAAACAAGGGAATGAGAACTTGCTGACCTGACTATCATTCAATAAAATTTTAAGAAGTACATAGGAACTTGGTGGGCAGTGGACTTGGACTTGTTATTTAATCACCGATTTGGTCATTCAGATCTAGAGGAAATGGTGGTCTGACTGCCCTACTTTTGGATGATCATGTTATGTTTATTTTATACCATTTTTTATGATGTGTATCTGGTCACTCTTTTCTCGTATTTCTTAGTAGAGCCTAGGTATGCACTTATGTAGTAACACATCTGTTGTGTAAATCACAAATAAAAGTGCACTTCACTGTTGAATTTGGTGATGGTTGAATCTGAAAATTCCGTTGGATTAATGATAAGCTTGATGGTTTTGCATCTTACATATGATTCCAGTAGTGTTTACAAATTTATGTCCCTTTTTTGTCTGTTTGCATATGGTGGTTTCAAACTTCCTATTGTCAACAGTCCCATTAGCAATACTATTCTACACTCTGATTGTACTTTCTCCTCTTATTTCCTTATATATTGTCTTTTATATACAGGGAAAACAATGGATGGATAGGGCATCAAGGTACAGGTCTTCAGCTTTGAGGGTTGGCATGAAACGTCCAGGTATTCATCAATAAACTTTGTTTGGGTTAATCTCATTTAAAGGTTTTTACATCTTAGGTGTTACACATTTTATTTTCCTGACTTCTCTTAAATTTCAGGATACAATGCAAGCGACTCAGACTCTGATGATGCAAATGATGATGCCAACCAATAACACTCGGTTACAAATTGAGTTATTAGTTAGGAGATTCACAGGGTAAGAAAGTTTGGTATAAGCTGTTGCTCGCCTTTTCATGATTCCTAATACTTCCCTAACCCTAAACCCTATCCCTAGGATAATTTTTTTCTTGGTGTTGGGACCTCATCAGGGTTGAATTACTTGGTGGTTTATGCATTTATATCACTATGTTTGAAATGACACTGTCATACTGAGCTTGTGGTGATTAGATATCCTGACCTTTGTCATTCTGTGTGCCACTGTTGCATGCTCTTTAGTGCACTGGAGTTCCTCAGGTGTTTAATGACAGAATTGAATTTATATTTTCAGGTAATTACAAAGTTGTGGTTAATCTAGTGTCAGTCCCAGCATCTTGAGCATCCTGGGACTGCTTTCGATTGGGACACCACTGTGCGTGCTAGCAATCAAGTACATCTTGTAACCCCATTTGGATGCTTCAAAGTACAGTGTGCTCAGTATCTGCTTGAAAAAACAAGGGGATTATGATTTGGCAATGTTTAATTATATTTATTAATTCATTTTTACACCTTTTTTTTCATTTCCTTACCAAACCAGGCATATCTAATGTTGAAAATCCATTTTGTGGGCTTATTTTAAATCACACTGAAAATTGGTCCTGCACTCCTGCTTCGTTTTAGAGCCATTATATATAGTTTTTAGAGTAGCAAAAAGCTGCAGCTAAACTCCATTGGCTTTTGTTATTACAAACAAATTGGAACGGCGTTGGATTATGATTTTAGATGCTGGAGGGTAAGACGGTCTTCAACGCTGCATGGCGTGTGGACGAAGTTGAGCGGCGAAGCCGTCGATTGATACAACTCGGCTTATCAGCCTTGGCACAATGTTTTTTTTTTTATTAGCCACAGAAACGATCTGGCGGATAGGATGATGGCGTCGGCGGTCGGCAACGACCTCCACGTGCGGCAGGTGGACGCGCGAGCGTGGAGTAAGGCCGGTTCTCGACACGTCGCCTGGTCGGCGGGGGTGGCTGACGCAGCTTTGGTTGCTCTGCGTGGCCGACGCGTCGACGCCCCTCAAGCAAGGCTTTTGTAGGACGATTGACAGCGACGACAGTGGTGTATGCTGGGATCCGGCATCTAGGCCGACGTCTGTGTTGGGGTACCATGGGTGAAAGCCTAGCGACGACGACGCCTGCGAGCGCCGTTTTCCCTGTTGTGGGCGTTGTATCCGTAGCATTTTCCACGGGTGAAAACCCGGTCCATGTTGGACGAGCGACGGTGGCGCAGTGCACGTCGTAACCTTCCTGAAGGCGTCGTTGTAGAATTGGACTCGCCCATGATGTCTTGTGGTAGGGCATGGCTATGGTTGGAAGTTGGAGCTGCTCTTGCGACATGTTTGAGCTGGGCAACGATGACCTCTTATGGTCTCCTGCTTCGGGAGTTGTGGTCTCACATCTTAGTTGGGTCGTCGTTTACTCTTATTGCGTTTGCGTGGGCAGGCTTCGTCTTCGTGGTGGTTTCACACCATGTTTGGCTGCCTTGTACATAAATTTGCTTTCTACTCATGAATGAAAGCCGGTAAAACGGATCTTTTGAAAAAAAAAAAGATTCTTGAATGAATAAAAAAAAACACTCCAGCAGTATTACTTTCTACTAGTAGATATATAAAATGCATGGAGTTACATAAAAAAAATGCATGGAAAGTCAGAGGTCATGCAACATTCAAGAAGATAGGTATCAGATAACGGATAACATTTACTCGGTTCACTTTCTTAGCCGCGTTGGTCTGATACATTGTACAAACATTATTTGAACAGCCATGAGAGCAGCGTGTCGTGCAGCAGTCAACACAATGTTTTCCCAATCTCCTTGACAATGTGGCCATGACGAGGTCGAGTATTGCCAAGGGCAGGCGACGTGTACACTGTTGTATTAAACTAAATATTTCGTTTCAACGAAATCACTGTCGCATCCATGACCTTGCTTATTTGACGGACCAACTCAATACTGCATGCATACTGTATTATAGTTATAGAAGATAACATTTTGAAATCCTGGTTGTACACGTGCATAGTTGGCAAGTCATCTGTCAAATGCGACCTAAACCTTGAGAGAAGGAATCAGAAGACTTGCAAGCAGGACTATAAGTTGGACCTGTGGTACTAGTACAGAAATATATTCAGAAAAAAAAAGGTAGGTCTGACCTTCCTTTCCCTATCAAACTTTCTGGTTTAGTAGTTCTTTTTGTTACCATATAAAGGGAGAGTGATTTCCCTTTGTCATATCACAGTGACGACTGAACAAGGTTCTGGCAGAAATAACAGATGCTTGAGATGGTTGACCTCTTCATCAGCGACGGTCAATATGTCAGCGTGTACCCTATCGGCCAAACTAAAAGTCTGTTAAACTTGTTGTAAAAAAAAAAAAAGGTCTGTTAAACTCATGCAGTACGATCGACATTTGTCAACAGCTCCAATCATATCATTTTCTTGACCGCAGAGAGCATTTACAGATCTAAAATGCAGGAGCCAAACGTTTGCAGTGTCGTCATCCGATCCACTAAGCCTATCCATATGTTCGGTTTGCATCATTTGTTTCTGGTTGACACTTTGCAGAGCGCTACCTGGAACCACTCCTAGCTAACCAATCATTTCACCTACCATGTGCCCATGGATTTTAGTCGAGTGCATGGCAGTCTGTTAGGGCTTAATTTGTCAGGTCGACACAGTCATATACCATAGATTAGAGCTAGACAGTTTGAATTCCATGCATAGCCGTGCATTGACGGATTATCGTTGGACGTTGGGTGATGATGGACTGTTTGATGATGGACTGTTCTAGGCATGGAATTCAAACTGTCTAGCTCTAATCACTCTTAACTTACAGAGAAACGTGTGAATTTGCTGGTGAAGCCTCTTGATGGCTAGGCATCACTTGCTAAGCAACAAGCTGGTGGAGTGCCGTGGGAAGTTTACATTTGATTTTCATATGTGCATATCAATCTATACTAGTTGGTCTTCTTCTAAGAGGCCATAATATATATCATTAGTCTTCTTGATTTAGGTTATTGAATATGCTTAAAAAACTAAAATATTTGATGGGAGAGATTAAACATAAAGGACACTCATCGATAGATGAAGATGTTAAAAAAAATGCGACCCAACCTAGGAGAAACTAGGGGGCTTTTCATTAAGAAGAAAATAGGCACTCAAATTCGCTCCCGATAGAATTCGAACCTGGGTGGCTAGGTGTAGTGCCACGTTGAGTTACCTAGCCAGGCTCACTTTCCTATAGATGAAGATGTTAAATTGAGCATAATATCAATATTGCTTTTTATCTTGTTCACTTATCTCCTTTTCCTTTTTTTTCTTTGGGTGTTGCTAAAAACCAGACGACTGGAATCTTAAGATCCACCCAGGCGATGAAGAGTTCAGCAATCTCTCCATCTAAACATGGAGACATCATGCATCAGAGAGGGAGAGAGTAGAGAGAGAGCAGAGCGTCGCCTGGACCACTCAGTCGCCTGAAACTTAGAAAAGCTGTTTTTTTTTGGTCTAGTACTTATGTTGTTTGTTTAAGCCACCTAGCGCACTTCATTGCTTTGCAATTATAGTTACATCGTTTAGGTAGGGGGTTCATTTGTGTAGTACTTATGTTGTTTGTGTTCTCGTCTCTATGGCATGAGAGGGTGAAACACCAGAGTGACGTGGTCTCTCTTTTAGGTGAGCGCCCACTAATCTTTTGGAAACTTTTTTTCTCGAAAGGCCGGCAAAAGCTTTGCCGGGATTTCTAGTAGACGAGGAAAAGAAAAGGCAAGTGCCAGCCCAGTTTTTTGACTGGAAACCGGGCCAGAAAAACCATACAATCTGGAGGGTACCCTACTCCAAAGCACACATAGGTACCAAATTACAACTCAACTTGCGCCACGAAAGCGCCAACTCAACTCAGCTCTTGCTTGGTCGGATTGGGACATCGACACAAGCCTCTAAACTTTGGTCGGATTGGGACATCAACACTATACTCGGTCGGATTGGGTCGTCGACACGAGCCTCCCCTCAACTATCCACAACACAACTCGAACCGCCACAAGCGGCCGGTCGACATCCACTCTACTCAACTAGATCGACATGGAAGATACAACTCAACGACTGCAAACGACAACAACCTACACCACCACGGCCACCACCCTCGCAACACAACAGCAGGAACGACGAACCCAGTAGCCATGTCCCATGCATGGCATCCCGACCAAGTCCCGAAACCTCAAACGACGCCTTCAAGAAGGTTACGACGCACGAGCGCCGCCGTCGCCTGTCCAAGGGAGGACCGGGTTTTCACCCAAGGAGAAGTGCTGGGGGCGCGATGCCCTCAACAGGGGGAACGACACCCGCAGGTGCCGCCATCGCCAGGCTTTCGCCCAAAGAAACCCCGCATGGACCATGTTCAAGATGCCGGGACCCCACCAGACGCCAACGTCGTCGCTGCTAACCACCAGCCGAGGCCTTACCGGGGGGTCGACGCGCCGGCCACAAAGGCAGCCGCAGAGCTGCGCCAGCACCCCGCCGACCAGACCACATGCCGAAGGCTGGCCTCCCGCCGACATGCTGATTGGGAAGCGCCCGTGCCCGGGAGGCACCGAACCGGGGGACGAACCCCGGACCAGCACCCCGAAGACGCCATAGCCTCCGTCTTCACAGCAACCGCCCCGCGACAGTAGTCAAACCCGTGGGGGAAGGACAACATAGACGAGGGCCGCCCCCCAACGCCGCACGAGCCATAGCCACCACCGCAAAGTGGCCACCGCCAAGAAGAAGGAGGGGACGAGCAGAGAGGGGGGGACCCCGCTGCTCCCCCTGCCGGAAGAGGGCAGCCCCCATCGGGCCCGGCACCACCAGCCGCACCACCACGGCGCCGCCGACATGCCACCACCACGACTAGCCCCACCACCACGGCGAAGCCGAAGAGGATGCCCCAGCACCGCCGGAGCTCGACAGCACACCACCGCCACATCCACCACCAACCCGCCCCTCGCCGACCGCCAAGCCATACCACCAATCGCCGACCCGCACCACCACTACGAAGCTGCAGACACACCCCACCACCAAGCCACAGAACCACCATCCTGCAGCAGCACCTCCACCCCAATCGCCGCCGCAGCACCACAGCACAACGGCAGCACCACCACACCGCCCAGCCGCAACACCACCACACCAGAGCCGCTGCACCACCGCACGAGTCACCGACCGCCGCCACCTTGCGACCCGTGCTGCACAACCTCGCCACCAAGCCTCCCGTGAGCGAACATGGGCCGGCCATCGACGCCACCACTGCTCCAACCGCGCTCCCTCCACCAAGCCGCCGCAGGCCGTCAACTGCCGTCACCACCGCCGCCAAGCCGCTGGGGGTCGGATCCGGCCACCTGGGCACCGGATCCGGGGCCCCGACGCGCGCCACGCCGGCCGCCGCGACCCGCCCGGCCGCGGGCGCCGCCCGCCTCGAGCCAAGGGGCCCGTCGGGCGCGGACGTACCTGGCCCTAAGCCGCCGGATCCGCCACCCCCTTCGCCGGATCCGGCCAAGGGGGCCGTGGATTCGCGCTCCAGATGCCAAGGAACGCCGCCAACGCCGACGACCGCCGCCAGCCATTGACCTTGCGCCCTCCCCCCACACGAAGAGCAGCCAGGCCAAACCGGAGAAGAACACCCCGCCGCCGCCGTCCCGGGGAGCCGCACGGGCTTCCCGGCGGCGCCCTCAGGCGGCGGCGAGGGGAGGGGAAGAGGGTGGGGGGGCGGCGCTGGGCGGCGGCTAGGGTGCCGCCCGAGTCGCCCGTGGAGGGGGGCGACGCGGGGGCTCTGCTTTCCCCCACAGCGCGTCCTGAAAGATTAATCTTTTGGAAACTGAAGGAGCTTATTGGAAGACGGTGTTCACTTTGTACAGACTTTAGAAAAACAGTCCCAGCTACTAGTAGCTAACAAGTTATTTTAATCAACCATGTGCCTATGGGATTTGATGTTACAATAATCATATCTCATGATTTTGTCAAGCGGCGAACTTTGATTCATGAGGTCAAGTATTGCACGTTTACGTTAGATAAACTAAAGGGTGACATAGAATATCTTTATGCTGAACTATTTGCGGATTAAAAGATATAACGTGGTTTTCGTTCACTGATGACGAACTTGGTGAAGTAAAAGCTTGAAGTGCTTACTATAGCTTTGTTGTCTTGTCCATATCATGGTATTCTTTTGTGACCAACGTTTGAAAATTAAAAAATCAATGCTTTTGTTGTCTGATTTACTCTACTGATCACGGTGGCAAACTCCCATGATGCTTAACTTTTTGTGATAAATATCGATACGACTGTCCTATCTATGGACTGGATTTCTCTGCTTTGCTGTAGGACTTTGAATTCAAACACGGATTAAAGTAAAGAGTCTTATTTTAAGCACTTATTTGATTATGTTTCTACTATTTTTGTTTTTCAATTCAATGTCAACTCCAAGATTGCCGTGAATCTTTGAGACATGCGGTCAGTAAAGATCGAACAGGTTGTGGTGAGGTGCTGATTGCTGATGCATGCATGTGAGCTTGTGTTTGTGTTGATCTATTCCCGTCGTCGGCTTCAACTGTGTTTGAAAAACTACTGAATTCACAGAAGAAGAAAAAAAAAACTCCAACAAGTAGAAGACTTTCGGTCTTCCTTCTGTCAACGACATGGATTAAGATTTCTGATATAAGATGACTGAACTGATGTCTTAATAAGCATTTGTTCAACAACACTTTTTTGTCCACCGTTCCTTTTACCGACCGTTGACGAGCGTAATTAAACCAGCTTCGTATAATGCCTGTATATATATTAATAAATATTTGCTTCTTATTTCGTGTCACATTGCATTGGCATTCATCAATCAGCATGGTGTATGAAGCTGAAAGTTTTTTTTTCTTCTGTTAGAAAGTGTCCATACATGTGAGTATATATGTTCCAGCTGCATTTCGTTGAGTGTCGGACTGAAAGGGAGTACCGTACCTAATCCGTAACGCAACGAGCACATAATTTAACGTGCAGCCAGGGCCTTTTGTTTAGATTAACTGGAAAATGATATCAAAATGATGTGAACATTAAACCGGCGGGACACAATATAGGGTGTCGCTGTCGTCTGAGTCTGAAACCGAGGGCCCTGTTTGTGTTTGCCGACCAGCTCTAGCGACAGGCCACTTGTTTGACAATAGTATAAAGATCAAAATTTAGTGTCACATCACATTGTAATGTCGTCCTTTATATTTCGTGGACGGAAATTCCTCCCGCAGGCAGGGAGACAAACGATTGTATTGTATTGTGTGTGTATATATACACAGTGGGCAGTGGCATTATCTGTTACGCTAATTGCAGACGACGATACTCTTCCGAGCGGGAAGACGAACGAGAAATAAAGCAACGTAAGGCGTAACAATACAGCGGGTTGACAGACATGCATCCTGTGGATCGGATGAAGCAAACGGAGGGCGGCGGCGGACACCCACCGTAACACCGGCGGCCGGCGGCCGGCGGCATTAATAGGTTTGGTCCGGCAGTCGGCTGCGGCAGAGGCCTCGGGGGAGGCTCGAACTGGGACAGAGGCCGCTCTGGGAGGATTGAGTGCTACAGTGGGTCTTGCTTTCTTAACCTCGAGGTACCCTCGGAAGCTTCCGCGTTGCTGGCGCTTTCACGGCAGGTGGACCCAGTTGTCGGGGACAGGGAGCGCACATATGGCGTGTCAGCGGTGGCGGACACTGCCGTGGGGATGAAGGCGCCGGTCATGTTTCGTCACCTGTGACGCACGCCGTCTCTAGATGGCCATCACGGGACGTCGCTGTCCTACTACTCAATCCATTATTCATAATATCATTATTAATTACTCCTGTGGAGCAGGTGTGAGATCTTTTCCTGAGCAACTTGCTACCGCCTTGCGTTGCAGGCTAGCAGATCGGAGAGTCACATCGTTATCCACCCGGAGATAACCAGGATGAATTAATAACGTCATTAGCCAACCATGTAATCGTACATGCATCCTTTATAACTTCCTGAGATACATTTTCCTTCACAAGATACTCCGTACTCCATCTGTTCTAAATTATAACATTCCAAGAACCTTAAACAGTCAAATCTTTTCGAATATGACCAAATTTACATGAATTAATATTTATGATGCCATTTAAGTATCATTAGATTGCTTTTACTTATATTTTCATTACACATTTATTCAATGTAATAAATTATTATAGTTTTTCTTTATAATTTTGACTTAAATTCTTTAATATTCTTGAAATAACTTATAGTTTGGAACAGAGAGTACTATAAGGTATTATCAAGATCAGTAGTTTTTTTAGAGTACACTCAGTACCCACAAGATCTATCTTTGTGGCTTACCACCTTACCTACTACTCCTCTCGCTTCAAAATAAGCGTCGCTCTTTTCGAGAAAATTACCGATTATATATTAAAATATATTAATATTTATCTTTAAGTGATTAGTATTATTGAAAAGATCTTTAAGTCTACTTTTTAATAAAATTCTCTAGAGGTATAAATATTACATATATTTTTCTATAAATTGAGTTAAACTTGTGACACAAAAACCCAAAATAATACTTATTTTAAAACAGATGGAGTATATATTATGGCTGCAGCCTGCAGAGCATCCATGGCATGAGTTGACATGCTAAAAATTTAAAACTCCCACGACGCCACGCCACCACACACGAACGCACGTATGCATGCACCTGTGTTACTACTTTTTTGTTTTCTGTTTTCTCGCGCGCTGTTTCCGTCGGATTACCTGATGAACCTGTCCAGATGCATTGTCCTAGTCTCCTAGAATGTGCTAGCCGCCCTTGTACTAGGGGAAAAAACTAGCATAGTTGTTGTTACTAAAATCAAGTTAGTTGTGCAACTACAACCAGAATTTTCTATGGACTTATGGCGTGACATCTCACATGCAAATGAAGGTTTTAGACGGACGGAAGACGACAAGCACATGGGCTGCGCCGCACTCTGCATTTGCGTTGTGCAGCTTGTGCTCAGGAGAAATGATGCATCAATAGATTCTTGGCATGTGGCAATCTTTGCTAAGAAATAAATATCTAAACTCTAAAAGCCTTACTCAAGTGACAGCCAAACCCAATGACTCTCATTTTTGGAGGCCTCATGCAGGTCAAACATGAGGTACTAGTTAATGGTTCCTTCAATATCAAGTATGGAACTAATACTAGATTTTGGGATGATATATGGGTAGGCAATACGCCATTGAAAGTTAAGTATCCATCCTTATTTAATATAGTACGAGACCCACATGCAACGGTCTCAAAAGTGATGAATACCAGACCCATAAACATTTCTTTTAGAAGGGCTGGTGAATAATAAACTTTCGAATGGCGAGCTTAGTAGCACAAATCTCCAATGTTCAATTGGTGGCGTAAACTGATTATTTTCGTTGGACTTTAACCAAATGCGGGTTATTTTCAGTCCGTTCCATGTATCATTATCCGATAAATACACGCCCACCATTTCGTCATAGGATGATTTGGAGGTTAAAAATACCTCTAAAAATCAAAATCTTTCTTTGGTTCTTACAAAAGGGTGTCGTTTTAACTAAAGACAACCTTGCTAAGAAAAATTGGAAAGGGAGTCGAATTGTATTTGCTGCAATGGGAATGAAAATATTCAATATTTATTCCTGGATTGCCCCCTTGCCAAAATGATTTGGAGGATTATCTTCTTTGCTACTAAGCTAACCCCACCTAGGTCAATCGACCACATGTTTGGAAGTTGGCTTACTAATCGGCATAAAAAAGATAAGAAAATTGATTTGGGTGGGGGTGGCTGCAATGTGTTGGGCTATCTCGGAGATGTCGTAATGATGTTATCTTTAATCAAATGAAATATAACTCTATTATGCAGGTCATCTTCGAGGAGCATACCTGGTTGCGCTCGTGGGCACAAATGCTAAGCGTGATGGGACACCAAGGACGCACTCTCCACGATGAGCAAGAAGTTAGAAGTTATTGCTCTAGAGATATCCAATAAAGGATGGAAACATTTTTATTGTTTGATTTAGCGTCCGGGTCATTCTATAAGACCTTGGCCTTTTCACTTTGTTTACTTTGAAAATCTTGTTGTGGCAGAACCTCCTAAGTAATGTGGCCCACATGCACTAATCCTCGTCTTAACAGACCTCGATTACTATGCATGTGTTCCACACGACTTATGAAGCCCGTCGATGTTCTTAACGAACACCGATTGAACCACTTTTTACACTCATACCCGGGATCAACAATGGAGTAACCACAACATTACAACATTTGTTACAAAAATATATATATATATATCGAGTGCGGAAGAATGATAACATTAAAAAGTTTACAAAATATGAATAAGTCAACTTTTACAAACTTAACTTAAATGTGGAAGTAGAGTAGAGCTACGAGAAGACAACTTAGGTAAGACACCTAAGTCGTGAGAGGCAACCAAATCATGTCGAGCCCGGCGACACAACCATGGTTAGGAGCAACCGTCGGCACACCGCAAATGGGGTAGAACAAACCCGAGTACATGAAGGTACTCCGCAAGACTTATCCGACTAAAAGTAAAAGACTCTCAAGGATATCTTTGGCCTTTTGAGTAGTTGAGCTAGAAAAGGGAAGTTTTGCGAGAAAAGCATTACTAATCTTGAAACCTTACTTTCAATGTTTTAAACAGGATGTTCTTCTCGATTCCACGAGTCACCAAGAACCAATTCTTTCATATTTCTCTTGAATGCTACGATGCGAGGTGCGAGGATCAAGTCTCCTTATACGTGGAGCAAACGACGGTTCGGCGATTTTACTCGGTGAGGATCCCTAAACACACGATATAAGTGGGACTCTAACCCACAATTATATCAACAATACCGTCGGACATTCTAGAACTAGGCTCGGCTTCCGCGCCACCCGAGAGTACACTTACACCTCCAATCCGGGGACACGGCCCACGAGGGTATTGTACTCCCGCCATCTCGCCACTCCCAAGTGCACGGGCTCACCGTACTAGTCCTTAGATTATCCTAGGGTAAAGCTTTTCCGTAGATATGTGAGTAGTTGTAAAGTCTTGATCCAAGGGCCAACAACGGTACGGTCCTTAATCGACACAGTCGGAAACACTACATCAAGACTCCATTCCCGATGCAAGTTACCCGACCGGACTCAATTTCTTATAACCAAATTCTTATGCCCTCGTGACCCATCTTTAGGTCTAGAGAAGCAAGATACAATGGTAAATCATGATCAAAGATTAATGCCTACAACTTCTACCGAAGTCTAAGCATGACTAAGCATCGGAAGTCGACCTACACATACTAGTGGGATATCATGATATAAAGTAGATCAAGGATGTTATGCGGCAACAGTTTCAATCAACTCCTATTACTTAATGCACATTACACTAGACTTAAAGTGTAATAAAGATTTGCAAAAATAGAAGTAGGTTGCATGCTCGGGGCTTGCTGCGTTGCGATGAAGTTAGAATCCCATTGTCGAGTTGACACCAACACCATGGATGACACCTTCTCGAGTACCCTTGTCGGACGACATCTTTCCGAACGTCGATCAACACAATCCACCTCACTCTCGAAACAACTACACGTAATTAATGAAGCGTGCTTTAGTATGATGAACTCATGGCATGATGCATTATGATGCTTTAACGATGACTTAACAAGAATCGATAAACTTGAGTACAACTCTCCTTCGCGATAAAGTTGCAAGCCAACAAAGCTAACTTAACGAAAATCCCTAGGGTTACACGGTGAAACTACTCTAGTTAAAATAACCAATGAGATCAAGATAATTCATACAAAAATACATCGTCTAAACCCTAATGACTTGATCAAGAGAGCACAAACAACTAATTAAAGTGCCAAAGGCCATTAAGGTCAATGACCTAAGGTCTTCAATCAATCTCAAAAACACTCAAACCCTAAGTCATTAAGAACTAAATAAACAATTAAAGATCTATTAAAAACTAAATATAAAATAAAGACAAAATAAAAAGTTATCAAATAAATCTCAAAAATTAAACTTAAGCCCCTCATGACTGAGAAGGCTACAAAATAATTTTCAAGATTTTTGAAACAATAAATAAATAACTAAAAATAAAGGAAAGAGCATTTTTCAATTAAAAGGGCTAATTTTAAAACATAGTAAAAGCACTCAAAATAGGCATAAAATATTTTTCCTAGATCAAGCACATGACAGAGAGCACACTCATAAATTTTCATAATTTTTGGAGCCCTAAATATTTTCCTATGAAAATAACAAATTACATCACTATTCATCAAAACGAGAAAAAAGAATAAAACAATTTTTTAAAAGAAAAACACCCCACCGGGCCGCGCGCGGACTCGGCCCAAAGACCGTTGGGGTCCGGCCCATGAGCGAGCAGGCCGGCCTCACATGGCCAGGCCGACGGCGGCGGGGAGCTCGCCGGCGATTCCTCGCCGGCGGCGAGGTCCTAGGCGGCGAGGCCTAGCCCTACGTGACCTACTCGACGAGGCGCACCTCCTGGGCCATCTAATGGGACGGCTGACGCAACGGCGCACACTCGCCGGCGGCCATGGCGGAGCGGCGGTGCGACGACGCGGCGGTGGAGCTCGTCGGAGCTTCTCCGGCGGCTTTAGCGCGCGCGCGGGGTGCGGTGAGGCGCTACGGACGCGATGCGCGAGCCAAAGGACGCAGCGCGAGGCCCTATCGGCCTCGGCCTTGGACGCGGCTGCGGCGGCAACGGCGAGCGGCGGCGACGCGACGGCGGCCGGGCGCTACGGTGATCTAGGGGCCAAGCAGAGGACACGAGCGTGACCAAGAGCTCACCCTGGTGACGATGCGCTTGAAGATGGAGAGGATGGACGGTCGGAGATGGGAGCTTGGCGGCGGCGGAAATGGCGTCGGCGGCGAACCCGATGGCAAGGGCGGCGTTCCGGCAGTTCCTGTCCACCAAACTGAGCATCAAGGAGCGCATCATGTGCCGGCGATCAAGGCGAACATGGTGGCGAGAGGAATTGGAAAATGGAGCAACGGTGACGACCTACGACGATGGCGAATCACGACGGCTCGGCGACCGACCGCGAGGAAGAAGGTGGGCGTGCGGCGATTCTAGCGGGAGCAAGACGCCACGATCAAGCTCAACGGACTCGCGAGGACGAGGCGGTTGCAGCGGTGGTAATTTCTTGGGCGGAAGCGACGCAACGGCGACGGCGTGCGGAGGCGGAGCTCGAGCGCGGCAATGGCGAGCGGCGGCCGAGGCGAAGGGATAAGGAGGAGGAGGGAGTGGTTGGCCGGCCGGGGTTTAAGGCGGGGGACGGCGGGGAACGGCGACACGCGGCGGAGAAGCTTCTCGCCGGCCGTGCGCCCGGCGGCCGGGCGGCGACCGAGCGGCATGGCGCCGCGCGACGAGGAGCGGGGAGGGAAAAAGCGATGATGACGTCGGCAATAGTACCAGCGGAGGAAATTTGCAAATTACTCCAGATTTCTGAACTAAAGTTGAAAAATTCCAAAAAGCAACCCTAGCTAATTTTCCATTCTCTACAACTTTCTCAACTGGCACATTTTCAAATTTTGAAAGGAAAATTGAATTTGAATCAAATTTTGAAAAGGGGACAAAAACCCTAGAATGAAATATATGAAATTACTTTGGATTTTTCTAAAGAACTTGAAAAACTCCAAAACTATGGAATGCTCAACTTTTCAAACTACACATTTTCTCCAAAAAGAGTTTTTCCAAAATATGCATAGTTTTTGAATTATGATTTGAAATTCAAAAGGGGACAACTGTCGGAAAACCGTATTTTCAAATTTATTTGAAATTCTTTTTGGAAACTTGAAAAAC
This sequence comes from Themeda triandra, assembly GCA_018135685.1. Taxonomy (NCBI): domain Eukaryota; kingdom Viridiplantae; phylum Streptophyta; class Magnoliopsida; order Poales; family Poaceae; genus Themeda; species Themeda triandra. The sequence goes on from JAENPR010000257.1 coordinate 224,912, forward strand.
TTTGAACACCAACATTGAAGCTCTCATCAAGACCCACAATATTGCTTTTTGACCAACCCCAAATTCTTTGTTGATTTCGAAATAGAGAAAAGGGGGTAAATCGGGTTTTCGGGAAAACGGGGTTTTTGAAATGAATTGGAGCTCGATTAAATTTCTACACTAACTAATCGGTCATTAGCAATCACAAGCATCATTTCATATGTAAAACAAAGCATCACATCAAAAATAATATTAAAACATGAATGCATTAATGCCATGATGCTCGATGATTAGGCCTTAACAAAACTTCTTAAACGGGTTTTAGTTGCAATTAACATCTAGGATGTTACATCCTTTCCCCCTTAAAGAAATCTCGTCCGAGATTTTGGAGCAACAAAATCCCGTGGGGTAAGTAATGGAAAAGGAAATGTGTCAAGCAAATCAACTTGACTGAAGTTCATAGATCATCAAGGTTCGATTCGAGAGTTACAACCATGAGATAAAAGTGGTTACAACTGACAAGGTATTTAGAGTTTCAAGGGAGTTTCAGTAGTAATTCCTAAGATAAGTTCAAAGAGTAGGGTACATTGTCATGAGACTATAATGGCTCATGCCCGCAAACATTGATACCTGCGCGCACCCAGCGGCAACTTGTGTGCCCGGGTCACACAAGAGACCCTAGGTTCCGTCGCGGCACCAGGGTTACGGAACACGGCACCACTATAGGGCACAACAAAGAAGTAACCCACATTTTGAAACATTGATACAAGATGCGAGATCGGAAGTCGGTCACAACCACAAGGTTTCTTTAGGATTCAAAGAACAACTTTGAATCCCTATGGAGTGTCGAATGATCGATAGCACATTAAGTGTGAACCATAATGGTTCGGGAGCACCGACTATGATACCGGTGCACGACTTGGCGAAAACTCATGTGGTCGCGAATCACGGGAGATTCCGGTTGACACGGCACCATAGTTACGGTCGAGACACCACTACAGAATACAATCAATATGACTCTTGGCCAACAAAGTCGAGATATCAAGGTCAAGAAATTAGAATGTGCAAACAAGGATCGCACTGCGCCCAAGAGGAGCATGATCGTTGACCGGATAACGACGAACACTCGGGTTCGGCGATGTTTCCAAGTCATAAGTCATGATACCCTAGAAGACATATCCATAGCGATATACAAGTGAGATATATGTCGTCAAACGACATCAAGGAGATAGCACAGGTCAGAGTTGAAAGGAATCAAAGTATGACACATACTCAGCAAAAGAATTAAGGATTCACACTAGTTTCGGTTTTCAAGGTAATAGTGTACTTGAGCATATTCCACGAATCCCAAGGATCGAAACTTATGGAGTACGGGATTATTAACAGTGACAAAAACCTGGTATAAGACGAGATTCAAAGCAATGGAACAATTATAAAGGATATAACCTGTCCTTCAAACATAAGGAGGGAATTGTAAGCACCACCATAGAACACATCATAATGACTTTCGACAAACATTTGTCGGATATGATGGTCAAGAGATTAGCATGTTCAAAGAATGTGAACACACTAATTGTGAACTATAAGGTTTCATGATCATAGACCCCGACATTAGTGAACGCCACCGGTATTTCCTTATGGTCACGAACCATAGGAGACCCCGGAGTTTCGTCGCTATTTCCGGTCATAGACCACTTTGTACCTTTAAAGAACACAATCATAGTGATATGAGGGTAAAACATACGTCTTAAATGACATCAAGAAGATAGCATGTGTCGGAGTTGAAAAGAATCAAGGCATGGCACATACTCAACAAAAGAATCAAGAATTTGTACCAGGTTTCATCTTTAAGATAATGATGTATATCAAGGTATATTCCACAAATTCTCAAAGATCGAAATTTATGAAATAAAAGATTCAATTGATAAACAATCCGGTACATGGCGAGATTTAACAATAGAACAATCATAAAGGAATATAACCATTCCAACCTTAAGGGGTCTTTTAACTTCCAAAAGATTTTCATATGATATGCTCGTCCTATACGTCCTCACAATGTTAGAAAACTTCAACTTCACCAAGTTAGTGAATTAGAGGGCTTGTTAGACGAACTTGTTTAAAGACACTTCAGCGAAGCTTTTGTTGAGGAAGTTGACTTCCATGTTGACCATTTGAAGAAGTATGAGAAACTTCCCAAAGTCTTTCAGCGGGAAAGAAAATAGATAAGGATCCATTTTTAATTTGTTAAATTCAAAAACTTTTATATTGTAAAATCATTTTGAAGTTTTCAAATGTAATGTTGTAGCCGATCCAAAGTATGAGCTCGATACCAAGCGTGGCAGAACCTCCTAAGTAATGTGGCCCACATGCACTAATCCTCGTCTTAACGGACCTCGACATTACTATGCATGTGTTCCACACGACTTATGAAGCCCTGTCGATGTTCTTAACGAACACCGATTGAACCACTTTTTACACTCATACCGGGATCAACAATGGAGTAACCACAACATTACAACATTTGTTACAAAAATATATATATATATATATATCGAGTGCGGAAGAATGATAACATTAAAAAGTTTACAAAATATGAATAAGTCAACTTTTACAAACTTAACTTAAATGTGGAAGTAGAGTAGAGCTACGAGGAAGACAACTTAGGTAAGACACCTAAGTCGTGAGAGGCAACCAAATCATGTCGAGCCCCGGCGACACAACCATGGTTAGGAGCAACTCGTCGGCACGCAATGGGGTAGAACAAACCCCGAGTACATGAAGGTACTCCGCAAGACTTACCCGACTAAAAGTAAAAGACTCTCAAGGATATTGGCCTTTTGAGTAGTTGAGCTAGAAAAGGGAAGTTTTGCGTAAAAGCATTACTAATCTTGAAACCTTACTTTCAATGTTTTAAACGGGAAAAAAAGCATCAACTTCTATTATATCTATTAAAGCTAGATTAGCACCTATTCTATTTCCGACAATCAAATTAAGCATTACACTTGAGATTATCTTTCCAAATTTGCCTTCTTCTCGATTCCACGAGTCACCAAGAACCAATTCTTTCATATTTCTCTTGAATGCTACGATGCGGGTGCGAGGATCAAGTCTCCTTATACGTGGAGCAAACGACGGTTCAAGCGATTTTACTCACCGAGGATCCCTAAACACACGATATAAGTGGGACTCTAACCCACAATTATATCAACAATACCGTCGGACATTCTAGAACTAGGCTCGGCTTCCGCGCCACCCGAGAGTACACTTACACCTCCAATCCAGGGACACGGCCCACGAGGGTATTGTACTCCCGCCATCTCGCCACTCCCCGGTGCACGGGCTCACCGTACTAGTCCTTAGATTATCCTAGGGTAAAGCTTTTCCGTAGATATGTGAGTAGTTGTAAAGTCTTGATCCAAGGGCCAACAACGGTACGGTCCTTAATCGACACGATCGGAAACACTACATCAAGACTCCATTCCCGATGCAAGTTACCCGATAGGACTCAATTTCTTATAACCAAATTCTTATGCCCTCGTGACCCATCTTTAGGTCTAGAGAAGCAAGATACAATGGTAAATCATGATCAAAGATTAACAGCCTACAACTTCTACCGAAGTCTAAGCATGACTAAGCATCGGAAGTCGACCTACACATACTAGTGGGATATCATGATATAAAGTAGATCAAGGATGTTATGCGGCAACAGTTTCAATCAACTCCTATTACTTAATGCACATTACACTAGACTTAAAGTGTAATAAAGATTTGCAAAAATAGAAGTAGGTTGCATGCTCCGGGGCTTGCCTGCGTTGCAGTGAAGTTAGAATCCCATTGTCAGAGTTGACACCAACACCATGGATGACACCTTCTCGAGTACCCTTTGTCGGACGACATCTTTCCGAACGTCGATCAACACAATCCACCTCACTCTCGAAACAACTACACGTAATTAATGAAGCGTGCTTTAGTATGATGAACTCATGGCATGATGCATTATGATGCTTTAACGATGACTTAACAAGAATCGATAAACTTGAGTACAACTCTCCTTCGCGATAAAGTTGCAAGCCAACAAAGCTAACTTAACGAAAATCCCTAGGGTTACACGGTGAAACTACTCTAGTTAAAATAACCAATGAGATCAAGATAATTCATACAAGAATACATCGTCTAAACCCTAATGACTTGATCAAGAGAGCACAAACAACTAATTAAAGTGCCAAAGGCCATTAAGGTCAATGACCTAAGGTCTTCAATCAATCTCAAAAACACTCAAACCCTAAGTCATTAAGAACTAAATAAACAATTAAAGATCTATTAAAAACTAAATATAAAATAAAGACAAAATAAAAAGTTATCAAATAAATCTCAAAAATTAAACTTAAGCCCCTCATGACCTGAGAAGGCTACAAAATAATTTTCAAGATTTTTGAAACAATAAATAAATAACTAAAAATAAAGGAAAGAGCATTTTTCAATTAAAAGGGCTAATTTTAAAACATAGTAAAAGCACTCAAAATAGGCATAAAATATTTTTCCTAGATCAAGCACATGACAGAGAGCACACTCATAAATTTTCATAATTTTTGGAGCCCTAAATATTTTCCTATGAAAATAACAAATTACATCACTATTCATCAAAACGAGAAAAGAATAAAACAATTTTTTAAAAGAAAAACACCCCACCGGGCCGAAAGCGCGGACTCGGCCCAAGACCGTTGGGGTCCGGCCCATGAGCGAGCAGGCCGGCCTCACATGGCCGAGCCGACGGCGGCGGGGAGCTCGCCGGCGATTCCCGCCGGCGGCGAGGTCCTAGCGGCGGCCTAGCCCTACGTGACCTACTCGACGAGGCGCACCTCCCGGGCCATCTAATGGGACGGGCGACGCAACGGCGCACACTCGCCGGCGGCCATGGCGGGCGGCGGTGCGACGACGCGGGGCGGTGGAGCTCGTCGGAGCTTCTCCGGCGGAAGCGCGCGGGGCGGGTGCGGTGGCGCTACGGGCGCGTGCGCGAGCCAAAGGACGTTAGCGCGAGGCCCTATCGGCCTCGGCCTTGGACGCGCGGCTGCGGCGGCAACGGCGAGCGGCGGCGACGCGACGGCGGCCGGGCGCTACGGTGATCTAGGGGCCAAGCGAGGACACGAGCGTGACCAAGAGCTCGCCTGGTGACGATGCGCTTGAAGATGGAGAGGATGGACGGTCGGAGATGGGAGCTTGGCGGCGGCGGAAATGGCGTCGGCGGCGAACCCGATGGCAAGGGCGGCGTTCCGGCGGTTCCGTCCACCAACCGAGCATCAAGGAGCGCATCATGTGCCGGCGATCAAGGCGAACATGGTGGCGAGAGGAATTGGAAAATGGAGCAACGGTGACGACCTACGACGATGGCGAATCACGACGGCTCGGCGACCGACCGCGAGGAAGAAGGTGGGCGTGCGGCGATTCTAGCGGGAGCAAGACGCCACGATCAAGCTCAACGGACTCGCGAGGACGAGGCGGTTGCAGCGGTGGTAATTTCTTGGGCGGAAGCGACGCAACGGCGACGGCGTGCGGAGGCGGAGCTCGAGCGCGGCAATGGCGAGCGGCGGCCGAGGCGAAGGGATAAGGAGGAGGAGGGGGAGTGGTTGGCCGGCCGGGGTTTAAGGCGCTGGGACGGCTGAGGGAACGGCGACACGCGGCGGAGAAGCTTCTCGCGCGGCCGTGCGCTGGCGGCCGGCGGCGACCGAGCGGCATGGCGCCGGCGACGAGGAGCAGGGAGGGGAAAAAGCGATGATGACGTCAGCAATAGTACCAGCAGAGGAAATTTGCAAATTACTCCAGATTTCTGAACTAAAGTTGAAAAATTCCAAAAAGCAACCCTAGCTAATTTTCCATTCTCTACAACTTTCTCAACTGGCACATTTTCAAATTTTGAAAGGAAAATTGAATTTGAATCAAATTTTGAAAAGGGGACAAAAACCCTAGAATGAAATATATGAAATTACTTTGGATTTTTCTAAAGAACTTGAAAAACTCCAAAACTATGGAATGCTCAACTTTTCAAACTACACATTTTCTCCAAAAAGAGTTTTTCCAAAATATGCATAGTTTTTGAATTATGATTTGAAATTCAAAAGGGGACAATTGTCGGAAAACCGTATTTTCAAATTTATTTGAAATTCTTTTTGGAAACTTGAAAAACTTTGAACACCAACATTGAAGCTCTCATCAAGACCCACAATATTGCTTTTTGGACCAACCCCAAATTCTTTGTTGATTTCGAAATAGAGAAAAGGGGGTAAATCGGGGTTTTCGGGAAAACGGGGTTTTTGAAACGATTGGAGCTCGATTAAATTTCTACACTAACTAATCGGTCATTAGCAATCACAAGCATCATTTCATATGTAAAACAAAGCATCACATCAAAAATAATATTAAAACATGAATGCATTAATGCCATGATGCTCGATGATTAGGCCTTAACAAAACTTCTTAAACAGGTTTTAGTTGCAATTAACATCTAGGATGTTACATCCTTTCCCCCTTAAAGAAATCTCGTCCCGAGATTTTGGAGCAACAAAATCCCGTGGGGTAAGTAATGGAAAAGGAAATGTGTCAAGCAAATCAACTTGATCGAAGTTCATAGATCATCAAGGTTCGATTCGAGAGTTACAACCATGAGATAAAAGTGGTTACAACCGACAAGGTATTTAGAGTTTCAAGGAAGTTTCAAGTAGTAATTCCTAAGATAAGTTCAAAGAGTAGGGTACATTGTCATGAGACTATAATGGCTCATGCCCGCAAACATTGATACTGCGCGCGCACCGGCGGCAACTTGTGTGCCCGGGTCACACAAGAGACCCTAGGTTCCGTCGCGGCACCGTGGTTACGGAACACGGCACCACTATAGGGCACAACAACGGTAACCCACATTTTGAAACATTGATACAAGAATGCGAGATCGAAGTCGGTCACAACCACAAGGTTTCTTTAGGATTCAAAGAACAACTTTGAATCCCTATGGAGTGTCGAATGATCGATAGCACATTAAGTGTGAACCATAATGGTTCAGAGCACCGACTATGATACCGGTGCACGACTTGGCGAAAACTCATGTGGTCGCGAATCACGGGAGATTCCAAAGTTGACACGGCACCATAGTTACGGTCGAGACACCACTACAGAATACAATCAATATGACTCTTGGCCAACAAAGTCGATATCAAGGTCAAGAAATTAGAATGTGCAAACAAGGATCGCACCCAAGAGGAGCATGATCGTTGACCGGATAACGACGAACACTCGGGTTCGGCGATGTTTCCAAGTCATAAGTCATGATACCCTAGAAGACATATCCATAGCGATATACAAGTGAGATATATGTCGTCAAACGACATCAAGGAGATAGCACAGGTCAGAGTTGAAAGGAATCAAAGTATGACACATACTCAACAAAAGAATTAAGGATTCACACTAGTTTCAGTTTTCAAGGTAATAGTGTACTTCAGAGCATATTCCACAGAATCCCAAGGATCAGAAACTTATGGAGTACGGGATTATTAACAGTGACAAAAACCTGGTATAAGACGAGATTCAAAGCAATGGAACAATTATAAAGGATATAACTGTCCTTCAAACATAAGGAGGAATTGTAAGCACCACCATAGAACACATCATAATGACTTTCGACAAACATTTGTCGGATATGATGGTCAAGAGATTAGCATGTTCAAAGAATGTGAACACACTAATTGTGAACTATAAGGTTTCATGATCATAGACCCCGACATTAGTGAACGCCCAGCAAGTATTTCCTTATGGTCACGAACCATAGGAGACCCGGGTTTCGTCGCTATTTCCCGGTCATAGACCACTGTACCTTTAAAGAACACAATCATAGTGATATGAGGGTAAAACATACGTCTTAAATGACATCAAGAAGATAGCATGTGTCGGAGTTGAAAAGAATCAAGGCATGGCACATACTCAACAAAAGAATCAAGAATTTGTACCAGGTTTCATCTTTAAGATAATGATGTATATCAAGGTATATTCCACAAATTCTCAAAGATCAAATTTATGAAATAAAAGATTCAATTGATAAACAATCCTGGTACATGGCGAGATTTAACAATAGAACAATCATAAAGGAATATAACCATTCCAACCTTAAGGGGGTCTTTTAACTTCCAAAAGATTTTCATATGATATGCTCGTCCTATACGTCCTCACAATGTTAGAAAACTTCAACTTCACCAAGTTAGTGAATTAGAGGGCTTGTTAGACGAACTGTTTAAAGACACTTCAGCGAAGCTTTTGTTGAGGAAGTTGACTTCCATGTTGACCATTTGAAGAAGTACCGAGAAACTTCCCAAAGTCTTTCTTGAGGAAAGAAAATAGATAAGGATCCATTTTTAATTTGTTAAATTCAAAAACTTTTATATTGTAAAATCATTTTGAAGTTTTCAAATGTAATGTTGTAGCCGATCCAAAGTATGAGCTCGATACCAATCGTGGCAGAACCTCCTAAGTAATGTGGCCCACATGCACTAATCCTCGTCTTACCGAGACCTCGATTACTATGCATGTGTTCCACACGACTTATGAAGCCACGTCGATGTTCTTAACGAACACCGATTGAACCACTTTTTACACTCATACCCGGGATCAACAATGGAGTAACCACAACATTACAACATTTGTTACAAAAATATATATATATATATATCAGAGTGCGGAAGAATGATAACATTAAAAAGTTTACAAAATATGAATAAGTCAACTTTTACAAACTTAACTTAAATGTGGAAGTAGAGTAGAGCTACAGAAGACAACTTAGGTAAGACACCTAAGTCGTGAGAGGCAACCAAATCATGTCGAGCCCAGCGACACAACCATGGTTAGGAGCAACTGTCAGCACCTGCAACAGGGGTAGAACAAACCCTGAGTACATGAAGGTACTCCGCAAGACTTACCCGACTAAAAGTAAAAGACTCTCAAGGATATGCTGGCCTTTTGAGTAGTTGAGCTAGAAAAGGGAAGTTTTGCAGAAAAGCATTACTAATCTTGAAACCTTACTTTCAATGTTTTAAACAGGAAAAAAAGCATCAACTTCTATTATATCTATTAAAGCTAGATTAGCACCTATTCTATTTCCGACAATCAAATTAAGCATTACACTTGAGATTATCTTTCCATTTGCCTTCTTCTCGATTCCACGAGTCACCAAGAACCAATTCTTTCATATTTCTCTTGAATGCTACGATGCGGGTGCGAGGATCAAGTCTCCTTATACGTGGAGCAAACGACGGTTCAAGCGATTTTACTCGGTGAGGATCCCTAAACACACGATATAAGTGGGACTCTAACCCACAATTATATCAACAATACCGTCGGACATTCTAGAACTAGGCTCGGCTTCGCGCCACCCGAGAGTACACTTACACCTCCAATCCAGGGGGACACGGCCCACGAGGGTATTGTACTCCCGCCATCTCGCCACTCCCGGTGCACGGGCTCACCGTACTAGTCCTTAGATTATCCTAGGGTAAAGCTTTTCCGTAGATATGTGAGTAGTTGTAAAGTCTTGATCCAAGGGCCAACAACGGTACGGTCCTTAATCGACACAGTCGGAAACACTACATCAAGACTCCATTCCCGATGCAAGTTACCCGACCGGACTCAATTTCTTATAACCAAATTCTTATGCCCTCGTGACCCATCTTTAGGTCTAGAGAAGCAAGATACAATGGTAAATCATGATCAAAGATTAACAGCCTACAACTTCTACCGAAGTCTAAGCATGACTAAGCATCGGAAGTCGACCTACACATACTAGTGGGATATCATGATATAAAGTAGATCAAGGATGTTATGCGGCAACAGTTTCAATCAACTCCTATTACTTAATGCACATTACACTAGACTTAAAGTGTAATAAAGATTTGCAAAAATAGAAGTAGGTTGCATGCTCTGGGGCTTGCCTGCGTTGCAGTGAAGTTAGAATCCCATTGTCAGAGTTGACACCAACACCATGGATGACACCTTCTCGAGTACCACTGTCGGACGACATCTTTCCGAACGTCGATCAACACAATCCACCTCACTCTCGAAACAACTACACGTAATTAATGAAGCGTGCTTTAGTATGATGAACTCATGGCATGATGCATTATGATGCTTTAACGATGACTTAACAAGAATCGATAAACTTGAGTACAACTCTCCTTCGCGATAAAGTTGCAAGCCAACAAAGCTAACTTAACGAAAATCCCTAGGGTTACACAGGGTGAAACTACTCTAGTTAAAATAACCAAACAGATCAAGATAATTCATACAAGAATACATCGTCTAAACCCTAATGACTTGATCAAGAGAGCACAAACAACTAATTAAAGTGCCAAAGGCCATTAAGGTCAATGACCTAAGGTCTTCAATCAATCTCAAAAACACTCAAACCCTAAGTCATAAAGAACTAAATAAACAATTAAAGATCTATTAAAAACTAAATATAAAATAAAGACAAAATAAAAAGTTATCAAATAAATCTCAAAAATTAAACTTAAGCCCCTCATGACCCGAGAAGGCTACAAAATAATTTTCAAGATTTTTGAAACAATAAATAAATAACTAAAAATAAAGGAAAGAGCATTTTTCAATTAAAAGGGCTAATTTTAAAACATAGTAAAAGCACTCAAAATAGGCATAAAATATTTTTCCTAGATCAAGCACATGACAGAGAGCACACTCATAAATTTTCATAATTTTTGGAGCCCTAAATATTTTCCTATGAAAATAACAAATTACATCACTATTCATCAAAACAAAAGAATAAAACAATTTTTTAAAAGAAAAACACCCCACCGGGCCGAAACGAGACTCGGCTCGGCCCAAGACCGTTGGGGTCCGGCCCATGAGCGAGCAGCCGGCCTCACATGGCCAGCCGGCCGGCGCGGGGAGCTCGCCGGGCGATTCTCGCCGGCGGCGAGGTCCTAGGCGGCGAGGCCTAGCCCTACGTGACCTACTCGACGAGGCGCACCTCCTGGGCCATCTAATGGGACGGCTGACGCAACGGCGCACACTCGCCGGCGGCCATGGCGGAGCGGCGGTGCGACGACGCGGCGGTGGAGCTCGTCGGAGCTTCTCCGGCGGCTTTAGCGCGCGCGCGGGGTGCGGTGACGCGCTACGGACGCGATGCGCGAGCCAAAGGACGCAGCGCGAGGCCCTATCGGCCTCGGCCTTGGACGCGCTGGGCGGCGGCAACGGCGAGCGCGGCGACGCGACGGCGGCCGGCGCTACGGTGATCTAGGGGCCAAGCAGAGGACACGAGCGTGACCAAGAGCTCACCCCGGTGACGATGCGCTTGAAGATGGAGAGGATGGACGGTCGGAGATGGGAGCTTGGCGGCGGAAATGGCGTCGGCGGCGAACCCGATGGCAAGGCGGCGTTCGGCGGTTCCTCGTCCACCAACCGAGCATCAAGGAGCGCATCATGTGCCGGCAATCAAGGCGAACATGGTGGCGAGAGGAATTGGAAAATGGAGCAACGGTGACGACCTACGACGATGGCGAATCACGATGGCTCGGCGACCGACCGCGAGGAAGAAGGTGGGCGTGCGGCGATTCTAGCGGGAGCAAGACGCCACGATCAAGCTCAACGGACTCGCGAGGACGAGGCGGTTGCAGCGGTGGTAATTTCTTGGGCGGAAGCGACGCAACGGCGACGGCGTGCGGAGGCGGAGCTCGAGCGCGGCAATGGCGAGCGGCGGCCGAGGCGGCGGATAAGGAGGAGGAGGGAGTGGTTGGCCGGCCGGGGTTTAAGGCGCGGGACGGCCGAGGGAACGCGACACGCGGCGGAGAAGCTTCTCGCACGGCCGTGCGCTGGCGGCCGGCGGCGACCGAGCGGCATGGCGCCGGCGACGAGGAGCAGGAGGGAAAAAGCGCGATGACGTCAAGAATAGTACCAGCAAGAGGAAATTTACAAATTACTCCAGATTTCTGAACTAAAGTTGAAAAATTCCAAAAAGCAACCCTAGCTAATTTTCCATTCTCTACAACTTTCTCAACTGGCACATTTTCAAATTTTGAAAGGAAAATTGAATTTGAATCAAATTTTGAAAAGGGGACAAAAACCCTAGAATGAAATATATGAAATTACTTTGGATTTTTCTAAAGAACTTGAAAAACTCCAAAACTATGGAATGCTCAACTTTTCAAACTACACATTTTCTCCAAAAAGAGTTTTTCCAAAATATGCATAGTTTTTGAATTATGATTTGAAATTCAAAAGGGGACAAGCGTCGGAAAACCGTATTTTCAAATTTATTTGAAATTCTTTTGGAAACTTGAAAAACTTTGAACACCAACATTGAAGCTCTCATCAAGACCCACAATATTGCTTTTTGGACCAACCCCAAATTCTTTGTTGATTTCGAAATAGAGAAAAGGGGGTAAATCGGGGTTTTCGGGAAAACGGGGTTTTGAAACGAAATTGGAGCTCGATTAAATTTCTACACTAACTAATCGGTCATTAGCAATCACAAGCATCATTTCATATGTAAAACAAAGCATCACATCAAAAATAATATTAAAACATGAATGCATTAATGCCATGATGCTCGATGATTAGGCCTTAACAAAACTTCTTAAACGGGTTTTAGTTGCAATTAACATCTAGGATGTTACACTTGTAATAATAGGGCATTTGTGTACATCCTCGGATGTAGAGGCCGGATATGCTTATCCATTATTAAAAAAAAATCAATAGATTCTTTGGTCTACGTGTGCCTCCTCGCCAATATTTGGAAATGGGACAACATATAACCAGACAAAATCTCTAATGACTGCTTCAGCAGATCACTCAGCTCGATGCACACCTGGTAATCATAGAGAATTAGCCAAATTAAGCTTTTCCAGGTGCATGCATTTGTCCCTTTTTCCAAATCAATTGGTGGTCGGGATTTAACTCCTGACATATATATATCTTTATAATACTATGTTTGTTTCCAAATTTTTATTTGGATTCAAATACGGATATAATCAGCTACGTAAGATATGATATGAATGAGTATCGACATCGCAAATATGTGATTTGGGTACTAAGATATGGACACAGTATTGGTTGTTGAATATACGAACACGTGTGGACAAATCTAAACTCCTCTAAATAGATTCGACTTAGATATGGTCGAAAAATATACATACCATTTGCACCCTCCACAAGATTCACAACTATAAGTTTGGGTGGGTTCCCGCCATTCATTCACTTCACTGGCTGGCAGGATGACATGACCACCAGGGTTCACTAGGTACTACTCCTTTCAACCAAAATAAGTGTTATTCTCGCTTTAAAAAAAATCAAGTGCTTTTAACTTTGACTAAATATGAAAATGTAGTACTCACTCCGTTCTAAAAGTATAAGTCACTTTGATTTTTTTTGTTCATCCTTTTTACTATGTATTTTGACATATTATTATATTTAGATTCATAGTAAAATGAACGTACCAAAAAAGTCAAAGCAACTTATAATTTGTAATAAAGTTAGTAACATTTATATTATATAATTAGTATTATTAGATATGTAATTAAATATTTTTATATAAACTTATATTTGAAGATACAATTGTTGTTTATATTTTTTACAAATTTAGTTAAGTTTAAGAAACCTGATCGACATGAATACCATAGCGACGCTTTTTTTGGGGGGATGGAGGATATACAAATAATTTAGCGTCAACTTGATCCGTGGGTACAAGAGTTTACTCTAGATGATATACCCAAATATATAAAGGCATTGTCTAGATGATATGCCCAACCTTTCCATATTTGGACATGACTGCAGGCCGGTCTAGAAGGTTATGCTCAGGGAAGACCTGACCATGGACGTGGACTTTGACTAGTTTGCTACATGTCCTCCGTGATTACCGTGAAGGTATGGACTGTCCCAGAGTACCAGAAAAGTTCTATTGCGGTAGAGATTTTTTTAGTTGGGTTTTGGTATAACTAGATTTTTGAGGAAAAAACTGATATTGGGTTCACTAATTTTGGATGAAAAGGGATTTTAGTTTGATCAATATTCACCGAAAGCATCGTCCTTTGGTTTGATCAATATTCAATCGAAGGATAGACGAAAGAAAATTATATATAAAGCAGATGCTTCCGTAGCTACTCGTAACATACATTAGATAGAATAGGTTACTACTTACTACAGTTAACCAGTTAAGGCCGTGGCTTACTAATCAAGTTTCAAACCAGTACCAAACAAGTTAGTCCAATTTTTACTGTTGACTTTATGTGTCACACAGTCACACAAACCGTCCATGCATATAAGTATGATATTCAGGAGAAACCCAACTTCAAGCCAAAACCCACTTCACCAGCAAAACACCCTGTTTGGCACATTAACGTGTGCCACTGTAGTCAAACACCCTGTTCGGCTGGTGGTGCATGCTTCTTAGTTAGATTATTTCAATCTTGATTGGCACATTATATTGCAAAACAAGGTTTCCAATTTGCGAATCCTATGAAACATGATTTTGTGTATTTAGTAGAGATACAAATTGTCATAAAAAATATTTAAGATACATATTCTCTTTCTTGGAGAATTAATTTATGAGATTCTTTGGTTGATAGGTTAAGTTATGATTTTTTTGATAAAAGATACATATGAAAATATTGTTAAAAACTTCAAAAAAAAAGGAAGAATAACTACAACATACGATTGCTAGTACTCCCTCCGTTCCAAAAAATCGGAATGGTTTAGTATCTCAAGTTTGATTAATTATAGATAAAAAATTATTAATATTCATGTTATCAAACAAATATCATTAGATTCCTTATGAAATGTATTTTTTTAATAAATTAATTTGAAGTCATAAATATAAATAGGAAACGGCCTACTTTATTCCAGACGCAACCCGAGAGTTGCTTTCTGGAACGGAGGGAGCACATCGGAAAACTAAAGAAACGAAATCAGACAAAATTACTAGGCGGCCATTTCTTGTTCCTATATGAAAAAAAAAAACCCTGATTCCAAGGATTCATGAGTGAAACGTGTCCCTCCCTACACCTGTTTGGCAGTGATGCACGCTTGGAAGCAGACACTCCAAGCTGCTTATTAACGGGTTTCATTTCATTTTATACAAGGGAAAAGAAAAGCACATTTTTGTCCCATTTCAGCAGCATGTCCAGTGGGGTCCTACTGTCCCACTCGTCCGACTCCGATCCATCCCTTTGCTTTGCAACCTTGCCTACCACCCGTGGGGACACGCCACGAGCGAGAGGGGAGACGGACGCGACTCCTCACAACCCCACAGAGGGGCCCCACACGGCGTCTCCTTCCCGGAACCCCCGTCGCCGCCTCGTCTGACCGGTCAAACCGCACGAGCTTTGACGACCCTCTGCGTCAAAGCCCTGCCTTCCAAGAAGCATCCCGTTTCCCGCACGTTCACATTCTGCCTCTGAACTCCACTGACATTCCGGTCCCCACCTGCTTCCGGCCCCACCTGTAAGTGACGCCATTGCTTACCAAGCGCACCTGCCGGCGCTTTACCGCGCCACTACTACCGACCGCTACATAAACGGCAGCCCAGCCACCGAGCAACCACTCCCGTCCGCCTCTCTCCTTTCCTCGTCTCTCGTGTCTCGTGTCTCATCTGCTCGGCTCTCGTTTCGTCTCCTCCTCTGCTCGGCTGCTCTGCTCGCGCCATGGCGTCGTCGACGGGGAGCTTGGAGCACGGGGGGTTCACGTTCACGCCGCCGCCCTTCATCACCTCGTTCACGGAGCTGCTCTCCGGGGCAGGGGACATGCTAGGAGGAGGAGCCGACCAAGAGCGGTCGCCGAGGGGGCTGTTCCACCGCGGCGCCAGGGGCGGCGTGCCCAAGTTCAAGTCCGCGCAGCCGCCCAGCCTGCCCCTCTCGCCGCCGCCCATGTCGCCGTCCTCCTACTTCGCCATCCCGGCCGGCCTCAGCCCCGCCGAGCTGCTCGACTCGCCCGTCCTGCTCCACTCGTCCTCCAACATCCTCGCGTCCCCCACCACCGGCGCCATCCCCGCGCAGAGGTTCGACTGGAAGCAGGCCGCCGATCTCATCGCGTCTCAGTCCTCTCAGCAAGAGGCTGCCACCGGTGGCTTCAGCGACTTTTCCTTCCACACGGCCACCGCCTCCAACGCCATGTCCATGCCTGAGCACACGATTTCCTTCCCATCCTTCAAGGTACGTACGAATTGCTACCTTAGCTTGTTGCTAATTAAGCAAGTTCTTCCCTTCCGTAGCTGACAGTCTCTCTCAATCTGTGTGTGGTCGTGCAGCAAGAACAGCAGCAGCAAGTCGAAGCTACCAACAAGAGCGCCGTCGTGGCGTCCAGCAACAACAACAAGGCGAGCAGCGGCGGCGGGAACAGCAACGCCAACACCAAGCTAGAGGACGGCTACAACTGGCGCAAGTACGGGCAGAAGCAGGTGAAGGGGAGCGAGAACCCGCGCAGCTACTACAAGTGCACGTACCACAGCTGCTCCATGAAGAAGAAGGTGGAGCGGTCCCTGGCCGACGGCCGCATCACGCAGATCGTCTACAAGGGCGCGCACAACCACCCTAAGCCGCTCTCCACGCGCCGCAACTCCTCCGGCGGCGCCGCGGCGGCGGAGGAGCAGCAGCAGGCCGCTAACTGCGCCCTCTCTGCCGCCGCCGCGGCGGGCTGCGGGCCGGAGCACTCCGGCGCCACCGCCGAGAACTCGTCCGTCACCTTCGGCGACGACGAGGCGGAGAACGGGTCGCAGCGGAGCGACAACGGCGACGAGCCCGACGCCAAGCGCTGGTACACATATTTTCTTGTGCTCATTCACATGTTGATCCGTATCGATTTTCTTGTGTTCGTGGAACTCACATATACATGTGCTTGCTTGATAACGATCAGGAAGCAGGAGGATGGTGAGAACGAGGGCAGCTCCGCCGGCGGCAAGCCGGTGCGCGAGCCCCGGCTGGTGGTGCAGACGCTGAGCGACATCGACATCCTGGACGACGGGTTCCGGTGGCGCAAGTACGGGCAGAAGGTGGTGAAGGGGAACCCGAACCCGCGGAGCTACTACAAGTGCACCACGCCAGGGTGCCCCGTGCGCAAGCACGTGGAGCGCGCGGGCCACGACACGCGCGCCGTGATCACCACGTACGAGGGCAAGCACAACCACGACGTTCCCGTGGGCCGCGGCGCCGCAAGCCGCGCGGCGGCGCCGGCGGTGGCACCGACGAGCTCTTTGATGGCCGGCGGCGCCCAGCTGGGCCATCAGCAGCAGCCGCCCTACACCCTGGAGATGCTGAGCGGCGGAGCATACGGCGGCTACGCGGCCAAGGACGAGCCGCGGGACGACCTGTTCGTCGACTCGCTGCTCTGCTAGTGCGGGGAACGCGGCGGAGTCGGTCCACCAGTCTCGGCGCGCGCGGCGGCGTCTGTAGCCTGCTGTACGTGTACGGCGGGTGTACGTATACTTGCCGTAGCATACACGCTCGCCTTCGCACTCAGATACGTACAGAATACACACAACACGCTGTATACACTGGATCGTACAGTATAGTAGTAGGTGGTTTTAGCTTAGCTAGGAATGGAAATTTGTTGATTCGTTGGAGGCCTTTTTTGCAACGCATACGGTTCTGTCTCTTTCGTAGCGACGGTGCCGCTGCCGCCTGTGTGGAAATTAAGGCCATACGTATATCGATCATATATAGTGAGACAGAGTCAATAAAGCTGAACAAAGATTTTGAGTTATTTTCATCATCTCTTCTATCCAATCGACTACTGCTACTGCAGTGATTGTGAATTACCAAAATACAACGAAGAAGTATATATAGCCCATTACATATGTGAACGATCCGGAACCACTTTTTTCTTTCTTTCTTGATTCTCTCTCTCCCCCAACATTGCTCTCCCCCTTGCATCGATGGAATTCGCAATCCAGTACTACCAAGGGAAACAGAAAAAGAAAAAGATTGTTTGGCCGGCTTTTTGGTGACATGTTGCTACCATGCATTTGGTTTTATACATGTGACGTGAGAGGTGACATGCGCTGCTAGCTCTTTGCGGGCCGAGGAGGCTTGCTCTGCTCATCCTCATCCTTATCGCAATTGAGCAGTGCAATAATCTATCTAATCTTGTACTAGAGTAGTTGCATGGCATCGGGCACATTCGCCGAACCCAGGTGGAGGTGGCACACGTGCCTCAACTTGTGTTTCAAGAAGGCGACGTGCGCATCATGGCGTCTCCTCTCACCTTTTCACAATTCAGAGGCTAGCTGACGATCAATTACGCTAATCAATACGGTACGTCGTGGGGTCCTACAAAATGTGAACACGCAGTTTTTTTGTAAGAAATGAACACGCAGTTTGCGGGTTGATTGATTGCGTTGCCGCCTAACTGAACGCCTTATTATTGTTTTTTTAAATAAAGAACGCCTTATTATTGTTATGTGTAAATAAACATATTTGTATAATTGTATGTGGGGTATGCTAGCCTCAAGTGGAGACACGATCTCCTGCCTGCGTACCATGATTGGGCCGCCCTAACTGAATTTGCCGACCTCCCAGCGTCCGCGTCCCCCGAGCTCCATCTGTAGCATCTTCATAGCTGGACGATGCACAACCGACAAATTATTATCGCGTTCTCACACTAGATTTTTGCTCAAAAGAGCATCGGTTGGCTTTTTCTATGGCCAACAAGTACGGTAGCCGCGGAGTGCGCACAAAGTTTTAGGGACGGTTTGATAAAGGGATAATGGCGAGCTACCTAGCTAATAAAAAGTTTAAATCAGCTATAATACATCCAAACATGGGGGCTAATAGGTACAGTTATCTAGAAGGTAGCACACAGGGCAAGGAGATGCCCTATGTCTAGCGTACTATAGTATTTTTCTTGTATGTGTGTCGTATGATGGTAAGCACTAGAGTCTGAGATAGAACGAAAAGTGTGCTTTTTTTCCCATTTGTTTTGGAGGTTAGCAGTCCAATCTTTCTCAGCATTTTCGCAAATTAGAATTTTTTTTAATATAGACTATATGAAGTTAGGGGGATCTTGGGCCCTCCTCAACCCTCCCTTCGCCAATGGACAAGGTTGATCAAGCTATTGCGATGTTAACCAGGGGTTTTGAACGTCTAAAGTTGATGTATTTGTTTAACTTTGGACTGATGCCTCTTTTTTGAAGAAGGCCGAAGCCATTATCGAAAAACATATTCATTTTCTATTTAGTTGTTGAATCCTGATTGAGTAGGCTTGCATTCATAACAATCTATGCCTTGTTACGCCAAGTCAATGAGATACCCTAGGTCGAGGCCACCTTCATGCAATTGGCCCATCCCACTCGAACCTGCTACATGCCTTGAGTTCTATGAAGATCTTGGGCAATGTATTCGTCAATAGCCATGTGTTCTTCATGAATGAGATAGCATCCAGGGGCGAAGCTAGCTTATGGCTGGTGGGTGCAAATGCACCACCCAAAAATTATGAAAATAATAGATCTCTCTAAAATTTCACCATATATGCACCACCCATAACACATGGCCATGCACCCACTAGGCAATTGCACCACCCTCCAATTCACTCTAGCTTCGCCACTGATAGCGCATCGATCTTTATTATGATGTTTTGATCTACGCTAAGCCTCCTACCTTGATTAAGCCTTCTAGGTTTCACTTTCCCGAGCATGATTCCTTCTTGTTTGTAGGGGGGGGGGTCATGGACTTAAGAAAAAGTACCAAAAATAAGGCGGGCCGAATGATGTTTACGCATGAGGGGGAGAGGGGTGTTGGCGAAATGTCAAGTCGCCTAGAAAGCTACTTCCTCCCGTTCCAAATTATAAGTCGCTTTTGACTTTTTGATTCATCCATTTTGAACGAAGGGTGTAAGTAGTAACATGTTTGTTTGAGTGAGATCAAGGTATTCCATAGGCAGAGTCACAGAGACCTAACTTATGGCCTAGCTAGGCATACCTTAGATCCCAAGACTAAGGCAGTAAGCCATAGACTCATAGTTAGAATTGTAATAGTGAAAATGCAACAACAGAGCTACTAGTTGAAAACTAACCCTGCTAATGGAGTCTATTAGCTACCAAACACTACAGCTAAACTTTAGCTAGAATACTTTTAGTTGGCTAAAGTTTTACTTCGAAATTTTAGTCAGCTAAACTTTAGTTAAGCCACACCATTTCCATTTGGCAGTTATCGCATAATTCAGATCTGCTACTCTGTTATAAAAAAACAAAAATCAGATCTGATATAATGAGTCATCAATCAAGGGCTAGCTTGTGATGTCAGGGTTGAGAGCACTGGACTGACCGACCCACTAATTAATTGCGATTACGATTTCTCGATTCTTGACCAGCAAGCTGACGTGTGAACGGCGTCGGAGTCAGTGAGATACTCCTACCACAAGACTCAGCGCCCCGGGCCAGCAGGTCAATGACCTGTATTCTATGGATGCGCCTTCTTTTAATCATTTTCGAAAGAAGAAGCAACTAACGTAATGGGGGCAATAGAATAGAAGCTTCTGTGTTCGTTTTCATTTTTGCACACCCCCAGGGGACGAACGGGTCAAAAGGTTTGTTAGCGCGCTCGCGAGCCTTTCTAGAAGATGGAGCCGGACCCAAAAGCACGCGACGCCAGTCAAGTTTTGCAACGCGACGCTACGTGACCACTGCATGCTCTTTCGTTGCTAATGCTGCACTAGTGCTGGCGGCACTACGAGTGTACAACGTGTGAAATGCGGCGCGCGGCCGCATGGCTCATGTGCCTACAAATGCTATCGGGGGGCCTAGAGCCTGCCACTAATATTCCAAACTTCACTAATACTCCAAACTCATCTAGTGGACAAAAAACGCACCCTATTTGTTTCAGTCGTAGCTAGGTTGAACAAGGCAGATCAGAAGCAAGTTCATGTTCATGCCTTCATCTTGCCGACCAAGGTGAACAAAATCGATTTTTTTTTTTTCAATTTTGACCTTTTTTTAATAATATTTACTAAAATGACCGTAATTTTTTTAAAAAAAACTAACCCTTTGGTGGCGCCTCCACGTGAATTTTAACTTATTTCCTCTCATAAGCCATATTGAATCTATCAAAATCTATTGCCTTTTCAACCAACTGAACAGGACCAAACATTGTAAAGAATGAACCTTTTAATAACTTTTAAAACAGTTTTGTACAATGTGGAGGGCTAGATGTTACTCCTTGGTTCTTTTAACATTGTGCTAACTCTTAGGTCAATATTCTCTAGTTTTGACTAAATTTATAGAAAACGCACAATCAATTATTAATTTTATTAGATACACAAGAAAACATTTTTAAGGTATTTATTTTATATTGTAGATGTTAATGTATTATTTCGTAAACTTGATTAAAGAGAGAAAAATTAGAATTTCGACGGCCGTAATTTGTTTGCTGATTCATGCTTTGGTTGTCTTCTCTTCCTTTGTGCCTCCTTTTCGGATCAACACGATTGGGCCGTCTGTGGCTTGCCATTTCGCTTGAGTAGAAGATCTAACGAATGCAATATGCCTAGCGTATTAGGCCTGGCCCAACTTCGTTTTAGTTTTTGCTTCTCCTTCTTCCTCTGTCACAGTTCTTGGGCCTTGAATTTCTTTGGACCGTGTCGTGTGTTCTTTTCATCTTTCCATTTTATCTTTATACAACTTTCTTTGATTTCTTGTATTTCACATAGTTTTATTACTTGCACAAATTACGACTTGTTTTCCCCTTACAAAATTACATGTTCAAGCATAAATATTCCGGGCAAGAAATGTTCCACTTATAACGCATTCGAATAGAGGGGCGATAACTGCAAATGTTTAATCAAAGGACGGGTTTTCCCATCCTATGCTAACGTTATCTCATTGAGATAATCATTAGATACTTCTAATGGAAAAATCAAACGTTATGAATCTACTAAGTCACGGCACATCATCGATCAACATTCAGGATAGGGGAACTTGAAAATGGAAGATTCAGAAGTACTGGTACAGGAATAGCAATAGAAGGGGAACCAGATATTATGAAATAGGTGTATGCAGTTCATTGGAATGCCTAAAAGTATCAGAATTATATTGTAAGATCACTGCACTTTGTAGATTAGGCACTTGGTGGCAACTACAGGAGGCACTGTACCATTGGTGGAAATGAAGAAAGAAGCTAAAAGACCTCATCAAATTCGTTAGTCTCCTGGCAAAGATGACGCTCAAAATGGATTCAGAAACTGAAAGCTAAAGTCTGACTGCATGACGCTCAAAATGGATTCAGAAACTGAAAGCTAAAGTCTGACTGCATGTTATTGTTATTACATCATCATATTTACAGTACAGGGACGAACACAGACTAACGCAGCAGAGGATCTTTCGACTAGATCTCGAGCTGAAGCAGAGTCCAGATCCAGAAACTGCGCAGCACGAACACACCAAAGCAAATTGCAATGCTGAAAAAAGGAAACTTTTTTTTGTGGGTGCCTAGTTTTTCCTGTGAGCCACCAAGATCCGGCACTGAGCAGCCGTCGGTGGATCGATCATGGACGCGTGCGCAGGAACGGATCCTTCAGCGCGGCTGCTGGATGGGGCGCGGGCTAACCCTGGCGCCGGCGGCCACCCTCCGCGGCGCCTTCTCCGCGTACCTCGGGGCCTCCGGCGGGCCCCCGTGCGCCCTCCACCACTTGTCGATGCCCCACGCCGCCACCTCGAGGCCTCCGCTGCCGGCCTTCTTGCCAGCCCCGACCGCGCCGTTCTCCGTCCCGCCTGATCGAACGCCACGGCAGAGAGAGTCAGTGCCAAGCAAAGACAGCCTCACATACAGGGAGGCAGGTGGAGCTGCGTACGTACGTGTACCTTGGCGCGGGGCCGGAGGGGAGAAGAAGTCGTCGTCGGGGAGGAAGCCGCCGTCGCCGTCGACCTCGTCCAGGTCGTCGTCCTCGTCGGCGTCGAGCAGGCCGAGCGCGCCGTACTCGCGCAGCCAGCGGTCGCGGAAGGCCGGGGAGGCGGACACCAGGCGCCACCACTCGGGGGAGAAGTCCTCCACCTCCTGCTCCGGCGTCGCGTCCGGCGTCTGCAGGCCGCGGTACCGCACCCCGGACGGCACGAAGGGCTCCGCCCACGGGTTCAGCCTCCCGCCGCTGCCGCTCACAACCGCCATCGGGTTCTTGCCCTCCTGCTTCACACGGTCTCACACTCTCACGCACTCGCAGCTGCTGTCCTCAGTGTCGCGCTGTTTGGGGACGATGGGGACGGTACGGCTCTCTGGATTGGACCGGGCGATGATGGTACTGTATTATAACAGTGACGCGACGGCAATCTTTTCGGCGTGCCTGCCGATCTTATCCGTTGTGGCTGTGACGGGCAGGCAGGCCCACGGTATGATTGCTGGTAAACTGGTAATTAGCCGCGGTATTGTTTGCTTGTTTTTCCCAAAGGATAGCTGCTACTGCGGATAGGATAGGATCGGGACATGGACCACTCCAGCCCTCCCCATGTGCCGTCGTTCCACGTGACACATTAGCGGTCACCCGTAGAGCGCCCCAATCTTGAACCCGGCACTATTGCACGCTCCATGCGACGTCCATTTAGAGCGCCCCAATCTTGAACCCGTAGAGCGCCCCAATCTTGAACCTCCCCATGTGCACCACCGCTCCCCCTCCCTCGCGGCTCGCGCGACATGCAAGGAAATCCACGAACAACAAGATCGTGGGGTAGGATGCGATCAAGAGCCGCATTTAGATGCGACATCCCATCGAGACGTCTTGACGCTAGGTCTTCCAAAAAAAAAAAGTTTAATTCAATGTTATAGATCCTCCCATCCTTAGTAACTTGTAGTATTTCTTTCAGCCGATGGTTTTCTTGGAATGTATAAGAGTCTCACAAGGAAAGAAACAATGTAACTGCCACAATATAAGTGTGGTCCACATTTATCAACCTTTGCATTGACTAAATCTGCAATGCCTAAATCCTAAACCTTTGCATTGACTAAATCTGCAATGCTAATCCTACTATTAGTTTTTTTCCCGCAATATGAAATAGATAGGGTAACTATTTCTACTGATCAACCCATTATGCGCGATTCTTAAAAACAACCCATTATGCAACGTGGAACTGATGAGCCAATTCGTTCTTAAAAGAGCAATCCTCGACGAGAGGATACTGAAGTTCGGAAATATAATTTTCATTAAAAAAGTTAGATGTGAGATTTTTTTTTTAAATGTTATAATCCAAGTGTCTAAAATTTCGTTTCCTTTTCAGACGACGTCTTCAGCCATTGGACCAAGATCCAACGCCCCAGATAATCCAGCCATTGTTCATCTTCTTGCTCAACTTTTTCCTGAACTGTCGCATGGATCTCAGGCAACTGAAGTATAGGAGATGTGTTAAAAAAAATAGAAAGAAGGCTTCTTATGAGAGAAAGGATAGGAAAAAGCAATTGCCAAGTAGGGAGCTACTTCCTTATTGAGCAACACAAAGGCATCAAGCAATAGTCTTGCTTATCTGCACACTGAACCCGCGTTAACTCAGGGATATATAACCATTTGGGATTGACGGGGCCGATTTTTTTTCTCAGATGGATCGACTCGATTAACGGTACTGAGAAGCCCTATGTGTGAAAAAAAAACACGTTGACTGTCTTTTTACATTAAAACAAATGAATCAAACAATGTAGTGTAGCTATCTTCAATTCATTCATCTAAGCACACACACAACACGGTACGTTCCAATTGGGGCTACCTCTTATACAATCACAATGAACCAAACCTGTGTATATACAATGGAACCAATTATAAATGACGCACGCAATTCAGACTGTACACAACTGAGCAAATAATCATGTGAAGTACTACTACTATATATATGCAAGTGTCCATGTATGGAGCCTCAGATCAGATGTATGTCTGCTTGGCGAGCTTGAAGCCAGAGATGAGGGCGGAGAGCGCCAGGCAGACGAAGGCGAAGAAGGCCATGCTGATGGACGCCGCCGACGAATCGGTGAACACGTTGTCAGCGCCCTCGCGCATGCGGTTGGTGATCGGGATCGCAGCTGACAGCGCCGACATCAGCAGGTAGGCGGTCACCTGGAGAATGGACAGAAACGGCCGAGCTGAGATTGTTGTTCAGATCAGGCAAACGGCCGAATTGCAGTGGCCAGCACGTCACGAAATCTTATAAAAGCATTTCCCCAGCCCATAGGGTGCCCTGCAGGTTCAGATTACAAAATTCTATGTGCTATTTTTGTCTGCATTAGGAAAAGAAAACCTTGGGCATCAAGTTCATGTTTCCAGACATATATATATATATATGTCGCTGTCAATACATCTGATCTAGAGCTTTTTCCATTGCCTAACATTGTGAAATGAAGAAAAGAATGTGATTGGCGTGTTCAATGGCTGATGCCTTTCCTATCATGGTACGTGTATGCAGTAATTCCGTCAAGAGCTGGATGTTCCGTGTGGACTTGTGAAAGATACAACATCTCATTGCTTAAGCTTGCTCAATAATTAAATGGAATTAAGTGACGTATTTACTGGAATAGGTGTCGAAATTCCAGTGGATAACTCCTCGTGAAAACAGGTGTCGGACTGTGCACCACAGAAATTTACCCAGACCTGATTGACCAAGATGCGCCATCTGCTGGTGATGCAGGATTTTGCAAACAAAATGTTTGACCACAGCTGGAGCACCCCTTACATTCCGTATCGTGCAAGAAGTTTTGACCCTAGATTATTATGTGGTTTTATAAATGGGAGCACTTAGGTTCTACACTAGGTTGTCAAGGTATGTCGCTGTCCATGAGCTTTAGGTATAAGTTCCCATAAACTCATCCAATGTGGTGAATTTCGTGTTGGTCCTTCGTCTAGAAAATCTCAGTGTCAAGTTCACCCCTCCTCTGATATCCACATCACTATCGAATAAATACTAGAATAGGAATTTGGCATGTTCAGAGTTCAGACGGCTTGTGATATTCCTATGAATGTTTCACATAGGTTGAAATGTTGGACACAAACCTACAGTGGCAGTAAATTGAACCGGCAGTTTGCCAATCTGAAATTCAAGAAATCTAGGAGAGTCCTTATCATCTTCTTCATATAGCATACTCTGCTTCTCGAGCTTATTGCATATCAGAGATTCAGAGGTGATATGCAATTAAGTAGTGCTGAAAGTGGCATATGGCCTTCGTAAACACGTTTCGACAGCTTGCACAATCATTAGTCAATTAGGTACTGAAATATAATAGCCGAAGAGCAATAGAATTCCAGCGCATGACACCTACTAGTACGCAACAATAGTGGTCCACCCATTGTAATTGTAACCCAAAAACAGTTGTCTTCACGAGATGGGCAGTACGCAGGCTGCTCGTGGATCCTCCTCATACTCTGCTACTGATGAACGACTTGTGCAAGCATAAAGTTTCGCCGCGGCATTCAAGTATCTCTGGCTTTTTATGCCGTGCAAGAAACCCGTGATTCTGATTAAACCCCCACCGAGCTATGGCAATGCGATACAAGTTTGAATTGAATGTTTGATGCAAATTAATCCAAGGCTCACGGATTAGAGACGAATCGCCCAAGCAGGCAAGCAGAATTCAGAGCAGAGGTGTCGTGAATGTGCAGGTAGAGGTACCTGATCCCCGGCGAAGTCGACGAGGAGACCGGTCCTGGGCTGCAGGTCCTGGCCGCCGGTGAGGCGCACGCCGTGCCGGACGAGCTGCAGCGTCGTGTAGACGAAGGCCAGCAGGCCGATGGCAACGATGTACCTGACAAGCAATCCGATATCAATTCGTCGTTCCCGATGGGAAGAACAAGAAGCACACAAGTGCTCTGCACGGAGAGGGAGACCCGATGGCCGGACAGAGAAGGCCAAAGTCAGCGAGGGGGAGAGACGCGCTGACCTGTACTCCTCGTAGCGATCGAACTGCCTCCAGTCCCCGTGCTCGTTGCAGGCCATGACGAGGAACGCGAGCAGGGAGAGCGCCCACGCGCCGGCGCGCAGCGCGGACCCCGACCGGTCCAGGAGGTCCTGGGTGCGCCACCGCCGCAGCACGGCGCCCACCGCGCCGGTTCTCCCGCCGGCAGCAGCGTCGCCGCCCGCACCCTCGGCCGGTGCGGCCACGGGCACGGCCTTCTCGACGTCGGCCATGGCGGCTGCGCTGGTGCGGGGAGTGGTGCTCGCGGGACCGGCAAGGAAACGGAGATGGTTGGGCTCGCTCGGGTCGGTGGTTGGGTCGGTTGATTCGGTTGGTTCTAGGAAATGGCGGGTCGCGCAAGCCACAGCTCACCAGGTTTATACTATGCGATCAGGGCCGCGCTATTTTTGGCCGGCCGGCTGAAGATCTTGTGCGGCTTGCGGCGCTATCTGTACGGCTGTGTGCGCCGACTCATGACTTCTATACTTTACTTATATGTGCGGTGCCATCAAGGTGGTTTTCCTTGTTGGGTCAAACACTGATCAGTCTTGGTGCAGAGTTACAAAACACAAATTAGCAAGAGTGCTACATTAAATTTACAACTAAACTAAACATTCCTTCTTAGACTAGCCACAATGTTGCAAAAAGCCGGTGCTAAAACTCTCTCTCCCTCTCTCCTGTTCAAGCATCGGTGCCTCCCATTGTGGCAGGTGCTAAGTTGTGGAAAAAGTTGGACATCAAATCATGTAGGTTCGCTGATGAAGGACACCAAGGATGGCGAGGCCGAGGCCACTGCGCGCATTAACGTTGAGGAACCAGCAACAGAGACGACGATGATGCAAAGAGGAGCGTTGAAAGCTGGTACGATACGGAAGCGGAAGCGGGTCAGCGGCGGCGGTGGTGAAGACGTGGTGGAGGGCGTGTACGGCAAGGTGTTGCTAGGGGAGGACGGCGAGGAGGAGAGTTACGGGTTGTCCTTCTCCGTTGTGGATCCACGGTCATGGCCTCCATCGACACCCGCGCTGCCAACGCCGCCTGTGCCATTCCCGTGGCCAGACTCGAAGCCGCCCTACACTAGATGTAGACATGGGGATGGAGATGGGAGAATTAACTGTGTTGCCTCCGCTGAAGTCTCTAATTAGTAATAGTAAGATAACATGTGAACCCCTCTACTGGGAGTGGCCTTACATAGGCCCATGGCATGCCTTTGGTAAATAGTGGTTTCAGTTTGATTTAACTAGTCTTGTAGACGTTGAGCTTCATAATAACCTAGTGAGTGCTAGATAACATCGCTAACATACCAAACAAATGGTCGACAAGTCTTTATATTAGAGATTCTTGTATAGCTTCCTTGGTTTCCTCATGTTTATGGATCTCTACCTCCTCTTCTGCTTTTGCATGTTCATCAACGACGGGAGGAGGTCGGGCCACCAATGTTCCATTTATAAATTACCAATACTATTTTTTCTCATGTCTCTGTAGATGGGTTGCGCGTTTGTGAGGGTGGCTGTGGCCGGCTCGGCCAGCCCATCACGCCCAGGCCAGTCTAGACCAGCCTCCACTGCTGCAACTCGGCTTGTTTGCCTCCATGTATGAATCGAACCAGGCTGAATGCAGATTGTGTTTGCGTGCCTGTACTGAAGAAGTGTGGCTACCTTGCACAGCAATGTGGTAGCCTTACCACCAGAGAAGGCCTCACTGTCATTTCGTCGAGCAGCTGGTGGACATGGATTGCAATGGCCTGGTCGGCTTCAGCGTCGTCATCCACGACGATGGCCAGCCACCCGCCGCCTGCTGCTGCCTGCGGCAGCCGCTCGCGCTACCTGGCCGCCCCGCCCTGGCGTGCATGGTGGCCACCCTGACGGCGTCGAGTGAGTTGTGCAGCACCAGCCCACGCACGACGAGCACGAAGACACCCACGCGCGTCGAACTTCTCTGCTTGCCAGCAACATCCTCAGCTCGTCGACCTCCACCAGCAGTTGCGATAGCACGACCTTGTAGCTGTCCAGCGCCGCGGCCACTTCGGCGTCCGCGCCTGCTGGACCGGTCAGCCGCGCCGCCATGTCGTGCCGCCGCAATTTCCCCTCCTGTATCTGCCTCCTTCTCTTCTCCGTCGCTACTCAGGCTGCTTCCGTCGAGCAGCAGCGGCAGCAAGTGGGGAACAGGGGGGGCAGCACCAGGGCCGACACGGCGGAGGGCGCCGGATCTCGCCTCGCCAAGTCGTAGTGATGGACGACGCGAGGAGCGGTTTGAGGAAGACGGGGATTCGGTAGGTGAGGCCACCACGCGAAAGGGAGCGCGTGAGGCTTCCGCGAGCCGGGCCGAAAAGAAACGAGCTTTTTCTTCGTTTCCGGGGAGCCATGAGAGAGAGTGTATTTTGGCCCATGGGAGCCAGGCTCGTGAGTGGGCCATGGGACACAAACATGGAGAGTTGCAGCAGGAGGGCGCAGCCGGGCCAACGGGCCACCCTCGCAAACGCGCCCGGGATCTCCACGGTTCTCCAAGTACTGCCATTGCTCCTTTCCTCTTATTGTCACAATAGCCTTTGTTCTAGTTATAGCTTTTAAAAAGTTGGGCAAGGTCTTATAAAATATTTTTTTTATGATTAGAGCATCCCCAAGGGTATCTAAAAAAATGCTCCGAAAAACAGGTTCCCCAATCTTTGCAAAAAGGTAAATAAGCTACAGATCCAACCATTCCCAAAACTCTTATTTCTAAAAGATATAAGGTAATTTTGCATCAGGAATCCTAAACTATTTCTAATTCGCACTAACCAATTTTTACATTATTTCTCTCTTACACATTAACGTCAGGAACCATGTCCTAGTTTTTCTTCTCCACGTCCTTCCACCTGGGCATAGCTTGCGGTGCTCCCACAGTCTCTTGGTTGGGCGTGGTACGAGACAAGCGTGTGCCGTGTGGCGCTGCCTGGGCAACACTGTAGCGACTATGGTGTGGCATTCCCGTGGCACTTCTTGGGGAGGTTTGGGTTGTATTTGAGCCGGGCATGTCAAAGCTCATGTCCCTCTCTCGCCCGACCCCTATCTCGTTGGGGGTGCTCTCTCCTTAATGGTGTGCCCTCTCGCGGGGACGAGCGAATCGGAGTTTCTCTATCATCGTCTACTCCTCCGACCCTCGGGCAATTAGTGTGCCCCTCGTTTAGGGGTCGGGCGCAACAAGTTCTGCCATTTCCTCGTTGGATAGGCCGGAGTCCTTGTCTAGACTTGTTGTAGACATGTCATAGATCCCGTCTACGTGGGTTCGTAGTTGGGCTTGGGCTATGCCTTCTTTAGCTGGCCGCCAGACAACCCAGATCAAATATCTCGGGGTCCAAAACATTTGATCATGTCAACACATTAGGGTGAATAAAATTAAAATATTCGGTTAGTTCGATTACCCGAGTAATATGACCAAACTAGTCGTAAAAAGTTGATGTAGCAAGGACTCGGGACTAAACTAGCGACCAAAAACTTCAGTCTTATCTCGGTTAATTTGATTCGGTCTTCGCCAAAAAAAAAAAAAAGATTCAGTCTTCGCTCTTTGATCAATTGTGCCCAAGGTACCTTGGTGCTGAGTCTCATGCGCATAAAATCCTAGCCAACAAGTTAGTGCGAGTTTGCGTGTACCCGCGCATCCAATCCAATCCTACGGCAACCAGTCGCCAGCTCGTCCTGATTATCATGAGCTGCACTAACACCCGTGATGCGTTAATGCGTAGGTGGCCAGACGTTCAAGCAATCCACAGCACTTAGGAAGGCCTCCAATCTTCATGCTTGGCTGGAATTATGCGTGTTCAAAGCCTAGCGTGCAAGAGAACCTCTGCTTGTCCTTTCTCATCACCCAGGTTCCAGTTCAATCCAAAACGAGGAAGTCATCACCAGCACATGGTTTCCTACCAGCTACCACAGTACCACACACGCAAGAAGACTGCAATAGCACCTAGCAAGCGGCTACCATTTTGAAGGAAGCATGCATCATCAAAGCACCGTTGCACCAATCTTTTGCTTTGATCGGGTTTTGCAAGGCGCAGTTTTTTGCTTTATCGCACAGTATGAACGATGACTAGACTATCACAATATTATTGCTATTTCCAACACCACTACAAAGAGAGAGACTCCATATGAGAGGGGGGCTGCAAGGGGAGAGAGAAGAGATGGAGTTTTTTTCCCCCTCCAACTTTAACCGGCATACCACGTAGACACACAACGGGTAGTGTGTGTGGCAGGTTTTAGACCATAGTCGGCGCAACAATGAGATTATATTCAGGACCTAAATGGTCACGTTTTTAGTTCGAGGACCCAACTAATCTCTGAAAAAGTTTAAGGACTCAAAGTGTATGTTACTAAAAAATAATTATAGTAGTGCTTCGCATCTTTGGGCGATAGTGTAAACTACATACTACTAGGTAAATGCCCGTGCATTGCAACGGGAAAACACAATACTACGATAACATACATATGAGCGCGTGTTATGCTATTTAATTACTGCTACCTAAAAAAGATGTTGCAATTGTGATGTTTGGAACATTAATATTACATAGGCCTTTATAAAAGATAGGCGATTAAAAATATGACATCAATATTTGAAAGAATCATGTTTCTCATCGATATGTATATATTTATAATTAAAATAAGTATGAACTTTCATAGAGCTGTCGAGATTGATGAACAATGCTAATATTTAAAAAAGGCATGCACAATCTTTCATAGAGTCGTCGAGATTAATGAACATTGTGTTACCTTCCACGTCTAAAATACAAGCTACATGAAAAAGAAATGATCCCATGCATGAACACTTGGCAAATAGAAATGCAATGGATGTTCGTTTGTCATCTCGTGAGGTTCTAGTCGTAGGCAGACTTGGTCTCCATGTAAGAGAGACCAGCTGACCAGCAGCAGCTCCCGACGACACACCTGTGCTTAGACATTAAGCTCTGTCCAAGCGTAAAATTTAAACTCCCTTCTAGATCAAGGATGAAGAAATTACATCACGAACATGGGGATGTCATGAAAAAAAATGCATCAAATGCTATAAACAACAGCAAAGAGTGTGTTGGGCTAAGCAAAACTGCTCCGGAGATTGTATATTTGATTGAAAA
The DNA here is from genome assembly GCA_018135685.1 of Themeda triandra. Lineage (NCBI taxonomy): Eukaryota > Viridiplantae > Streptophyta > Magnoliopsida > Poales > Poaceae > Themeda > Themeda triandra. The sequence goes on from JAENPR010000257.1 coordinate 256,871, forward strand.
CATAGCAAAATCAAGGTAATATCCTAACTATAAGCATCTTTTCTGGCTATAAATATTCATTACTTGTGTGCTATAAACTTGTAGAGTACTTATTGTAAACATAATGGCTAAATAGATAGAACAAATTGAGGACACATGTCATAGTTGAAGAGTAATGTTCTTTTGCAGAAGTTTTAGATTAAAAATCAGAAATTAAGAATCTTAACAAGAATGAGAAAATATATATTTTTATTATTTATTTGGTATGCAAAATTAGCCAGGGACTGTAAGAGATGAAGGAAAAGGTTCAAGGCCACACTAATCAATTGACTGTACATAACATTCAGAATAGGAAAAGGTAAAGAAAAAAGGTATAACATTCAGAATAGGAAAAGGTAAATGGATTTCCTTAGATTGGAGTTATTGCAATGAATCAAACATCAGCTGAGCAACAATGACATTACCATATAACTTTATTTTCTTTTGGGAAGAGAAATAATTGTATAACCCACAAGTACAACAATGGTGACATTACGATAATCTACACCACAGGCAGATACGTCGGAGCTGATTAATATGACACTTTGACTTTCTGAATTCATCTGAGACGTTAGTTCTTTCATATTGCGACTTTCTAGAATGATGAATCTCTCTCTTAGTACTCACTTTTAGCTCGGACAGTACCTCGGCAACAAGTTTTGTAGTAACCATTGCAGCACAGAGTGACTAAAAAATTGTGTTGTCTCTACAGCACACTGCCACACTGGATTCCACAAGCCATAATCATGCAATTATTTGGTGAGGTAACTTAATTTAACACTTTCTGATCTGCATCATCCACGACATGCTTCTTCAGTATGTCATACAATATTCCACCGCTGCCATCTTTCCCCTCCATGGTTGGGTAATGGGCGTTGGCGGGCGTCAATTGGGGCCTGGATGTGCTTCAAAGACGTTGTAATCACGGCTGTCGTCTGTCAGTTGACTCAAAGCTCCACAGTCGCCGTGGGAGTGGAGGTCGCCGGAGCTCAGCTGCTGGTGGTGGTGGTGTTGATTGGTGCACAACTACATGCTTATCATGGGAGTTCTTTGTTTCCTTTTTGTGTTTTTCGGTTTTTCAGTTTCATCAGGCGGCGCGATGTGTGCGCAATGCTTAGCCCGAAAACCCCGTAAACCATGTATTTGTACTATCGGGCTTCGAGAGCCAAATGATCAATGAAAATCAGGTGGGGATTCCCCCCCGTTGACCGATCAAAAAAAAAAAAGTATGTCATACAATATGAGTTTAGTGCAGATCTAGAGTGTGGGCAATGCATTCAGGTTTACCCTATGTGATGAGTCAGCGTTAAGGTAATGGTACATTGTAAGGTACTGAAAAGCTATGAAATTTTACTGACATACATAGCTCATGTCCTCGAACCTGGGAATGTGCCTCCTCCTTATCCTCTTGACTATTGAACAGTGTTAATTTCTTATTGCAAGGTGTTTCGTTGTCCTGTCGCGCGGTCGCGCCTTAACAGTAATGGTTCCCTTTATAAAAATGATCTGATCACATATATATAATAAGGTACAAAAAGGCCTAGTGAATTAATGACAATAGTAGCAGGAAACAATAGCGTCTGCCTCTCTTTAGCGATGAAAGCGCAATTATTTTCTCAATGACTCTTCTAAATCCCATATCCAGCACCCAAACGTCAGCCTAATAAGAACAAGAACCTTGATACCTTTAACACTTCGAGAATCCAGAGCCTTCTAATAGAAACAAAACATTTGTGTTCTAAAAAAATGGACGCACTCAAACGTCGCAGACGCACTAACCTCATCTTCTCCTCGGTCGGTGTCTGGTGGCGGCGGAAGAGCGCGTTCCTCCTGGCTCGGAGCTGACGAAAGTGGACCACCTGGTGCCCTGCTAAGAGGAGCAGCTGGGCGGCCTGTTCTCCTCCGTGGCTTTTTGTCGTCGTCATGCAGCAGCACGACATGTTCTCGCTCCTCCATGCACTACACCACAGCCTAGATATAGCGTCAGACAGGGGTCGTTATAAGCCGTTTTAACGACTTACAGTCGGTCGTTATAAACTTATAGCAACGGATACATCTGCCGTTGATAGTGGCGACGCTAAAAACTTATAATGTCGGACCGCCTTTTAACGTCGGACCGTCTAACGTTATAGAAAAGTTATAACGTCGAACCATCTGACGTCTTTTACAAACTTATAACGACGCACTGTCTGTTGGTATATATTTATAGCGACCCACTGTCCATCACTATGCACATAAACAATTAGCACATAATATCATTTATTATTTAGATATTAACCATACAATACACAGTCATGAACACATAAACTGGACCAAATAGAGCTCAGTTATATTAAAGCCATCATAATGTGTCATGCCATTTTACAAACAATTCATGGCATACAAAAGCTAAGATGAAATGTTTAAATGGTAGACTAGGCAGACCATGCCTCATAGTTTGCTTGTCACCATCGCCTCCATCTCCGCCGCCGATGCAGCGGCCTCAGACCCGGTCCGGCGCCGGCGGAGGCTGCCAACCACCGATGAGGAGCAACAGCTAGAGGAAGAATGTGTGCCGCTCCACGATGACGTGAAGCAGTGTGCGCTGCGACAGCACGGAGTGGAACACAGGCACGTTCTGGCCTGTCGCGCCTTGCTGCCGCTGATTATTTGGACGCCGCGTGGAGGGGATCACGGTGCGCGGCGCCGGGGCGCATGGCGGATGCGAGCTCGGACAGCTCGATATCCGTGGCACCGGCACTGGCCGTGACAGCAGCCGAAGATTTGGCGGCGGGGATCGGAGATTTGGCGGTGGCGCCTGGGCTGGGCTCGGCCACGGAGGAGGCTCGGCCACGTGTGGGGGTTGGGTGGTGCGAGAGACGCGTGAAGAAGACAGGGGAGGATCGTGGGCATGCATGAGACGGTTGTGCCGGAGCCACGCATGGAGGAAGGAAGGCCGGGGGATTAGCAACGGTGCGAATTAAACGGGGTTGCATGCGGCAGTTCCGTGAGATAGGCAGGGAGCGTCGGGCGGTGGATTAGCAAAGCGGGGGATATTAACGCCGGACGGGCAGATTAGTTTTGCGCTGACGATATCATTTGGTTCTTTTAGGAGTAAGATAAAAAAAAAGGTCCACAGTAGCAAAGAAACAAATATTGCACAAGTAGAATACAAATAGTTCATACTAGGTGGATTCCCCACGCGTTGCCGCGGGTATGAAAGAGATTTGACCGCATGTTCATCCGGTGCCAGACCACATGTTCATCCGGTGCCAACGGTGGAAAAAACGTAGTGCAATTGGGGATTAAATATAGATATATGCAAGATGGTGTGATGTGTATGTGCGGATATAACATAAACTTACTCATTGGAATCAAACTATCAATACCATATACATACAAATCTGAAGTAGTAAGCGGCACCCCAAATAAAATATTAAAACTATATACATGAAATCCACTAATATTTTTTCTCTTCAGAAAGTTACACCCTAGAGCGGTGATCTGCAGGTCCGGGAGCAGACATCTATCAGAGCGTGTACGCTAGTTCTGGTGATTAGATATACACCAAGCTGTTCATTTCTCAATGTATAATACGCATCCAACCTGGTTCGGCTGCGGGATTCGGTTCTTTGCTTCTCGAGTCATCATCAGATCCTCCCCACTGTTGTTGTGTCCTGCCGGCGCCGCGCCTTTGCTCCTACTGCCACTCCTCCTCCGGTCCTCGATCGGATCCTCCCCACCGTTGTTGTGTCATGCATGCGTCGCCACCAGCGACCTCGCCATGGCCTTCTCAATCGCCCACTCGCCATGGCCTTCTCAATCGCCCACCAAATGGCCTATCCTATAGGCATCTGCATTTTGTTGTGTCTTCACACCTACGGCCCAGCTCGCTTCATGGACGGAGTCACAATTGTTGATTGCTGAGGGAGGATTTGCGCCCCGTCCAGCTGTTTAGATATATAGCCTGGCGGGGCTAATGGCCATATCTATTTCAACCTTCTCGCAGGAATACAAAAAGACTCTTGATGGTCGAGTGGTGGAGTAAGTTGGTGGCGCTATTTTTAGCACTATGACCAGTTACGAGAGGTAAGTGGATCACGGGAGCCTCTTGACATTCCAGAAATTGAACAGGAGAAGGGCGGCGAGCAATGCTGGCGTAGGATGGATGGAGGTGGGATTTGTTTGTAACTCAAAAATCGCTGATGTGGCCCAAGGAGGAGGCAAAAAAAATAGCTTAGTGGGGTTTGTCTATATAGAAATTATAGATTAGAGTCAAATTTACATAGCTTAGTGGTATTTCAAAATATCTCGTGTACAATTTAACTATGGTTATTTGTTTCAATATATTAAGTTCGATTTCAAATCCCGTTAGGGCTACCTCCTGTCCCGTGGCCCCAACTCCTTGCTCTTGTTGCAGAGATAATAGTGAGAGCTAGGTATTATAGCTATTAGTTTCATCATATTTAATTCAATTTCAAATTTTTGATGTATCCCTCATGTCGAGATTCTAATAGTTGCATTTCAGTTTTTGATATTTCATACTTCCTCCATTTAAGTCATTTTAGCTTTTTTAGATACATAGATTTTACTGTGCATCAAACATAATGTATAGTTGTAAAAGATATGTACATTGAAAAGCTATAATGACTTATAATTAAGATACTTTATTAAGAAAGATGTCATTTTTTTCCCAACGAGATGTGTCAAAGATTAGTGTTGAAACTATTATAAAAAAAAGATTAGTGTTGAAACTAGAGAAAGCCGAGAAAAAAAAAGACGACATATTGAACTTAATAAGGATGACATAGTTGTTGATGTAGACTTTCAAAAACGTTTTTGGATAGGAGTAGATAGTAACTTGATATGCTATATTAAGCAGGATTTGTTCGCATCAGTTGAAGATAATAAAATATTCTAAAGCATTTATTAAGAAATTGTACGAATTCGTCCCACAAGGGTGTCCAAGGAAGAATGAATATGGTGTGTATTGTATTTGTTTATTTTAATTCATAATGTTATCTTGAATTTTGAAGAACTATGTTATTTTCAAAATTTTGCGTATAATAACTAAGGATGACGGCTAAGATAGTAGTGTGAAGTGGTGAAGAAGATATATATAATCTTTGGGCTGTTGGGCTAGCATTTTGCAAGCTTTCGCGGTACTCCGCTTGTGGTCTTGTGAGGGGGCACTGGTGCACGTGAATGATCAAGATTGTTCTTTTTCTTTTAAAAAAAAAATCGAGATTGTTGTTTGATCAGGAACACCATTGCATCTTCTTGTGCTTTTACCAAGTTGAGGAATCCAGAGATGAATGAAGGTAGAAGAAAGGCCTGCGATATGCTGGGCACCACCGCGGTAGGACAGGCGCGGTCGTTGACGTTAGCCTTTAGCGTGTCGGATCGGAGCTGGCGAAAACCACCCGCTTCACCACGCTGGGCAGTAGCAACAAGTTCCGGCCCATCAACTCCCTTCTCTCGGTTTGGTCAGCTCTTCTAGCTTTCTATCCTATTGAAAACCGCACCCATTTCTTTATTTCGATTCTAAGTACTGAAGTCCAAAATGGTTCCTTGCAGAGTTGCTGTGTGCAATGCAGACCGTTCCAGGTTACAACATTGCCGGCGTCGTCGTTAAGGTAAGGTAGCAATGGTTCAATCAAAAAGGTTGGTAGCAATGTGAAGAGACTTAAAAGACGGTGATGAGAGATGTGCTGCATGCATGGTCACGCCATGATCAACGACAAGCCCCTGGAGATGTCGGCGCTCAGTCCAAGTTTCCAAGGAACTCGACTTTGCACAGGCTGGCAGACTAGCGGAGACCGACAGCACCGCCAATACCAGGAGTCCAGGACGGACGGCGAAATGTCCGGGGAAATGTCCTCGCCGACTTTGCACAGGCTGGCAGACTAGCGGAGACCGACAGCACCGCCAATACCAGGAGTCCAGGACGGACGGGGAAATGTCCGGGGAAATGTCCTCGCCGGTGGGACGCAGGCCTGGACCTGCTTGGGACAGTTTCTTTTTTAGAATTACCTATATTTTTACGTTCACCTTCTTTCTAAAAAAACAAAAACCTTTATTAAAGATTAAGGAATATCCTTACAAGAGAGTGATACAGTCCACTCTGGAAACAGGCAAAAAAAAATTGACAATCCTTAAAACTAATAGCAAACTTCGCCAATTCATGTGTCAAATTATTTTGGTCTCTACTTTATTATATCTAGATTGCACAGCTGATTACCTGCAGCATGCGTCTCGCCGATGAATTGCCACAGAATGGAACGATCACGGCCAATAGCGTGGAGCTTTGTCACCACCGTTTGGCAATTTGTCTCAAGGACCACCGGAATGTCTAGCCACCTAAGGACCATATTAGCCCCCTCCAAGCATGCTCGAGCTTCAGCTTCTTTGGCATCCCTACAGTAAAAAATAGTACGCCAAGCCGTCAACTTAAGACTTCCTTCCCATCACCACACCCACGGCAGCTTTACCCGATATAGGATTAAAGGCAGCATCAACATTAATCTCGAAGGTACCCTGCAATGGCAACCTCCATCATTTCCTTTTTCTTTACCCATGTCTGCTTGTGAGTTGAGTTCCACTCGCTATGAGCACCATATTGCATCTCTTTATTGACGGAAACGTCACTTGAACAGCTGGCATGCATCTCGTTGTCGATGGACATGTCGCGTACCACTTAACGCATAACGTCGATAAATTTTAATAAAAGCTCAGAAAAAGATTCAAGCACTAAAATTACAAGCTCATTCGCTTTTGAGAATTTCGGTAGTTTTGGGATGGGCGAAGTGCTGGAGAGCTAACTGCTGGCCTGGCGTGGCCTGGCCCGGTCCTATGGCCACCGCGGGAGAGGCAGCCCACGAACAAAAGCTCTCATGGGCCTGCGAGTGCGTATCATCATATCAGCCTCGCGTGGTTTATAAGTCGCAAAAAAACATTATGGTTTATTTGTATTTTGTATATTTAATATACATTCGTTCAAATGCAATAATGTTTCACTAGCTGTAGTCCGTCGAGGGAGCACTCAAGGGTCGTTGCCGACGACGTAACCGGAGGCGGCATGAAGGCCCAAGGACTCGATGTAGCCCATACTAAGGTGGTTGTTAACGACATAGCAGGAGCCGATGTGACCGACTTGAGGTAGCCCGTTGAGGGTGTACTCGAGGGCCACTGCCAACTAACATAGTCCCTCCATCCCTAAATATTATCATTTACATTTCAAAAAATAACTTTGATTAAGTATATATTTAAAAATATTAATATTCATGCTACATAATTAGTATCATTGAAAATGTCTTTGAATTTAGTTTTTTAAAATATTTTTTGTGGTTTATAAATTGAGTTAAACTTGTGGCACACGTAATGACACTTATTTAGGAATAGAGGGAGTAGCGGGGGCGCCTATCAGAGAGAGAGAGTATGTGTGAAAAACACCCTTTGGGATTAACCCATAATTGATCATGGAAATAATTCTTTACAAGATCAATCAGCAATATGGCTACGGCAAAAAGATTCGCCATGGACAGAAAAACACTACAGATTACCAACATATTGAAGAGCAACAAGGTTTATGAGTAAACCGGCAAAGGGTAACTATCATACTTACTTGACAAAGAACGACTAGAGCACTACTATAGATCAAACGACCATCGACGCTATTATCATCGACGTTTATTACATAAGCGATGATGATGTAGTTCCACCATTGGTTGGATCGGTAGCAAGCCTCGAAAAGAATGGAAACTGGGGATGAAAATTCAAGCACCATGGTCAAACGATAGATGCAGCAATGCTATTAGGATTTCTTTTTTAGATCGTATGGAACTCTGATCCGACCGTGTCACAAGTCGACATTGGGCCCTATTAATCTAGCGGGCTTATTCTGTGATTGGACCTGTAAGTCGGCCTACGAGCCGCTGGGCTGTATCGTCGGGTTTGGATCATTTACATTTCAGAACCTTTAACTTGCTGTGTGGGTGGTCGGGAGGAACGGCAAGCAATAGAACAAACCAAATTACATCTTCTTCCCCACGACAACCATTGTGCTCTGCTGTGAGGCGGCGACGCCGCGCTCCATTGCCGTGCGTGTACGCCGGCGACCCCCTCTCGTTACCCGGTCGTAACATTGGTATCAGCTCCAGGTTCCTCCCTTTCGTCGCCGCTACCTTCTCATCCCACCAATTTCCATATCCATCGCTTTTTTGCCGCCGCCGATCTGCTTGTTTCAGCCGCCGAACCTCAAGATCCGCTCCCGCCAGCACTAGTGCCACCCTCCTCCACCCCATCCACCACCCAAATCGCTGGCTCGAGGACCAACCCTCACGGTTCGCATGGCGACTGCGGAGAAGAAGCTGGACGACCTCGGCGATCAGATGAAGGCGCTCCTCAAGCTCATCGAAGGCTCCTCCAGCAAATTCGAGGATGTGACCACCACCTTGAGCAACGATCTCGCCGAACTCACATCGCGCGTCGCGAAGTTGGAGCCATCCTCATCTGCTCCTTCGCTGGCCCCGAAGCGCGAGGAAGAGGGGCGGGCCGTCGTTGGCCATGGCGTCGAAACGACTACATAGGGGTTCGATGCTCGAGCTCTGCTCCCGCATCCTCCCCTGGCCAATGGTCAGTATCATACCTCTCATTCCCATGATGTCCATCAGGAGAATCCACCTTATCACCATGCTTACCATCATAGGGAGTTTCGTTTGCCTAAAGCTAATTTCCCCAAATTCGATGGTTCGAACCCGCAGATTTGGAAGGAACAGGCTGAGAAATACTTTGATATGTTTGATGTTCCTAATCACCGTTGGGCTCCATTTGCTACCTTGCACTTCAAGGGCATTGCCAAGCTCTGGTTACAGACTTATGAAGCCCAGCATAATGTTGATACTTGGGTTGAGTTATGTCTTGCAGTAGAGTCTAAGTTTGACAAGGATTTGTATGAAATTGCCATGCAAGATCTGCTTAGTATGAGACAGAGTGGTAGTGTCCAGGAGTATTTTGATAGATTCAATTTGCAGATGCATAGGGTCTTAGTTCACAACAATAGCTATGATGATGTTTTCATTGTTCGCAAGTTCATGTTAGGCCTGAATGCTAACATACGTGCTGCCTTAGTACTACATAAACCGAGAATGGTTGATCTGGCTCTATCTCTGGCATTACTGCGGGAAAAGGAATTGGAGTTTCAGTCTAGGCAGTCTCAACGGCGTCCTTACAAGGAGTTCACTAAATTCTCCAATACACAAGGCACTCAAGCTCAACCAGGTGTGCTAGGTGTCAATCCTACTGACAGTAAATTCAAGGTGGAAGAGAAGCTTGCTGATCTTAGAGCTAAACGCAAGGCTCAAGGGCTCTGTATGCGCTGTGGAGAAACATGGGGCAGGAATCATCGATGTCCTGAGAAAATTTCAATGCACGTATTACAGGTGCCTCAAGAAGAAAAAATATCAGAAGTGGAAGTTGTGGATAGTGATTCTGATACATCTTCTGATGGGGAGGCATTTGCTCTGTCCCAATGTGCTACTGCTGGAGTGCAGGGGAGGAAAACTATCAGGCTCACTGGAAAAATTGCTGATAAGGATATCCTGATATTGGTGGACTCAGGAAGTACAGGAACTTTTGTCAGTACATCTGTTGCTGCTATGCTGAAGTCTAATGTTCAGACTATTGATCCTATCAGTATTTCTGTAGCTAATGGAGAGAAGATGCAGACTGACCAATAGATCTCTCAACTCACATGGTGGTCTCGAGGACAAACTTTCACTGTTGATGCCAGGATACTGCCTCTACCCTATTATGACCTGATACTGGGCATGGACTGGTTGGAAACTCACAGTCCTATGTGGATTCACTGGAAAAGAAAAGTGTTGCGATTCTCATACCAGGGGGCTAGAATTGCATTGAAAGGGGTGAAAGATGATCTGTCTAGATGTGTTCAGATCAAGGCATCTAAGGTTAAAGGCTTAATCAAGAAAGGAGGCTTAGCACAAATGGTTTATTTGTCTCAAGTGGATTCTGACACTACTCAATCTACTGTGCCAGAACATGTTCAGCAAGTGGTGGATAATTTCACACATCTGTTTCAAGCTCCTGAGACCTTACCTCCCAAGAGAGAGTTTGACCATAAAATTCCTTTGATCCCAGGAGTTAAACCAGTTAATGTCAAACCTTACAGATACTCTCCTTCCCAGAAAGATGAGATAGAGAGACAAATTAAGGAAATGCTCAGTAATGGTCTTATTCAACCCAATCATAGCCCATTTGCTTCACCAGTGATTCTAGTTAAGAAAAAAGATGGCACATGGCGCTTTTGTGTTGATTACCGATAGCTCAACAATATCACAGTCAAGAATAAATACCCCTTACCAGTGATTGATGAGCTGTTAGATGAGTTGCAGGGAGCAGCATGGTTCACAAAGTTAGATATGTGCTCTGGATATCATCAGAACACGTTGGCTCTGCAAGATGAACCCAAAACAACATTCAGAACACACCATGGACACTGGGAATTCAAGGTGATGCCCTTTGGCCTGACTAATGCCCCAGCATCCTTTCAAGGGCTCATGAACACAATTTTTCAACCACTCTTGAGGAAGTGTGTGCTAGTGTTTGTTGATGACATTCTAATATACAGTCCAACTTTAGAGGATCATATCAAACACCTAGAACAAGTTTTTTCTATCTTGCAACAACATCAGTTGCTGCTCAAGGCATCCAAGTGCTCCTTCGGTCAGTCCAAGTTGGAATACCTGGGACACATAATCAGTGGGCAGGGTGTAGCCACAGATCCTAACAAGCTCACTACCATCACTCAGTGGCCAACTCCTAAAACTGTTAAGCAATTAAGAGGCTTCCTTGGTCTCTCAGGATACTACAGGAAATTTATCAAAGGATATGGTATACTCAGTAGACCTTTGACTGATCTACTCAAGAAAGATAGTTTGTTCCACCGGATACCAAGCCTGCAAGCATGCATTGAGCAACTTAAACAGGCCTTGGTTCAAGCTCCCGTACTAGCTTTACCCAACTTTCAGAAAGCTTTCACCATTGAAACAGATGCATCTAATGTGGGGATAGGAGCAGTATTGTCTCAAGAAGGTCATCCTGTGGCATTTTTAAGCAAGGCTCTAGGCCCAAGAGCTCAATCCTTATCCACATATGAGAAAGAGTGTCTGGCATTGATTATGGCAGCCACCAAATGGAAACAGTATCTGCAGCACAAGGAATTCACCATTGCTACAGATCACAAAATCTTAACTCATTTGAGTGAACAGAAACTCCATGAGGGATTGCAACAGAAGGCTTTCATCAAACTTCTGGGACTACAATACAACATAGTATACAAAAAGGGCCTGGATAACAAAGTGGCAGATGCCTTGTCTCGACATGCTGAAACATGTCAGTTACTTTCTATTTCAGCCAGTACTCCTAGATGGCTGGAGATTGTTATTGAAGGTTATACAAAGGATGCCAACACAAAGCAGTTACTGACTGAATTAATTCTAACTGGAACGAATGATAAAGGATTTACCTTATCTGAAGTTGGTCATCAGATATAAAAATAGAATCTGGTTAGGGACTCATGAAGAAGCACATCAAGCTGTCCTTCTTGCCTTACATTCAAGTGGGTTGGGAGGTCATAGTGGAGTCACAGCAACTTACCATAAAGTGAAGGCTCTATTTGCTTGGCCCAATATGAAGCAGTCAGTACAGGACTACATCTCCAAATGTGAGGTTTGTGCTCAAGCCAAACCAGAGCATTGTAAGTTACCAGGTCTACTACAACCTCTACCTGTCCCACCTCATGCTTGGCACACAATCAACTTGGATTTCATAGAAGGCCTGCCAAAGTCTAAGTCTTATGACTCTATCCTTATGGTGATTGACAAATTGACCAAGTATGCTCACTTCATATGTTTGTCACACCCTTATACTACACTATCAGTGGCTCAGTCTTTTGTTGCCAACATCTACAAGCTTCATGGTATGCCCTCAATCATCATCTCTGATTGGGACCGAGTGTTTACCGGCAATCTGTGGCAGGAGCTTTTCAGCTTGACCAAGACAACACTCAATATGAGTTCATCTTATCACCCACAAACCGATGGGCAGACTGAGAGACTCAATCAATGTCTGGAAACTTATCTCAGATGCATGGTGCATGATTGTCCAAGTCATTGGGCCAAATGGATTCATTTAGCAGAATATTGGTATAATACTACTTATCACTCAGCTCATGGTCACACTCCCTTTGAAGCTTTGTATGGACATCCTCCTAAACATTTTGGCATCACTCTCACTGATGCTTGTTCTATGGCTGATCTGGAAGAATGGATGCAATCCAGAAACACCATCATCCAGCATATTCAGTACAATTTGACAAGAGCTCAACAATGAATGAAACATCAAGCTGACAAGAATAGACAAGAAAGGTCTTTTACTGTGGGAGATTGGGTATATGTCAAGTTACAGCCCCATATTCAGCAATCAGTACAGCACCGACCTAACTATAAGCTGGGATTCAAATACTTCGGCCCTTATCTGGTGCTCAAGGTGATTGGTAAAGTGGCTTACAAGCTGCAGTTACCTGCTAACAGTCAGATCCACCCAGTGTTGCACGTTTCTCAGCTCAAGAAAGCTCTACCTCCTGCTGCTACACTATCTAAGGATGATGAATTGCATCTGTTGCTGAATCTGGAGCTGTTACCACCTACCCAGGTATTGGCTCATCGTCACCAACTACTTGGTCACCGTATTATCTCGTTTGTCCTTGTGCAGCAGGAAGCATGTCCTCATCATTGGGCAACTTGGCAGACGGCGACCAAGGTGTCTGGGTTGCTACAGATGAAGCAGTAAGCACCATTGTCTTCGACAAGCCTTCAGGAATTCTGGCATCGTGAGGACGCGCTGCAATCTTAAGGAGGGGGGCATGTCACAAGTTGACATTGGGCCCTGTTAATCTAGCAGGCTTATTCTGTGATTGGACCTGTAAGTCGGCCTGCGAGCCGCTGGGCTGTATCATCGGGCTTGGCCCATTTACATTTCAGAACCTTTAACTTGCTGTGTGGGTGGTTGGGAGGAACGGCAAGCAATATAACAAACCAAATTACATCTTCTTCCCCACGACAGCCATCGTGCTCTGCTGTGAGGCGGCGACGCCGCGCTCCATTGTCGTGCGTGTATGCTGGCGACCCCCTCTCGTTACCCGGTCGTAACAGACTGTGATAGATGTGTTATGGTCACATGGCCCTCAATGACCGCTTGGTTGTCCTATGTGATTGTTGCTTGTCCCAAATTGGAGTGATGGAAACCCAGGACGTAAATACCCATGACAAATGTAACTCGATTTCTTTCTTGTTTATTTTGTTTTACCAATGCAAACAACAAAATTGCGATATATTTATTTAATTTGGTTTTTTTGTAATCTGACTTAGATTGCAGGTTGTATGAGTGGTACGATCCCCCATATGAAAATTTTCTAAAAGAGCAAAATGCACCGCATATCTGTTACCTTTTTTCTCTGTGTCATCTAGGTCCATTACCTTGAAAAGTGTAGTTTTGGGTCCATTAGCTTTGTTTGGAGTTCACCGGGGGTCCAAATTTGCCTGGAAGTAGGTTGACATCTAACATGGCTGTCCATTGTGGCTGTCGACCGCACCTGCACTGTTGATTGGGTGCTACCTGTTTCTCTCGCTCTCATTTCCCTCCACGCCCAATTTCTCATGTCATTCGTCTAGGAGAGGAAGCGTGCGGAGAACGGAGGCCGCGGATGGCGGCCTTCGAGGGTTGACGTCAATGCGCAAGTCGGTGGCGGAGAAGGCAGTTGCGGGGCGATGCTGGACCTCAGTGTCAAGTCCGATCGCGTTGAATCTCAACGATGGTGGCGACATTGTGGCAAAAAGGAGGGTCACCTCCAGAATACACTAAGCGAATGGAAGTCCTAATATTTGATTTATTTAGCCATAGGATCAACCAATCTTGATGTACTCCGGCTCCCAGTAGGAACCAAGACATCCATCTCAATTGTGCTACAACAAAAATCAGAGAACCCTAAAATCAAAACAGCAACCTTGACAAAAAAATGCAAAGCAAAAACTGAATGAACTCAAGGTCTATGTCACATTGTGCGCATGGCAGCAGTAGATGGGCTGGCAATAGCTCCGTGGTTGCTTCGATACGCAACGCAATTCCACCCGCATGTCATAGGTAATTAATTGGGGAACTCTTCTTTCACTTGGATCTGTAGCCGCCATCCTTGAATTGAGGCGGCATGGCCATGGAACCGGACCCCAAGGTTTAGCACTGCCCCGCACCTATCTTCTTCATCACCGGCTTCCCTAGAGGCCGCGTGAGTCGGGCTCCTTCCTCTGCTCTCCTCTTCCCAGACGACGGCTTTAGAGAGGGGGCGCGGAGAGAAATGACAGAGGGAGCAACAGCCAGGGAATGAACTATCAAAAAACTCCCACTCATTGCGGGCAAGCTAGGTCAGCAGCCACGCTGGACAACTACGTCAGATGTCAAACTGCTTCCAGGTAGATTTGGAGCCCTGGTGAATCCCAAACAAAAGTAATGGACCTAAAACTGCACTTTTAAAGTTAATGGACCTGTATGATATAGAGGAAAAAGGTAATGGACCCAAAGCTGCACTTTTAAAGGTAATGGACCTAGATAACATAGAGGAAAAAGGTAATGGGCCTGTGGTGCATTTTTGTCTTTCTAAAAACTACGTTTTTGGATTCATGTAACAAAGGGAGCTCAAGGAGGAGGTGAATGTTAGAACAAATGAAGCCATAGGTTCAGAAATGGCGAGGCTTCCAATGATTATGAAGGAAAATTTGGTACCTTTGAGAAATAAATGTTCTTGTTGTCCTTCTTTCACATTATTTTGTACTTACCTTGTTCTTAACATATTTATTGGCATGTTGCGTAGTTCATCGCGCAATAGTTACAAGTATCAATTGATGTGTTGGATTGACTTGTTCACTTTTGTACAACTACTATTGAACTAAATGCAACATAATTAACCCGGTGTTGAATTAAACCCATGAGAGAGGTGTCGGTGTTTCGTACCCCGGGGGGTGTCACACCAACGAGTAAATTTCTAAGCGTGCCCCCTAATCCGGATGGTGATGCAAGAAGAACACAAATGTTTATCCTGGTTCAGGCAAAGAGCGCCCTACGTCTAGCAGTGGGGGGGAGACTTGTATTATCTTGCACCGAAGTGCTCGTACAGGGGTGAATACAAGCGGGACTTAGCCGTGAATGAGTGTGTGAAAATGTAGGAACGTGTGTGCGAAAAGCCTGCCCTATACAAGGCCCTGGCATCCCCTTTTATAGGCCAAGGGGAGGCTCGGGGTTACACGGTGGTTAGGGCTGTCGTGGGCATGACGTCAAGGTACAGGCGCCATGTCGAGTCGTCGAGACTATAGATGCTCCCTTTGGTCCGGTTCGTGCCTGTGGATTCATGCTTTAGTCCGGTCCGAGCCTGTAGCGGTATGGTTAATGATGTCCTGGCCGTCCTTTAGCTGATGCGAGCTGATGCAATCGAGGCGTGGGTCATGACGGCTTGACCGGGAACCCCGGCGAGTGGCTGTCGAGGTGAGATGGACGGGTCTGCGCGCCCGTACGCCGCCACGTCCGTCATCATTTCTCGAGGGTCGGAGTATGCCTCGAGAGGTCGTCGACCCGAGCGATGGGACGGCACGACGTGTTTGACGGTGCGGGGGCTTGACTATGGCGTTTAAAGGGGGTGTCGCACGTGGCACAGTGCGTGGCATGGCTCCACAGTGGCACCTGCCATCCTCCAATCCAGGGGATGGGCAGCGTAATGGCGGAGGCGACCGACGCACGTCCCACTATTGCGGGCCCTGTAGCCATGGAGTTAGGCGGTGTCAGTGCACTCTGGCACCGTTCGAGCCCTGTAGCCATGTGCGTGCTCTGGGTAGGCAATTATTGCGGGCGGACTCGAGCGGCTGCTCGCTCGAGCGTCTTCCGTCCCCGCTCGAGCGGTTGCTCGCTCGAGCGGTTTACGTCACCGTCTCGAGCGGTCGTACGTTCGAGCGGTTTCCGTACTTCTCTCTCGAGCGGGTGAGCGGCCGCTACTCGAGTTAGAAGGTTCTGAGGCTTGGTGGGCCTGATAGTGGGCCGGCCCGGTATGAAAAGGATTGGTGGTTTCTTCAGTCAGTTTTTGGGATTTTTAGAGTGGAATAAAATTAGTTTGCCCATCTTTAATCCACCTAGATTAGGACCCCCCCAATCTAGGTACCCGACAGTAGCCCCCGAGCCCTTGCTTGATTGTGAAACTTCAAGTGAGGGATCATGAAGTGGAGTTGAAGTACCTAGGCTTGAGGTTGTGTGGTTTCGTTTTGAGGGGCAAATTTCTCGTTTTTCCGTGGGGGGCGCGCGAGCGTCCCCCGCGGGGGTAGCCCCCGAGGCCCCAGAGGAATGAGGCATTCCTCTGGGGGCTTTGAAAATGAGTCGCTTTGGGCAAGAACGTTATAAACTGGAGTTGTAGTGGCTCGAGGCAGGGGGTTTAATGATTTTTCGAGCCCCCGTGCATCTCCTACCCCTCTCATGTCGAGGGAGGCTATCGGTGTGACTCGAGCCCCTGAGCCTCGAATGGCTGGGCTAGAGTCGTGATCCAGTTTGTCGCTGGATCTCTTGGATCAGATCCAAGTGGTGGGAGGACTGACGCTACTCGCGGTCGAGCGGGCGTCAAGTCTCCCTGTGAGCTGGTAGCGTGGAGTCCAAGTGAGAGCCCATCTCCTTTCGAGGGGAGACGGCGTCGAGGCCCAGAGGCGCTCTCATTAAAGCTGGGCTCTTAGCTTCTAGAGGACCGGCCCCGCTCGAGGGGACCGGCGGCTCGAACACCTCCCGTCGACGGGATCTCTTGGAAACTCGGTGCCCTGCCTTGAACACACCACCCGGGATTCGAGTGATCGTTCTCGAGCGGAACCTTTCGAGGGTTCCTTCCCATAGGCGCCGCTGACTCGGGTGCTCGGGGGCGGCTGTTCGAACCCGTTCATGGGTCAGCCTCCGCTCCCTCGAGACTTACTTGTGGGACCGGGATCCCGGGCTTTCTTTCCGTCTAAGGAACCGTCTATCGAGACGTCCCGTCGTTGCGCCAGTTAAGAGGAATTCGTCCGTTACTGGCGGCGCGCCTTTTTGGCGGAAACCGGCGCGTCATGATGATCGTGGCTCGGCGACGGTTCCGCTCCGTCTTGCAACGTGTGCGCTCTGTGGGTGGAGATAGGTGGCGGGTGTCAGGGGTAATAAATGCGGTTACCGTTTCTCGTCGAATCCGCCGGGGGCGCGCGTCCGTTGGATGGCGCTATTTGGGCCGTTGGATGCGATTCACGCGGATCGGCTGAGGCTCTATAAATATGGAGGAGTAGGTTCCCGGTTCTTCTCCCCGCATTCTTGCCTTTCTTGCCGCTCCCGCCGCCACCGGTTGCGTTCCGCTCCTAGATCCAATCGCCTCCGCTTCCATCTGCAACCGCCGCCGCCGCCGTTCTTGCTTGCGACCGCCGCCGCCGCACTTGCTTACGGGTACGCCCGTGCTTTGCGCCGCTGTTCTTCGCGTTGCTGCCCTTCACGTTTGGCCGCCGCCCTACTTTCTTCACCATTCCGCCGTCGTTCTCCCACCGACGCCATGGTGCGGCCAAGCAAGAAAGCGAGCCAGGGCGCCGGGGGCAGCAAGACCGGCGGCAAGGGTGCCACCGGCAAGGAGCCCGCTAAGCCTCCCACGCCGGTGGTGATGCACGACGCGCTCCCATGGCCCCGGTCCATGGTGACTGAGGCCATGTTGACGAACCTTGTCAATGGCGGGCTGCTTCCCCCCAACCCGGCAGAGGGGCCGCCGGAGTGGCAGGTGCCGGACGACGACCACCTCGAGCCTGTGGTTCCGCCGGGCTACGTCCTGAGCTTCGTCAAATTTCATCGGCGGGGGCTCGGGGCGCGGCCGAGCCGCTTCATGCGGGCGCTCCCCCACCACTTTGGGGTCGAGCTCCAGCATTTTAATCCGAATTCTATCTCACACGCGGCCAGTTTCACCGCCGTGTGTAAGGGGTACCTGGGCATGGCGCCGCAGTGGGACCTGTTCACCCATGTCTTCAAGGCGACACTGTTCACCAAGGCGGTGAGCGGCGGCGCTGACGGCGACGACGGCGACGATGGCAACGAGGAGGTGGAAGAGGAGAAGGAGAAGGAGAAAGGGAAACCGAAGGCCCGCCGCTACGTCCGAGCGGGCTCTTGTTCGATCGGCCTGAAGAGGAGAGAGTGCTAGCTGACCGGTACCTGGGCGTCGAACAACGCCGGGTGGGACGCGGAGTGGTTCTACCTCCGAAACGAGGGGAACCTCTTTCCGGAGTACACCGGCGCCGTGCTGACCGTGCCCGGTGAAAACTGGATCTATGGTCAGCCAAAGAAGCGTCAGCCCCGCCTCGACCCCCTGCTCGAGGCCATCGCGAGTCTCAGCCGCCGGAGGGCCGGCAATCTCGTTTTTAACCTTGCCCACGTCGTCGCCGAGTTCCACTCCCGCCGGGTGATCCCGCTCGCCGAGCGCCCACTGCGGTTGGATCAGATGACGGAGGACGCCGATCCGGAGGCGCTCGAGGCCAGCCGGATGTCTGACGTGCCCCTCTCGTCCGCCATGATCGTGGCTCGAGTGCGCGAGGCGATCGACGGCGGGAGGAACTTTGGGGCGAATCAAGTCGGACTCTTCCCCATGCGCCCGGTCAACAACCTGCTTGGCTATGTAAGTTTTCTAGAGGTCCTTTTATTCGAGCCGTCCTTATTAAAGTATGCTTTCTCAGGACATCATCGACCACGTGGACTCGAGGCCCCCGGTGAAGGAGGACGCGCCCGCCCGTGACGTAAGACGTCTGAAGGGTGACCGGGAACACGCGGCGGCGCTCTCGAGAAAGGAGGAGAGAGCGAAGAAGGCTCGTGAGTTAGAGGAGAAAGAAAAGCATAAATCTCGGCGCCGCCGCGAGCGGGAGATACGTTTGGACGCGGACCCGTGCGACTGGAGCCCCGGCCTCGAGTCGACCGACGAGGACGAGGGGGAGGACGACGAGGAGGACGACGAGGCGACTGACAGCGACGGCGCCACCGCCTCTCGAGCGCAGAGGCCTCCTCGCTCTCGCGTGCAGGGGTTGATCTTGGCGGCGCCCCTTCTACGCGGTGACTCGTCGTTGGTCCAGGCGGGCCAGCAGGAGGGGTCGTCGCACCATCCCGGTCGCGGCGCTCGGACGCCGTCGCCGACCCAAGCCGGGCAGCGGGGAGGGACGTCTCACCGCTCCAGCCACCGTGCTCGTCCGCCGTCACCGGTTCGAGCGGGGCGGCGAGAGGAGTCGCCCCGCCGTTCTAGCCATGGCGGGCGGGCGCCTTCTCCGACGCGGCGGGACTCCTCTTCCCGTCGCCACTTGTCTTCAACGGGCGCGCACACCCGGCAGCATCAGGCTGCGAATGTGCGCAAATCATCTTCTGCGCAGCCCGGCGAGCAGCCCATGGAGTGTCGGGCTCCTTCCAGCGATCGTCGGGCCGAGCGGGCTTCGACCCGCAGGACGCAAAGTCCCGTAAGGGACTCTGTCCCCGACCCGGCCAAGGAGTTGATGGGAGCGGGGGAAACCGCCAAGGTTTCGAAGCCCCCGAGCGGCACGAGCGGCGGGCTCGATGCCCCAAAGTCCTCGAGTGATTCGAGGGGGCCAACTGAGGTTCGAAAGCCCCCGAGCATCTCGAGCAAGCCGGGTGGCTCGAGCAGCGCCACCTCGACCACAGGGTGAGTTTTTCGATTAACTCTTCCTTCGTTGGTTTTTCCGTTTGGCGCGTGAATGCACCGTCATCGTGGTTTTTGTTTTTCTCTCTCTTCCAGAGCCAAGCGCCCCCTGCAGTCACTGCCGTCCCTCCCACCCATGCTGCCTACCAAGAGGCTGAAAGTCACGGGAGGGTCGAGCGGCACCCCGTCGATTCCAGGTGGTGTGCCTCTTCCTCCTTCTACTTCGATTTGGCTTGAACGGGCCAAGGATGCAATTAGGCGTGGCAAGCTGATGGCGGCTGCGTCTCGTGCAGGTGCCGGGGCCGCAACCATGGCGGTGGGAGAGAAGGCCACCACCCCCATCACGGCCTCGACCGTCTCCCTGCTCGAGACCTCGTCGTCGTAGGCCGTGCCGGGCAATACGGAGGCTAGCGACAAGGGAGCAGCGGTGCCGGAGCCGACGACCAATATTCCGGTGACGGGGGCCGGATCAGAGCGACAGCCCATCGTGCTCGAGGACGAGAGCCCGAGCTCGGGCTCCAAGACCTCCTGGCCAATCGGCCTGCGCCAGCTCGAGGAGGAGCGCAAGGAGAAGGAGGAGGAGGAGCAGACGCCGGGGGCCAGTGATCGGCCGGTGGGGGATGTAGAGATGCAGGAGGCGGGCCCGGTGCCTGAGCCTCAGCCGAGCCGGTCCCCAACCCCCCCTCGGGATATGGAGGTCGACTCCCCTGCTAGGCAACGGGTCGAGGTGCCCCAGGTTTCTCCAGTCGAGCAGGGGGAGGCCCAAACTACAGCTCGAGAGGGGGCGCTCGAGGAGCACCCCGCCCCCACGCAGGAGGGGGAGAAGGCGGAGGAACAAGTGGAGCAGTAGGCGGAACCGGTGGAGCAGCCTGCCGCCGCGGGCGTCGAGGAGCGTCAGCCGCAGGTGGAGCAGCGGGCTGAGCTAGAGGAGCAGCAGCTGCAGGTGGGGGAGCAAGCGGAGCTCCGCCTTGTGCCGTATCAGGCGCCGCTGCCACTGCAGCGGTTGAGGGAGGTTGTGGTGCCCCACCTCGTGCCCGACTCGACGACGGGTGAGGTGGAGTTCACCGTCATGTCCAAGGCCGACCACTGGGAGGAAGCCCAAAGAAGGCAGACGGCGGCTGCCATCGTCGACAGCCACATGCGGTCGGTCGGTCTCGGGCCCACCGAGCCCACCGATGTCTCCGTCGAGGAGCGGAGGCGGATCGAGGCGCGGGTGCTCGCCCAAGAGGCGTCATCCTCCTGGAGTCAGTCGCAACGCCCGCCTACCCTGGCCGAGCGGGTGGTGACGGCGGACGTCGACTTGGATGCGGTGAGGAGGCTCCGCACGTCCGTCGACAAGGAGATGCGGGAGGAATTCCCTCTATGGGAAAGGCCGCCGCTGGTGCTTCCCGACCCCCTCGACCACGAGGCTCCTGCGATCGTGATGAACGATCAGAAGGAGCTCGAGGCGCATATGGAGGCCGAGGAGCGCCGGCAGTGGCTCGAGCATGCTCTGAAGGCCGTCCTGTCACTCGTCTCCGAGGACCTGCCTCGGCTTTCCTCTGTGAGTATTCTAGGGCACGGTCATTTTTTCGTTTAGACTTATCGTAGTTTGTGTCTGATTTTTCTTTTTCGTGATGCAGACGGCGCAGAGCTGCTCATACGCCAAGTCGGTTCATATCCGCGCCCTTCGCGAAAGCGAGGACGAGATCCGGCGATATGTGCGCATGGGGCGAGATGCTGAGGCGGAGTTGCACCGGTCTGCCCAACTTCTCCAAGAGGCCAACGCCGCCCTGGACGCCGCCAAGGGAGATGCCAGAAGGGCTCAGGACGAGCTCGCTCGAGCGGCGCAGGAAGCAGAGGCGACTCAGCAGGAGGCCCGTGATAGGGTTGCCCAAGCCGCGCGGGAGGCGGAGACTGCTCGACAAGAGCACGAGCGGCTGCAGGGAGTCTTCGAGCAGCTCAAGAAGGATGCGGCCATTGCGCTAAGAAGCTACAAGGCCAAGTGCCAGCAGGCGGAGCAGCTCGAGAAAGACAAGGCCGCCGCCGAAGCGTACACAAAGGACCTGCAGGCGGCGGTCACCCGAGTAACCGCCGAGAAGGAGGCCCTCTCGAACGCGCTCGAGGCGGAGAAGAAGCGGGCGGGCGACTTTCAAACGGAGGCGGCCAACCTCCGTCAATTGGTGACGGAGAAAAATCTCGCCGTCCAAGCCACCGACCGAACTCTCGAAGGGGTACGAGTGGAGAAGGCCGACCTCAGCCGTGCGCTTAAGGGGAAGCAGGCCGAGCTTACGAGCACGCTCGAGCGTGAGCAAGGGTTGTCGACCCGCTGCACAGGTAAATGCCCGGGCCGCTCTTGACCGAGTCCTCGAACGTGCTCGTGTCGTTTGCCGACTTGGATTCCTTCAATCGCTGACCTGGGTTTTTTCTTTCAGCGCTTGAGGCTAATTTGGCCGCATCGCGCACGGCTCTCCAGCTCGCCCAGGCCGATCTCTCCTCGACACGCACAGCTCTTCAAGCCACTGAGAGGGCGTTGGACGTCGAGGTGGGTGCCAGGACTCGGATCTGCGGCGCCATCGATACCCTTAGCGAGTGCTGGGGATTCGAGCCCGTGGTGGACATCGAGGGGCCTGACGCTGGGCGTGGCTATGCTGCTCGTGTCTTTGCCTTTGGCCTCTCCCTGCGGGACCGAGTTCGACATGCCCTCGTCTTCGCCGCGCGCCGGAGCCTCGCCATCTTCTACTCCGGGTTCGCCCTTTCAAGGGAGGATGCTCGGAGCGGGATGGAGGCCGTTGCTGGAGGCTTCACCTATGCTGAGGGCGAGCAGGAGGGAGCCGTGATTCCGAGGCATAAGCAACTCCTTGCCGACGCCGAGGGGCCCGGAGAGCAACCGGGCCGAGCTTCGAGGGGTTCGTCCTCCTCCTCCCGCCATCGGTAGTTTTCAACCGGCTGCGAGCCGAGATCCGGGCAACAAGGCCCCCGTAAGAAAACAAATATTCTGGTCATGGAATGGCCCGAGTGGCCTTTAAACGTAATGTTTATGACTCGTGCCTGTTGTGCTCTAGTTTTTTTCTCGTGCTCCAAGTTGTCTTTCATTCCTTGCCCCTTTTTTTCTTTTTTAACTAAGTGGTAGCGCGTGCTCGAACCGCTCGAGGGGAGATGAGTTGGGGTGCCGTAGCTCGGAAGCGTGGGAAGCCCTGTGCTCGGTCGTCCCGGCTCGACGGGCCCGAGGTGACGCTCATACTTAGTTTTTACGAGAAAAATTTTGAGGCTGGAAGGAAAAAGAGTGCGTCGAGCATCTTTGAAAAAACTAGGCGTGTTTTTTCGAGGACTTCAGGGGGGACCCCCCCTGGTCTAGCCCCCGAGGGGGCTTGACTTTTGGAAACAAAGTCGAGCCCACCTTGTGTGTGAACGAGAAGATAGGAGATTAGCTCGCAAATCCTTTACTCATTCATACTAGCGGTACATTTAAACGAAAAAATGTACAAGGCATCGAGGCCTAGGGGAAAAACGACGTAGCTGTTCGATGTTCCATGCGTTGGCGAGGATCGAGCCGTCCTCATCGGCTAACTTGTAGGTTCCTGGCTTCAGCACCTCGACCACGATGAACGGGCCTTCCCAGGGAGGAGTGAGCTTGTGGCGCCCCTTGTTGTCCTATCGTCGACGGAGCACTAGGTCGCCGACCTCGAAGTCTCTCTTGCGCACGTTCTTCTCGTGGTACTGTCGTAGCTTCTGCTGGTAGCGCGCAGAGTGTAGGAGCACCGTGTCTCGAGCTTCCTCGGCTTGGTCGACGGCATTAGCTAGCCTCTCTTCGTTAGTCTGTTCATTGTAGGCCTTGAGTCGGGGGGACCCGTATTCGAGGTCGGTGGGGAGGACGGCCTCTGACCCATAGACCAAGAAAAATGGAGTGAACCCCGTGGCTCAGCTCTCGGTCGTCCGTAGACTCCATAGAACGGAAGGAGCTCGGCCATCCACTTCTTGCCGTGCTTGTTGAGGCGGTCGAAAATCCTTGGCTTTAGTCCTTGGAGGATCATACCATTGGCACGCTCGACTTGGCCATTGGTTCGAGGATGGGCGGCGCGACCAATTCACACGGATGTGGTGTCGATCGCAGAAGTCCAGGAACTTTTTGCCCGTGAACTGGGTACCGTTATCAGTGATGATGACATTACATTAGGCACTCCAAACCGATGGATGATGTCAGTGAAGAACTCGACCGCTCGTTCCGAGCGAATGTTGGTGATGGGCTTGGCCTCGATCCACTTGGTTAATTTGTCGATGGCCACGAGCAAGTGGGTGTAGCCTCCCGTCGTCTTTTGAGGGGTCGACCGAGATCGAGCCCCCGGACCGCAAATGGCCACGTGAGGGGGATCATCTGGAGGGCGTGTGCTGGAAGATGTGTTTGCTTGGCATAGAACTGGCATCCTTCACACGCTCGAACTAGCTTGATGGCGTCAGCTGTAGCCGTGGGCCAATAAAAACCTCGACGGAAAGCATTACCGACAAGGGTTCTTGGCGCAGCGTGGTGGCCACAAGCCCCCGAGTGCATGTCTCTGAGCAACCTCCTTCCCTCCTCGATCGAAATGCATCGTTGGAGTATGCCCGTGGGGCTGCGGCGGTAGAGCTCCCTGTCATCCCCATAAAGGACGTAAGTTTTGGCTCGTCGAGCTAGTCGTCTCGCCTCCGTTCGATCCTCTGGCAGCTCTCCTCGAACAAGGTATTCGAGAAAGGGCGCTCGCCAACTGGCCGGTGGGCTCGAATCCCGATCGATCTCCATGACCTCGGCCCCCCTCGAGGGGGGATCGGTCGTTGGAGTGGGCTCGATGAGTGGTTCTGCTCCAGCCCCCGAGTCCCACTTCACAGATGGCTCGTGAAGATCTTTCGAGAAGACGTTTGGGGGGAGCGGCGCTCGAGACGACGCGATCTTGGCTAACTCGTCTGCGGCTTCATTGAAGCGTCTCGGGATGTGGTTGAGCTCGAGGCCGTGAAAATTTGCTTCCAGTTTGCGTACCTCGTTGCAATATGCTTCCATTTTCTCGTCATGGCAGCTCGAGGCCTTCATCACCTGGTCGATGACGAGCTGCGAGTCACCTCGAGCATCGAGGCGTCGAATCCCGAGCTCGATAGCGATACGCAACCCAGTAACGAGTGCCTCATATTCTGCCATATTGTTCGAGGCGGCAAAGTGGATCCGCAGCACATAGCGCATGTGCTCTCCAAGAGGTGAAATGAAGAGTAGGCCTGCGCCCACTCCTGTTTTCATGAGCGACCCGTCGAAATACATGGTCCACAACTCGGCTTGAATCTGTACTGGGGGAAGTTGGACGTCGGTCCATTCAGCGACAAAGTCAGCCAATACTTGGGATTTGATAGCTTTTCGTGGGGCGTACGTGATGGTCTCACCCATGAGCTCGACCGACCACTTGGCGATTCGACCCACGACTTCCCGGTTCTGGATAATTTCTCCAAGTGGGAATGATGTTACCACCGTTACCGGATGGCTAAGAAAGTAGTGCTGAAGCTTTCGACGGGTGAGCACGATTGCATAGAGCAGCTTCTGGATTTGGGGGTATCGAGTCTTGGCATCCGAGAGCACCTCACTGACAAAGTAAACTGGCCGTTGGACAGGGAGCGCGTGCCCCTCTTCCTGCCTTTCGACCACTATAATCGGCGACCACTTGCGTGGTTGCGTTAATATAGAGGAGGAGTGGCTCGATGGGTTTGTCTCGGGTGTAGGCGGGTCGAGGGGGCACGAGCACGGGAGGAGGTGAGCATGCTCTTCGGCCTCGAGAGGGCTTCCTCCGCCTCGGGTGTCCATTCGAAATGCTCGGATTTTTTGAGGAGTCGATACAGAGGCAAAGCTTTTTCTCCCAAGCGTGCGATGAATCAGCTAAGGGCGGCCAAGCATCCCATGATCTTCTGCACTCCTTTCAGGTCTCGAATCGGCCCTATCCGCATGATGGCCGTGACCTTCTCGGGGTTGGCCTCGATCCCGCGCTGGGAGACGATGTAGCCTAGCAGCATGCCTCGAGGCACTCCAAAGACACACTTCTCGGGGTTCAGTTTGATGTTCTTAGCCCTGAGGCACCCGAACGTCAACTTGAGGTCCTCGACAAGGTTTTCGACCTTACGTGTTTTGACAATGATGTCATCCACGTACGCCTCAACCGTTTCTCCTATATGTTTGCCAAAAACATGAAGCATGCAGCGCTGATATGATGCCCCAGCGTTTCGAAGGCCGAAAGGCATCGTGACATAACAGTACATGCCCATAGGGGTGATGAAAGAAGTCGCGAGCTGGTCGGACTCCTTCATCTTGATTTGGTGATAGCCGAGTAGGCATCGAGAAAGGAAAGTACTTCACAGCCCGCAGTGGAATCAACAATTTGATCTATTCGAGGCAAAGGAAAGGGAACTTTGGGACATGCTTTATTTAAACTAGTGTAGTCTACACACATCCTCATCTTCCCATTCTTTTTCTCTACTAATACAGGATTGGCTAACCACTCGGGGTGATGTACCTCCTTGATGAATCCGGCCTTCTCGAGCTTCTCGACCTCCTCGCGGATGATCCCGCGCTTCTCCTCGTTGAAGTGGCGCAGGCGTTGCTTGACAGGTCTCGAACCGGGACGGATTTCCAAGGCGTGCTCGGCGACATCCCTCGGTATGCCAGGCATATCCGAGGGACTCCACGCAAACATATCAGCGTTTGCGTGGAGAAAGTCGACGAGCACTGCTTCCTATGCGATGTCGAGGGAGGCGCTGATGATCAGCGTCTTTTCGCCCGGGGAGCTCGGATCAAGCGGGATCTTCTTGGTGTCCTCGGCGGGCTTGAAATTCCCAGCCTGCCGCTTGGGTGCTGGTGCGGCGGCCTCGGCTGCCAGACAGTCGAGCGTCTTGGCTAGCTCCTTGGATGCGACCAAGGACTCCCCATATTCAACACATTCCACGTCACAACAGTACGCGTGCTCGTACGTGGAGTCGACGGTGATGATCCCCTTGGGGCCCGTCATCTTGAGCTTGAGGTATGCATAGTTGGGGATTGCCATGAACTGGGCGTAGCACGGGCGGCCCAGGATGGCATGATAGGT
This sequence comes from Themeda triandra, assembly GCA_018135685.1. NCBI lineage: Eukaryota > Viridiplantae > Streptophyta > Magnoliopsida > Poales > Poaceae > Themeda > Themeda triandra. The sequence continues at coordinate 283,730 of JAENPR010000257.1, forward strand.
CCCCTCGAAACCAGGTACGTCGAAAGTGAGGACCTCTCGACGGAAGTTCGAGCGCGTGCCAAAATAGACGGGGAGGTCGATGCGGCCGATCGTGAGCGCCTTCTTGCCGGGGACGACACCGTGGAAGCCCCCAGCGCTCGGCTTGAGTTGTGCCCTCGTGATGCCGAGCAGCACGAGCGTCTCCATGTAAATGATGTTGAGGCTGCTGCCTCCATCCATGAGGACCTTGGTGAAGCGGGCGTTGAGGATGACCGGGTCGACGACGAGAGGATACGCGCCGGGGTTGGTGACGTTCTCTGGATGGTCATCACGGTCGAACGTGATGGGGGCATCCGACCAGTCGAGAAACTGAGGCGTGGCGGGCTTCACGGAGAAGATCTCCCGGCGCTCATTCTTGCGCTCCCGACGCGACATCCGAGTTGTTGGGCCTCCGTATATCATATAACAATCGGTAATGGGTGGGAACCCATTGTTGCCGTTGTCCTTGGCCTGATCGTCAGCTCCCTTATCCTTCTTGTCATCGTCCTTGTCGATCCCGAACCGTTTGAAGTAGCCTCGAAGCATTCGGCAGTCCTCGAGGTTGTGCTTGACCGGTTCCTTGTGGTATGGGCAGGGCTGCTTCAACATTTTGTCGAAGACGGCCCCATCTGGAGGGGGTCGAGGCTTCTTGTGGTCGGCTGCGACCACCTCGTCTTCCGCGACCTCGCGCTTGCCTTGCTGGTTGCCCTTCTTCTTCTTCTGATTTCTCTTCTTGCCCTTGCTCGAGCCCTCACCGTCCCCTGGGGGTGGCGCGGGCTTGTTCCCAGTACCACCAAAGAAAGCTCCCACGGCCTCATCACCGGCTACGTAGTCGGCGACGACGTCCATGAGCTCTTCAACCGTCTTTGGGCGATTGCGCCCGAGCTCCCGCACGAGCTCTTTACACGTGGTGCCCGAGACGAACGCCAGGATGACGTCGTGATCGGGAATGTGCGGCAGCTCGGTGCGTAGCTTGGAAAACGTCGAGCAAAGTCTCTGAGGGACTCCGTGGCGTTTTGCTTACAGTTGCGGAGATCCCACGAGTTGCCCGGTCGGATGTATGTGCCCTTGAAGTTCCCCTCAAAAATCCGGACCAGGTCGGTCCAGTCGTAGATTTGGTTGGGGGGGGGAGCTCCTCGAGCCACCGTCGAGCGGTGTCAGAGAGAAACAGAGGAAGCTGGCGTATGATTGCCTTATCCTCTCGAGCCCTCCCACCGGCAGCCGCCCGAAAGTCGCCCAACCGAGCTCGGCTTGGTCTCCCGTTGTATTTGACCACGCTCGTGGGGGGTCGAAACGGGTTGGGCAATGGTGTGCTGCGGATGGCTCGACTGAAGACTCGAGGGCCCGGCGGCTCAGGAGCCTGCCGGTCCTCGTCGCTGTCGTAGCACCCCCCTCGATGGGCCCTGTAGCCACGGTCCTCGGCGCCCGCGGCCTTGCGTCGTCGATTGTCGTTGATGTCGTGTCACGCATCTTGAGGCGCGCGGTTGTCGAGGATGCGGTCTCGAGCGGGGGCCCTGCCGCCTCGAGGGGGTGCCTCTTGGTGGACGGAGCCCTCCCTCTCGTTCCGTGGTTGCTCTGGGGCCGCCTCGCGCTGTCTTGAGGCCGAGCTCTCGACCTGCTGAACGGCCGCGACTTGGAGGAGCCCCTGGACCTCATCCCGTATCCGTAGCGCGCGCGGATTCGAGGGTGCAGGCATGTCCCGCAGCAACATGGCTGCCGCAAGGACATTTTGGCTTGCTCGAGGGAAATGGGCTGGCTCGATCGGCACCTCTGGCCGCCCGTCGTTGACGATGCGGTTGAGGACGCCTCGTGCCTTGCCTCGAGCGCCTAGAGCTCGAGGAAGGGGAGGTTGGTTCTGCTCGAAGGCGCGCTTGAGCAGCTCCAGATTTGCGCGATCCGCGTCCATCTTGGACTCGATCTTCAAGCCGTGGGTTGTTCTGCCCCTGCGGTGGCTCCTCGCGTGGCTCGATTACCAGCAAGGCTCCAGCCGCTGGTGTTCCGAGAACCGGCGTTTCGACGGGGTGGCTGGCCGCCGCGGCGGCCGCCGCGGCGTCGTCCCTGGTCTCATCGTCCGACGGAACGTCGTTCTCGAGGCGGAAACACTCACGAGCCAGGTCATAGCACCCTGAATCCGAGTCATCGGAGTCGGGATCAGCACCGGACGAAGTCCAGGGCCTTCCCGTACTCTCCTCCTCGATCCAGCGGCGCATGTTTCCGACCGTAGTGCTGCGTTGTGAGCCAGGCGCTCTATCAAACCCGCGGTCCACTGACGCCGGCCACACGATTTCCAAGTTCATGGCGGCACGCAAGAGGGGGCCAGGGGTCTCCTCTTGCGGCTCCATTGCTGACTGGATCTCGTTGGCATACGTGGCGGCGGCATTGGTGAGCCCAAATGGGAGCCTGCGACGGGCTCGATAGAGTCCGTGCGGCAAGAGGTTGGGCGACGTCGGCCGTGCGCGCGCTCGAGGTGCCACACCGGGCTCTCTTGGCGAACGCATGGCGAACGTGAAGCCAGGGTCCTCGTCGAGAGTTCCTTGCCCACGCGCCACTCCCTGTCGCACACTCGGCACCCCTGCTGGGTGCGTCGTGGCGCCTGGCTGGGAGGGCACGTTACCGGGGTGCTCGAGGCCCTGTGCCTGCTGGCGATGACGCTGGTGCTGGTGACGTCGGCGACGTGGCGGTGAGCCGTGGTGGCGCGGTCGGCGCGCGGCTCCACCAACGCGTGGGGGTGTCGAGCGTCCCCCTCCTGGTTCACCGATCGAGAGCAGAGCCATGTCGTGGCCGGGGCCGAGCGACACGAATTCTAAACTCCCAAACCAGATCACCGTAGCGAACGGAAGCGAGGAAGTGGGTGATGCCATCCGGAAAATGGTGGGAATCGGGCGAAACACGCAGTACCCCCTACCTGGCGCGCCAACTGTCGGTGTTTCGTACCCCGGGGGGTGTCACACCAACGAGTAAATTTCTAAGCGTGCCCCCTAATCCGGATGGTGATGCAAGAAGAACACAAATGTTTATCCTGGTTCGGGCAAAGAGCGCCCTACGTCCAGCAGTGGGGGGAGACTTGTATTATCTTGCACCGAAGTGCTCGTACAGGGGTGAATACAAGCGGGACTTAGCCGTGAATGAGTGTGTGAAAATGTAGGAACGTGTGTGCGAAAAGCCTGCCCTATACAAGGCCCTGGCGTCCCCTTTTATAGGCCAAGGGGAGGCTCGGGGTTACACGGTGGTTAGGGCTGTCGTGGGCATGACGTCAAGGTACAGGCGCCATGTCGAGTCGTCGAGACTGTAGATGCTCCCTTTGGTCCGGTTCGTGCCTGTGGATTCATGCTTTAGTCCGGTCCGAGCCTGTAGCGGTATGGTTAATGATGTCCTCGCCGTCCTTTAGCTGACGCGAGCTGATGCAATCGAGGCGTGGGTCGTGACGGCTTGCCCGGGAACCCCGGCGAGTGGCTGTCGAGGTGAGATGGACGGGTCACTGCGCGCCCTGTACGCCAGTCACGTCCGTCATCATTTCTCGAGGGGTCGGAGTATGCCTCGAGAGGTCGTCGACCCGAGCGATGGGACGGCACGACGTGTTTGACGGTGCGGGGGCTTGACTATGGCGTTTAAAGGGGGTGTCGCACGTGGCACAGTGCGTGGCATGGCTCCACAGTGGCACCTGCCATCCTCCAATCCAGGGGATGGGCAGCGTAATGGCGGAGGCGACCGACGCACGTCCCACTATTGCGGGCCCTGTAGCCATGGAGTTAGGCGGTGTCGGTGCACTCGGCACCGTTCGAGCCCCGTAGCCATGTGCGTGCTCGGGTAGGCAATTATTGCGGGCGGACTCGAGCGGCCGCTCGCTCGAGCGTCTTCCGTCCCCGCTCGAGCGGTTGCTCGCTCGAGCGGTTTACGTCACCGTCTCGAGCGGTCGTACGTTCGAGCGGTTTCCGTACTTCTCTCTCGAGCGGGTGAGCGGCCGCTACTCGAGTTAGAAGGTTCTGAGGCTTGGTGGGCCTGATAGTGGGCCGGCCCGGTATGAAAAGGATTGGGGGTTTCTTCAGTCAGTTTTTGGGATTTTTAGAGTGGAATAAAATTAGTTTGCCCATCTTTAATCCACCTAGATTAGGACCCCCCAATCTAGGTACCCGACAAGAGGCATCCTAATTCCCTAGACACGGGTTCATGCTATGGGAGCAACAATTTATTGAACTCTTAATTTGTAGACTCCCACGGTTGTACCACACCTCCCACTCATCCATCCCCTCTCTGCTCCCTTCTCTACTTCACCCTGCTACTAGTGGATGGAAGGGAGCCTCTCTCGTGCTCTCTGTTGCATCACTTCCATTCTCGCCAACACACAAATCTTTAGTGCAGGGTTGGCGCTTCTCTACTTCTCCAGGTCTATTGTAACTCATTCCATTTTTCTTTGTACTGAATAAGACCTTTTTTAAATGGATGCAAACTCAACTAAATATTGTTCTTCCCTCTACAGGTGAAAAACATTTTCTTTTTTTGGAGTTTTTGGACTTTTATCTCCATGGAGTACACTTGAAAACCTTATTATCCTCAGTGTTATTGTCCAAATAACTGCTTTTGTGGACAAAGACGACGAGGTAGATGAAAGTGTATCAATGGATGTGGACAGTGTGTAGTGGTGAATGCTCAGAGTGATATGGAGCTTCACAACAATGCCATGGAGGACGACCAGGATACAATTGCATGGTAGGACGGCCTCATCTCCTCAGTGGGTGTGGTGTCCTGGCTCTTCTAGATGAAGGAGGCACGAACTAAGGAAACATAGTGTGGCCAGCCTCACACACCATGTGCTTATCAAGATCCTCTAGTACCTCCCCAATCCTTATGCTGCTGGAAGTGTGTCTATCTCCTAGAAGCGCGTCATCTCTAACTTTGACCACAGTAAAGAGCTTTCTCAAACTTTCGCCAGCTTCTTCTATGGAAGTTGGTCGTACGACAACCGCCATTTCACTAGCATCACTAGTGAATGGGCATCCTTCTTCTTTCCCTTTACCCTTGAGACCTAGTCCCAAATTGCTACAGTAGCCTTATCCTCTACTAGTGTCTTGGGAGTGCCTTGGGACTGATGGATTACATCACTATGTTGTCTACAATACAGCGACCGAGAAGTGGCTTGTACTATTGCGTAGCATTTGTTCTACTAGTGAGGTTTGCTTGGGGTTTGATTCAACAATGTCTTCACACTTCTAATCCATAAGAGGTATGCACAAAAGTCTTTGTCCAAAAGGATAATCCTAGAATCCTATCTATCTTCTGGGTTTGGAGAAGTGTCAATTTTCAAGAACGTGAATCTTATGATATGGTAATTTCTAGTAAAAAGGAAATCCATCGACTTTATAAGTCGTGACGGTTCAAGTCCCTCTATCCCCAAACCCTCTTTTATTCCCTAACCATAGTCAAGGGTAGCCATTTAAGAAGGAGGCTAATTCCACCTTATCAAATCAAAAGGAGAAAGTTCATGGCGGTGAGCGGTTGGTACTTCAATCATGTGCCTTTACTTTAGGATTTAGATAGCCTCTCTCTAGTCTGTGATTGAATATTTGAAGGTGGAGGACGCGTGCATAAGTGTGTAGGTCTACTCATCTAAAACTATAGCTTGAGAGCCAATTATGAAAATGGCCCTTAAAACGAAATTGTTTAGAAAACTAGCCCTTTTTTCCCGAAGTTTGGAAACTGGCCTCGAAACGAAATTTCGTTTGTAAAATGGCCTTCCGTTAGTTTTGGGCTGTTGACGGTGTTAACTGCGGGGTAAAAAGACGATTTTACCTCTGGGTCAAAAAAATAAAAAAAATATATAATTTCTACTTTTATAATATTTTGAGTATATGTGTATATTTAAATTATTCAATATATAATCAGGTCCTGTCGCGCGGCGGTCTCCATGGCCTCGGGATCGGACATCATCGCGAGGTCGATCTCCAGGTCCAGGGGCGGCGCGACCGGATCGCGAGGCGGCTGCGGCAGTCACGCACGGGATGAGACGGAACGGACGTAACGGAGCCGGGAAACCGTACAGGAGCTGGGGATAGGGTGATTTGCGAAAAAAGAATGATTAAGATGGATTGGTGGGAGGGTTATAGTGATTTGCAAAAAAATGATTAAGATGTGATTATATATTGAATAATTTAAATATACACATGTACTCAAAATATTATAAAAATAGAAATCATATTTTTTATTTTTTTGACCCAGGGGAAAAAACATCTTTTTACCCTCTAGTTAACACCGTCAACGGCCGAAAACTAACAGAAGGCCATTTTCCAAACAAAATTTTGTTTCGAGGCCAATTTCCTAACTTCGGAAAAAAAAAGGCCAGTTTCCTAAATAGTTTCGTTTTGAGGGCCATTTTCATAATTGGCTCATAGCTTGAATCTTTAAGGAATCTAAATAGGGCGAGGGAACAATATTACGTTCAAAATCAAGAAGTATTTTTATTAATGGTATTATGCACATGTTTGAGTACTTTGTGATAGTTGCTATGGATATGGTGCAAAAGATATGGAGGACAATTCCTAAACCACTTGGTGCCTAAATCTTCATTCATCATGCTTAGGGTCAATTGTGTTTGTGTTGTGCTGATATTCACTTGTCCTATCTTTCAGAGTGTATACTTAAGACTATGGTACTAATAAATAGAGATTGAAGCACATTGTGAGCACATTGGAGCTATTTGGTAAAAACAATATTGAATTCGGTTCTGAGCTTTGTGATGCAAACTACAAAGTGATTACAGTTCAAAAAGAATGGAATTTGATTTTCTTTGTACGAAGAAATAAAAACACTTACATATGGCATGGACCATAGAAAGGTTCATGTTATCCATGCCCCAATCATCAGCTATCGTAGAACAAGAGGGTGTCTACAAATGAATAGGCTACTCTCTTCCTTATGTTGTCTTATTCTTGGAGTCATTAGCATAGTAGTAGAAGTGTATTTGACTTAATTTGTTGTTACAGTATGTCTTTGTTCATGTACATAATTCCTTTGATTGTATATATATAGGCCATTTTTGGCTTAGTAACAAAAGGAATACTATGTGACAAGACTCGAACATAGGGATATGCTAAGTTTTGGGGTGAGAAGTTTCCGACCAAAGGACCCTCGACCGATCTCTCGAGGAATGCTCGGGGGTTATACCCATGGGGTATGCAAGACTTGCGTACCCCATGGGCAAACAATTTTGCGAAACCCAAGCACACCCTTAGCTTCTACTCGAAACCCAAGGGCACTCTTGAGCTCTTGGCTCCCGATCGATGGCAACTAGGCCTGATCCTTAGTCCACTTCCAATCCGAGCCAAGGGTCGGGCTGGGACGCATAGCCTCGAGCATCCGATGCTCGGAGGCTCCTCGAGGACATCCTGACCAAGGAGTGTGGCACTGTCATAGACTCCTCTGATAAGGTCACGCACGCTGCCTTACACAAAGGGATAAATCCCTCCACCGGCTTAGGGTTTGGGGCTTTCGGGCCCGCTCCTTAGCCCTTCAAGCCGGATGCCATCACCGCCAAGAAAGCTCACTTGGTTGTTAATACCTACAGAGATCTTGAAGCATGTACCAAGCCATGAAACCAATAATACACAACTTTGCTCGAAATCCTTAGAGCATCTCCAACAACTTTGTAAATTTCACTTGGTATATTTCGCGTTTTAGCAACTTGGTAAATTATTTAGCAAGTGAAAAAATGAGTCATCTCCAACAACTTGGTATTCCAACTTGGTAAAACTAGAGGATGACAGATGGGACCCGCATGTCATTGCCTACGCAGCTCCTCCACGCGAACAGAACACGATGTTGACCAGCGGGATACAAATTTTGACTCGCGATTTCTCAACAACGGCTGCACCAAATCGGGTGAGGTTTAATCCTACGCGATCGTAGCAAAAAAGCGAAACCTTTGAGTATTTCTCATTAAAATATTGAGCACTGTGCCCGACCACGACGAGGTGTTGTGCGGCTGTACTGTCCCCTCTACAGTGCGAGGTTTGATCGGACGACGAAGCGACGGACGAGCGAGCGATGGACGAGCGACGGCATCACCACGGACTTCACGCACGGCGGAGCGACGGCATCTTTTCGGACTTCACGCACGGCATCGCGACGGACGAGCGAGCGATGGACGAGCGACGGCATCACCACGGACTTCACGCACGGCGGAGCGACGGCATCTTTTCGGACTTCACGCACGGCATCGCGACGGACGAGCGACGGCATCGCGAGACTTCACGCACGGCATCGCGACGGACGACGGACGGAGCAGCATCGAGACGGACGCAAGCGCACGCGGAGCAGCATCACGACGGATAGCAAGTTCCTCCGCGCGCGGATAGATACGCGCGCGGAGGCCGAGTTTACGCACTTGGGAAATATACCAAGTTGGTTTATCAAGTTGTTGGAGAGGTTTTTTTGTGTTTTTGTCAAAATTATAAATTTACCAAGTAGATTTGAGGAGTTGTTGGAGATGCTCTTACTTATCTCGTCGAGGCAGCATGTACCAAGCCATGAAACCAAACGCCCTATAATTTCTCTCTTAAGAAATGTTTGAGGCCAGGCCCCGTTTGGAACAAGGGATTGGTAGAGGAATTTTGGAGGAAAGTGATTCCTACATTTTGATGACATCACTTGTCGTTTGGATCAAAGGAATTGGAGTTTACCATTCCTCCGGAAGGGGCTGCATGCTTCACAAAACAAAGGAATCAGAACATCCACCGGAAGCCAATGGTTTCGCGGAAGCCCGAGGAAAGCATGTTTGCACAGAGCATGCACGATCCCGTCAGTTGAACAAGTGAATGTGTTTACTATTTTTGAAAGCATGAACAGTGAACGGATAACATTTTGAAAAAGAGAAGGTTTGGATAAGTACAAACAATAGTGAATGAGTTAACTATTTTAAAGTCGCAAAAAAGGAGTTATTAACTATTTTATGTAAGATACCATTGAGTTTTCCATCTTTTGACCAACAAGGACCTAACCTCGTCTTCCTCCATCACATTTGTTTGGTCACTAAAATATAATCCATATATATTTAGTTATCAACTTCATTTCATTCCTGTGTTGTGGATTCCTGCGATCCAAACAGCCTAAACTTTCCATTCCTGTATTTTAGAATCCTATGGTTTTCTATCTTCTACTCATTTCTTTGTTTTCTACTTTCCTGTGTTTCCTCTCATTCCTTTATTTTGTAATCCTGCGTTCCAAACAGGCCCTCAGTGTAATGTAAAAGTTTATAACCTCATTATGAAGAGTACCATGTATACGAAAGAAAAAGAAAACATGGATAATGAAATATTTACCTTTATTAGAAAAATATATTTTATAATTTAATAGAGAATTAGTTTTGTGACTTATATAATCATATCAGAGAAGAATGTAATGTACATATACTTTTTTGGTTTATCACCTCCCATAAACATGAGTGACCTTTTTATTAGGTGGTCAAAAATTGCTAACAAAAAGTATAATTTATTGTTATTAACTGCAGCTGTTGTGCTTTGTTGCGCAATTTGGATAATAAGAAACGAAGTGATTTGAAAAATGTAGAGCAAAATCTTTGTTGTAGGTTCTTTTCAGGAGAACACACTGGTTTCGACAGTGAGCAAGTCTGCAGCGGCACGATGACCAGCGGGGTCACCTGATCCAAATTGAACAGTTCATAGAGACATCATCGTTGCAGTTTTTGGTTCCAATGTCGGGTGTCTTCAAGATTGTTTGGTCACACTTAGTTTAAATCTTATTTCGTGTTGGTTTTCCGTTTGGCATGCTGCAAAGTTATGTCCTTTGCAGTTTATGTTTGTGCCCTTCGCAAAACTTTATAATAATTGGTCGATCCTATTCGTTGATAGGTGAAGCCGGATATAAAATATTGTTTATCTAAAAAAATATCATAGAACAGTGTCATCCGATGAAATTCGCTCTTTTTTTAAAAAAAAAACTTGTGACAGCCCCGTGCGTTGTCACGGGTATAAAGCAGGAATAGAAATATATTAGAATAGTAAACTGTTGAGGTGGACAGTTTGCATCTCAAGATAAATTGTTAGTGACAAATGACAGTGGATTGATGAGGTGGATGTATTGTTTGTCAAGAAAAATAAATAATAAAGTTGATAGTGAGCTGCTAAGATAGAGGTGTTATATATTGAGAGAATTAAATAGTGTAAGATTCATAAATTTCCACCGTGAGTGAGCCGAGAGCCTCGGGTCATGCTTTTTTCGTCGTCCGCCCTTAAAATCGGCGGCGCGGGAGAGCGGGCGGCCGCGCCAGCAGCCAGTGAGCCGCAGCAGCCGGCCGGCACCCCGGGCCCCAAGCCCAACCCCAGGCCGAGGCGCGGCCATCATAATAGACTGCCCCCAAGCTTCACGCTCTTCCGCTCCACTCCAAATCCTCCTCCCCATTTCAAAACCTCCTCCTCTTCTCCCCTCGCCGCAGCTCCCACCATTTCCGCAGACGCCGTTGTCCCCTTGCAGGCTGCGACGCCTTCTCCTCTCACGCCACCGCCATGTCTCCCACCACCGGCACCACCCCGTCGCCCGCGCCCGCGGCAGCCGCCTCCAAGGGCGCCAAGCGCAGCCTCATGTCGTCGCTCATGGACGCCACCGCGCTGCTCCGCTCCGCCTCCTTCAAGGAGGACTCGTACGTCGCCGCCGCGCTCCCGTCGTCCGAGCTCCGCGCGCTCGCCGACCTCAAGGCGCTGCTCGCCACCCACCCGGACCCCATCTCCATCTGGGGCGTCCCGCTCAACCCCCACTCTCCTCCTCCACCACCACCCGCCGCGGCGGACGACGACGCCGCCCCTCCTCCGCCAGCCCCCGCCGCGGCGCCCCCGGCCGACGAGCGCGCCGACGTGGTGCTCCTCAAGTTCCTCCGCGCGCGGGACTTCCGCGTGCGCGACGCGCACGCCATGCTGCTGCGCTGCGCGGCCTGGCGCGCCGAGTTCGGTGCCGACGCCGTGCTGGACGAGGACCTGGGCTTCAAGGACCTGGAGGGCGTCGTCGCCTACATGCACGGCTGGGACCGCGACGGCCACCCCGTCTGCTACAACGCCTACGGCGTCTTCAAGGACCGGGGCATGTACGACCGCGTCTTCGGCGACGGCGACCGCCTCGCGCGCTTCCTCCGCTGGCGCGTCCAGGTCATGGAGCGCGGGGTGCGCGCGCTCACGCTCAGGCCGGGCGGCGTCAACGCCATCATACAGGTCACCGACCTCAAGGACATGCCCAAGCGGGAGCTCAGAGCCGCAAGCAACCAGATCCTCTCACTCTTCCAGGACAACTACCCAGAAATGGTGGCGCGCAAGGTAACACTGATGAGCTGCCTGCCATCTCCAACTCGTTCGTATTCCTGACCAGCTTCTCCGCCCGCAGGTGTTCATCAACGTGCCGTGGTACTTCTCCGTGCTCTTCTCCATGATCTCGCCCTTCCTCACGGAGCGCACCAAGAGCAAGTTCGTCATCGCGCGCGAGGGCAACGTCGCCGAGACACTCTACAAGTAACTATCTATCAGGCCATACAACCGATTTCCTTCCTTCACATTGCATTGCGCGCACCAAGCCCCATTTCAATCGCAGGTTCATCCGGCCGGAGCTGGTGCCGGTGCAGTACGGCGGGCTGAGCCGCGCCGGCGACCTGGAGAACGGACCACCGAAGCCGGCGTCCGAGTTCACCATCAAGGGTGGCGAGAAGGTCTTCCTGGAGATAGACGGTATCGAGGTATATGCATATACCCCCAATTTTGCATTGCCGCTGTCTCTGCACTTCTTTCTTTCTTTCTTGCATTGGGAACGCAACGGCACACTTTCAGATTGTTGGCATTTGCAATTGTTCAAATCTGCGTATTCTGGGATTCCAGTGGGCGCAAAGATTCCACATGGTTAAATACTAGCAGCAGTATTCTCGGATTACTTCTAATTTGGCCTATGCATCACTCTCATCTGCGTGCGTGTCTCCGGATCCGGGATGCCAATTGAGGCCTAAATAAACAATTGCATCACCACCCTGGGTACTGCGTGCGTGCTTTACGAGCAAAGATCAGACAAACACAAGCACCCGAACAAGAACAAGGCTGTAAGCTTTTTTTCCCCGGCTCTCAATGTATTGCTTCAATCTTTTTTGGGACGTGACACGCAGTACGAGGAGTGTGTATTCGGATGAGCTCGGAGTAATACGAGCAGTAGAAATCGTGGTGTTGGCAGTGGCGCAGGCGCATGTGAGAGGTGGGAGTCCTTTTTTTAGATTTTGAAATCTGTGGTGTGGTCGCCGTCCATCAAGCTCGTCGCTGGGCACGCTGCAAAAGCAGAGGACTTTGAGCCCTGTGCTACAGCACCCCGCGGCCTTTTACTATACCAGTAAACACTGCTGCTGGAGCAGAGCAGAGCTCTGCCGCTGCTGCAACCACTGCGAAACTGACACGGGCATGGCCGAGGGTGATCGATGCATGTCGTGTCTCTTCCCGGTTCACATGTGGAGAGAGGTTGGAGAGTTCACATGACAAGGGATGAAGAGAGAGATGACAGCTTTGCCATTAGCCGTTTCACACCGGTCATGCGCATCGAGCAGCTTCATTCGTTCATCTCAGAAAAGGAAATGGGCATGAGAAAAGGAAATGGGCATGTGAATTCCTTCCATGGGTTTAAATTTTGCAACGCACCTGCACACTGCACAGCTCTGCACACCACCATTGCTGTGAGCTGTCCAGCAGTGTGAGAATTTCGTGACGGTAAAAAAGTCGGATGCAGGTGCAGTATACCAGCCACAGTACACACGCCAGGCAGTGCGCCTTTTTGTAGCTTTTCTTTTGCGGTTCACGCCACGGCGCGAGTTTCCATGTGCTGTCATCTCTTCTGCGCTTGGCGCAATATCAGGGTGAATGCCAGCCCTGTGAAAGTTTAGAAAAGGCCGTCGCTGTTCTTTTCAGTTTTTACCTCTACTATACTAGTAACAGTGTAAACGAGGCCTTTTGGGGCATCTGCTGCTAGTAGGAACTGTTGTTTATTTTGCCTAATTGGGATTTGAGGTACTAATAAGTGGCTACATATTACTGAATGGAGTGCTTGATTTATTAATCTTGCTATTGCTGTCAGTGTCAGTTCACTCCACCCCCTGTAAAAAGTTGATCACTGTGTTGGATTCTCATTCTGGTATGTACTTCAGGGCAGTGTTCATGTGAGTCTTGCACATGGTAGGTAGGGCCCGAGTCGAAGAAACTACTAGTACATGCCTTTCAATACATGCCAAGATCAACTCAAATTGTCTGATGTACAGAAACAAACAATCGAATATGGAGTATATATTTTGTGTTCTCTAGGGATATAAGCAAGATTTGAAGTTATCCATGATGATTATTATTTATTTATGCATGAAGTTAATGCCTAGTATGAATTGTGGTCATGGAGCGTCTTCTCTAAACCATTGTCTTGTCTTTGCAATTCAGGCCGGTGCAACAATAACGTGGGACCTGGTCGTCGGGGGTTGGGACCTCGAGTACGGCGCCGAGTACGTGCCGGCGGCCGAGGACAGCTACACGCTCTGCGTGGAGAAGACGAGGATGGTCTCGGCCGCCGCTGAGGAGCCCGTGCACAATGCCTTCACGGCGAGGGAAGCCGGCAAGATGGTGCTGTCCATAGACAATTCTGGTTCCCGGAAGCGGAAGGTGGCGGCCTACCGGTACTTCGTGCGCAAGCCGTCGGTGTAGGCCTGCTGCCTTGTGGTGCTCGCGGCGGCCGGCGCCTTGCCGGCCGGTGGCCGCTATGGGGAGGTCAACGTGGAACAGACGGTGAAGGGATTGCATGCTTTGCTTGGTCTTGTTCTGGGACTTGGATCGGGGAGAGGTTAGGCTATTTAATTATTAGCGCTATAATGACATGAATGTATTATGCCATATGTAGAATATAATGTAAGAGCTGTTGAACTTTTGTCATCACCACCGTTATAAAGCTAATGATGAGTTAAGTTTTTTTGGGTACTCACCCCTTCTTTCGGCATTGGATTCCTAGAGGGATTTTTGGAGGCTACCGCCACCAGTTTGTCGGGTGTCCACCGATTAAAATGCTTTCTTTTAGAATTTTGTACTGTTCTGAATTCCTTGAATCTGATATTGCAAGAGTGGGGAAAGAAAAGAGAATCTACTGCTACAGGTATGATCTACGAAATGCTTTGGATTCCTACCGGCTCGTGCGAGAAATCGATAAAAAAGTTGTTTCTATACAACCTATTACATCAATGGAAAATATATATGTTACTCTATCTTTATTCTATGTTAAACTATCACGAGCTTAGGCTAATTTATATAAATAAAGAAAACTCATATCTATAAAAAAAAAATGTTGACAGGAAGGAGCAGATCGCACCCCACTTTAAATTAAGGCCCTGTTTAGATCCTAAAATTGGGAGTCCGAATTTAGCGTTCACACACTATAAATAAGACCGTAAAGAATTTCGTTTATATTTGTGAAATATTATCCAAATATTGATAAATTAGACTCAAAAGATTCGTCTCACAAAGTACAACAAAACTATGCAATTAGTTTTTAATTTCATCTATATTTAAGACTTATGCATGTACCACAAGTTTGATGTGACGGAGAATTTTCTTTTTGTATAGTGTCAAAGTTGGGAGTTTGGGGTGAACTAAACAAGGCCTAAGAGGATGCAGGGCTCAAACCTGAGTCTTTGGAGTGAGAGCGAGCTGTAGTAACCAATCCAGCACCTGCAGAACCCATATCTATGATACTGAATTAGTATTACTGAATTTCTCCAATGGGGTGAGAGCGAGCTTAAAAGGCCATAGTAACCAATCCAATGCTCACCTGCAGAACCCATATCTATGATACTGAATTAGTATTACTGAATTTCATAGCATCTCGATGTTATTATGAAGGACCATGTATTGTTTTTAGCAACTAGTGAAATTTCGTAGGATCGCGCTTTTATCATTGCGAGTAACCTTTTGTAACTAAACAACCAAAGCCTTAGAGTTAGAGATCACATGGAGTCAAACCATGAGATGGGAGTATCATGACCACTAACTAGACTAGTTACAGACTTGCATTTGAGAACAACTGAACAAGACAAGTAATCGTGCCTGTGTACAGACTTTTGTACGTACTACGGCAATGGTGGTCTGGATCACTTTCTGCCGCAAAGCTACTGTAGCGCTTAAGATTAGGACAGAATAAAGAGTGTCCTTAAGCAAGGGAAGGATGATTTCTTTACGGCGCCCGAGCACGAAGAAGGAAGAACCTCGCGGAGGTGTGATAGGGTGGTCCTTAACTACTGCTGGTCCTTGTGTTGTCTGGTCTGATGTGTGAGGAAGCAAAACTGGTGGTCTCAGGCAGGCCGATGTGCATCTTTGTCGCTGGTCAGAGGGTCAAGTGCTCATCCTGCTTTATCTACCTCTCTTCCTTCTTTTCGGGAACATTGCCAGTGCCTCAAAATAAAGCTGCCCCCTTGACTCTGGCCCTCCTCGTCGCCTCTCGCTCCTCTTCTTGCCTCTAGTACTCTCCAAGATTGAATTTGAATACTCCTAGAAATATTTTGTCAAAATGTGAGTGAGAATACTCCTAGATAGGATCATCAGAACTCAGAACCCAAAATCATGGTGTACTCCTTGCTTACTGGTACTACTTATGAACTACTAATATAATATATAATACAAGCCTCAAAATGTGAGAGTGAAAATGTTTGCACACGTGAGTATTTTGATTAATCACATGTTTTCCAAAAAGCAACCAAAAGGATTAGCACGACAATTCGCAGGCACGCGAGCATGCACATGGGATCAAATGATGCCACCAGGTAATTAAAGTGGAATGATGCCTACTCATGCCATGTTTTGCATCATTACGAGTGCAGGGGTTGATTGGCTACATCAAAGTTGGGTGGGTTGGGGATGTAGTACATCATACTACCCTTGCTCTTTTGGGAGGGGGTTCAAACGCCAGTTAGCTGCAGGTTGTATGCAGTGGCCGTGGGCCATTGACAGCCCAAAATCTCGCTCCATTTTCCGTGCAAAATCTCAGTATTTTGACGCCTCCGTCTTTTGCTCCGAAAGATGTGTCCACTCGATCGCCAACTACCGACATGTAAACTAAAAGCCATCAAAGGCCTCTACTAATGTCTCCATGGTACTGAGTCCTAGTATTTTTTTTTTAGACAAAAGCCATGTCTATTCATGTAGCTGATCCAATAGCAATGCTCAAATCAAAACCCTAACACATAATGCCTCCAGGTTTGTATAAACAAAATAGTTTAATGATACCAAATTTAACCAAATTTGCTCTCATAAAAAACAATAACTTCTTATAAATTTAACCAAATTTTACATAGTTTGGGCGCTTGACTATAAATAAAACAAAAACTGTATTCTTTTGTATTGTTGACCTACGCACACAACTATTATCATGTAGAAAAAATACTTATGACTCCATTATGTCTAGAAATATTTGGCAGTATTGTACAAAGGTGTAATAACACTTGATCTTAATGATTAGATTAAGATCATATATCTAAGATATAGAATTAAAAAAATATATTGTCAAATAGTATATCAACATTACACGTACGTCTCCATGTAGGGTTCAACATTGAAATCTTCAAGGAGTTGAGCCATGATTAGGATAGGCTATTTCTATATGTGATAGATAATGTAAATATAAATGCAATAATTTTCCTTCTAAAAAGGGAAATATTGAATGAATAGATAGTAAATTTTGAAACTTTGGTATTTCTTTTTCTTCTAGACACCATAGTTGCCCTAGTGAGAGTGAGATTTCTACAACAATCGCAGATCCCTTAGATAGAGAATAGATCTTAGAATAAAAATAATTGTGGTGATCCAACAATCAATCTTGGTTAGGATAACTAAATGAATCGGTCAAAAAAAATCTGTTGATGCATTCGAATAATTAAATGCTTCACACGTATTTACTTGTTATTACAACAAAAAATTTCCACATGGTTCACATCCAGCTGAGGATCCATTGGTCGATGATGCGTCATCCAGGATCACGAAGTTGCATAGGAGCCTTCCCTTCAAAAAAGTTGCATAGAAGTCGGTGGGGAGGAGCGGTGGTGACCTTTGACTTGCCCAAGACCAATTTAAATTTTTTAGAAGAGATCAGTTTAATTTTTGTTTCACCTGACTTGAGGGCTGGTGGTGACAAACGTGTGCTTAAGATTTCGAGAAGTTAAAAAATGAGGAGGGAGAAGTTCAACGCTTTGTAGGATAAATAAAATCTTTTGCTACGACCGTGGGGTATATGGAAAAGAGGAATGTGACGATTATTTATCCTCAAGTGATTCAGTTTTACTGGGTTCAATTAACAGGATGTTGTAGCACAGAAAAGTAAACCTTTTATCCACTGGATGAAGCGTGATATTCTTCGCGGCATGGGACGTCGTCCGTGGATGAGTTGATTGGACACGGGTGGCGCCGGAGTCAAACGCGGATCTCTCTGTATCACGAGGTGGTCGCCTCCTGCTGTTACACTCTGTTACAAGCAAATCATGGACGACGCTAGCGAGCACTTCAAATGTACAATGGCACGGCGCGTCGCTCCGGCGTGCAGGGCATGATAGAATTAATTGATTGATAGCTCACTCGCTCTCCCTTTCTCTTTTTCTTTTGTGTCCTTTTCTTTTCCGTTTGTCTCTCCTCCTGGTGAAAAGTGACGTATACTATAAACCCTGCGTGCTTTCATTAATCATCCGTAAGAGTTTGTTTGATGTTATGGCTTAACAAGTAGTGCAGCTAAAATTAGCACTAGACTTTTAAATAGTCGTACAATTTTAGCCCCGGTCACGTAGAACACCGAAACAGTTGAGCTAGCTCTTATGATTTTACGAATCGATTGGCTCCAACCATACGCTTTCATGAGATAATGTTCAGCTTGCTCGGCTGCACTACTCGTAGCCCGGGAGCAGCCTTAGGCCACTCGTCATCCTTTAAAATCCATACTCTAGTGTCCTGGTCATCAAGATTCTCTACTCTATCCATATTTCTCCCGCACTCGTCATCCTCAAAAATCCATACTCTACCAGCTGCCGGGCCCACCAATTATGTTTTTTCCTTTTTTTTTTCTTTCCTTTCCTTTTTCCCCTCTCCATTATCCATTCCCTCGGTGACTCCGGCCGCCGCGCGAGCGAGACGGGGGAGGCGCGAGTGCGAGCGAGCCGTCGTCCTCCGTCCGGTCCAAGCGGCGGGGATCTGCGCGGTCCAAGCGGCGGGCGGCCATGGCGGGTCGCCGAAGGAGGAGCGGCGGCGCGTCCCGGCCACGCGCAGGAGATGGAGGAGCGGCGGCGCGTCCCGGCCACGCGCAGGAGATGGAGGAGCGGCGGCGCGTCCCGACCACGCGCTGGTGCTCCCGGCGCTCCTCCCCTTCTCCATGCGAGGCGGCTCCCAGGCGCGGCGGCCCCCCGGCCATGGCGGGGCGAGCTCGGGCCCCCGGCCATGGCGGCGCGGTGCTCCTCGGCGGCCGCGCTGTGGCCGCTCCGCCTCACCGCCGCGGCTGGCGGCGCGCTCCTCTCTCCCCGTCCTCGTCCTCATCCCGGCGGGGCTCGCGGCGCCTACTCCCCTGCCGCCGACGCCCGCCCCCCGCCGGTGTCCTCGTCCCCAGCGGCCGGCGGCTGCGCGGGCAGCTCCCTCCTCGGCGGCGGGCGGCGAGCTCCCTCTCGTTCTCTCTCTCTCCCTGCGAGGAGGACGACGCATGGGCCCCACGCGCGGTTTGCGTAGGCTTCCGTAGTCCCCGGTATACACCGGATCTCACACGTTCCGCAAAGCTTGAGGAGCTTTTTGCGGAGCCCGCTGCAGCTCGATTTCCTGTAAGACTCTCCTTCAGGAAGTTTTACAGTACCCCAGTGCAGCTAGTCTTATATCGTTCTGTCTCCTGGGTTGGGGATACATACGACAAGCTATGGTTGCTATACATACCACGAGATATGACTGTTGACGTGTAGACCATTATACCTTCACTTTCACTTGTAGATGACGCATTCACGAGACACCATGGCTCCACCATTTTGTTTGCAATTCGCATGGCTCCACCATTATGTTTGCAATTCGTACGGCTGCCATGCCAGCAGGACACCGTAAGAAACCAGAAAAAAGAGGCCGCGCCGCGGATCACGCCTTTGCTGCCTTTGCTTTGGACCCCAGAAAAACCAAAAGGAACAAGGGAAAGAAAAAACAAAGGGAGGCAGAACTGAGAACAGCACTATTATATACTCCTATATACTATATAATAAGCCCACCCCTTAGATCATTATCATACTCGTACAGTAGTAGCTTGTGTGCACGCAGACGCAGCGTGCAGGATCAGAGTTGCCTTGCTTGCACAGTAACAAGGGTCAGAGCCTAGCGGTCAAGACCGCAGCGGCCTCGGCAGACTGAGCATGCTTCGCAGCCGCATGCACGTCTGACAGCGAAAACGACTGCCCGTCCATGCCTATCCGTAGTCATGTCTATCTCATCTCTTTTACCACTTGGACCTATACTAGCTCTGGTTCATTCCGGTTCATGCAAACAGAGTATATTTGCAAGTGTTGTCGCCGGCCGCATGAATTGCAGCTCGGCGAGGATCGGCAACACTCACGAACGAGCTCACGTCCCCCCTCAAGCATACACACGAACACGAGAAAACTGAAGTCCCTCACGCCCTCACACACGAGAATACGAGGAAACTGAGACTCGGTCTTACTCCGCCAATGTTGCGAGTTCTTGCCAATCTTGCCATTTATTCATGGTTCTGGCTTCTACAGACAGGTGGCACAGAGTACGCACCTATGCTCCTGAAGTCGAACGAAAATTTTAAGTTATCAACCACAATATCAAACTGCTTGTTTATAACCCAGGATTTTTTCCCTGTGAAATAAAACTAATTCCTGCAAAAAATTCTTAAGTTCCAGACAGGCCCTAAACTGGTAGACAAATACAGTCCTGGGGACAGTGGAGGCCATCAATCCATCATAGCTATCATAAACGACGTATGGATTCTAGCACCAGTTCCACCGCGACCAAAGATAGCATGTCACTAAAATCAAAATTGCATTGACGACAAACACAAACGCACATTAGTTTACAACATAAGGGGGCAGAGGAAGGCACGACAACAGGGGGGGAGAGAAAATCTCACGACAAAAATTTTCCACACCTAGTGCAACACTAAGTTCAGGGAAGCTGATGCGGACGCAAGGATTTTCAGCTTGGAGGCGCATATCTTCCTCAACTCAGCTATCATCTCACTCTCAGCCCCAACAATTCTTCTCATCACGCAGGCGCAGCTCCACAGTTCTAGAGAATGGGCGATCCGGCCACCGATTTCGGAGCTGGCAGCTGCTGCACTCTCATCCAAGACACGGGTGATCTGTCCAGGGCCGTCGGCGCTGGTTCCTTGCAAATGTGACACCAGTATGTCCAGAGCTTGCTCTTCTGGCTTCATCTGGTCTGACAGACATTTCTGGACTCTCTGGAGAGTGTCAGCCATGCACTGAACGGAGCTCCAAATTGCCTGCAGGTGAGGTGTGTTTGGTCGCTCAGAAGGACCGCCTTTCTTCTTCTTCTTTCCTTGTGGAGCCATAGATCTCATACAGGATTGGATTACAAGAAGGTGCCAGGAAATGGGCTCTGTCACCATCCACGCTAGAAGTGGAATATTGTTTCCTGGAGAAGTCAGCATTTGATTTGTGTCAGCCAACTGCTCATCTATGCAAGTTTTGACAAGGTTATCCACAATCCACCAGGAATTTGGGCTGCTTTGATCAATTCCAGGGATCACTGACACATCAGAACACAAGTTCCAAGCATTGATAAACACAGCAAAGCTCATCCAGCTGACTATATTAGGAGCCAAATCCTGCAAATGTAAACTGCATCAGCAAGGCACCAGCTAAATCAATCGTCATACTACCACTATGAACAGTATATGAGACATCACTCCAGTTCCAATCATACAGAAGTCTATTCCCAGAAAGTGCAATGCATACTGCTAATCAGAAAATCTCATTCTCCTAAAAAGATAGGGAAAAAAGATAATTTCTACGAGGATATAAAAAGACATTACATCCTACAAGGATATGGCACTTTAGTGATTTCTACATCACTATGTTATTTCAAATAAAAATAACTATAATGTGAAACTTTTTAATGATGAATATAGAAAAACAAAACTAGAATTACTGGACAACAAATTCTACAAAATGTGATCAACATGAGTTCATACTGAGAAAATGCAGATAATGTTTTTCAGAAACACAAAGCATATATAAACAGAAAAAAGAGTGAAAATACAATCAGGATAGAAAGGTGTTACCTTGACAGCCTTCTTGCCAGATGAGATACCCAGAACAACACTTAGAGCATCATCAAAAGAGTAACCAATACTCCTAGCATATTTCTCAAGCAAAATTTTCATCTCCCCAGAAGCAATTACATCAGAGGACACACCATTTGATTCACTCTGCCTGAGAAATGACGCGCAACCATGTGTGGAAAGATACACAAGACGAGGAACAAGAGATTTTCTCTCTACATCTTTCAGCTTCGAACCATCCTTCTCATTAGATTTGTGCTTGCACTGCAAAGATATAGTTCTTTTGAGGGCAGGAATGGTTGACACAAGAAACAAATATATGCATTACAAGATACGTCCATTAAGAAAAAGCAAAGCCGTCTATTAAGGAGTGACATTTACCAATATAATCTCATGTAAAAGTCACTTAATGCCAATGGACAAAATGCAATCATAACGCACGACTGTGAAACCGAACTATTGTCTAACTTAGATTACATAAGATCCGATTAAAAATGGCATACCATTTTGTCCCTATAGCTTGCAGGTGTTGAACTTTCATCAAATGATTCTGTAAAATCATGATAATAATAGTAAGCACTTTTGTACATGAGAGAATATAGTCAACTCATAGAGACCCAAAATGGAGAAAATAACTGAAACCCACATCACAAGAACCAAATACCTGAAAGAAAATTAACGCTGCTTGTTGGCGTCCACCAAGGCCGTGCATCAAGATCTTCATTGAAAGTTAAGTCTTTCATGCTATCCTCATTAGATAGCTCAACCAGCTTTGTTCCATGACTCGCACTTTCAAGAATGGACTGCAGTCAGAAGTAAAATAACAATCTTCAGATTAGCAACAAATTTAGGCACTGTCAAGCATCAATATATCCTCTCATAACAGTAACTAACAGCATAACCAGGCCACAGTAATACATAACTTAAGGATCCAAAATTACATGTTCAAAATATTTAGAAGCGGCATCCATATTTTCACAAAAAAATATTTTAGCAAAAATACAAATTTGGGCCCGAGCAATGCTTTAAAATTGGCAAGGGTGGCCTCACCTCCACTTCATCAAGAGAGTCCGCCTTTTGCTTCAGATGTAGCATAACAGAATCTGATTTTACAGAAAGATATTGCATTGAGCGATGCAAGCGATCTTTAAATTGAACAAACTCAATTACCTGAACAAAAAAAAGTCAAATGTGTTAGATCCAGATTCGATGATTTAAGTATTTCTTTCTTAAGTAAATCATGTAATAGTCTCTTCTTGACATGACGCATTGCCATTTTTACAGAGCATCGTAATCAGTTGTACTATGTATTTCCTTATATGCCTTATATGATTCCATGCAGACACTACTGGTCAGCAAACAGAGAGGACTATGCCTACCTTTGAGTAAGTACGGTGTCTATATGCGAGACACGTAAGATCAGCAGATTCTTTCAAATGATCATCCATAAATTTCAAATAATCCTTAACAAGATCAGCAGCATGTTGCAAGAAGGGAGAATTTAACATTTGTGGCAAGATGTGGTGCAAAACAGACTCTAGAAGAATGTTTTTCACTTCCAAGGTTGTGTACCTGCATATACAAACTACGCTCAGTGTACGGATAAGAAGAATGATATCATTGAACAACAGGGGGGGTTGAAACATAAGTCCAAAGAGGAAGCTAGCAGTGCAAACGCGCAACCTATAGGCAACCACATAAGATTGCACTGTAGGGCAAAAATCCATGTGGAATACAAATGAGAGAAGATAAAAGAAATAAAAGGCAAAATTACCATTTATATGCTAAAGGAAGTGCCCCCAGGTAAGAGTACAGATGCACCAGAGTAATCTTGTATTGCCAGACATACCTGACCAGACAACCAAATTAAAAAAATTCCACTCAACATCCAGTCAGAGAAATACATTAGGTTGCCAAATGCAAGGTATTGCACATTGGGATGTGCATCAGACCACTCCAATTAAGACACAATCACACAAGAATGTAATATAAAAGAAAAAAGAGTGATTAGCTACAGATTTGTTGTGGCTTCCTCTATCCAAGAGATTCAATAGTTCCTTTTCCTTATTAAAGATTAGTGAGCATTTATATTACTCGCACAATATATGCTGATACAAATCACATTGGCGGGGCATAGCTAAATTCACGACAGATATGTATACACATTACACAAGGTTACATTTTATAAAATTCCTAGAAGGCTCTACAGCAAAGGCTTAATAATTCTGAGAGATTATCGATAATTGATATCCATGAGAGATATTAGCTGCAAAAATGGAGGGATACACAAAATGGCAGTACAGGTTGCACCCAGTCTACCAGACATAAGATGGTTTTGTGCATGTAACAAGAGCAGGACAAGGCATGTGATGAAAAGTTGACTGCAATACCCAATGAAGCAACAGGACCCAGTAGAACCAATCTACTTGATTATTATTGCAAATAAGCAAACGCTTACTTTGGTAAATAAATATAACAAATCAACCATTAATACCGCCATATTTTTCATTTTCAAAAGTTCATAGGAAATAACATTTACCGCAAGTATTCTTTTTTGCACATAATTTTGCCTTCAAGGCACATGCAAGTTCCACCAGCAGGATTTGTGAACTGAAAATATGCATCCTAGTAATATAACAAACATCAAAAGCGATTGATGGAATAATAGAGCTTGTCTAGGATATGCTCATATTGAATCCAGGAACAGGAGCACATCTAATTCCTAAAAGAGGTTAAGCGCATCAAAACTATCAACTCTTAAATCAATGTAACTGAACCAATTCATGTTACTCGACATTTGATGACACAACTCAAGAATATAATATTAGTTATAAAATGGTAATATTATAAGGCTAGATTATTACGATTATGAACTTACTTGCGAACAGTCAATCCAAACTCCAGTATCAAAATTGCTTCAAGTAGGTATCCTAACTCCCTGGTGCGCCAGTATAGCTGTTTCAAAGTATTAAAGAGCACAATTAATCATGAACTTTAGATGGTAAGAAGTCCAAGACAAATTTGAAATCTTAAAAAGTGAAGGAATGAGAAGTTTTACTGGAGTTTAGTGACAGCAAAGAACATAATATATGGAATCTTGACTATCACGAAGGTAAAAGATAATATATCACAATCTTGGCAACATACATAAACAAAAGGCTACTTCCCCTATGAGAAATATAAGTCCATCTAGGATTCTAGGTTTGTCTTGAGCAAAAAAAATTCTACTTTGACCATTCACTTACAAAATTTCATAGAGATTGACAACGCAAGAATGACATTACTAAATTCATTTTGAAAACTAATTTTGTAGTATAACTCTTTACATTTAGTTTAATTCAACAAAAACTCTTTTCCTTGCTAGTCAGTTGGAATTTGTTTAACTAAGAACAAACCTAGATGGACTTATTTTAGGGATTGGGAGAAGTAATAAATTGCAGTGCAGCAAATGAATAAGAAATGATAGCATCCAGTTTCTATTTTCCCAGAAAACAAAGAGGGAAATCCATATACATTTTCAAGTTCAGACATGAGAGTAATCGGTAACTCGTTAGAATAACACAATAGGGGGGCAACAAATTGTAACCTACTCCCTCAGTCACGTAATAGAAGACCTTATATAGAATTCAAATTTTGTCCCAAAATACTTGACCTTCTCACTTCTCAATGCACCTTTCTCTTTTTCCAACACACCTCTATCTCTAGTTCTCTCTATCTATCACCTTCTCATTTTCTGTGCATCATACCCTTTTCTCTTCTTAATTCCTGTGCCCATACCTATAAGGCCTTCTATTATGGGACAGAGGGACTAATACTTAATAAATTGGGAATGGAATCAAACTACACGATACAAATAAGCATCAGAGAAACCTATAGAGATCTTTTTTCATAAATTTTAGAGAGAGAAAAAAACCTTAATATGTCCCCTTTTTCTCTTGTGCTACTAGTAATCAAATAAAGCTACAAACCTGCACAAGAATACTGCTGGCCATTGACAGAAGTTCTTCACCGTACATGCTTTCCTGAGGATCCAAGTCATTTGAGAGAGGCAGGTTTTTGTAAAAGGTGTCAATCATTCTTTTTGCAATGCCCTGAAGTTCTGGATTTGCACATAAAAAATTTAGGTACATTAATAAACAAATGATAATTGGGACCCCCAGAAAAAAAAAACATTCAATAAAACACTTCAACAAACGCAGCCCAGCACACCTGGAGTTGATTTTGTGAATAAGGTTCCCAAAAGTTCCTGGACCTTGAAAATAGTAATTGTCGAACCCAGTGCGTTAACTGAAATTGATGATGCATCAAAAGATCTAGTGATTTCATCTAGCAGCTCAGAGATTTCATTGTTGGATAGCATGTGAAGGTAAATTTCAACATCAGATGCTGAGCAAGACAAATGACCAAATCTGCAAGTGCCAAAACAACATTAAGCAATTTAAGTAGACTAGTATTGAAAGTGAAAAAAGCTAAACATGATTATTCTTGAATATACCATCAGAACACTAGAACTATCATACAGAACCTATAATTATGGAAAATGACACTCATTACATCTGGTACGATGAGAACAAAGTGAATTTTGTCATCTCTTCATTCTTTCATTCTCTCAACACAACTACCATATAAGGCCAAGTTAAATCTATCCATCGCATGCTGATGGAATTATATTGCCATTCCAAACCCTCCACTAGGGGTGTAAAACAGATCGAATAAGGACAGATACCCTACAGTCATGAATACAGATATAGCTATTTCTTTCTCAATATAGATTTGGTTACGAATAATGTCAGTTGTTTTCGATAAGATATGCTGGATATTTGACATCAATATATATTCAGATTCAGACACAGTAGGGGTATTGAATGTCCAAATTCGGATACAGGTTATCCATTTAATATCTGACGAATCCCTTCAGTCAGACAGTCAGTGGGGAAATATCAGTACCATTTACACCCCGGCCCTCCACCGAAGTCCTTAGAATTGTTTTTAGATGACTCTTATTCGACAAAACTCTATCCTGCTTGTACTGGACTTATGTTGCCGTTCTACCTTTAGCCCCAAATCTAAACTTCATTTTGCCACAACTGCACTTGAGTAACGAGGTCAATGCCACAGACAGGGCACCAAGATCAACATAAATAGGGCTGGACAAAAACTCATGGATCAGTAGCTCGCTCGGCTCAGCTCGTTAGTGGTTTGGCTCAACTCAGCTCATTAGAAATTTTTTAATGAGCTGAGCTAAGGTTTCACCTCAGTACCTATAACGAGCCAGCTCGAGCTGGCTTGAGAGCAATAACATGCTGAGGTCATAGCAACCCAGCAAGCGATCAATGGGTGGCCCAGCCCAATTTCTGTCTCAAGCCGAACACTGAATCTCTCCTCTTGGAATCCTGCTTTGGTCTCTGTGGGCCCCTGCTTGCATCTCTCATACTGTTGAGTGTGTGCCGGGGAGAACAAAGACACGGAGGAGCTGAGGGAGGAACCTGATCCTGCTGTAGCACCGAAAGTACTGCATGGCCTCGTGGCTCGGCAATCTGCAAATTGGTCTCCATATCTGTGTACTAAGCCAAGGGGTGTGTCGCACAGAATTAGTGGCCTGTGAATTTTTGGATTGGATGCGCGTGCTTTTTTTTTGGCTAATGTTTGATGTCATATTGGCACAAAATACTTGGTCTGAGTTTGTCTTATGCGAAATGCTGTGGTCTGAGTTTTGGTATATGCAAAACCCTCTTCTGTTGTTTGAATTACATCTTAAAAGATTGTTGTATGCATTTGCATATGGGCTCAAGAAGTTCCAACTAGATCGCAAGCCAAACGAACCAAGCTGTGGTATAATGAACCAAGTCCAGCCAGCTCGTTATCCAAACAAGCCAGCTCGATATGAACCCCTTAAACATAAATAAGCGTGGTGCCAAATCCTAAATTCCATCTTTTGTGGTCAGATGTCCTTGAGGGATTACAATCACCGCAAGACTGAATATGAAAAACATGTATTATAGTTATATGTGTACAAAGTTGGTTTATATCAACTACTCAGCAAAAGCAATGTCAGTATAGTATAGACGTAATAACAGTGAAGAAACTAACTAGAGATATCATTGTTGTCCTGTAGCAACCAGGCCACTAAACTATTAGAAACCAACAGACTGGTAGGGCGCTATGAAAAAAAAGAAAAAAAGATAGAAAGAAAGGTGAAATCTAATAAATTGCTCCCTCCATCCAAAATAAGTAACGATTCTAAGAGTATAGTTAAGTAAAATGGAAAATACTACTCCCTGCAGTACGGGGTTTCTTAGGCGTTTGGGAGTTCTGCTGTACACCCAGTATGTATGGCATACTGGGTTTCAAAAAGTAGAAATAGACCACAGCACGTATAAGGATGCACGAGAGCTTGATATTACCTGTGCATGTACTTTACCAAAGCTTCCATAAGCTTGATATTATCTGGGTTTCCATTGAGGCATCGCTGACGTTCAATTTCAATATTAGCTAAATGAGGTCCTCTGACACAATCGGTTGAGTTATTTTCTTGTAGACTTTGCACAAATGACAATGCACTTGAAAGGCGAGATTCAACCTACAAAGACATAATTTCAGTAAACTATATTCACATCACAAACACAAAACTAGAAGAGTTGCTCTAAGTGCACGAAGTACCAGCTCCTTGCTAAGAGGAGTCTTGTTGGATAATGTTGAACCAACAGTGCAAGAAGGACAAGTGTGTTCGCCAGTGGATGGTTTAGGGAGATTCACATCATGCTCCAGCAAACATCCTATATAATGGAGAAAGGACTCCCAGTCATCAGGACTGCCCAGTCAAAAGGAGATAACAAACATCAAAAACTAAACAAAAGTTAAAATAAGAAAATTTATGAACGGTGTATATAAAAATATTATGCAACAAGCAAGAGGATAAAACAGAGCAAAGTATTGCAGTGTCTGTTGGGATAATGTCATAAATAAAACTTGAATATGTATTGTAGTTATAAAAGGGGCCAGGTTATATATGACTAAAGTAGAATAACACAGGGACATTTTTTGAAAAAAGGCCATGACTTGTGAAAATGATTAATGTGAGCATGGTTAATGACCAACTCCATAGGATAACAGGAATTTATTTATATAAAAATTAAAGATGAGAACCATTACCAAGACTCCAGAACCTTCTGATATATCTCCGAAGCAGCCGGATAGCTACTTGCTTGAGCAAGAAGACGTCCCTGTCAACTTGAAATCAGACAACCAAGTAAGTGAATGATACTTGAGGCAAATTAACGAAAGGAGGAAAAACAGAGCATCGGAGGTCAAAGAAGCCATCTATAAGCACGTAAAGAGTAGATCACAACATGCTTTGCAAGATAGTACTCCCTCTGTGCAACGTGCTCCGTTGTTTTGTACACAGCAAATATCATATAATAGGTAAATATATCTGGTAACATATATATGTCTGTAGCAACTACAAATATATAGTACATAACAGGGAAAAAATCACATGACAACTACCTTCACTTAATTTAAATACATTTGTTGGTATTAGCAGTCACTTCCAAAAATAACTGCCTTACCCAAAAATGTCCATGGCATATAGGGTTATATGTTGTCTGCAACTAGAAATATTTTGTATAATGTAAAAATATTTGCATGATGAGTTATACCTGTACTTAGTCAATCTAAAACATCTGTAGACATTAGTAGCCACTGATAAAATGACCGCCTTACCCAAATTGCATGGTATAAGGAAGGATTACTTAATATAGCTTATGAAAATTCCAAAGCCTTAGTTTATCAGAGCTTCCATTTTGATTCACTCTACATAGTACAGTAATGATGGTAAATAATCAACATGTAAACTGCTGTGTGACAAAAATGCAGCAATGGGTAGATGTTGTCAAATTTTGTTTGTTGCAGTGAAATGGAACATGGAAAGGTAAATGTGGTTAATTGGACCAACCAAATGCGACAAGATATTTTTCAAGAAAACTTTACCTGCAAACGAAGCTTGTCCTCCTCCCTTCCCAGAAGAGACCCCAAGTCGCCAGAAAGAACTTCCAAAGCAGCATCATATTTTTCCTGTTGCTCCAAAATTGAAACATAGAGAGAAAGTGCTGCCACATAGTCCAAACATGTCAGGAAAGAACCACATCAGTGTATGAACAAAAGGATAACTAATATCGCAAAGGGCATTAAAAAATCAGAAATACCTTCTGGCTCATGTAAACTATGAGAATTTATGTGCTTCTTCAGCAATGCTTCGGCTAGTGCCAATAATTTCACACCTCCACTGCTAAAATGCACCTGCAATGACAAAAAAAAAAGCATGTAATGTGCTGCATAAAATAGGGCATTCAAATCGTGCATCAAATCAGATGGATTCATGCTCAACTCAACAATATATATAATACATATATTCACCTAATAACAACCCAAGTAATAAAAAGTAATATTTGATACACATTACAATAACATGTTATGCATTAAATCAAAAGTGGATAGGTAAATATTATATAGAAGTAGCAAACGATACACATAACATATACTTCATTGGATAGTTAAATGTTTTAAAGACAACTGTACATCACATGCAGATGCCTATAAATAATTTCAAAAAATGATCTAAATAATATTTCTAGGACTGTAGAAATATCAGCGCCCAGACAAACCAATGGATCCAATAACATTTTTTCTCTTGACGCACTGGAGAGGCGTGTATCATTATATTATATTATAAGAAAAAACAAAAGAGCCCTTACAAACGCAAATACCACACAAAAAACATGCTACTAATATCCGACTCGCCTGTCACAATGCAACGACCTAACCAAAGCACACACTACACCAGCACAAAGGAGACCAGTTTTGATGTTTTATATCTGTTTTTCCACTCCTCTATGATGGTCTCTCACATTTTTCCTCTGCGCACTCGCTCACCCCAGTGTGACTCCGCTTTCTCAGACATCTAATGCATCATCTTCGTGTGGTCTTCAACCTACAGTGGTAATACTATTATTGTACCCACTGGACCATGAAACACGCATAGTTGACCATAGTTGTGCCCATTGGTCCATGACAAACACAATGTTTCTACTTACAACTACCTTAGTCCTTTAGTGAATCCCCAGTAATGAATTTGAAATACCAAATGCATATACTACAATCCATGCAAATATGAGAAAGATTTCTCACCTGCAGCTGAATGCTGCAAACTGCCCAAAGCAAAAACCTTTCTTCTCCTACAGTTTTGTACATTTTGAGAGCTGTCTGCAAAAATACCAGGGACAAGGAGGGCAAGCATAGAAATAAGATATCAGAAGGAATGTAAATTAAGTAGCAATGAAAGTACCATTATACCTGTTGTTGTTTCACATATGAGTACTCTCTAACATAGCAATTAAAAAGGCCCATCATCAATTCCAAGTTGCTTGGATACTTTGTACAGGCATACTCATAGCACGAAGTAGCAAGATCCACTGCATTAGCATGGTCATGAGAAAATTTAGAAATATATACTATAATAATAATGTTAAATGGGTAAATAAATGAACAAGTACAAACGCACATCGGTCAAGCCTTTGAAATACTATCTGTAGAGTGCTAAGTGTAAGATCATCAAAATGAAAAATGTTGTCAGAATACAATAGCTCCTTAGCATTCAGGGACACGCTCAATGCTTCATCAGGCTTTCCCATCCTTTCCAGAATAAGAGCCTTGAGGGCCTGGAATGAGATAATTTAAGGTAAGGCTTCAACAGTTAAGTGCATTGACAGACAGCATAAAACAACAACGAGGAGTTTCATTATAATGATTTCAAAAAAAAAGATCTTTAACAGATGGTTTCATTACAGGTCTTAACAGATGTACAAGGAAAGGATGGATATCAATGTCAGAAATTTTAAGCTCCGAATTAATTGACAAGAGAAACATGTCAAACATTTACTTCAGTGTTCAACAGTAATACTGGGACACAGGTGCCGGTTTCAGAGTCAGATTCTGATCTGGCTTGGCAAACTGTAGAAAATAGAACCTGTGGGGGTTTATTTAATATATTAATTTTTTTTTCAAAATTTCAGAAATTAAATGAAGGTATGTTGGCAAGAAACAGGCTGAGGTGCAAAAACAATTAACTTATTCAAACATCAACCTGAATACAAATACAAAATATGGGAAGAGCAAAGACAAAAGAGTTTCCAAATGCTGGCTCATCCAGCTCAACTAAGTAGCCAAACCACTCTTCTGCAGGTGGCTCACACAAGGCGCAGCAGCCACCAATGCCGCTTTCTCAACCCCTGCCCGCCACCACCACCACCACCACCACACCACACACACACACCTCCACTGTTATTCCTCTTCCACAATGCAAGCATCCATGCTGCCATAGACTGCTGCTGCCAGACACCAGCTTGCAACAATGAATAGTACGCAAAATGTGTACCCCATGACTACCTCACTGCTCAGTGCCCTTCTCCAAAGACAGCACAATGGAGTCAAATCTGGAATGTGTCGAACAGGGATATGCATCAACACGGCAAAACAAAACAAAAAAGACCCTAGTCTATGTAGCATTGGTGTACAGCACATACCATAACTTGCCCCAATACCATTGATTAAGGAAAAATCAGATTTAAAAGAAATTAGGATACTATCCTCATTTCTTCGCTGAAGAAGGGAATGTGGCAAGCCTAAGCTAACTCCCTTAACTGAGCGCGAGGCTCCCCTCACCCAGTAGAAAGCTTCCTATTGATTTTTTTTTCTATATGTTGTTCTAACTAGGCATGCAGCTGAGTGCTGCACTGTTGTGGTGTTGCCTAAAACTGGAACAGCAGGTGCCCTTAAACAGCGACATCAAGTCAAGCTTAAAGCAAACTAGTATAAATCCAACTATAGCCAAAAAGAAAGGACGTAAAATAAAATCAAAGACAAATCGTCTTGTTATCCACCAAGACCATCACTGCACCAGTTATCCATCCATTTTGATCAAACATTTCGCTGAGCACAGAAAAAATAACAAAAGGACGCCGAACTGGACTGCTGATTGCCCAGCCACCCGCTTCCGCGCCAGATTCGCCAAAAGTACACCTAAACAGTCAAAAACGAAAACGAGTTTCAGCTGAGAGAGATGAAGAGTGCTCACGAGCGCGTAGGGGGATGTGGGGTGCTTGGCGAGGAGCGCGGTGCAGAGCTTGAGCGCGGGCTTGTACTGGCGCGAGTCGACTGCGTCCCAGATCGGCCTCACCCGCCGCTCCGGGATGCCGCCGGCGAGCCCGAACTTGCTGGCCATGTCCTCTCGCAGTCTAGGGTTAGGGTTTTGGGGTTGCGGCGCGCCGCAGGTGGGGAGGACGAGCGGAAAGAGGAGAGGAGGTCGGGAGGAGGCGCGGAGGCGGACGAGAGAAGGGTTTATCGAGTCGAGTATGTGACGGCGCGCCGCGCGTAGAGGATGTGGGATGGCACGGTCCGAGGATTGAAGGGATGTGATGGCATCACGGCCGTTGGTCCTACGACGGGCGGCAGGCGATCGTCAGCCGCAGCGAATTGGAGGTGGCTGCTGCCGTAACCCTACCGTGGGGACGTCACAGAGATCCAGGGCCGTTGAGTGTCAGACGAGCGGCCTGGATTACGGGATCTGAAACTGGGTTGAGATGGAGGGTCGCGGCATATCACGTGCACAGTCTGAAGATGTTCGAGGGAGGGACGAGTCGTATAAAAAACTCCATCAAAGCTCTCAAGTCTCAACCTGATTTAAAGTTCATCAGCGGTGCTCAAATTTATTTGTCTTAACCTGATCTAAAGTTCATCAGCGATGCTCAAACTTATTTCTGGATCTAACCGTGTGTTTGCTCTACCCACAATTTTGAGTAGCGTAGCCAGGAACCAGGATTTATAGCTATGGTGATACATTTTCTATTTTTTTAACGACTACAAATTTAAAATGTCAGTATACATGTATATGAATTACAAAACACAATTTTTTTTAAAAAAAAGATATACATGAGTTCACAAAATATATGAATATAATAATCTATACTATAATTGAATTCTTCAACCAGCGTAAGAAGCCTCGCCCCTTACACGCGGCTTCAAACTCATCCGCCCCCCGCGTCCTACAGACCCGTGGCTCTCATTGTCCAACGTTCGATTCCCATCCACCTTTATTTTCTCCTCCTAAAAATAGGTGTTTATTTGCTCTCCCAAAAATAGGAGTCATTAAAAACAAGCCCCGGTGGCCCATCGCCATGCCGCCACCACGCTAGGACTGGACACGCGGTGGCAGCAGCGCATGCGGCGGCCGGCGGCCGTGCAGATGATCGTAGGGGAGGCGCCCCAACAAGCAACATCGCGCGGTGATGGCAACGGGGACGAGAATGATCCATCCCCGAACCCAAGCCCCGATGGCGTCGTGCTGCTCGTCCCTACCGCTGCCGGGTGAGGAGATCAAGCGCCCGGTGCCCACTGAGGCAGCGGCGACGGAGATGAAGAGGGTCAACTCGGGCCCGACGTCCAGGTCACCAGCAGTGGCGGAGGACCATGGTGGCATGGTATGGCAGCTGTCATACCTTAAATACAGTACAACAACAATATCTTAAACGTTTTTTTAGCATTCTCTGCCATTTCGTACTTGATTATGATGATATTTCTATGTGTATCTTATACTTTATTATCTATGTTGTCAATTTTGCCATACCTAAAGATTTTTCCGTCCTCCGCCACTGGTCACCAGCAATGCACACCTCTCCTTGGATTTGCGCCTGTGCAGGTGGGATTCATCTATATTTTTTCATAATTTGATTCGATTCGCAGCTCTTGTGGTTCCGAAGCGGTGCCAGATTCTCAGACCCACAGTTTAGCCCCTCTGAGCTCATCCTGAATCTCGCATTGCTTCGCAGCACACCGCCTCAAAATTGCTCCGATTGTTAATTCACTTCAATGCGTTTTAAATCAAGTAATTTGTTTATTAATTTGATGAATTTGGGTTTACTGTAGACTGCAGTAGAGTGAAGTTTTATTCATAGTTAACATTAACATACTTTCTTTAGCGTGTTTTAGTAAGAATGCCTATAGAGGTTTACAGAACCGGATAGAAGTTCAGTATGATAATGCAAACGGAGAGCATCAGGTACTTGGTGGTTGTTTAACTGGGATGTAGGGTGCCGCTATAAATTGATTCATTTAACATCATAATGGTTTCCTGATTTCTCACGTGTTCCATAAACTTCTGCAACTTATAAATAATTGTACGTTGGCAGTGCGAAAGAGGTTGGCAACTTGGCATTCAACTATTGCTAGCTAAAGAGGGATATGTATTTCCATTATCTCCAATCAAGGCTTTACCATTTTGGTTCAGTTCTGTCAAGCCACCACATGGCACGAACCCCATGCCATCTACAAGGACCTGGTTATGATCATATTTTCTCTTATCAATATATTATTTTATTGAAAAGGAAGAAAGTTTCACATAGAGCAGTGCTGCATTTTCCGTTACAAAAATATTCTGTTTACATCAGTTACATTTATACCGAATGGGAATTGTATGATTATACCAAATAAAAATTGCATGTAATTCTTCAATATATTAAAAATTCCTTAAAACATTCTAGATACAGGCCTTAGTTTAAGGATCCAGTATTAATTTACAATATGTTGTTCAAGAAAAATGAAGTAGAAGTCCTCCAGTGGTATATCAGTAATTTGGCTTTATCATTTTGGTTCAGAGGCAAAGAAGGTTTTGCTTGATTGGACGAGATTTTTGAAAAAAAAAAGTGCTCAATTTAAGTTTATTTTATTTCTCTACATCATTAAAGTATTCAGCCTCTCTAAAAGTTTATTTGCTCCTGTTTAGTGATTGTATTAGGAATATGGTTTTTCTGATCTTTTTTTTAAACAAAATGATGCAGGATTTGAAGGAAGACAATGCTGAATTTTGACTAATGCTAAATTTCAAATTTTCCTAATGGAAATATATGTGTGAAGGGGTTTCAAATTTCCTAATGGTTAGGCACCGCATATTAGAAAATATGCACCGGAGCTCTCCAGTATTCGATCAATATATAAAGGTGACCAAACCTTCACACTTTAATTTCTGTGCATTTTGAAAATTCATGGTCCAGAGCCTTGTTTTCTGATTATGAAGATCTCCATGACGAAAGCATGTTGGAAATCTATTCTTGCATGCTTTGCACAATTCTGTTGTTTCTTCCACTGCCTGGGTAAAGGAGATAGCAATGCGGATGTTGTTCTAATGTTGTAATAGCTAGATAAATATAGCAATGCATGGTCCTAATATTTGCAAGTTTCATTTTCATATGGATTCAAACTTGAATTGTACAGGTAATTCTCACTAATTAGCTGCATGTGTATCAGCCCCTTCTATTTTGTCTCATATTCTTGTTGTCGAAAGTGCTGCTTGCAAAATTTAACTGTTCGCTTTCACTATGGTTTATCTTTGCATTTGTGTTGAATCATATATTATTGTTGCACTTAAAAACTTCGATGGCAATATTGTTTTCCACTTGCATATTAGGTGCCTGCATTGCTAGAAGTTCTATCAAAATAATTTTTTGGTGAGATTAAAGGTAGAGCGAAATTGGAAAAAGCTGATGTGTTCACGAGCAGCTGACCTCAAACATATGCTTATTGATCTCCTAGATGAAATTGCACTACAATGAGTGATAACATGGAGTAGCTTAATATTTATGGAGATCATGAGTGTTGTATTTATCTTCGTAAACCTTGCATGATAATCAGAGTGTGTATGCGCATGATAATTGTCTGTGCTAATTTTGAAAGGATACAATTGCACCATAGGTACCTAAACTATTGGGTGGTTCCCAGATAGGTACTCCAACTAAAAAACGTAATGTATTTGGTACTTGGATCTTTTATTCTTCCTCATTAATGGTAGTGTCGTGGCCACACAGGCATTGGCTGCTAACGTGGATAGGCCACATGGATTGATGGCTTTGACATTTTGCGGAAACCCCCCTCCTGAAATTGCTCTCTAACCTCATTTTCCTTCTCAGGCGTGATCTGTTAGGCATGCTACAGGCAACGACGACGAGCCTCGCGAGGAGGACCCTGGCGTCGCCGCGTAGGTCGTTGCCATCGGCGTCGCCCAGACGCGCGGCATCCACACCTGGCACGAGCGCCGCCATAGACACTAGGCTGTAGCGCCCACACCAGCATGAGGCTTGGTTGTGCAGAAATTACAGCGGCGGAGGCGGTGTCCGGGCCAAGGACGACGATGGTGAGCTTATTTGCATTGTCATCGCTGGAAACAATGTGTATGTATTGGAATTGGATGGAAGGAGCACGGTGAAACAGAAGTACGGGAAGCAGAAAACCGCTTGTGGCCGCCACACACACTATCGTACGGACGCGCCGTAAACCATGGTGGACTCGGCCGAGGTGGAATGGCACGGGCTACAACGGCATAGGGTTTTCACCATCATTTTAGTGTTTGAAGACACTTCTGGCCAGTTCTATTAAAAAGAAAGGGGCCATTCTTTATTTCTCAGCATATGTTTTGTTGTATTGTAATTAGTAGAGTTGCAATATAATAATTAAAAAAAGGCAAGAATTGGAATGAAAAATTTGGTAACAAAGTTAGCAACGTAAATGAATGTATAGATATTATCCTTGTTATGCATGAGCGTTTCTTAGATATAATATACATGGTTATATACAATTGCTTGTGACTGGAACTATAAAAAAATATCGTTGTTTGGTTATTTTAATGTGCATCCATTGAAACCGTAGCGTTAGCACGGGCACTATACTAGTGTTCTTAACAAAGAACTGAAATAATATGTATCCATAATAATACTTGAAGAACAATATGCCAATATGAAGAAGAAAGGTATGAAAGAGAACAAGTTGAGTCATGTTGAGAATGCCCTTTCTTCCGACAATGCTAGAACCGAGGCTTAAGGTTGCCAACCAAGAATAATTATATAAAATGCAGTAATCAGTAGGGATCGATTAGTTTATCAATTAGATGATCAGGATCGACGACTTCAAGATGAAAGGAGGCCAATTGTGCCTGATCGACTTGGAAAGTGTGTATTTAATTATGCATAATCGGCTTGAAAAGCATGTATCTGATTAAAATTGACTAGACTAGGAAGAAGATGATAGAATCTTGGAGGAAACCCAATGGTGCCTATGTGGATTAACACAGAGCTACTCGCAAAAAAAAAAAAGGATTAACACATAGTTATCAAATTTTTTATCTAAACCCAGTCTTACGCCATGCAAGGAATGCCAATCCACTCGATTATAAGCCTTGCCCATGTCGAGTTTGAGTGCAACGCACCCCACATCATCTTTCTTCTTCCCTCTCAGGAAACGGGTCATCTCACGAGCGATCAAAATATTGTCTAAAATAAGTCTTCCCGAGACAAAAACACTCCGCCTTTATGGTAAAGTGATTTCCACCTTGTTGAACAACACGTTTGACACAATATTATCCTCCCTCCATCTTAAATAAGTGTCTCTCACTTTTTGAGAAGTCAAACACCTTTAACTCTGAACATTTAGATTAGGGGTGACTTTTCTATCCATGACATTAGAACCTATTGGATATCACCCTCATTGCTAGACCTAAAAAGTTCAAAGAAATAATAAGCAATGAACCTCCTTTCCTTCTCCTCCTGCTCCTTTGTCAACCCTTATTTATCTTTTCAAAGTTTCCAGTTCTACTTCTTCTTCCACTCCCTTTCTCCTTGTCGTCCGTTCAACCCACATTCATTTTTTTACAAATTTACTATTCTGCTACTTCTTCTTCCTTCATAGCATGCAACGTTGAAATATTCGTATCTTCTTTCTGTAACCATATCACAAGAGCATATTATCTAAAAAATATCTATTTGTCCTTTTAGTCTCTCAAGCTTAGATCTAAGAATGCCCTCTCATGAACAACATTGTACTCATGGCCCCGTTCCTACATATCTCTAGGGGTTCCTTTGGAGCCCCGAATTTCCAAAAAAAATCATGTGAGGAACTTATAAAAGACAATTCATATTCAGAAAAAATACAAGGAACATAAAAAAACCCTCCACATTTCAAAAAAGGTCTAAATCCTTTTTTTATTCACTTTTCCAAATTTTCTAGAATCCACATCTAGAAGCTATCTAGCTAGGCTAATTTTTAGCTATAGCTGGCAATTAGCTTTAGCCGATCCAAATAGAGTCCTTTGTTTATCAATCTTCAAAGTAGTAATTACTCTATTAAATATTTATTTAGACAAACTATATATTAATCTTAGTCTCTAGCTATAGTATAGGTATAAATCCAAGGAAGCCTAAGCTACTAGTTTTAGGGCCCGTTTGGTATCGATCTGCGAGCAACTTCACATGAGTCGCAACCAAATGCCTCCCACCACTCCACTTTAGCAAAGAAGTCACGGGAATCATGCTGAGAGAGCCGAGGAAAGAGAAGAGGAGCCAAAAAATACTTGTTTCATCTGATTTCTTCTCAATCTCACAGGCTTAGCGCACGTTGGACATCATATTTGCCCTGTCGCGATTAGGCCGGTGCGGCACGGGCTCGGGAGGGGAGGACCGATGACGATATGTTACGGTGCGCCACAACATCGGTGCAGGTTGATGGCTATATGCTTGCACCTGGTCTTCTTGGAGCCGATGAAGAAAGAAAGAAAGAAAGAAAGAAAAAACCAAAGGAGGTTGGAGCTAGATTTATGATAAAGAGAAAGACGGATATAGAAAAAGTGTGAGAAAAAAATAAAGGAGAAAAGAAAAAATGTAAGAGTATTATATTAATTTTTTTTTTTGCGGGTGAATTCATTTTGTTATTTTTAACAACTTGATTAACCTGTTTTACATTTTTCCCTAGTAGAAGCCAGTAGCCACAGCTGCATCTACTAGTACTAGGCTACTAGCCACGGTTTGAGCTGGATCTGGTCTCTGTGAGGTCTCCCATCGCTGTTGCTTGAACTTGAATACACGATATCCTAGGCTCCCACCGTCCCACGTGGCGCCACGTGAGCGTGTCCCTATGCCACAACCTCGCGGTGACCGCACCGGCCGCAAACCGCCGGAGGAGCCTTGCCTCGCGCTCGTATTCTCCGCTCAGATAGTCTCCGGTCTCCGCTCACCGCATCCATCTGCTCTCCTTGGTTTCCCTTCCCCACACTCCTCCGCGTCATGATGTCCTCGGCGCCGCCGTCGGAGCCGGCCGCCGCCGGCGCCGGCGACGACGACGATATGGAGTCCCTCCCCCTTGCCGCCGCCTCCGACTACGCCTCCGTCGCCTCCACCTTCGACCCCCTCCTCTCCTCCACCTCCGCCACCGCCGCCTCGGCCTCGCCCCGCTCCCCTCCCACGCGCGCCGCCGCCGCCGCCGCCTTCACCCTCTCCCCGACCTTCTCCTCCTCCTTCGTCGACCCGCCCTCCTACGCCGACGCCACCGGCGCCGGCGCCGGCTCCTCCTCCCCGCGCTCCGCCTCCTCGCCCTCCTCCGCGTCGCCGAGATCCGCGCGCGGGGCGGCCTCCGAGTACTCCCTCCTCGCCGTCTCCGACCCGGAGACCGAGGCCGAGCCCGCCGCCACCTCGCTCGTCCCCGGATCCGGGCCCACCTACGTCTCCTACCTCGTCACCAGCGTCCACCGCCGGGACCCCGATCAGCGCCGCCACTCGGTGCGCCGCCGCTTCCGCGACTTCGTCACGCTCGCCGACCGCCTCGCCGAGGCCTTCCGGGGCCACTTCGTGCCGCCGCGCCCGGACAAGAACACCGTCGAGAGCCAGGTCATGCAGCGGGACGAGTTCGTGGCGCAGCGCCGGGCCGCGCTCGAGCGCTACCTCTGCCGGCTCGCCGAGCACCCGGCCATCGGCCCCAGCGACGAGCTGCGCGTCTTTCTGCAGGCCGAGGGCAAGATGCCACTGCCCGGCACCACTGATATGGCGTCGCGGATGCTCGATGGTGCGGCGAGGCTGCCGCGGCAGCTTTATGCTGGGGAGGATGCGGTCGCCGCGCCGCAGGAAGTCGTGCAGCCTGCCAAGGGCGGCAGGGACCTGCTGAGGATATTCAAGGAGCTCAAGCAGTCAGTGGTAACTGACTGGGCCGGTGTCAAGCCACCCCTGGTAGAGGAGGATAGGGAGTTCCTGGAGAAGAAAAATAAGCTGCAGGAGTGGGAGCAGCAGCTCACCAGCGCGTCGCAACAGGTGAGCTCTTCTAGCTTCCATGTAATATGTCTCTCATTGTTAATTGTTATGACCATGGGAGTGAGGCAATGTATTTCTTCTCTTCTACTACTAATTACTATCAAAGTCCAACAAAGGATGTAATCCTAGGTTTGGACTGAGCCAAATTTGCTTTAAGTTTGACTATGTTTATAGAAAGCAATATGAACTGTTGGATCTCCAAATAGGTTTCATATGAAAATATATTCCATGATTAATTTTATGATACTTATTAGTTATTACGCGTCATAGATGTTATGTCAAATTTGAGATTGACTGGTTTATCGGAAAGCATGAATTTCATTTGTGGGGAAGAGTAATAACTAGCAGAATGTTTAACAGCGATTCATTGTCTCTTTGAAGTTTGAACTTAAACACCCCCCCCCACCCCCCACCCCCCCCAACGGCCAACACACACACACACAACCTCCCCATCTAAAATTGAAAAAAAAACTTTAAACACATCGGAATTCATGACACATGAGTATGTTCCATGAATCTCCTTCAGTATCATGTTTCTTTCCTTTTCTTACACTAAGTTCCTCCATAAGTTCTATCTAATTGCAACACTGCAACTGTAGCTAATGGTGCTTTTATAACATTGCATCTTAATACTAGTAGTTTGACCATTTTTACTTTTCATTTTGATTTCTTCTGTCCATAATCTGAACAGCTTGATATGTATCTCCATTTCAAGTAGGGCACATTAGGATTCAAGTCAAACATTGTATTTGACCATCAATTTGTTGAAATATACGTAAGTTTAGTGCACAAATGATGCATCAATAGATTTGTATTTTTCATATGTCTTTTAGTAGGATATTGGTTTTGTGGTAATTGACAATATAGTATAAGAGATATTAATGGTCAAATTATAGACTTCAAAATCCTAATATGCCTTAGAAATAAAAATGGAGGGAGTAACAAAGGAAGTGGCCCTTAAGGCCTTAAGCATGAACCTTGAGGACATTTTGTAGTATTATTTTACGTAGTAGTGGATTGGCATTTAGTTAGTAGAGCTTGGTGATAAGGGAGGTTTGAGAGGGGAAAAAAGCCTTATATGACATGAAGAGCTGGTCAAATTACAAAGAGAAAACATATTAAGGCATCTTGAAACCATTAGGTAGTTAAAAACAATTGAGTTGATAGGTTTTAACTGTGGACAAAGGGTGATATAGGTAGAGCTTTGGGAGTGAAAGTGTCGGTTTGCACCATATGCAGTAGAATACACAATTCAATTATTACACTTGTATCATGATATCACATTAATTGCTCCACTATCCTGATTTTCCTCTTCATCGCTAAGCTAAATTTTGTTTCTACATTGTTTCTTAAATTTTATCCTGCACATGCTTTGTTTGTCCTGCACAGTGAAGGGAGAAAAGATAAGAGGGAGCCCTAGATCAATGGCTTATTTGACTAGGGCTTATTGTTGGTATTCTTTTTCTCTTGATAGTTACATACTCCCTCCGTCCGGAATTAAACCAACGTATAGGTTCAAATGGGCCAACTTAGTCCAGCTGCAAAATTACCAAAATACCCCTATGTAAAGGGTCTGCCATGTCTTCATTACTGACAGTACTGATTATAGTAGCAGTGCTCATACAAATAAAATAAACGCACCACAAGTCTGGCCAAAAACATGCATTTCAAATGAAGGGATAAGTGCCGT
Source organism: Themeda triandra (assembly GCA_018135685.1). Lineage (NCBI taxonomy): Eukaryota > Viridiplantae > Streptophyta > Magnoliopsida > Poales > Poaceae > Themeda > Themeda triandra. Next base: position 325,928 of record JAENPR010000257.1, read on the forward strand.
GTAGTATCTTTTTTTTTATTATGGTAATATTTTTATTAGTTGGCTTCAACACGGTGATGAGAGTTGCAGATGACAGGCTGGCAACTCTAGGCCGTACCCCCTATTTAGATGACGTGGCGGCTTATATTGACCAATATTCCTGGAAAAAAATTGAATCCTATACGTTGGTTTAATTCCGGACGGAGGGAGTATATTATTTTTTGTTCACTAGCATAGCATCCAAATCAATTGTACATATAATGCACATGTTGATTGCCATGGTTCTTAAGGCAGTAAGGTGAGGCATGGCGATAGACCACCTTCTAATCGCCTAGGGTGTGTTGTTGTGGGGGGGGGGGGCACCAATCTGAGAACTGCAAGGAAGACGCATGTAGTAGGAAGAAAAAGAAAAGGAGGGGAAAAAACAGGAGTGAGGGGGCAGGGGGACGTAAGGCAATGGCCCATCCACTAGACAGCCCATATAACCCTCCCTTAACTTTCCTATAGGCCCCCACAACTCCCATCCTAATTCATATCAGCATCACCACTCATCCGCTCTCAGCACTGGTGCCTGCTCGCCTTTGTCCTTGCACCTGCTGCTGTCTGCAGCTCCTTCGCTCCTCTGTGCTGCTTCTCTGCCCCTCACCGAGCTGCACCCTCTCTGATTGACTGAGCTCTGCCCCTCACTGCTGCCCTCTCTGTGCTGCTTAGATATATATCACGCCTCAACTGACAGGAGCTAGTCCCGTGCCGGTCACTGACGCCAGAGCTTGTGGAAATGGCAGTGGCGGAAGTTTTTGGGACTTGTTGGTTGGTTTCCCTTCCATTCCTCTCCCTCTATCCTGTTCTCTTGCTTCTTTTAACTAGGCAACAGGGACACCGGACACCCAGGATTTTTAGTGCCTGGACATCTACTTGACGCCTTAAAAACCATGAGCAGAACCCATGTGCATTGTGTAACATGATATGTTCTACAACAATAGTATGGTCAACTAGGGTAATGGGCAACACATTCTTACAAAATAGGAGAAAGACAGAAAGTGTTCTCAAAAAGCCATGGTCATGTATAGAATCACAATAGGGCAAGGGCCATGCTGTGATGCTGTGTCTCTGCTAATATGAAGCAATGCCAGTTGATGGGAGATTTTTGTATAAAAAACTGGATTTATGCAGAAAACTACTTAAGCTGTCGATGAATTTATTGCTAAAGTTTTCCGTCTTCTCCACAGGCAGAAGCCCTTGTCAAGGCTCAACAAGATATGGCTGAAACAATGGGAGCGCTTGGATTGGCATTCGTTAGACTAACAAAGTTTGAGACTGAGGAGGCAATGTATGACTCTCAGAGGATAAGAGCAGCTGACAGCAGGCGTGTAGCCACTGCAGCTGTTAAAACTAGCAGGGCATGTCGAGATTTGAATGCGCAAACTGTTAAATATCTGGTAGAATCTTTAACCTTTAGACTACATTATCTATATCTCTGCTTCTTATGAAGTGATTGTTTTCATGGATCTTATTTTTCCTACCTTCTATTTTGGCAGGATACACTGCATGAACATTTAAGCATAATGTTGTCTGTCCACAGTGCATTTTCTGATCGGGCAAGTGCATTATTGACCGTGCAAACACTCATGTCAGATGTGGCATCATTACAGTCCAGGATTGAGAAACTCGAAGCTGCATCCTCAAAGATATTTGGTGGTGATAAAACTAGGACTCGCAAAGTTGAAGAGCTAAGGGAAACGATTAGGGCTACTGAAGATGCTAAGTTCTGTGCTTTAAGAGAGTACGAGAGAATCAAGGTAATGGTTGCTCGTATGTCGAAAATTATTGTTGGTTATACAGGACAATAATGATGACTGATAAAACATCGACTGCTTGCTCCATTAGTCATCTAGTCTCGTGCAACTTTAAGTACCATCATATTCTTTTGTTTTAGGCAAAATCATTTCAAGTGGCGGTTCTGTCAACTTTGAAATGTGTATACATTGTTTTCCCTTTGTTGCAACAGTATCTTTGAAGTTTGGTGGATATCTTACATTCATAAGGAACTAAGTCTCCATCACATTTCTCTGTTTTTTTATTTTCAAATATTACATATGTAAGTGTGTCCTTGTGGCCAAATTGTAAATATAACATTTGATGGGGTTACAAATATATTTACTCCCATGAGGCTGTAATTTTAGGTTGGCTTCAAATTCAATCACTAACTGGATATATTATGCATGCTCATTCATTCATGTTTTAATAAGGAATGCTTCCTTATCAATTCCAGTGAATAATAATCCTTCCATTCCAAGTTATAGGACTTTTGGCTTTTGTAGTTATAGGACTTTTGGCTTTTGTAGATACATGCCTTCTGCTATGCACTCAGATATACTCTTAGATACATAGTAAAAGCAAATGTATCTAGAAAAAACAAAACACCCTATAATTTGGAACATGATGCTGAGCATTTGGTTAGCATGAATCAAATAAAAGAATAGAAACATAAATGCTTCCCTCTGGTTTGTCTTGTCGTATGCTTTCAGTTATGCTTTTCCGCTTCTGATGAGATCTCACTTTGGTGATGCAACTGAGTTCTGATAGAATACCTTCTCTGTATGGTATGCAGGAAAATAATAGGAGTGAACTCCACCGACTAGACAGTGAAAGAAAACAAGATTTCCTGGTGATGCTAAAAGGATTCGTTGCAAGCCAGGTACTGCTTCAACCCATTTCTCTTGTAGCTGGCCAACCCAGGCATTTGTACTGGATGATTGGTGGTGCTTGCTCTGCTGGTCTCTGATGCTGCGATTACAGTACACATCTTTTAATTCTTTTGCCCTTGACCTGTGCAAATCGTATGCATTTCCACACGCAGGCGGCCTATGCGGAGAAAATCGTGGATGGATGGGAGACGGTAGCGGAGGAGACGAGCGGATATGTGCGAGCACGAGGATCTGATAGCATAACTTATTAGCTTGCCAACCTGCCAAGTGTTTGTACAATGTAATCTTGGATATGGATTTGGAAATAGAAAGATGCACCAGGTTCAATTTGTTTGTATTTAATTAATTAATTAAATAAAGCCACTGGCATGGCGCCACAATTTCACGTCCTGAATGCCACTCGCTAAAAGTATACGATATTCTGTGGATCATATAGCTCACATAAGTAACAATGGAAGAAGGCTGAGCTGTTCTATATACTATGGGGTACTACGGGCCCGGATTGCGTTAGTCTGAGAGCAGGATACGAACGATTTACACTTCGTTTCAAAATTAATACCAACCCTGCTGAAATCCGTAGAGTTATGAGTGCCCGCGAAAAGACAATTTGAGTCCGTATCATCAGATTATACTAACAAAAGGGAGATAAGAAACGAAAGGCAAATGCTCTTTTTCTTTTCTTATCCTTCCACAAGGTGGGAACTATTTACATCACCACTTATGGTTTTACAAAACATGTGGTTCTCCAAATTGTGAAGCAAACCGAGTTCCCATGCCTAAGAGAACTATTACAGAGGAATAAAGCCTAGAATTGCTAGAGCAAGCCTCTTATCAGTTCTGCCAGCGTTTGCCTCCCACTTCATCGCAAGCTCAGCCATGAAGTGAAATGTGGGTCAACGGCCAAACATCAGAAATTCATTTTAGCCGCTCCAGACCCTCGAAGAAACCACTAGGGCTTTCAAAGCCAGAAAGAAACATTTCTGGATCATCGGACATCAGAAACGGCTCTGGCTCTGACTGGAGCATGCTCTCCAGGACACTCGAATCCAGCCCATCAAGACACCAGGGCTGCCCCACGCCAGCGTCAGCTCCACCTTCATTATGTGGATCAGCTTCCATCATCCTCAGCATCTCATCAACATCAAATCCATCATCATCTGGAAGATTTGCGACACCACCATCTGGAAGATTTGTGATAGGTTCCAGTGTCCCATAGACCTTGTCAGCTACACTGGGTGTGCCAGCCTCCAAAACTTCTGGGCATTCTGCCTTTAGGGAGCTCAAACTGTCGGAGGCTGACTTGTGTGAGGTGGATGCGATGTCTGAGTGGTTTGATGTTGTTGTCGACTCACATGATGTGATAGGCTGAAGAGGTTCAGCAGCTGTTGGAGCATTCTGTCTGGGGAAGTTAGTCCGTGCCAAATCTCCATACATAGCTCTGGCTGCCTCATCATAGGCCCTAGCGGCATCCTCCGCAGTTGGGAAGGTACCCAGCCAGAGTCTATTGACGCGATTTGGCTCTCTTATTTCAGCAACCCACTTCCCCCAAGTACGCTGCCTCACTCCACGGTACCCACATTGTGTATTATCAGGCCCTCCTTTTCCCTTCATACAGCCCTTCTTCGAACCCTTTGCAGGTGCTTTTCTTGGTCGCTTTGCCCCCTCAGGAGCATACTCCAACTGCTTGTTGTGCTCAGCCCACCGCTTGATGACAGCTGCCACTGACGTAGGCCCGTCGCGTGACCTGCGAGGTCGCTTCTTCCTGCTGAATTGAAAAAGTAAACTTTAGTACTCTGCGTCATATGTAACACTGCAAAGAGCTTGCAAATAAAGTACATAAGCAAAAATAACAAAAAAATGCCCCCCAACAGGAATACTATCTCAACAAAAAAAACTAATAACCACCATGCCACAGACAAGCAGAAAAACAAGCAAAATAACATCATGTTCAAACAGAACAGGTTACTACTCAGTGCCCAGAAGACCTAAGGTTCAAACATGATCATCATCTCCACAGAAACAGATACTATTTTGCTCCCTACACGCTGTTAGTTGCCTTTAAACAAAAGCTCGTATACATACATGGAATGTCATCGCATAAACAGATACCACAGCTGTCATTATGAACCTGCTAATATTTAATTTTGAACATATTGCACAACTTTTCTACAAAGTAGACAAAAACAAATTTCACTTCAGTATCTGGCGCAAGTGTAACTCACTGGTCAAGCGGACAACACTATCAGTCAAAGACTGCTAGTGACAGCTCAGATGCTCTAGCACAGAGAGCAGCTAGATACAGAACAAATTAAAACACACCACAGATTAGAGGCCAGCAGTGGCGCATCTTCCTGGGCTTTCTGCTGTACCAAAATCTGGTACTCTTTCGAGGCAAGAGCACGGCCTCCTGCTTGAAACATAAATTGTTATTTGTGTGATTGTGTTTTACAGGGCCAAACATCGTGTGGACTCATATCAGTCAATATTTCCTTTTCACAAGAGGTGATCAAAGCAGCCATACCTATTGTTCTGATGAAACCATGCACCACAGTACTGCCCTCTGCTCCATATGTTCTATAGATTACCGACAAGACAAGACAAATAGACAATACGTATCAGAGACTGGATTAAGAAAAGCAAAACTAACAATAGAATTTGACAGAATACCAAAACAAAGTTAGCAGTAAGTTAGACAGTCTACAAGTATACATGTTTCTGTGGAGATGATGAACAATGTACTGTCACTCAGCACAAGGTGAACAATGCTCATAACCCAAAAATCAAACTTCACATTTATGCTCCCAAATACCAAAAGCTATGAACAATGATAACATCTCTTAAGCTCAATATCTAGACACCTAATGAATACCCAAAATAAGCTCCTAAAACCCCATCCTACAATAGTTAATATACCCAGAACAAAGCTTTTACTAGGTTCAACACACAAGCCCATATTTCAACATGATGAGCAAGCTTTTAGCATGGAATTTCACCAATTTCCAGGGCACCACACTATGTGCTACACTATGCTCAACCGTACACGAAGTTCCAAACTAGCAATCATCCACCGCAGTGGCCAATTAGAACTACTAAGAGGTCCATAATCCCCAATTACAGCTTTTTACCCCAATTCCACACCAAAGGCAAATCCCTCATCCCCCACCCACGAAAATTCCATAGCCACAAAGGCCAATCCCAATTACACGGACCACCACCAGAAACCCTAATTCCGAAATTGCTAGGGCACAATGGCACAATCCGACCAGGAAATCCCACAATTGCACCCACGGGATTTGACTTTCCAGAACCCTAATTACAAACTCCGACAGCGAATCAACCAGTTCCCCTAAAAAAATTTCCATCCTAAAAGCCCCAATTTTTCCTACAGATACCCGTTCCCCACCAGACTGGAACATCCCAAAACCCTAATCATCCCCCAACGCAGAAATAAACCGAGAAGAAGCCTTCGGAAGGCTGATCTCACCTTCCGGGCTGCAGGGGCGGGGCCTGCATCGGCATGGCCTGGTTCTGATCCAGCGTCATGGCCGCTCCGAAGATGGCCGCTGGGTTCCTAGGGTTCGTCGCTATCTCACTCACTGGCTGGTGCGTGTGCTTGTTCTTCGAGTCGTCAAGAAATCGCGACGAGATCCCTCTCGAGTCGAGAAGGAAAAAAAAGTTGCGAGGGGAGGGGAGAAAGAGAGGAACCGGAAGCCCGATGGGGAGCGACGCGCCGGCAATTTATAAGGCGGCCTCCACCCGCTCCGTGGGCCCCACTCCGTGGGAAAATATCTCGGATTCTAGGTGGCTCGCGACCGGTCCACGGGGTTCGGCCGCGCGGGTCCCGCTTGTCATTGGCACAGGTTCACGTGGACGTGGTGCATTGGGGTGAGCGGAGAGGGGCGAGGTGACGTAAGGCGTGCGCTGGACCGCGGGTGCGGCTTTGCGTGGAAGGGTCTGGATACTTGGCGCCGAAGCAAACTCGGGGGTCAGTGGCACTCGCTGCACTTACCTTTGATGGTACAGTCTTTTCCTTTTTGAAGTTATTAAGTATTTAATTTATTCTTTTAGAAAGGTACTAAGGTTTCATTAAATTAAAACTTCTTATACAACTAAGATCTTAATATAAAATAAAATTATATTGAAGCACATCCTAGATCTCTATACTTTTATCTTTCTATGTCTACCCAGAGCCAAAAAATTTCGTGCACCTAGTGGCGAAGTCAGAAATTTTATGGAGCCTGGATGAGACATCATGTCATATAATTGACAAAGCTATACAAAATAGCACACATAATTATATAATACTCCCTAAGTTCTCGATTGTGCATGCTCCCTATCTCATATGTGTACTCCGTTCATCTCAGAATAAGTGTATGTTTATACTTCAAAGAGCAACAAATTTTAAATTAGACTAGATTTGTAGAAAATAGTATTAAAATTTGCATCTTAAATAGACTTAATGTGAAAATATATAGCATAATTAATCTAATTATGTGCATCTTGTATCCTAGAACCAGTTGTGCCTAGAACTTATAATATTTTTATATACATATTTGGTCAAAGTAAGTATTGTTTGACTCGTCAAAATGCAAAACATGCATTTATTTTGGACGGAGAGAGTACCTAGCTATGACTATGTCCTTCCAAAACTTTTTAACCATGCCATGGTTATCGTTTGACATGCCTTCGGGTACGTAGCCAGGGAGGTTTTGGCCATCAGAAAATCTAGGGAGTCATTGAACCAGCCAGTAGAGGAGAGGAGCCTAGCCAAGCCCAGGGTGGCCAGGCCTCGGCTCCGCTCTTGCGTACACCCCTTCAGGAAACTGGTACACAAGATCTAAACCCAAGAACCACAGCTCCTATCAACAAAAGACTTTACGAATATGCATGGAGACCGCAAAAGAGGCGTGATAAGCTCACCCACTATGAGAGTAGTATAAAGGGCCCCGATAGCACATCGACCATATCTTAAGAGGGTTAAACTGAACATAAGATCCAACGCTGCTAGCATCACCAGTACCAACATACCTCGATCGATCTCTCCAGTAAGAGCATGCTATCACCGAAGATGACAACGCATCCACCAGCGATCAGATATGTAACAGAAAGCCGGATCGAAAAAGTCGAAACGACGAACCAAAACCTATCTCAAATTATTATGGAGAAAAGAAAAATAAAAGTAGAAAATCATAATAAATAATAGATCTGCTAAAATGATAGAACCATGCTACTCCTCATTACCAGTAGGAAAGCCGGAGGCGAGGGGAACGAGGGCTGAAGGCGGCCATGGCGGAGGTGGTGTCGCCCCTAGGGGAGGGTGCTGACGAAGGCCCAAAGCGATCTTTTTGCGATGCATTTGGCTCTAAGAAGATGTGACATTGATAGCCAAGCGAAGTTAGTATCTAAGTTAATTGTTTAATTAAGTACTTTTGAATATCGACAGTCTTGAAAAACAACTTTGACCACGACATTTTGCTAAAATTATATAACAGTCAATATATATATACTTTTATAAAACTACATTTCAAGTGAGTCAAATTACATTGTTTTCATATTTTCAAACTCAACCTAAAAAAAATATTTGTAGATAAAGTTTGAAATATTTGACTTATAATAATCTCAAAACGATTTCCTTTATTAGGAACATGAAGTGAGGATATTTCTAAAATCCCTAATCGTCCGACTGCACCTTTTGCGACCTCTCAGAATCAGGCGGCTAAGGTCGACCAGCCTTTTGTTCTTACAATCCTAGCAAACCAGATCAAGTTCCGTGCACCACCAACAACAAAAAAACATGGACTTTGACTCGTGCTGACCCGGCAAGCCCGGATCTAACTAAGCATGGGAACCAGACACACCCTAAGCAAGGAGCTGGGCTCCGACGTGGAGCAGATACCATCACTTCAAACAATTCTGCTAAAGATTCTCTCGCATGCATTTCAAGAAAAGGGTTTCCTACAACATGCAGAAGACATATGAACTGATTGCTTAAGACCCCAGTGCAATGACAGCATTGCAGTCTATAAAATTGAGCTAGGCTTCCTATGCTCCTGAAATGCAAAGCTTTTGCACAATTCGAAGAATATTATAATATAAGACAAATGCCTTGCCACCACAATAATATAGCTACGAACCAACCACAATACAACGCATTGGCACAATAGAGGACAGCTTCAGAATGGCACATTTTAGGATTGCCAAAACTATTTAGCACATGAAACACACTGTAATATCTATTTCAGACAGATGAAACTGGGTCCATGATAAAACAGTTGGCTGTCAGCGGGCCAAGGGGCCTCAAGCACTCTCGGCCACCGGGTAGTCAAACACCACCTCCTTCCCACAGAGCCTCCGGTAGACCGAGCTGAAAGTGTCGAGCTTACTCTCAGTGTTTGTTCGCTCCTTTGGATCTAGGAAGACCTGTCACAAGGGGTGTGTATCACCATTAATGTTAATTCAGCAAGAAAGCAATAAGCAAACGCCGTGCAGGGTACTTTTGAGATATGAAAAATGTAACAACATTGAATTGCACAAGGAACAAGGGTAAATGATTTTATCATAGGCAAGTTGAAGTGAAGTGCAAATTCCAAAGAACGAACAAATTAGTGATTGCAAGGATGCTTTCAGACACATCTACACATTTAAGAATGGAGCATTTATTGTAAATTCGATCACCAACTAGAAAACAGAGATATATAAGAGCATGCCAACTTATAAGACAAACTATTTGCCTAACTAGAGAACAGGATAAGAGCTCAATGATGTACTAATTTGCACCACAGTAGATTTTTATAGCTCATATCAAGAAAAGGAGTAGATACTATCAAGACAACAACAAACCTTCAACACTTTGGCACCATCCATGTGGTACCTAATACGCTTCCCAACAATCTCAGCTGGATACACAACGTCCTCCAAAATGGCATCATGGACAGCAGTAAGAGTGCGGTTACGTGGGCGCACAATAGCTGAGCCTTTCTTTGGGGGCCTCACTATTCTTCGAGTAGCAACCAGAACAACATCCTATATTAAATTACCACAAAGAGGGACAACAAGTTCATGAAAGCCAATCAAGCATTATCAGGAAACGTGACAATATCACAATAAAACTGTAAAAGGTGATTGTTCTCCATCAATTATAATCTCATACACCAAATCAAAGTCTGAGGATTAACAGAATTTGAGGCCCCATAAAAAAAGTCCTTGAAAACTAGCAATGAGCTAAAATAAAATTTTAAAACCTTTCAGGTTCAATTTTTGCAAAGGCCCATAGTATAGTTAATCCAGGTTTCAAATAAATAGGCATGGCTAATCACTCCTCCAATGGTCATGTTTAAGAACAAAATATACGCTGGTGGTATTTTAAGATAAATAGTTTTACTGAATTGCCAGCATACTATCAGAGAAATTTGCTTCATATGCTTAGATATTCATTTAATTGCATAAGAGCTGTACATTATCCCTTTATCAGGAAAATGTGAAGCGATTACCATTTTGCCATCTTCCACAAGGTGTACAAACAATTAACTAAAAGTTTCTCTCAACAATTGTGTTTATAGGCCTGGGTAGACCTTCTCTACTATTCTGTATTCTCTAAGTCATAATCATAAATATTATAGACACAATTTTCTATTTTTCCACGCCTAATGCCCTTGCTTAATGAATGTTAGCTTACAAAAAATGATCCATCTTTTCCTATGTGGGAATAACTGAAGGCAACAAAAATTCATTTTCATCTTTTCCTATGTGGGAATAACTGAAGTCTACAACTTACATTTGGACTCAAGGAGTTCAAGGAGTACTCACCTTAGATTAATACTCATATATATTACAGCAAACAGTTTGTTGTTAAAGCTTTAACAACCAACACTCAGCACAAACAAGCAGCCTGTCACTTTTCAGATTTGTTTCAAATAGTAGTATTCATGAGTAATTCAACTCTCAGGCGAAGATGTTTCAAATATAGAAGCTATTGGGCATAGTACATATGATGTACTGCTTTATATACAATGCAATTGCAAAAGTATGGGTGGTTTTCTCACCTTCCCACTGAACTTCTTCTCAAGCTCCCGAACAAGCCTCGCATGAATCTTCTTGTAAGACTTTTGTAGCCTGTATGGAACATGGATGATAACAGCCTTCCTGTTGCCAGCCATATCCATCTGACTGCATGGAATGGGTAATCAAATTTTATTAGATTATTAGACTGCACCAAATACACCAGCAAGTTAGAAGATACACACACTGCTCCATTGATGTAAAGGTCCTTCAATTCACTCTTAAACTCCTGATTCCCATTTTCGAGGTCAAAGAACGCCTGCACCACATACAATTAGACTCCAGAAAGTTTCAATCAAAGAGTAAACATACAAGTAAGCAAAAGAGACTAACCTGGGCAACTGCGTCCTCAAACTCAGTTGGCTCCACGCCATTGGCCTTCTGGATCTTCCTCCTTGCTGTATACATTTTCTCTAGCTTGAGTTGACCCTGTAGTTCAACAAAAGTTAACCTCTGAACCAAAAGAGGACCAAACGTGTAAAGAAAACTGTTACTCCTAATCAAGGGATCCCATCATCTTATAAATACTCCCACCGTTCCAAATTATAAGACGTTTTGGTACCATGTTGCGTAGCAAAAGCTATGAATCTGGAAAAGCCAAAACGTCTTATAATTTGGAACGAAGGGAGCAGTAGATTGTCCTCTCATTAAAATACACATGAGGTTGTCACTCTTGACAAAATGCTAGCCTTCAAGAACTACTGTTCAACGAATTCAATATTCAAAGAGCAGGGAACACATGTTTTTACAGCCTGCAATCGATAATTGCAGCTGATCCGAAAACATGGAGAACGATTTTGAGCTACTATCATCCTAAAAAATAATAATAAAAAGATACGTAGGTGATCAAATGAATCCTAAGTAACGTCCATGGCAACAAAACGGTAGCAAGCAGAAATATTTATTGATTTTAAAAAATGTGCAGTGTAGAACGGCAGCTAAATTCCACACGCCAACTGATTTTCATTTCCTTCTGTTCTTCGTTTTCTTTGTTGGGCAAACTAGAGGCATCTAGGGAGCAGTCACTAACATTAAATCTGTGCCTTTGGGGCAAAAAGAAACAAATATGTTCAGGAAACCATCTGAGCTACGCTACAAGCTACCAAAAAAAATGAGGACCGAGCAACTCGATCTAGACGATGACATTCTTACGTTCGTTATTAGAACTTAGATTACAAGCGAATCCAGATTAGTACCTGGGCAGCTTCGGGAGCAGCGGGAGAGCCGAGAGCGTGCAGGCGCGGCGCAGGTTAGCGGTGGCGGCGGTAGTAGGGAAAGACGAGAGGGCAAGGACGCAAAGGTAGGGTTCTCTGGGACTTGACGCTCATGGGCCTTGGGCTCTTAAAAAAATCTGAGCCCAGCCCATTCAGGAATGAACGGGACAATTCGGCTAGGACTTTCCGAGGGTCTTATTTATTCCTTGGAAAAATTCTATGATTTTGGGAAGAAATTGTTGGGAATTCTTGGAGATGCTCTTACAAGAATAACCCATAAAACTAAGTCTATCTTAAATTCGCAAACAAATCCGCTTATATCCATAAAACTAACCAATATCAACATGTTTTCGTTCTGCTGTTGACAAGCCCATCAAGTCCAGTTGTATTTTTTGATCCCGTTACATCCGAAGTTCAGCTGAGAGTCATGGGAAAAATAGAGTCTGAGCGACTGAGCCTATGAGGAAGTGATTTTTTTCCCCAATGTGAGGATATTACAGTTGATCACTTCTAGTTCCTCGGAGAAAAGAAAGGTTCATAGTATTTCAATGATTCAGAGCCGTTGCTCGAGTAAGCGGAGCACGCTTGATTTCACTTTTGCAGCTTAACACAGTTGAGGCCACGGTGTTATGGCCAGATCATGTGGGAGAAGCATATTCTAAGATGGGAGCGTATGCTATGAAAATCAGGTTCCCGTGGAAACTATGGAAACTCAACGTGGATCGTTGGATCTAAATTCGATGGATATGACTAATCTCTCCTTTTTGCAAAATAAACCCCAGATTTAGATCCAACGATCCACTCATCCGTCACCGGGTTTATTTTACAAAAAAGAGAGATTCATATCCATCGAATTTAGATCCAACGATCCACGTGCGAGTTTCCATACTTTCCACTTTAACCCGGTTTCCATAAAGATATGCTCCCTTCTAAGATCAAGGGTCTGTTTGGTTCCCACCTCCTAAACTAAAGTGAACTAAAATATATTAGTTACTTTTTAATACCTCTTTGAGTGATTAGTAAAATTAAAATATTTTAATCACTTTTTATTTAATTTGTTTGGCACTTTAGTTTAGAAGGTGGAAACCAAGTATGCCCTAAGCTTCCGTGAGTTGTTTCGTCTTCTCGTTTCAGCTAGCTTACCAGCCACACCGTGCCTTTATTCCCTCTCACATAACACTATTGAATCACCTAAAAAAAAACCATCAGCCAAAAGCAATGTCAAAGTTCTTGTGGTGGCATCCCAAGTTGGTAGCACACCAAATGGTGTTGAAAAGGGGGAAAAACGCTCCTAGAGATATTTCATCGACAAATCTCAACCACAGGGTTTACGAAAATACCACGTGACAGGGTTATCACAAAACAAGTCTACAACTGCTTAATAGACAGGGAACTCCCCTGTTGACCTTTTTTTTTTAAAAAAAAAAAACCTGCTTCAGGCAGACTTGCACCTTTTGAGTTCAGATAAGTGCATGAGCATGAGTCCTGTAAAAAATATTTCCAGGGCGCAACCAGCAATGGAGTCACATTGCACTAAACAGTCAGATCTCGAAACAGAAATATTCAAGCTGAGGTTGCGCACACACAAAAAAGAAGAAGATAAAAATAGAGGGCAAAATGGCAGAATGGACATGAACTTCTTCTGGCCACAAAAATAAAGTTCTTAGAAGGACCTTGCCATTCAGAAAACTGTCCTATATATAATCCTTTGTATTATGTTTGCTTAGTGAAAGAAGGTTGAATACTATGGCATTAAAAGAAAGAAAATTTTGGATGTATGCTTTTTTTTTTCTTGAACTTGTCTTGTGTACTCAAATTACACAACGGTCTGCAGACAATAAGAAAGTAAGAAACTGGTACTTGCAGACGAGATACCAAAGTATGAACCATCAATCAGTCAGGTGTTATATCAACTGAATTACAATGGTTCATGAGAGAAGATATACCATTCTTTCATATACTAGCTAATGCCCCGGGTATTGCACATAAATATATCAAACTAATTTATTTCCACAGTCATAGCTATGAATGCTACTTGCAATTTGAAAGGAAAAAATTATTCTCAAAGGATCACAAATTCATCACCCTTATTATGCTTCAAACACGTGTGTGGATTTTGTAAAATACAGTATGCCAAAAATCACTTTGCAGTAGAGCATAGCTTCTATTCTTCCCCTATTTCAACTTTCAAGTGCGACAAATCTCAATTTGACATATATGTTGGCAGCTTCCTCACATTTTGTTCTTGAATAGACAATTCATGCCACCCAGGTGAACATAAAAATATAATAGGCTAGCCATAAAAATCCTTAAATCAATCACTTAATGGTACCTGAGTCATAAATCCTTGTTCTGAAAGAATGACATGTAAAATATAGGTTTTCTAGCATCAGATACATTTTGCATGTCACCTATGTTGGCAGCAGCACTGAAGCAAAAGCTGCAATCAGAAGACACACGATCAATAGAGCTAGTGTACCTATTTCTCAGTTCAATACCAAGCAAAGTACATAGCTGTATTACAAAGATTGCCTCCATGTCAACTTCTTATATCTAGCACCAATATCATGTCAAATTCTTATTGTGCATGTCATCTGTGCTGGATGGTATGTCAAGATGGTTGTATGCACTACCATGCAAAACAGATTTTCCACTCTTTATAAGAAGCAGCTGCGCTGCCACAATAAGAAAGACTCGTAGAATCCCAGTTCTTGTAATAAAGTTATATAGTCCTTACGTAAGGGCCAGCCTATCCAACTTTCAGGCATTAAGATACGTTTAAGACGTGGATGATTATCATAAGAAATTCCCACCATATCATAAGATTCGCGTTCTTGAAAATCGGCACTTCTCCAAACCCAGAAGACAGACGGGATCAAAGGTAGCTCCAGTCTATGGCCAAATGAATGAACCGCCGGGAGCTCGTATGAGAGTTGGTTTAACTGCCCTAACTATGGCAGAATATTTCCGAGATGTTAATAAGCAAGACGTGCTTTTATTCATCGATAATATCTTTCGTTTTGTTCAAGCAGGATCGGAAGTATCCGCCTTATTACAAATTTACTATTTCTATCTATTCGAAATATATCTTAAGATTCTTATGATATAATTAAGTATATCTATTATAAGGAATATTGACTATTGTATTTTTTAGTTTACAAAATAAAGATTTTTTATAGAATATTATTTTTTTATAAAATAAAATAAAAAAGCATTCTATAAAAAAATGAATGGAATTGAAAATAAGAAAATTGCAAAAAAGGGGAACTCATTAAAATAAAATATTTTATTTTTCTTTTCCCATTCTCATCGCCTTTCTATCCTTCTAATCGAACTTGAACCCAAACTGTTCTCAACTGGATGTGGGAAATAAAGATAAACATGCCATCATGGAATAACTACTTTTCAATAGGAATAGCACGGTACTATTTTGTTAATATATAATCAAATGAACATTAACAATCCTTTTGTCTACTTTGAATGTGTTCAGAAACTAATACATTTCGTGTATTCTAATCATTAAGATGCAGAATGAGAGCCATGCATTTTATGTGAGACTTACATAGCTATTTTACATTAATCAGAAAACTGCCAGGCGTACATACTGATTTTAAGCTAACCAAAAAGTTGTCAGCTCTAGAGAAATAAGAAATCTCATTAGTACATTACTCAACAAGAGTCAGTTGAGTCCACCGATCATGAACTGTTAGGTCCCTTGTGACTTGGTCTCTGTTGACCAAACCTGAGATAATTTCTAACACTGATATGCGGCCAGGGCATTGCTGGAATTGTCTGAGCCAGGCGCTGCCATCAGCCTTGGTTGCCGGTTGGTCCTGGACTCCTGGTCTTCCAGGATGGAATCACAAGGTTCATCAGGTTTGATGTCGTGCTCGATCCTAAAGCCAAGGGCTAAAGGAGTATCCTTGCGTGCACTGATGGGTGATTGGGAGGAGCATGCAGGTGGTGACAGGTGGACGATGGGAGGGGCGAGCAGAATGCGCGACATAAAGGAACAGGGAGCAGAACAGACGGGCGCAGGTGACGAATGGGAAATGCAGGAATGGGGTGTGGAGGACGGCACAAGGGCACAAATCATGGAAGGCGCTAGGCCAGGCAACACATGCGGAGGAGTGGAGATGGTGCTGCAGAGCCAAGGGGCAAACTGGGAAACTCTGTGGAGGAATGGGAGGCGGAACGTTGGCCCCCATCTGTCAGCGCGTGAGAGAAAAGGTGACAGCGGATGAAGGAGGTGAATTGCTTACTTGTTTTTTAAATAGGAGAGAAATGCAACTGAACCACAAGGTAGGAGCTACAAAACAAAATCGCTACTGATTACTGAGCAGCATAATTTCACCATTGATTAGATGATATGAGTTGATAAGTGCACAAGTTTTTCTTGTAAAAAGATGTATTTATGGTGCAGCCAGGGTGCTAATTGACAATCAAAGGCTCAGAGCACATCAGTAACAAGCTCATCACACGTTACTCCAAAAAAAATGCAGTCTTGAAACTAAAATTTTCAAGCTTGAACAAATGCAAACGGCAAAAAACGAGCTGCAAAATAGGGTGCAAATAAAGCAAGACTTACAAGGAGTCAATTATGTTCCAAGCTTGTTAACTTCCTTCTTCAACCATAAACCACGAAGTCTTGATTCATAGCTCATAAAAATCTCTCGATTTGTTGCATCCTTGAGAACATGAAATGCAAGATGCTTTATCTCATCTGACACATCGTCCATGTCATGTAACACTTTTAAGCACTTCGATATTGAGTATTCATTTTCTTGTTTTGAAGTTAGAGGCTGCAAAGTGAATGGTTTCAGACTGAGACTAAGGTGCACTTTTTTTTTTTCTTACAAAAGGGCTAGAAGTCAAATGGTGTAAATACAATTAAATAAAATGTGGTATAACAAAGAAGCAGAGGCAGACTACTCATGCTTGTGGTTGAAAAATACAAAATTGCATAAAATACTTAAATACCTCAGTCAGATACGATATATTGTAGTTCTGATTAAGTGCATCATCTGCAGGGTCAGCATATGTGCATCGCCTCTTAGAAGGTTTATCTGCAGCGCTGCTGCCACAATGTCGTGCCCCTCCTTTCAATGCTGGACATGAACCTTGGGTGATGTGCCTCTTTAGATGGCTAGTGCCTGATGTTCTGGAGCAGGCAAAGGATCTCCTGCAATACTTACAGCATGCTCGTGTGCATCCATCAGAATCGGTTTCAGTAGTGAAATGTTCCCAGATGATGGAGTTCTTTCTCCGATAGTTTGCGATGGTTGGAGGTGTCACCTCAGCAGTGTTATTACCAAGAGTCTTCTCAGTACCTTGAACCATTTCCCTGTCATGGATGATCATTTGGTTACAATGGGTCATTAAACCACCATGAATATTATTGCTAACAGGGACATTTTCGCTGCAATGTCTTGATGTGGTTGGTGCTGCCTCACCAGTGTAATTACCATGAGTCATGTCAATACCTTGAACCATCTCACTGCCACATATAACCATTTGGTTACAGTGGATCATGTCATCGCTGTGATCCATCTCGTTACCACATCTTGATGTGGTTGATGGTGTCACTTCAGCAGTGCCATTATCTTGAGTTGTCTCAATACCTTGAAAAATCTCACTGCCCTGGATGATAGTTTTCTGACAGTGGATCCTCTCACCACCATGATCACTGGAGACCATCTCACTGCCAGATCTAGAATTGGTCAGTCTCGCTGACTCATTAGTGTCACTACCATGAATCATCCCAATACCTTGATCCATCTCAGTGCCATTGGGGTCCATTTGATTACATTGGATCATCTCACCAACATGATCCAGCTTGCTACTGGGAACTATCTTGCTTCTGTGAGCCATCTTGTTGCAATGAATGTCAACCATCATCTCCGTCTAAAAAATAAGAAACATTTTTAATATTTATAAAAGAGCAATGTTTTGCAAAAAAAGGTTTGAAGCAACATATTAATCTTAGTGGCAACAAATATGTTAATCTTAGAGCATCTCTTATAGTTCCCAAAACAACAACTGGTGAATCAATGAGTTTTTCCAAATGGCTAAAAAAATTGGGAGTGCTGGTTCCTCCAACTGTTTCCAAAATCACACTCCTAGAAGATAGAGGTAATTTTACATCGGGAATCCCAGACTTACAAATCACCCCAACCACTTTTATACTTTTCTCTCTAGTACATTTGTAATGGGAACCATGTCCTTAATCCTTATTCTTTCCCACATCCTTCCATCTCGCACGATTGGGTCAATGTTCCCAAATGCGGAAAGATTGGGGTTGAGATAAGGAGTTGATGGAGAGTGGTCTTTTTTTCATCTTGCTGAAAAATTAAGACTGGGAGTGGATTTTGTGAAGTCTTAGAAATGCTCTTAGTGGGGAAAAAAACAACTATAGCAATAGTCAGGAGTATAAAGTACACCTATTAAATTTGACTGAACAAAGATGCTTAGGGCAATTTTCACATATGGTTGGGACTTTGGGACATAAAAAACTTGGATATCTTTTGATAGAAACAGAAATTGGGTACAGTTCAAAAATACCTGAATTTCTTCAATAGCCGAAAAGTTCTGCGTTACAAGATCCACAACATAATTAATGGTCTCTGCAGAAAACTCAACACAATTGTCAGTGTAAGTAGTAACCAAAAAGTGCACTTTGCTCATCTGTCTAAGGTGTGGATCACATACCACGAGTAGTTTCAATCAGCACAGCAGGGGGCCATGGCATTTGCAAAGGATAACCAAGAGCGCTGCACTCAAACTCAGAATCGAGACACATTTTCTTCAGATTGATGGCAAACTGGCGGGATTGGTCCCAGCATAGAAGAGCTAGTCCATTGGTTACTGCATGGACTTGACGCAATTGGATATTCCCGCCAAGCACTTGGCTCACTAGAATTTTCCTCTCAGGCTCCCACATCTTGGCAGCACCATTCTCCTTTAGCAACCACACTTGCAAATGGAGGTTGCTAATGCTACCAACAAGGCCCACAAGGCAGCACATACCATCCTCAGTGTCTCCTATGGCATACATTGACTCTTGGAAGAACGTAAATGGGAGAGCAAGGATGGAGAATTGCATAGTGACCGTGTCAAGCAAGAGCGATGAAATGTCATCGTATCTCCAAAAGATGAACCGACCGGCATGCATCGCCTGGTCATGGTGAGGCCTGTTAATGTCCTTCACCCACTGGTGGCAATGCCACTGGCGAGTATGTGAGTGGTATTCGGCAGCTCGCAACAGCTGATCATGGCCACGCTGCTGCACAGAGACCACGCGGAACGACGCCACATCCTCGCTATGGCCTTGCAGCAAACATTCAGAAATGAAGGTACCTGAGATTGGGCTACTCTGGGGAAGCCACACAGGTTCGCGGGCGGAAACTGGGTCGAACACAGCGCGTGATTCGCCTCTGGAGAGCAGGAGGCGGCCATTGTGGCAGTCAAGAAGGCGCCAGTCCGGATGGCTCTCGAGACCGGTGAGACCGAAGTCGCCCCCGCGCACGAATTTGGCGAGGGCGCGGTCGGAGCGGACTGAATCCGCGAGCTGGAACGAGGGGAGCCCGGTGTGCGCCCTGGGAACGTAGAGGCCGAGCAGGGGCGGCGAGGCGTGGCGGGAGCGGTACCTGCGGAGGAACCCGGGGGAGGACGCGACCTGGAGCCAGCGCCTGGAGGCGAGCGCGGCGCGGACGAGGGCGGCAGGCGACGGGAGACGGAGCAGGATCTCGGCGACGGCGCGGAGATCGCCGGCGAGGGAGGTGGGGGACGTGGGCGGCATCGCCATCGACCTGCACAGACAGGCGCCAGTAGTGGCCTGGTGGGGAAATCCGCGGATGGCGGCCGAGGCGTGGGCCGGAGCCCGGCGCGGACGACCGAGGAGCGGCAGCTGCGTGGGACTGTGGGAAGGAACCTTCCCGTTGCTCTTCCACTGGGTGAAGCCGGCTGCGGCCTCGCCGGCGGGATTGGCGCTGGCAGGCGGCAGCGCAGCGTCGCAGACGCAGCGATGAGCGGGGGCAGCGACAGCCGGTTCAGGGACTTTTTCCTTCTCGATACAAATCTATATCTCTTATATAAACAAACCTCACTAAGCTATTTTTCTGCTCTCTCCTTGCGCCACATCACCGATTTTCAGTTACCGGACCGGAAGCCGAAAAGTGTTGCTGCGTGTTCAAGGCTCTGGAGTCGCCGGGTCTCCATTTCAGAAATCGTTGAATGGCAATGCAGTTGTGCACCAGGCGAACATAAATGCAGCTGCGCACCGAACTTGCGTGGCCATCTAGCTGCCACCCATGCAGTGCAGATGTGGCCATCTAGCTGCCGCTTTGATTCCTTCACCACTAGCCCACCACAGATGAAAAAAACGAATCGTTGCCTGCCTTCGCGTTTAAATATGTGTCGCACAGCACTGTATACGCCGCGACAGACCTGCCTTCGCGCGTTGCGGTGCCACAGCCGGAGCGTCGTCCCCGCCCTGTATACGCCGCGACAGCAAGGACCTGTTGGCCGAGGCCCGCGTGACGCTCGCCGAGGCACTAGGCGGCGCAGTCGTCGTCCTCGCCGCGCTCGACGGCCAAGAGCTCGCCGTCGACTTGGCGGCAGCAGCCGCGGCGAGGACAAGGAGGACGCGCCCGTGGTGTTCCCTGGCTACGAGCTGGTGCTGCCGATCAGCCGATGGGGACGGCATGCCCATCGCGCGTGAGCCTGGCCGCTGAGGCAGGCTCAGGATCCTGTTCGACATCGCGTTCCCGGAGCGGCTCACGCGGCGGCAGCGGGTGCAGATCAAGGGCTGATACCTCACACCCGTCCTCCTGGACCTCACGGATGGGAAAGTGATCTTTTTTATTATTTTTTGATACTCACTATTCTTTTTTAGGAGTTGGATTATTGGATATAACGTTTTCTTTTTCTCCTGAGTAGAATCCAGCAAAACAGTTTATTTATTCTATTTTTAGCTTAGCATTTTTCTATTTCTTGCTTGCTGAAATCCAGTATTTTTGTAGTTTCAATAAATTGACTAGCAGTGTCTACTTTTAGTTGTGTTTGGTCTCTAATACAAATGGAAGTATCATGTTCATATATTCATCGTACTTCGTAACATGGTTTAGGAATTATTTACTAAATATTTTGTAATTTTAAAAATTCAATATTTCCTTCGGGCCTTTGTATATGTATTATAAAATAAATTATAATTCAAATGTTTAAATATTTATAAGACATTATTAATTTCTATGAAAATTCCATGATAGTAATGTTGGAGTTGGAGTTGGTTTCGTGCATCTAAATTCCATTGATCCTATATCAAATTCCCAAAGAACGCAAGCGGGAATCCACCTAGTTGGTAAATACGTAGCAAAATGGATGAATAATAAAGTCAAAGTAAATTATACTCCCTCCATTCCAAATTATAAGTCATTTCAAAAATCTTGTAGAGTCAAATTTTTTCAAATTCGACAAAATCTATATGAAATACTATTATTTCATATAAATTTGGAATGGAAGGAGTAATTTATAGATCAGATAAAGTACAAAGAAAGAGGTAGATTTCATACATCAGAATGATCAGATGCTTAGAATAAAACAAATTGCTCAGCTTGAGTGGAAACAATAAGACAAATTTATTTAGACTAATTAATTCATCATTAGCAAAAGTGTTTTGGTAGCACTTTAGTATCATATCACGGTTCGTCTCGCAATTTCTACATATGTGCAATTAGTTTTTTTTATTTCATCTAAAATTAGATGGAAATAATTCGTAGTACATAACTCACAACCGCTTTTCTTAGCTCACGGCTAATAATTCAATCATTCATAGTTAAACCAACATAACCTTAGCATCGCACGCTCATAGCTAAAAATTCCACCATTCTAACTATTTTGGTATTGTTATGGTGATTGATTTTCTCGATACAAAATTATCACACACTCAAACTTATGGTGATTGATTTCCTCGATACTAAATTAGCACACACTCAAACTAGTGTGAAAAGTGAGAGCAACATATATCAATATAGCCTTATTCGTTTGATCTATCAGCATTTACCAACCATCAATTCAACATCATTTTTCTCTCATAACAAATCAACAGTAGCAAGAATCAGCCAATTAGAAATAACCAAATGAACAGGGTGAATAATATTTGCATCGGTCCTCCCGAATTCAAATGATATATTAGAGTTGCCTTTACAGAGTTTTCTTTTATTTATGCTAGTAGATCTTGTAAAGTTGTCCATGAACTAATAGGCAAGTCATGGATATAAATCAGTCGAAAGTGTGGCATGTTATTCCGGCCTATATCTATGACTTGATCATGTACGAAACTCCAAAATGATACGAATGAAGGCAAGTTTTATATGAAAAGAACTTTGGTTAACATGAACCGGATAAGAGTTGAACTAAAAAAGAAGAGCTAAATAGTTAATTAAGGGGAGCGTATGCTATGAAAACCAACTAATTATGCAAACTATGCAAACTTTAATTAAACGCACATGATTCTAATCCGATGGTTTCCGGTGGAAGTGGAATAATTATTCACTTAAACCCTCCCACCAAAAACTTTCTAATCGCTTAAACCCAGCCTGCCTCGCTCCGTTACGTCGTTCTCCGTCCGTGAGTCGTGGACTCCCTCACTCCCCTCGGCGCCGTCCCATCTGCAGCTCCTCTTCAGAGAAGATCGCGAACGCAGCGGCGCCCTGCTCGTGGTGCTGCGATTTCATCTCCTCGAATAGAAGCAGGCCGCCGTGCCGCCGGAAATACCTCTTCTTGATGCGGTGCAGCTTCCGCCGTTCTCGGACCAGGTACGCGCAGATGATTCCGATCACGAGCGTCACCAGTCCAACGATGCTGACTAGCGCATCTCTGTGTTTGTGCGTTGCTCTGGCGCAGGCAAATTAATTGACTGCAACAGCCAACAGAGTGCTTAGCTCTGCATCAACGATGAATGTAACTTGCAGCCTCCAACGTATCCTGCAGTATGATGGCCATGTCGTTCTATTTTCAGCTGGGCGGACATGCAGTCAAAATGCTGCACGCGGCGCGCATATACGAGCATGCATCTGCAAACCAGACCTCGAGATGGTTTGGGTTCTGATTTGGATTCTGACGCTGCAGGCGTGTCCTCTTTTCTGCCACCGCATCAAGAAGAGGTATTTCCGGCGGCACGGCGGCCTGTTTCTATTCGAGGAGATGAAATCGCAGCACCACCAGCAGGGCGCCGCCGCGTTCAAGATCTTCTCCGAAGAGGAGCTGCAGATGGGGCGGCGCCGAGGGGAGTCCATGACTCGCGGACGAAGAACGACGTAACGGAGCAGGGCAGGTTGGGTTTAAGTGATTAGAAAGTTTTTTGTGGGAGGGTTTAAGTGAATAATTGTCTCACCTTCACCGGAAGCCATCGGATTAGAATCGTATGCGCTTAATTAGAGTTTGCATAGTTTGCATAACTAGTTGGTTTTCATAGCATACGCTCCCTTAATTAAGATATATTAGTTAAAGAGTTAAATGCACCGGCGGCCCCTAAACTTCTTAGGATGTGCCACTTAGGTCCACGAACTCGCAAATACGAAATTTGGGCTCGTAAACTTGTCACGCTGTGCCATTTAGGTCCACAAACTCGCAAATGCGAAATTCGGCTCCCCAAACTTGTTTAGTTGTGCCACTTAGATCCATAACTTATCAGAGGCGCCTTCCATCTGGTGTGCCACTAAATTGCTTCAAATTGACCAACTCACCTTGTAGAATGGTCAGCAGTAGAACGCATCTTTTGGGCTCCATTCTTTCTTCGAAACAAGCTGCAACACCACGGCTCGGTGGCAATCTGTGCACTCAATCAGTGAGAGCTCCGCTACACCTCGTGGATACAAGACCGACAAGCTGGATTCACTAACCATGGTGTTCAAGCAGCGGCGGCGGCAAGAAATGACGTCTTGAGGAAGGGGCAGGAGGAGTGGGGATTGATTTCAAAGAGAGAGAAATGGATGGAGAAGATGACATGTTCTCTTTTTATTTCCATATCCAGGGTGCTCTTTGTTAATTTCCCAAAGGCAAAGATCCCGCCAAAACACAATCAACCTCCACACTGGTGCTACCACATTGGATGGAAGGTGTCACCGATGAGTTATGGACCTAAGTGGCACAAATAAACAAGTTTAGGGACCTATATTTTGCATTTGTGAGTTTGTAGACCTAAGTGGCACAGTGTGACAAGTTTAGGGGCCCAGATTTTGTATTTGCGAGTTCGTGGATCTAAGTGACACAACATGACAAGTTTAGCGGCCTAGTTTTTGTATTTACGAGTTTATGAACATAAGTGACACAGTGTGACAAGTTTAGGAGCCGCCGATGCATTTAACTCTTAGTTAAAGTTAGTTAGTAGGCCATGTAAAGGTGGAGGTTAAAGCGCGCCACTGGGGCACGTACAACGGGAGTGCTGGTTGTCGTCTCGTCATGGTCAATTTGCGAAATGCCCCCTGGTTTGGAGGAGAGAGAGCTATGCCGTCGCGTCGTGAGACGACGAGGCTCTTGCTCCCAGATCAAATCGACGGCTCACTTTGCGTTGTACGACACCGTCGTCTCAAGACGATGCCGCGCGGATCCAGCTACGCCCACTCGGTGAAGATTGCGCGCCAAATCTCCCTCCCCACCTCGACAGTCTCTGCAGCCCTTGCGTGCCTTCGCCGGGAGTCGCCCTAGCAAGATGACATCCACTTCGAAGAAGAAGGCCACGGTCAGGGGCGACGCCACGGTCATTTTCCCTGGTGCACAGGCACCACGGTAATCTTCTTTTTGCCATTTAATGGTCTTAATTTGACCATGTATTTGAATAAACTTGTGCAAGTTATTGAAGTAGTTTGCGAGTAGCTTCACCACTGGCCACGGTGCCTTCGAAGAACAAGGCGACGACAGCGGCAGCGGTTGCGGCGGCGAGCAGAGTCGCGGAAGCGGCTCGGCCCCAGCACCCAACTTCGACAGTCTCAGCAAGGGCATGGCAACGCCCTTCATCGGCCGCGGAAACAGCTCGTCCCCCAACACCCAGCCCGCCTAGTACTATTCATCCTCAATCCTCATATTTGGCACCATCAGTCTCCTCAGTTTGGCCATCAGTCAAGTTGGGATCTAGCATGGTAATCCTTGATTGGCTTGAATTCGTATTCAGCGTTTTTGCATCTTTGATTAGTTTGGTCAGTGCATTTAGCTTGTATTGAATATACCTCATGAGGTTTCTGAACCTGGAACTGCAAGTATCTACTTCGGTTCTGATGACATATATACGGAGTATCTCGGTTGCTAAATGAATGTTCTACACATTTTGTGCTGTGAAGTGCTTGTTTTGGTTGCTACTGTAACTCAGGGAAAGGTCTATTCCAAATCAATCACCAACTTGGAACCTGCAACTCTAGCTACTGATTACTGAATGTCTGAATGTTTTCAGTGATGCACACATGTTCTCAGTTACTGAATGTCATTGATCACTGAATTTTTTTGTAGCTACTAAATGTTGTCAGTTCACTAGAATTGATCACTGATTTTTCCCCTGGCTATTGAATGGTATTCACAGTTACTGATAACTGAATTTTTTCATTGGTCACTGAATGTTTACATGTATGTTGATACCTGATAGTTTACATGTGTCTTACTTGTCAATTTGTTCAGTTCAGTTGAATTGATATATCTGTTCATTTCTACTAGCAGGGAAAAGGAGGAAGCCATGGTGAGATGTGCTGGAAATTCTATCGATGGCATGATAATTTTCAGTCTTAGTTGTCTGATGGCATAATTTTCAGTCATAGCTTTATGATGGCATGATAATTTTGCTTGAAACCCATCTTTTGTCTGTCGACTGTATGGTCTCTAGTGTGAAACTATCTCCTTGGGATCTTGCTGCTTGCAAGGAATCAGTTCTGAAGCTATCAAGAACTTCAAATAACATATATTCAGTATATTGAAAATGCAAAAGTCAAATGCTTATAAATACACATGTTTTTATATTTATATTATATTATATTATATTAAATTGATGATTCTATAATTTGTGTTCATCTTGATTATGCTTGATTTGTATCAATTAGCAACATAGTTGATCATATGGCTACATCCGAGCATTAAATGATTTGCAGATGGCTAAATAGACAACAACTGTCTCTGGATTGTACGAGCTGTCTGTATTGTAAATTTCAAAAATCTACAGACAACAACCGTCTCACTGTTGTACATGCCCTAAAAGAACTAACGTCGTTCACATACATTAAATTGGAGATTCAATTGAACTAAGTAGCGGAGTTCTTCGAAAAAGAAAACCTAAGTAGCTAAGCGAAGCAAAGTTTTTTTTTTCTCTTTACATCCAAATATATTTTAGCTATTACCAAACTAACTCATCAAGAAAGACCAACTCCAAGAGTCTCTCTACATCTACATATTATCATTCTCTATTGCGGATTGTTTTTGCTAGTTAAAGATGAATAGGGAAGTTAACTCTATAAAGTACACGAAGGTAAAAAAAGTCACAAAGGTACAAGATACTCCCTCTGTCCCGTTAATAGTGTCGTTGTAGGAACTGATCCGTGTCCCATATATAGTGTCGTTTTAGGCAGGGCCCCATCGCTGCAGCTGTCCACTACCTGCTGCTCCCTACCCAGCGCTTCATTCAGTGGATTCACTACATCCAGCAGGCTGCAGTCCCTTCTCCCTGATGCTAGCATGTGAAGCCTTCGTGCGCAGTGGATCCTGGATGGGAGGAGAGAAGATAGGAGATGCATAGGACAGAAATGACAGAAGCCTTGTTTGCTTTCTCCTTGATCCCTGTGTACAACTCTACAACGACACAAAAAATGGGACGGAGGGAGTATCTCTACTACAAAAAACGTCACTTGGACCCGTCGACCGCTCCGTGGTGAAGCCGCTCGGTAGTCACACCTAGCAACTCCTTTTTGCGCCGACATGTGGGCCATGGATGCCAGCCACGTCTCGCCCACCCCACCTCGTGCTTTCCTCCGGGCCCGGCTCCGGCCTCTCCCCATCCGTCCCCGCCCACCTTGCCTCGCGCTTGGCTAGCCGCCGCCGCACCACCTGGCCGCCATGCCGCAGCCGCTCCTTGTCTCGCCCGGTCGCCCTCCTACTCTGCTGCGATGCGCCGCCCCTCTCTTCCCTGTCCTGCTCGGCCTCTACGCCATGCCGCATCCATAGCTCCCTTCGGCCGGTCCCGATATGCCGCTGGCACAATCCAGGAGGGAGAGGCGAACTGGAGGTAGCAATTGTCCCGAACGGCTTCCACCCCGCCTATCCTTTTCGTAGCTGGATCAGTGGGGGGAGAAGACAGAGAAGGGGAGGAGGAAGTCATCAAGAATGTTGTCCCCATCAGAGAATCCACCGTCCGGGGCTTCAGTCGTCATACGTCAGGTAATGCAATGCTCCTCCTCCCCTAGCGATGGCATGTACCAAATCCGACCACAATGAGGACGGGTCCGTGCTGTCACAGTAGTAAACGGTTGAGACCTGAATCGTTTGGGCTTTGGGCTAATGGCAATGCCATGTGTATTCTGCAGAGTCCGTTTTTGCCGGCAATTAACTACTCTGCAATATGAAGGTCTAATCGCTTCTATATTTTGGTATATATACAATCAGGATCCTTCTTAGATGCAGGATTGCAGGTACAGAATAAAGGGAGGGCTGTAGCCAATGCAGTTCATGTATAGAATCATTGGTCGGATGGTTAGTTTAGGATAATATGTATTCAAGTGGGTGTATGATGATTAGCTTAACCAGAAGATCAGGAATCTGTTTTGCGCAGCATGTTGTTGTGTACAAATATATATACTATCATTTATATACATCTTCAAATAATTACATTTTTCTCTGTTTCAATCAATCAAAAACAATCGAAAGAATGATATCAGGATATACCCTATATTCCCCTTTCTTTGTAGGCATTTCCCACCCAAAACTATAAAAAATGGAAGAAAAACCACAACTCAATCTGTGGACTCCTATAAAAAACCTCCAGTTCTTTGTAACTTCACAAGTAACCGTACCGTTTTACTCTTTATCCGTAGATACCAGTCATTCTGTATGTGTACTGTTGCAGAAGATAGTAGTCGGGGTGGTTCCACATTAGACAGATCATTGTCACCCATCAGTCGATCTATATCATCCAATGATATTGGTATGCTGCATTTTCATTCATTTGGGCACTAGATGAGTCATAACTGTTGCAGATTCAGTTATGTTTTCCTCTGTCGTTGACCACTTGCCCCCATCACGAATCCTGCAGCACCTGCAAGTAGGGGCGGCGCTACGGCTATGAGGCTGAGTGTTGGCGAGCAATAGCCAAGAAGGATAAGCAGCCAAGCGCTTCCTACTACTGAGGAGCAGCAGTCAAGCACGTGTTTGTTTTTCTTTTCTGATTTTGGATTACAGGTGACTACATGGTTTGTTCTTTGCTTTTGTGGATCTAACTATGCATTTTTTTTAATAAATAATGTTTTGCCATTGCATTTCTTGCTGATAGATTGTGGATACGTTGCTGAACAGATAGCCATAGCACTGGGTGTCATTTCTCCCCATATGAGATGGAGGAATAGGAGAGGGTAAGATCAAGAAGGGCCACTCAAACATATCTGTATATGGTGCCGAAGTTGTTGCGACGCGATGAGCACTCTGGGGAATGCTTAGATTGGTGGTGTAGACGTGCCAAGAACCAAGGATTCACGCACTAGGAATTTTAAGCAATCCAGTGGTGTTGATTAGAAGTTGCCCAAGTGTGAGCAGGTCAACAGAGAACATGAAGTCAAAGACTCTGTAGGTGCTGAGAAGCTTGTCAAGAAGGCTGGATCGGAGAGTTCAAATTATTGTAGTTCGTAGTTTATGCATTTCAAGTTAGATTTCAAAGCACATATTACCATTTAATTTCAAAAGGATTAGTAATTGGCTCAGATTTGAAATATTTTCTTTTTTGCAGTAGGTGATGGGATTTATCTCGCCACAAACATTTTATTTCTCTTTTTAAGAGCACAAGAATATGTCCCCTGTGACATTTTATTGCTATGGCAACACTATTGAGAACTGAGATTAGCTATCAGCATATGGACATATATTTGGGCTGGGGCTTGATCCATTCAGTAATGTCTTACAATTTTTTGCCTTGCTTATTTTGATAGCTTACCTTAGCAATGCAATGTCCCTGACCAAGCAGAAGCAACGAGCAACTCGAGAAGAGAGAAGGAAGAAGTAGACAAAAGGGGCCAAAAAAAAGTGGCATGTATCACTTTTGCCTTTCATATTTTATGTTTGTACTTGTTAATCCCCCATAGTTTAGGTATAGGTCAGCTTAGTAAGTGGCCAAGCTTTATAAGTATTGTCTTTGTTCTGTAATCTTCATCGGCTTGAATATTTGGTATCTAATCATTCTCTAATAAGCAAGCGAGTTAAGTTTGCAATGAAGACAACTTGTTGTACAATCTGATTGTATTGGTTTCCTTGTCAGGTGCTGAGTCTTTAATAGATGATGAACTGCTTAGTTTGTTCACCTTGCTAATCAATAGTGAAATATGTGATGCTCTGAAATTTATAGTTTGTTCTACTATTTCTCATTCAAATTTTACTTCCACTTATCAAAGTTTTGGATATTTTGTTCCTTGATGACAATGGATGATCTTTGGAGTACTTCCGTTTTTCATCATCGTAAGGAATTGATGAATGGCTATATAAACACAATTGCAAACACTGCGCTCATAGAATCATTTTTTAGAGTATAACACCTTTAAACTCGAAATATCATACTTATATTTTTTTCCCGTTGCAACGCACGGGTATGATCCTAGTACTAGAAAATATTGAAATTGCAGTAAAACTTGGACCATCTAGTTTTTAGCCCATCTAAACAGGTTTGGGTTACCGTGCGTGTTCTCCTCAAGAAAAATTCTTTATCGTTCTCCTAAAAAAAATTCTTTATTCCGTTTCTGTCCAATAAAAAAGAACCAAAGTTTGTGGTTAGGTCTTACTTAGGTCTTGTTTAGATGCCCAACTTTGGGCATCTAAAGTTGGGAAATTTCCGTAGTGCACAGAAGAATTTTGTTTTTATTTGATAATAATTATCTAAATATTGATTAATTAGTCTTAAAATGTTCGCCTCGCAAAATACAATCAAACTGGCAATTAGTTTTTGATTTCATCTACGTTTAGTATTCCATGCATGTACCGACATTTTGATGTGACAGAGAATCTTTTTTATAGTGGAAATTGGGAGTGAATTCTGTGATCTAAACAACAAGGCCTTATATATCGAGACGAGATGACTGGTGAGCATTAAAACAGGTACGACGTCACTTTCATGCGAAGTCATTTTTCTCATTTACAAGAAAAAAATTGAAAAATAAAAGGCCTCAGAGGGTTAGCTCACACGAGCTGGACCCGGTGCACGCCCTAACCTGAATCCGTCGGTCCCAGGGCGCGGTCCCGCCGTCCCGGGTCCGTCTGGCGGCGTACGCCGAGCTCACGCAGGACAAGAGGGAGAGAGGGGGAGAGAGAGACAAGCAGGGGCGCGTGTGCGTGGCGGCGTGACCCCGCCGCAACGAGAGACGGAGAGAGTCCACGCTGCCAAGAAGCAACGGCAATATCCCCGCCGACGAGCACAGCTGCGTACTCCTCGCCTGCTCCATCTCGTTCCCTTCCCAATCTTCTCTCCCCCGATTCGATTCGATTCGAAGCGAGAGAGGGAGAGGAGAGGGGCATGGATCAGGTGCTCAACAAGGTTGGGAGCTACTGGTTCAGCAAGAGGGCCAGCAAGGAGATCGACTCCATCGGCGACGACCTCAGCGTAAGAGCCCGGCCTCCCTCTTCCGCCTCCTCCTCCCGCCGTGCGCGCCTCCTGGCAGCTCGGTTCTTCACCTGCATTGCTTAGCCTCATCGAGGAACCGACCGAAGAGGTCCTGGATCTGGCCTCTTGGGTGGTTGGGGATTCCTCCTCCTTCTTCGCTAAGAATTCGCGGCGCGGCGGTTGGAGATGTACGATTTGGGTTACAATCAGGAGCGGACTGCGGGAGCCAACTCAGTTTTGGAAATTGTTAAAATTGAAAGCTTTAGTTTCTGATATTGTGATAGTGAGAAAACTTCCACGAGTGAGTGGAGGTGGAGCAGTGAAAGTCTGTCAAGTCATCGTGATGATAAAATCCGATGGAGGAGGATTAAACCGTGGGTTTCTAGGAAGTTGGGTTGGTCTTGGTCATCATTGTGGTTGCTGTAGGTTAGTTCTACTACAGGTTCCTTAGCAAAGCATCAGATTCACTAATTTGTATCTTAAATGGCACTGCTTACTATGCATGATGTATGCTACATCTGGCCTGTGAGTTGTCATTAGCTTGCCTTGCTTATGCTTTTCTGCTATTGGTTAAGCATAACTTGTATATAGCTTTGTGTGAATCTGCCTGTAGCATGCATTTTTTTATATAACTGAAGCATTTTGGAATTGAATTTCTATAATTACAACTTCTACAGAACCTTAGCTTCTGGTTGGCTGTGTTTCCTATAGTCAGCGATGCATGTTTTATAGATAACCAGGTGTGTGCGGCGTGTTTGAGTGCGGCTTTTCTTCTCTCTCTCTCTCTCTCTCTCAATAAATGACATGCAGCTCTCGCATAGTTCAAAAAAAAAAAAAAAAAAAAAAAAAACTACAACTTCTATTCTCAATCATCTCTACATGTCATAGCTGCGCGCGCAGCATATCCATGACATACCTTTTCAAATGTAATTTTGGTGGATTAATGTAGTTTGATGTGCACGCACAGCATAGCCATACCATACTTTTTGAAAATGTAATTTTTGGTGGATTAATGTAGTTTGATATTATGCGCTGTCTATTAATATAAGTATACCGTGTAAATATTTTTTTTGCTATCTGTGTTTCAAATTCTGCTGGTTGGATAGGTTAGCCAAGTTTGTATGATCTACTTCTGAGTTCTGACATTGAAATGTTGACCATGAACCCAGTCGATCTCAAGCAGCATTGGAGGGTCAGCCAAATGGATGGTGAACAAAATTAAAGGTACTGCATATTTGTGTGCCTGTTCTTTATATCTTTCTAATAGCAAAAGTGATGTGCAGCAATTAGCAAATAGTGTGCTATTTTTGCATATTTAAATGTCTTTTAAGTTCAGTTTCAGCATACTGGCTGTAAATGAGTCTAATGAAGTATATATCATGCAACAAACAAAGTTCATCTTCTCCATAACTAAATGCAGCTTGTCAGAACTGTATTTTATAATAAAAAAATCAGAGGAGACAAATATAGTCTGCTATGGCAGTTAGAACCATTACTGCTTACGAAAAAGGAGGTTGATAGAAGGAGGAACCTGATCTCTAAGTGATATTTCTGGAAATCATGCATTTATAATAATAACTTATTACAATTTAGGGCACAATGCACAAGAGAAACCAAGAGGTTTGAATGTATTGGAAAAGAAATGGTGAGATTAGTGTACACGCTTCAGAGTGAACAATCGAAAAGTACTCTCTTAATATCTGGAGGTGTCAGTCCTGGAGGTGGTAGCATTTGCTAAATGTGCATTTTGTCCTACAGGGGAAATGTCCACTTATTCTCCTAGATGTGTCCTGTACCTTATTCATGCCATCTGAATGTGGGGTATTTATCTGTAATTACAATAACATGCAAGGAACTTAGTTGAATTCATAAAGAAACAAAAAAGCATGATCATGCTAACATATTATTTCCAACATATGTGATGAAGACGTGTTAATGTGCTCTAATTAGAACCGTTGTTTTCATAGTTTACTTGCTGGTGATCACTGAACCTGCTCAGTTTATGGCGAATATTTTTGTTTGTTCAAGTGCCAATTGCACAACAGGAGAAATTTTATCATATCCATTGATCTGACTAAAACATGTCTTTTATCATATCCACTGATCTGACTGAATCATGTCCTGGTCTCAGGGAAGATGCAGAAAGCACTACCAGACCTCCTCAAGGAATATGACATGCCAGCCGGGCTCTTCCCACGGGACGCGACTAACTATGAGTTCAATGAAGAGACAAAGAAGCTGACAGTGTACATCCCATCAGCCTGTGATGTTGGTTACAAGGACTCGTCAGTGCTGCGGTTCTTCACCACAGTGACTGGCTACCTTGAGAAGGGGAAGTTTTCCGACATCGAGGGCATGAAGACAAAAGTGCTGGTCTGGACCAAGGTGACCGCCATCAAGACTGAGGGCCCAAAGGTCCATTTCACTGCCGGCGTGAAGAAGACTCGGAGCTGTGATGCCTATGATGTCGTCAGAGATGGTATCACCATAGATAAGTTCTAGAGCATACCTGGCATGAAAAATGTGATGTAATTATTCAGATCTGCTTCTCTTCTCTCAGTTGGTACACCAAAATTTATAGAACCTTGCGTGCTAATTCTATATGCTTGATACTTCTCTTAAAAGATGTAGAGCTTAAAGTAGTTGTGTTGATTAAATCATACTGTTAAAGCATGTGATGAATTGCAGTTGGTTCATCATTAGAAAATTGCATTGAGCTGCGCTCTTAGAAAAAATATGTCATTTTGTTTGTTTCAAGTGAACGAGATGTGAAATTGTGGTATCTTAAGTTGCCAACACTTTCCTCCATCTCAAAGTTTCATTTTGTTTCGCTAGCCGTGGCTAAATCTGTTAAACCTCCTTTAACCAAAAACCTTACATCCTCTAACTTCCAAAACTGAACAAATTTGTTAACACAAGATAAGGTATTGAGGGTCGTTGGGCATCCTTTTCTAGTTCAAAAATAATTTTGATAGCGTAAGATGAGGGTTTTAAACCATGCAAAATATATTCAAACCTCCAAAGAACAAATAAAAAATCCCAGAGATATACTCCCTCCGTCCCGTGGTTTTAGCGCTCAGAGGATGTCCCGTAGAGAGTGTCGTTTTAGCTTCTGCCTACTACCTCTATCACTGCCCTGCATTTTTTGTCGGCTCGCTTTTACAGTTTGGGGCCAATTGGATGGCGAGGCGGAGGGCTCGTGCGGTTGCATGCGAACCAGAGAGCTAGAGTTTGTGCGGTTGCATGTGAGAGAGAGAGAGAGTTTGTGTTGGGACTAGACTATGGTGGTAGGGGTTCTTGGTCTCCACGTCTGAGTCTAAAACGACTCTAATATTGGGACGGAGGGAGTATTAGGATAAGATAGACCTAAATAAAATAATTAGAGGTCCTGAAAAATTATCTTTGGAAGCTTTTAAAATTGGATTGAAGTCTAGAAAATGAGAAAAAAAATCTAGAAAATTCCCAAAACATTCTAATAGATTAAACACGTCTTTTTAAAAAATCACAACAAAAACATGAGATGCTATAATAATAGTTGCATTCATGCTGGTTGCATATCATGTTGTGTTGTGGAAAGTTTTCAAAATGTCTATAGACAATAGAATGCTTTTTTTTTTTTAAAATAGATTTTTATGGAAATGTTCCCAATGTTTTTTAGAGCTCAAACCAAATTCCGAACTCTCCCCTAAATATTTCACGAGTTCTATTTTTTTTTTGATGTATCTTATTCTAATATATCTCTATGACTAAGATTTTTTTAAGATACTTTCTATGGTTAAAAACCTTAAGGTGTTTTGAAAACCTCATCCCTCACGCCACTATGCCATTGCCTGCCATTGCTCCATCACTAGTCGAGGGAGGGAGAGAAGCCACTACGCGAGGGAGAGGTCCTTCTTATCGGCATCAAGAGAGGGGGCGGCTAAGGCCCTCCACAATGGTGGAGCGGTGCTTTAAAAAAAAAGTGGGTCTCATGTCCTAGTTTTAGGCGTTGCTCTGTGAGAAAATAAGACATCACTCTTTATGGGTTCACTGAGTCAGAAAAGCATCCTCTCTCTCATCATGCTGCAATACCATGCTGCAGTTGGCAAGGAGCAAGAAGGACAAACAAAATCATATTTTATTCATTTGGCACTAGCAAGTACTTGCTCCGCTCCATGTTTTCTTGGAATCGCTGGAACCTGGCACCGCTAGCTGCAGTGGGGAGGAGTAGCTCTCAAATCACCACTCTCCTCTTCTAGCACCACTTAGGCACAACATTGTGGAGGGCCTAAGGTAAAGAGGGTTGAGTGCGAGAGAGGATTGTAGGGGAGAACTATATGTTTGAAGCTAGTCTTGACTTGTTTGTGTGTTAAACCGGTGGTGATAACCAAGTATTTTGGGAGTTGAAAACATACATCAAGCACGTTACATAATATGATTGCAAATGGAATTGTGCATACAACACAATCACGGTTTATGACCTAATCCCAAAATGAATTGAAATGGATGACATGGTCAACTCACATGTATTTTTACTGGTAATGATAACCCCTAATGGATTGAGGCCTAGATCCAATAAAAACAGTGAAGTCAACATCCAAATCAAATTTTACGTCTAGAGTAGAGCATCCAATCTTCATCCAAATAATTACCATGACACAATGCAGTCTTGCATCCAACGTGTTTGCTCACCTGGTTCTTGGGCATGATGTAAACTCAAACTAAAATATGCTGATAAATTGATGTTTTGCTTAAAAAGGACATGTTTTAGAAAAAACTCAAAACGACACACGAGATATTGGTCTCCAATAGCTTCGCATTTGTAATCTACGTGCCACTAGAACAAGTCAACAATAGAAGAACGGAGTGCGTTGGATTCTAAGCAAGCAAGGAAGTATTAACAATTAACAAGCCCGTCAAAATACACATCTTGGATTCTTGGTGCGCTCGCAGAGGCGCCTCTACTGCAGCCCCGTCGTGATCGGCGGTGAAGCAGGGGCCACCTGCAGTTTGTCAGCGCGGCGGCGCACGTTGTCCCTGAGCCGGCGGAGCTTCCTGGCGAACTCCCGCAGCTCCTCCTCACCGAGCGCCTCGGCGTCCGCCTGCCACCAGAAGCGAACCCCGCCGGCCGCCGCGGCCCGGAGCACCTTGTCCCCGACGGCGCCCATCCGCGTCTTCTCCTCGGCCACGC
Source organism: Themeda triandra (assembly GCA_018135685.1). NCBI lineage: Eukaryota > Viridiplantae > Streptophyta > Magnoliopsida > Poales > Poaceae > Themeda > Themeda triandra. Next base: position 361,880 of record JAENPR010000257.1, read on the forward strand.
GCGCGCCGGTCTCCTTGGCCCGCCGCGCCGTGGCCTCCATCACCTCGCGGTCGTCGTCGTCGCCGCCGCCGCCTGGGAGCTCGGCGACGAAGCGGCTGATGACGTGCTCGACGGACGGGGCGCCCACCGCGGACGGCTTGCCGGTGGCGGAGAAGACGACGGCGGCGACGCGCGCGCCGCAGAGGAGGGAGAGCTCCGACGCTTTCTTGAAAAGCCCCGCCTTGCGCTTGGAGAAGGTCACCAGGCGGTTCTTGGGGTCCGCGATGAGGACCAGCTCCCTGCGCCTCCGCCCCTGGCTCGTCTTTCCAGTCCGGCGCGGCGACACCATCGCCGCGGCCGTTTTCTTGGTCCCCGGACGTACTGCTCTCTCTCCCTATCGCGCTCTTGGTAAGGAAGGAAAGATTAGCGACGGAGAGGATTGCCGTTGGGGAGGGAGGAGCGTGTGTTTGTACTTGTAGATGAGGATTTTCACAAACTCAAATATGGAAGGCTCCGGGGAAGGACGACGCTGCGGTGGAATTCGACAACCAGACGAGGATATCCCATACCAAATATGGAAGGTGTGGAATTCGACACGGATTCGACAACCAATTGGCCGATTTAAAGTTGGATTTTTTCCCCTTTTTCTTTAAGCCGGAACTTTTTTTTTTTTGAAAGACCCGTTTCCGGCTTTTCATTGATAAGGAGAATAGAGTTTACAATTACAGATAATGGCGCAAGCGCCCCCTAATTTTGCTCAGAGCACACCGAAGTGAAGTCTAAGCCACCCCGAGACGAAACAAGAAACTAATTTACATGAAAATGGTAATCTACTGGAACATTAGACATCCCGAGTCTTCACTTGAACAGGAATCAATTCTCTAATGTGCTTATTTCCCGTGGCCGCCGATGTTTGCTTGCTCAAAGATGGATGCCAAGATTCCCTCCAGTGGCCCGCAATGTTTCCTAAAAACTTTGTTGTTCCTTTCTCGCCACACTTCCCATGTAGTGAGGATGATGAGGGACCGAAGCCCTTTTCTTGAATTTGACGGCAACCTCCTCATTAACCGTGCAAACCACTCCTTGACACTAACAACGCTGTCCCAGCCGGAAGGCAGGCAGCATCAGTCCTCACCCAACGACCGATTCTCGATCCACACCGACTTGACCACCGGGCACTCAACAAACAGATGCATTGAGGTCTCCGGATTGCGCATACACAACCGACGTAAATACTCATTTGGCCTTGCGTCGGGCCAGAAGTCCGGCCAGTCCATAGCCTATCTTGCAAAAGAAGCCAAATAAAGAACTTACACTTCGGAGGCGCAGATGATTTCCATATAAACTTGGCCACCATGCATTGATCTTGTTGCTGAAACTGCAGGTTGTATGCTTTGACCTTGCCGAGTACATGAGATGGTGAAAATTTCCATATTATCTTGTCTTGTAAAGTTTGCACTAGAGGTGTGGTTTGGATCATCTCTGCGAGCTGAAGAAACTGCGAAATCAGTTGATGAGTCAAGTTGTAGTCGATATCCCGTACCCAAGCATTGCCCTCCAGTGCCGCTGCTACTGTCCTGTTCTTCCTTTTGCTATGACTGAAAAGCTCTGGAAATATTTCAGCAGGAACTTGCCCTTGCACCCATCTTGACTGCCAGAAAGAAGCTCGCTGGCCATTCCCGATCACCACTTCTGTTGCCAAATTGAAAATGCGCCTGTCATCAGCATCCATTTCACTAAGTAAGCCGTTCCAAGGCCGCTCCCTGTCATCCCATGCATGCCAATACCATCTCAGACGAAGTGCTCTGCTGAAAGCTTCTGAGTCTTTGATTCCCAACCCCCCTTTATCTGTCGGTTTGCAACAATTTGTCCACGCCACTTTGCACTTTCCTCCAGTTAGCTGGCTGTCACCTGCCCAAAGAAACCGTCTTCTTGCCTTGTCTAATTCCTTTATAAACTTTTTTGGAGGTTTGATGGCCGTGATCAAGTACACTGGCAGCGCCCACTCGGAAAACTCTGTAGTGTAGTACGAAGTACGATTGATCGGTTCAGAGTCTGGCCGCTGCCCACTGCTGTTTCCTCGTCATCGGTCATCGCCGAGTCGTACGAACCTAGTCGATGCTCGCCATAGGGATCCGATCATCGCATCAGCCGCTCTCCTCGATGCTCCCTAGCTGGGTAGTGGTAGACCAAGACATTCACCACAAGGCGCTCGCCTCCTTCCGCCACGACGACGACCCTACCACGGCCAAGGCCCGCGCCAGCAACGGCGAGGTCGTCCGCGTGTCCTTCACCCTGCGCTCGCTGCCGGGTGCCTCCCGCCTCTGCGTCCACTGGCCGGAGGGCCGCAAGGCGTACGGCTTCGACACCGTCGTGGCGGCGCACGGCAACGCCCTACTCTTCCGCCTCGAGGTCGACTTCAACGGACTCCCCTCGTCGTGCTCCGCGACCGACCACTTCATCTACTGGGCCAGCCCTTCCTCCTCCGGTCCCTGGCTCTCACTCCTCCCACGGTGCTACTCGACCGAGGAGGAGATACAGCCATACAGGCAGCTCGGCCGGGCTCCTGGAGGAGAAACCCACGGATGACACTAGGCCGCAGAGGCACCGGCATGCTGCTCGACTGTGATACAGGGGATTTCGTGGTGGCCGAGCTCCATGTCGATCTGGACAGGCTCGAAGACGTGGATGCACCTCTTGAAGCGCAGCTCTTGAGGCTCTGCTCGGACAGGGGAAGAAAGATCGCTGCAGGTGCCGCCGGCCAGTGGGAGTGGGAGGTTAAGCACGCAGGGGCCCGTGGGGGCAAGGCTAAGTTCAGTGACCTGCGCTGTTGGTGGGAAGTTTCCATGGTTCTCCCCTACCGCAGTTACCTGTGCTGGGTTGATTACACAAGGGGTGTCATCTTCTGCAACGTCGGCCACAGCAGCCCGGACCTCCAGTACCTCGCCTTGCCGGTGGATCACATTCCCGTCGGCGATCCTGACCCATTCAGCAGAGGATGGCCGCAGGCGTCCCGGGCCGTGTGCATCACCAAGAATGGATCGTGTGCAGTGGGTATTCACACTACAAGATAAGCAGTAGCCCAATCTGAGCCATTCATCTGATGCGGAACGATAGGATCAAGGCCGTCCCTGTGCATGTGCAAGGTGAGCGACCGTACAGGGCCTCTAATTCAAAGGGGCCTCCAGATATAGAGCATATATATGTATATACATATTATGTAATAGACTAATAATAGGCATAAGCACGTACTACTTTGGCCTTTGACCCATTAGCAAAGCGGCTTGCACAACAATATCCCAAACTGATTCAGATAGCAAAGGATGAAAAATCTGATATTGATGGCAAAGAATTATATATTTGGAGTTCTACGAGAATTCATTCCAAAAGAAAAAATGGGGCCTATCGAAATTCTGCGGTTGTCAAAAGAGCATGGCTGTTTTTCTAACGCAATTATTGCATATAGAGTTCTATTGACTATTCCTGTGACAGTTGCATCAGCAGAGCGAAGCTTTTCTAAATTAAAGCTACTGAAGACTTATATGCGTTCTACAATGACACAAAAAAGACTTAATAATTTGGCTATAATTAATAGCACTTGAAGGCGAAATGTTGGAGTAGATTGATTATGAGCATATCATTGAAGACTTCATTTCAAAGAACGCTAAAAGAATGATACTATTCAAGTAAATATTATGCAATATAGGTACAATTTTCTTGATATATATCTTATTGCAATGTAATACATACTTCGTCATGTTGTGCATTTAGTTCAAATTTTTCTAGGCTAGTAGGCCTCCTTTTTTTTTTTAGTTTCGTATAAGGTCTCCAATTTTCTCAGGACGGCCCTGGTAGGATTAGTGTCCTCTTTTTTTCCTCCTTTCTTTTACCTTTCCCTGGCGTTCTTGGAGGAAAAATTCAGAGCTTTGGCGCCATGAGCGAGGCGGGCAGGCGAGTGCAGAGAGGCCGGCGAGCTGCCGCGCCATGGAACGCCAAGGACCCCTCCTCGCTGCTCACAGACCGCGGCGTCGCGTGCGCGTGCCTGCTCCCGGCGTGCTGCTCGCTGCGCCGCTGTGACCTCGACCTCAACCGGAATGTTCTCACTGGCAGTCCGCCGGCCTCCCTCACACGGTCCCCCTCACACACAATCGTTGCCACTTTACGAAAATGGTGCCAAAATACTTTGCTTGCTACCTTCTCTCCAAAAGACCAAAACTACTATGGCAGCTCACAGCAGAAGGCCGGCGCCCAGCGGACTAGAAGTACAAGGCACTGATAAAAGATACGAAAACAAGCACTCTGACAAGCACTCTGATCTTAGCTGGTCTCCTGGGCGTTTCATGGCGCGGCGGCAGCTCGCCGGTCTCCCTGCGCTCGTCGCTGGACACCACGCTGCCTTGCTCTTTAGATATGGCACCAAAGCTGTGAAGTTTTCCTCCAAGAACGCCAGGGAAGGTGGAAAAAATAGGATCCTTCATCCCAACCGTTTCCCATGAGATGGATGGCTCAGATATGCCCACTGCATATGTTGCAGTGTGAATAGGCACTGCACGCGATCCGTGTCCCTCACCTCGTCGTGCTCCGCGACCGACCACTTCATCTACTGGGCCAGCCCTTCCTCCGGTCCCTGGATCTCACTCCTCCCACGCTGGTACTCGACCGAGGAGGAGATACAGGCAGCTCGGCCGGGCTCCTGGAGGAGAAACCCATGGATGACACTAGGCCGCAGAGGCACCGGCATGCTGCTCGACTGTGATACAGGGGATTTCGTGGTGGCCGAGCTCCATCTCGATCTGGACAGGCTCGAAGACGTGGATGCACCTCTTGAAGCGCAGCTCTTGAGGCTCTGCTCGGACAGGGGAAGAAAGATCGCTGCAGGTGCCGCCGGCCAGTGGGAGTGGGAGGTTAAGCACGCAGGGGCCCGTGGGGGCAAGGCTAAGTTCAGTGACCTGCGCTGCTGGTGGGAAGCTTCCATGGTTCTCTCCCTACCGCAGTTACCTGTGCTGGGTTGATTACACAAGGGGTGTCATCTTCTGCAACGTCGGCCACAGCAGCCCGGACCTCCAGTACCTCGCCTTGCCGGTGGATCACATTCCCGTCGGCGATCCCGACCCATTCAGCAGAGGATGGCCGCAGGCGTCCCGGGCCGTGTGCATCACCAAGAACGGAGCGGCGACGGCGATGAAGTTTGTCAACATTGCCCGCGGCGATGGGATGCTATCTGGCGAGAGTGAGCCTGGTTCCAGCTTCACGATCACCGTCTCCACGCTTTTGCACCATGGCCAGGATGATGTTTTGGGGTAGGTGACGGATGCCATAATTCAAGCTGCTCAACTCTGGGATATGGAGGGTTACGATGATCAGCTTCCGTGCGTCGTGCCGCAGTTCCCTCTGGTAAGCATGGATGATCCCAACACCATCTATTTTGTGCTCAGGGAGAGGAGAACGGTTTATGATCATGCAAAGGCATGGTTCGTTGCCCTTGACGTAGATAGCAGCAAGGTTTTCTGGTACAAAGATATCCAAGCCACCCCTTCTGATGAGGACCCTGAAATGACCCCTTCCAACATCTTCTGCAACTTGCCTTTCTTTCCTACTGAATTCACTAAGCATCTGCAGAAGGCTGCCCCTGTGCCGTGTGCCCCCAGGTAATTTGGTGATCATTGGTCAGGCACTTATACGAATCTAAAATAGTAACTAATATTCCTTCCACTCTGTTGCATACAGATAAGTAATTGGTCTTGTGCACCCTGCGCTGGTTGCTGTTGCTGATATGTTTATCCGGAAAGTAAACTTTGCCCTTACATGTGGCCTTAATAAGGGTAGAAAAACTGCGTTCCTAGAAAGGTAGATAAACATAGAACAAAGTTGCTAACCCAATTCATTGCTTGATCCATTTATCTTGTATTTGGGCATCCCTTGAAAGTTTGAATTTCGTATGATGTTTTGCCTAAATTGTTAACAGTGTGGGAACTAGGCCTCTGATGAAGCCACCAGCATGTGCGCTGTGGTCGTTGCTTGAGCTGTCCAAAGGAAGCGTTTCAATTGTGGTGGTTTGGGGAGCGGTGGGTCCATATAGGCTGATCCATGATCCATCTGTGATCTTGTGATGCTTTTGCTACGCTGCGTCGTTGACAGTAATTTTGTTACTTTGTTAATGAATTCAGGTTTACCCTTTTGGAAAAAAAACATGATTTTTTTATGCATCTAGATATAAATTGTCTAAATATTACAAAAACCAAATTATGTTTACATTTGGAATTGGAATGGAGGGAGTAGATAGTAGTACGTGATAAGTATTTCCTTGTATGACAGCTCTGAAAATTGAAACTTATTCGCAAAAAAAAAAAATTGAAACTTGAATCTTATTAACATTTAGTAATACGTGATAGTAGTAACTTGAATTCTCGGTTTTTCAGTTTAATGCATAGCATTTCCTGAGTCTGAAGGCTGCCCAACAGAAATATTGGTGCCTGAGCTGCGTTATTCCGGAGCACGGGCTCTTCAAACTTGTGCTGATTGAGCCTGACCACCAGATTCGCAACAGGGCTTCCATCTGGGCAGACAAACTGTTGTGCTCTATCTACAAAATGTTTCAATGTCAAAATGTGCAAGCAAACGTTTCCGAAGGAACATCTGAAGCTGACGATTGGATCATCATCAAAGCAGAGGGGTAAAAGAATTTCATGTTAGCTTGAGCTGCACCACAAGGCAAAGCAAACTTGAAAAACGAGCACACAAAGCAAAGGGGTAAAAGAATTGTATGCTACCTTGAGCTTACCACAAGGCAAAGCAAACTTGAAAAAACGAGAAGCACACTGGGCGGATCCAGCATGTACCATCGGGGTCCGCTGACCTGATAACTCGCTAAAAACAACACTAAAAGTCCTCCTAACCACATGTAAATTACTCTTAAAATAGAGAATCAATGCATGTTTAGTCATTGGCCCCGATGAGATTATATTCTAGATTCCCCACTTAGCCAGGATCAGACAAATTCGCCAAGGAGATTATCCAGTGCCACTCTAGGACACACAATTCTCAATCTTGCCCGGTGGAACGCCCGGTAGCGGCGACGGAAGGCGGGATCGGAGATGATGTGGCGCCAGGACTTGCACACCAGGGATGCGCGGACGAGGCATGCTGGCTGTCCTGCCGGAACGCGGAGGAGGATCTCGCCGACGAGGTCGTCCACCAGCTCCGGTGCCGCCATGACGACGCTGGCCTCGCTACTTCTAGGTCTTCTAGCGGAAGCACCGTCGCTGCACTCCATGTCGCCCGCCGCCCGGCCGCCGGACTGGGTGTGGCAGTGGAAACGAGGTGGCGTAGTTTGATGGAGGGGCAGCTGGGGCTCACGCAGATGGTTGAACTGGACCGGCATTGTCGTGGCTTGTATAAATAATACGAGGAATAATAATATAAAATACACAAGAGACCAAAATGTAAACGTTGTAATTTCGTGGAATATCAGGTGGCGGGCTGGCGGCTAGAGTCGCAAGCTGTGACTAGAAATAGCCAGCCGACCGCCGACCTGCCTGACCAATCGGCAAGTTCTCTGAATTTCGTGTAATAATCACATGGTTAAACACTCTGAAGTCAGGTCAAAAGTTTCATTTCCTTGCTGGGGAGATCAAAGGCGGAAACACAGAGCTGAGTACATTTGGTGTCCCCATAACGCCATAAGGGTGCTTTCAACCACCAATAAATTCATTCATTCCGAAGAATCCGCGGTTGCATGTAGACCTTTCCAACAAAGACCACCAAATTTGCCGAGTTCTTGTATTCAGATGAAAGAAACAAATTCAATGGGTGTACTGTACACCGTGTACATGAACACCATATGAGCAGAAAATGCTGAAGAAACAAGTATTATTATTCATTTTTTCCTTCTTATTCTGTAAGAATAACATAGATTATTCTGTAAGTCATTTACATGTGTGAAAGAATAACTGAATCAAGCGCACCAGAGTTTAAATGAATGTCACTCAGAATGGACAGGGAATAAAAAAAACTCTGGACATTCCTCAAGTTCTTGCCAGTTTCCATCTTGTGCAAACGCTTGAATGAGGAATTTCAGACCAGTGGTTTCGTTGGAGACCTCTAAGCCCGATACATAGAAGGCATTGACACTAGCAACTCCAAGATAGCTTATGGGAGCTTTCACATCTGAATCTGCCATTAACTTCTCCACATAGATATTGTACTTGCTGAATGGTGGTTGTCGTTGATCAGGGATCTTCAGCTTCCAGCTGATTTTCAGACTCACAAGTTCAGATCCGTTAGAACTTTTTGACCATGAGATGTAATCACCTTCAGTTACCCAAGATTCTGCTGGAGGGAACTCTGTGTTTTTGTCAGTATTTCGAATACTAATGTGGCCTAGTGATGCCTGAAACAGTGATGATCCATCGGCATGTTCTTCCAAGATGCTACCATCTTCTGTTTCTGGACTGATTTGGCCACTAAATTTCAATGTGCATACAGTGTTGATACCAGTTAATGTGTAGCCAGCACTGGACCAAACAGTTGCTTTGTAAAGGACCCAGTCTTGGTTATCTGGAGAATGTAGTTGCACAAGGACCCAATCCTGGCCATCTGGAGCATGTAGCTCCACCTTATTGGCTTTAACATATGATCCATACTTGTGATTTTGTGTCTTTTTGGTGAATGTTGCTATGTCCTCTGCAACAAGAATTGATGTACCCTGCTTGTTTCTAGAAGACAGATCCAGGGACAACCCTAGAGCAGAGTTTGCATTGGCTCTTACCTGAAACAAACCAAAAGGTGCAAAATCATGAGGGTGGAAAGACAAGGATCCATTGAGAAATACTTTAGAACACAATAATAAAGGGAAACAGAGCTCATGAAGTAGTGCAGTACCACTGTGAACACATTTCTCCATTCACATTCAGGGAAATTTTGTCAGTTTTTGGTAACAAACTAACAATAAACAATCAATATAGTTCATGTGATTCAGTTTTATATTTCCAAGGAATTAGAATCAGTAAGAAGACAGTTAAGATAACACAATAAATGCAAATACATTTTTTTCTAACCGAATAAAATAGATGAACAGGTCCATCTTCCATGGCAAGTCCTCCATTAAAAGCCGTTCTGAGAAAACAATGTTCTGCCGAAGAGTTCCTTTGGCTGTCAAACAATTCCCTCCACTGTAAGATCCATCCTTGAAACTATTAAGCATCCAGCACAAGAATGTTATAAATGGAAAATAATTGGGATGATTAATTTGGAAAATAACATAAGGAAAAAAAATAAATTTACAAGAAAGATAAATGTTGTGCGCACTAATGAGTACACAAAAGATAAATGTTGTGTGCCCTGATAAAATCATCAACCAGTTCAATTGTCCGGAAAATTAGAATTAAATGTATAGTCAGCATGATTAGCACAAATGCATAATATAAAACTAAAGGTTTATGATTGGCACACAAAGAATAATATAAAATCCTAGTTGATGTAAACTAATCATGAAATTAACCAGAAAGCTTAAGTTTGCTTCTAATAGTAACTGAACTAAGTGGAACAAATGCCCTATGTGGCCAGGACATGTGGCAGTAAACACTTCAAATAATGCATTCCAAAACCTTTTGGGGCTCAGATTTCTCTCTTGTTCAGCAAGCTATTTTAGGGACATGCTAATTTGGGTCATCTTAAATAAAAGATGATGCTTCATTTACACAATGAAACCTAAAGTCGAAATATTTAAGCAGTTATGAGATGCAAGTGCAAGTTGGTGATTAGTTGCATATTTCAGTAGCCTTGAGTTCTAACCTGTGTTTCTTGCTTAAAAAAATAATATAAATCAGACACCTCACTTTTCATCTTAATATAAGAAATGAAAACTCTATACAAGAATTCAATAAAAATGAATTAAAATGTAGCCAAAGAAGATTTGAACTTACTCCGTATAGGCTTGCAGCTGAACTTGATCTCTGGTGTATTTAAGCATAGGCTGAGAAAAAAAATAGGGAACATTATCACAGTGAACTTCAGGATGGTTTGATACATGCCAGCTTTCATGAATAATAAGAAGCAAATTTCAGAAATGGGACAATGACACAGCTAACGTTCAGATGGTACGCGAAAGGCATTTTTTTGGATTCATTAATGTAAGTTGGGGAAACTATAGTTCTCCTGTGTTTTCGAAAAAAGGTTGGGGAAACTATAGATTGATTATTGAAGGACAAGAACATGTACATATATATAGGTGAGGATAGGGCGGCTTATGGAAACACAACCGACCTCCAGTATCCTTGCCTAATTCAACCTAATCTACTGAAGACTCAGACTTGGAGTCCAAATATAACTCCACAGCCCTAGCTGACCTCTGTGCAGAGATCAGGCTGGCTGGACATGAGCCCATACAGCTGAAGCTAATGAGGCCTAAGGCCCATAACATAGCCCTGTCTAACAGTTAATCTGAGTCAGCATGTATATACAACGATACATAGAAGCATAATTCAACAGAACATGTTGACAGCATGCTACCTGGAAACTTTGGCAAGAAATATTGTTCCATGGATCGCTGGAGATTTGCAACCCTCCAACGGATACCTGATAACCATGACCCTAATGGGAACAAAAGTTTACAGTGCATCAATATTTCTGAACAAGGAGAAAAACAGGGATATACATTTTTTTGACATTTGGCAGAGGAACTGCAAAATCTGGAGAGATGGGGTACAGAAAATAAAAAGATAAACAATAAATTCAGATGTATTTTGTGAGCATAGTCCACATAGACAACTGAGAGAACCAAACTTAAAGAATGCTAGACTATGAAAGGTAGTAAACTTATATGATAAATGCTACTGTTTGCTGAACAAAACTTGTGGGTATGAGCACCTGAGTGCTACTAGTCTAATATTGGAAGTATTTAACTATTTATTCATGGCACTTAGAATCAACATTAATGAGTCAGGGATTTGAAAATGCTACATAACATATAATCCCGATTACCAAAGCATGCTGCACTGCATTGCCAGATTCTGTTTACATATATATACCAGGCTTCCACACCCAATACGATAAACTGATAAGGAATGTAGATAACTAGTCCAATACCTGATTAAAATCTGAATAGAACGGTAACTGTTCTGGATAGCTCCGAAGAATACCCCATGATTTTTCAACAAGGCCCCACCAACTGCACAGTTACTTGGTAAATATATTGCAGAAAGTGCAACAATAATAGCAGAAAGAAGTCAACACATTACTGATTCTGTGCGCTCTGAAAGTCAGGTGGTTGCTTAGTTTCATATACCCATCCAGGAGCAAATATGGCAGCTGAGATATCAACTTTCTTAAGTAGATCAAGGGCAACATTTGTCTAGCAAAATGCAAAATTGGCAATAAGTAAAATATTGGAAGGTGAGAAACTGGAAGGCATAGTTTACATAAAACTATAAAAGCAAAGTAGCACTATGTATGAGGGTTTCAATGGCGGAGAGTGAACTAAAATTAAGGGGCTGCAATTGCGAAGGTGTGAGCCGAGCCCAAGGAGCTGATATGCACGAGGAGACACCACTTGCCATATTTGACCACCTACAGTACCTTCTGTGCCGCCGGGGAGCACAGGAGAGAGCAACCTTGGTGGCTCTAGCAAGCGTTGTAGTAGTGCCAACTGCAGACGGCCTATGTCTCATGTCATCATAAAATAAAACTATCTACCAGCCTACCCAGTTCAGGAATTAGCATAAAGAGCTATCTTGACGAGCAAATTATAATAGTGGGACATCTCAATTTATACCAGTTTGATGCACTATACTACTTGCATAGCTAAGATGGGAAGTCAAATCATAAAGAACTAGGTGAATACCCCGCGCGTTGCAGCGGGTATTCCGGATAATTTAAAAATAAATTACACTATTTATATTTATAGTTATACGAATAAAACTATCTAACTAATTTTGATTTACGGTTTGACACATCTCTGTGACAACTAAATGCATGTTAGTGCATGAAGAGAACTATCATAATTATATGTGCTAGTTGGCTATAATTGCAACTTATAGTGGATTGTTAAGTGGATTGCTTATGTGGATAGCTTGCATGTTAAGAGAATCTTTAGTGGGGTTTATCTTTATAGGATGGCTATAATTACAACCTATAGTGGATTGTTAAGTGGATTGCTTATGTGGATAGCTTGCATGTTGAGAGAATTCTCTAGTGGGGTTTATCTTTATAAGAGATATAGATAATTGACGAAAAGACTAGCTGCAGTCCCTTCTTTCTGGGCAACTGGTACTCTGTGAGTGCGACGACTGCCCAGATTAGCAGCTGGCAAACACAGCAGTAGTTATGAAGGAAGACACAGTGTTTGAGAATCTTTTCAGAGGAGGGGGCACAAGCCCAGGCTTACAACTTTACATTTATCAACTGCATATAAATGAGTTCTCCCAGCAGAAAAAAGAAATGTACATCCATTGTTGTCTAATCAGAAAATTTACGTCTACAGTCTGATAAAGGTGATTATCTAAACACTTTAGCATCCATGCTTTCATCAAGGTAACACTAAAAAGGGCAGACTCAGTGCCGGAGGCTCCCACATGAGTGGGGTCTAGAGAAGGGAAAGCCGAGAGGCTGCTTCGAACCCACAACCTGGTGACTCAGTGAGACAGTTCTCACCACTGCAGCAGGCCTGCCCTTCTATCAAGGTTTTACACTAAGTTTCAGAAAATAATACAGGCACAGTTTTAGAGTCGCCAGCCGTGTGTCATTTCATTACGAAGAAAAGGTACAAAAAAAGGAGAGGGGCAGGGGGTTATCTCTCCCAACACCCACAATCACAACCCAGACCATGAAACCAACTCAGTCCATTAATTATCTAGGACGAGCGACCTAGCAAAGAGCTTATGCAATGCGGAGGCCCCTGCCAAGCACCACAGGGGATTCTCATTGGCAACCGAATGTAGTAGCACTTCTATGTTAGGCCTAGCATTCTCAAACGCACAAGCGTTATGGTGCTTCCATATTTCCCAAGCAACTAGGATGATTACAGTTTAAGTTTTAATAATTAGTTAAACCTACAAGATTTTTATTAGCAAGAATGGACCATACAATTGAATAAAGGCAGAGCATACATACAGTCCATTCACCACCACCGAAAGTATTTCGTCCAAAAACATCAATACCCATGTATACATCATATTTTCTGTCTCCAGCAACTGTAGCTGAATCTTGTGGGTAATTTTCCTGCGATTTTGATGCCAATTTCAGCAGCATCACTTAAGGATTTCAGTGGCTTCACAGAGTTGCAGGGAAATAAAATAACAAGAGAGGATTACCTTCCATGTATAGTTGGAAAATAACCCATCACACACATCAAAGAATGGCTTATTGTACTTGTTAAGCTTATCCTGCCAATCAAGGTCACCATTCACAGTGATTGCATCATACCTGCAGAGGCAAGTAAAATCGAACAAGCATCATCAGCCAAGATTGATAACTACATCCTGTCATGTTCATAATTACAACACAGTAGGAAAACAAAACACCACCATATGACTAAGGATCCAGGAACTGCATCGTGCATTGTCATGGTTAGATGCTTGACGAACTCTTTCAGGTTATCGATGAATTGAACGTCAAGCTTGACCTCAATGTTAATCTGAAATATGATTCAATATTAGCATCCAGCAGCAGGCATATATCCAGCAATCACAAGATGGCATAACAGAAATTACCAGCCAACCATCAAACCCCAAGGTATGAGCCAGCTCTGTGAGCCTTTCGGCATACATCTGTGCAGAAGCCTCGGTCGCGAGCATCTCCTTGCAAACCTCCACGCCTTTATCCCACTCCGCAATGAACGTCCCTAAAACCTTGGCACACAGACAAGGAGAAAACAAAATGCAAGCTCAGTTGAGCTGACTGAGTCAAGAGCGGAAGCAAACGGGGCAGAAACAAAACAACGCAAAGACCTTGACGCCGTGGAGGTGGGCGGCGTTGATCCAGCAGGGCGGCGGGAGGGTGACGAGGTAGTGCGAGAAGTAGACGAAGACGTCGACGAGGTGCCAGTGCCAGAGCGCGTAGGCGTCCGGGTTGGCCCCGCCCTGCGGCGCCGCGTCGTCGCGGTACCCGCCCTGCATGTCGTGGCAGACGAGGACGCGGCGGCGCGGCGGGAGCGGCGAGGCCGGCGCCGGGACGGAGGCCCTGTTGAAGGGGAGGTGGAAGTTGGCTTCGGCGGAGAGGTAGGCGCGAGAGGCGAGCGCGGCGAGGTCCGTGATCGGGTAGGACATGGGCGGCGCGGGCGAGGACGCGTCGAACGGCGGCTCCCACGGGCGGCGGTCGTCGCCCGCGGCATCGGACACCTCCGGCTCCGCGGCGGAGGGGAGCATGGCTCGGACGCGGCGGGCGAGACGGCGGAGGTGGCGGCGCGGGGAGACGGGCATGCGCCGGCCCGGCGTTGACCGGCCGTTGAGCTCGGGGAAAGGAGGCAGTTCCGCAGCCGGAGGCCGGCCGCCGGAGCTGGCAGTGGCAGGCTGGCAGCGTGTGATGTGTGTGTGGGCCCGCCCGTGGGGCTGTCGTTGACTTACGCTGACTCTTGGGCCGCCGTTTGGGATTTGATTTTTTTTCCTCAATGGGTTGGGCATGCAAATTTCTTTGGGCCGGACCTGATATGGTGGGCTTTAAACTATTTTTTTATATCTTCTTTACGGATTTATTATGGGTCCCAGCTTTTTGGTAATTCGTGACAACAAGCTTTCGCTATACCAAATCTATAGATCAAACAAAATCTGGGCTATATAGTGAGTAATTTTCTTTGCGGAGAGATACCAGGCAGATATCAGATGGAAGTGAAGAGAGGCAGACAAGTAGAGAGTCATCGATGAGTTGAAACATGTACTCCTATATATAGCCTTCTTCTAAAAAAAACATGTATAATAAATACATAAAGTCTATCATACTAGAGGAGAAGCCAGTGCCTTTTGTGGAGTGAAGATGGGAGGACCGATGTCCCGCACGTCTTGTTCCTTGCGGCAGCAGTAGCCTGCACGACACGGGCAAGTCGTGCATGATGATAGTGCATTAAAGTTTTCATTTCTTTTGGATCGGCCCAATGAAACTCGTTCAAATAATTGAACTGTGACTTGTTCCACAGCAAGAGGGCACTACTAAGACTTTGTTTGGCATAAACGTTATCAATTCTATAGATAAATACCATAAAAAATAGATTCATATTCACCTTTTTTAGCCAAACGTTTTCTGATCCACCAAAATGGTGTATCTGCCATAGTTCATCAAATTGGTGGAGCTCCTTAAGTGGTGTTCCACCAAATCCAAATCTACAGTTGGCAAAATTACTCACCATTGCCGATAGTTACACATAAGCAACACCTCATTCTTTCTTTCGTGTCATCATCCTCGTTTGCGTATGCTACCCACCCTGATCATTACACAACGCCCTCACAAGCAGCCATGCCACATCTAGCTGGCCGCGCCCTCCCCCAACTGGTCACCACACCCTTAGTTGATCCCTATGCCCACCCTCGGCCAGCCACCATAGCCGTGTGCCTGGCTGTGGGGCCACGCCCGGTCGTGATCTCGAGCTCGATCTGTCCACGTGAGTCACCGGAAAAGAAGAATCATATGTTTTTATTTTTCTTGTGCATTTTTCTATTATTGTGTTTTTTCTTTTGCATTTTCCATTATGGTAGACCTGACGAGTGGGCCTAGGTTGGTAGCGAGATAGAGAGGAAGGTGGGATCCTACGTAGTTGAAGCAAGCAACACGCAAGCATCTGATTTGTTTGGTTTTCCATGTGTCACACATGCTTAAGCATGTAGTGGATGCAGTTGGATAGAAATAGGGTTATTTGTAGAGAAGGTTAATAACACCAATAATCATATAGATGAATTTGTAGAGGGGGCTCGTTTTAGAACCATTTGTAAGGGCGGTTGCGGTTGAATATATAGAGCCATCCTAAAAAAAATAGACGTTGGCACAAATCCTTTTGACTATTGAGTAAAGACATTTTATGGCCAATTGTAACATACGCCCATGCATATATAGTACATGAGAAAATATCTTGTGCTCCCGCGTCATTAGAGACACACGGTGCTCACATGTCCGTACTAATCGATCAGGTTGTACCGTTGAATTTGGTTTAGCCATTGGCAAGGTGGCGTGAGAAAGCACCGTCCCTTTTGGATTTTGGAGATTCGGGCTTCGATTTGTAGGGGACAGTTGTTTGTCTGACAAGGAAGCTGGGCCTGCTTGGTCTACTTTCGGTGTTTGGACTAATTTAATCACCCCATGCATGCATGCATGTGATCTGATCACTTGGTCTCAATGCACATGCGTGCTAGCTGCTGTGCCTAATTAATAATATATATAATCTTCATTTGATCACAATCAGTAAAATTTGAATATATGCATTGATAATAACTAGTACCACAGTTGTTGGCCTCACATGCCTAGCTTGTACATTTTTATCTCTCTCGCTTAGTTTTCTTCCAGTAACTAAGTTTCTAATCACATTGTTGTCGTCGGCGTGTTTTTGAATGTCGTCAATTTGATCTTTGATAAATAAAGCTCCCCTTTGTGTCAACCATATACACATGGCACACACGGCGGTGAATAATGCATTAATAATTAGAACTAGGATTATCCTGCTGGTCTAGCTTACTACTAGTTCTCAGATTGACGAAATAAATACACAGCAGCACAAGAACTAGTTATGAAGCAAAGAAATACGAGATCAGCAAGATTTAAAGGGAGGAAACTAAAATAGAGGAAAGAAGTCTCTAATTAATTAATTAATTAATTAACTAGCCTGCTAACCTAACTAAGCTACAAGCAAGAAGTGAAGCAAATTAAACAAGCTACATCAGCTAGGCACGCTGCCGCTGGCGGTGTAGTGCCGCTGGCGGTGTAGTGCTCCTACCACGTACACACATGCAAAGTTGACTTAATCTGGGCTGGGCAATCGCTAGCTAGCTACGTCCACAGAGACTCCCTCTTGAGTGTCGTCGTCTCTGCGATGCCGCCCGCCGATGCGGCGCCGCCGTAGCCCATGCCCATGCCCATGCCCGTGAGCTGCGGCGGGAGGATGGCTCCGGCGCCGGCGGCGTTCTGCATGAGGAAGGCATCCACGTCGTCGGTGGCCGCCATCCCCTGATGCTGCATGGCCATTGTCGACATGTGGTCCGCCGCGACCAGCGACGACGGCGGCGGGACCACCACGTCGACGTCGGTGCCGTCGTCCCGGCGCTGCTGCATCTGGATGCAGAGGATCTCGGCCTGCGCGACGGCGAGCTGCATCTGCAGCTGCGACACCTGGTTCTGCAGGAAGGAGATGGCCCCGACGCAGCCGTAGACGGGGTCCCGCATCCGCGCGTTCGCCTCGTACACCAGGCTGCTCACCGCGTCGCCGCGCTGCTGCACCGGGAGCTCCTGCATATTGCATATGTGTACGCCGTTAGTTTGCCGTGCGGACGGACGGAAGCATCACGCCGTCGGTCGATCAGAAATTAAAGAAGCAGATCGACATGCACCTGGAGCATCTTGGAGACGTTGCTGGCACCGAAGACCTTGTGGACGATGGCGAACTTGTGGGGGTCGTCGGCCGGGAAGAATGGCGCGAAGATGCAGTCCTTGGTGCACCGCCGCCGGAGCAGCTTGCACGACGCGCACGGCGACCCGCCGCCCATGTAGCAGATAACCCCGGCCAGCTAGCTAGCTGATGTGGTAGCTATATAGATTTATCGTCTATCGCCGGACGAACGGATAGTAAAAACAGACGTCTGACTAAGTAACACTGCTAGTAGCTATATATGTATATATCTTGAGCTCGAACTTGTGCTCGCTAATAATAAGCTAACAGGCCGGCGGCAGTGAAGCTAGCACGCAGCAAAGCAATGACGACTGGGAGTGTGAAAGAGCGATATTTATAGGCAGCGACATGGTCTGCGGGCACAGAGCAACACAGAGCGATATTTATAGGCAGCGACATGGTCTGCGGGCACAGAGCAACACAACACGCACCACGCAGCTGCTGCTGGAACAACAAACAATGCAAGAAGGACTATTAGCCGCCGCCGACGCATGTGTACGCAGTACTAGTATAGTAGTTTCGCTGATGCATGTATGTTGAGACGACAGACAATGCAAGCGAGGGTAATTACATGCATATATATATGTCTGTTATTATTAACTAGCCTCAAGAGATGCCCTCTGCTGAGCTACCTGGCGGTGCAGGTTTAGGCTAACAGCAAAAATCATGTACGTAGTATATATAATCTGTAGAAGTTAGGGTAAAATTTAAAGATGAACTTTTGCAAGAAAGCCTGCTACCTATGTTTGCTCGATCGTTTCTTCCTAACTAATTCTGGCTGATGTTAATTTTTTTGTGAGAGAAAAACATTACTGAATGGATGGCAAATTCGACTAATGAGCTAAGCAATCTATGCATAGTAGTACGCACTCCTTGTCTCAGCCATGGTACATGTGTACTGAGTTACTGACCGCTGCACGACAAGCGCTTAATTAACGCGGACACACAGGTGACAGGCTTCCATTGGGCAGAGAAGCATCAAAGTCACCGTTAATCAGACAGACACTACTACTGTGTGTATACATACAGCAGGAATCTCACTTGCAGGACAATTAATTCCTGTCAGATTGTTGGTTGCAGGCATGTGATAGATGCATTGCCGGGTTGACTCGTGCTATGTGGCGCACGCACGAACGGACGATACGTGCACGATACACACCGCACACGCATGCTTCTCCAGATCAAAATGAAATTAATTAAAAGTATATATACTACGAGCAAGATCGAGCGATGACGAGACAGAGCTATCTAGATCGATCGTGGACTTGAAGCAAAGAATCAATCGAGCAGTGTGGAGTTTACTCCTCCTTTCGCGTAAAACCAATGCTGCTCAGCCCTGTAGACTACTGTAGTGCAAGTGCTTGCCGTGTGGGCATACAAATACAACCAATTAATTAACAGTACTGGTACGTTGCTGCTGGGGCAAGAATCCTCCGGAATTTCCTCTCCCGAGGCAATGTTTTTCCATCTTCTTCTATCTGCGGTTCATTGTCTGAGCCCGTTTGATCCCTTCATTTTAGAAGAATTGGAAACTACTTAAGAAACTTGGCTATTTGACTTGGAATTTGAGATTTTAAATTTTTTCAAAGTTCACATATAAGCCTATTTCTTTCAAGGATCCAAACAAACCCTAAATATAATTACCCAGAAGGGTCAACATATGAAAAACATAACCCAACTAGTAATCATGTGTTTATTCAACAGAATACTCCCACTCTTGATATAAGTCCTATTTAGATCCATCCATGTAACAAGTGCAATAACGATCTAACTATTTTGCCATGAATTTGGACCAAATATGGGCCTAGAAGAGACCGAAGACGACATGGGCCGTGGCTAGGGCAGCCATATATGGGGCCAGAGCCACCACCGCCGCCGCCGCCTCCCACGCGCGCACGCGCCAGGGCCGCCACCGTCACTTCGCCACATGAGCAATCCGTCAATAAAGTATTTTCTATAATTAGGGGATATAAAATAAAGAAAGGGAATATCCGCAAAAATTCTCTAGAGTAGCTTAGGATCTAAGCTAGGTCAATTAGGCTACATATATATCCCCCGCATGTAATCAGATCAACTCAATTATAGAAAAGGGTAATTCACATCCGCCCCCCTCCAGCGCGCCGCCACGTCGCCGCCACCGCCGTCCCCCTCCCCCTCCTAGGTCACGCCTAGGGATGCCACGTGCCCCTTGTGCACGACCTGTTATACCTGGTATTAGGGTTCCAGATCGATCCACGCCGCCACCATGGCTGAAATCGCTGCACTCCTAAAGCCCATGGAGAAATTCAGCAAGGATCTCTCCACCTAGGCGGACAACATCACCAAGGAGATGGCGTCCATGAACAGAGGATGATCAACCTCGAGAAAGGATCTGGCATCGACGACAAAAAACGGGAAAAGGAGAAGGACAACGAACGCCTCGCCACAACATTGGAGATCACCACCAAAGAAACCATGTTCAAAACTGGCCGCGAATTCATCAAGCAACAGGTAGAACAATCTCAGAACCAACACATGCTTGAAATTGCAGCAAAAGTGGAGGCTAAATTATTCTGCAACGAAGGAGTTATGGAAGAAAACCCAGGTAATTCCTGTGGCCTAGAGATCAAAACTCACAAACTATCATTTTCCACATATGACGGCAAGGAGGATCCCCTACCATGGCTCAATCGATGCGAGCAATTTTTTAGGATAGAAAACTCCGGAATATGAGAAAACCTGGAATGCATCTTACCATCTCACTGATACAACACAACAATGGTATATGTGTCTTTCGCAAGAAAATGAAGTGACCGATTGGGATTATTTCTCCCGTTGTGTTAATGAGAGATTCGGTCCACCGACACGACGCAATCCATTGGGTGAAGTAGCAACACTCCACAAGACAGGAACCGTCGATGACTACACAGAGCGCTTCTTAGCCCTAGTGGCTCGTGCAGGATATCTTGGTCAACAAGAACAAGTCAACATCTACACAGTGGGACTTATGGAACCACTCAAAACAGATGTGGAACTGCTCAACCCCCAGGACATGGAAGCAGCAATATCACTAGCAAAGTCATATGAGCGATGCTTGGAAGTCATCGCAGAATCAGGCAAATCGGCAGCACCTAAAGCAACACGCCCTTTTCCCTCAAAGGTACCAACAACATCCCCCGCCTTCACGACAACAACCCCCAGCATCATCAGCAACACAATCACCACCAGCCCCCGTCCCTTCAAACGCTTGACACCTGAGGAGATGGCTGAACGATGCTGCATGGGTCTCTGCTTCAATTGTGATGAGCCTTTTGTTAGGGGCCACAAATGCAAACAACTCTTCGAAATCACTATTGTCAATGACTACATTGAGGAAGACAAAGACAACAACGATACCCTCATGATGTTCATACGCAAAACCAATTCAACAGTGCCAGGAACATCTCCATTCCACCTCGATGGCACACTCAATGGCGTCTTAATCCACGCCCTCGTTGACACAGGTGCAACCCACAACATCATTGATATTAACTTTGCACGCAATAATGAACTGGCAAAGCGAAGAATTTCCACCAAAATGCTAATTGGCAACGACGAGGAGGTACAATGTCGATCCGCTATTTACAACACCAATTTCATTACGCATGGGCATAGCTTCTCCATCAATGCACATCTTTTGGACATTGGCAACGACATCGACATGATACTAGGCCTACCATGGCTCAAAACTCTTGGGAGCGTCACTTGGGACATTGTAGATATGTCCCTATCCTTCACCAGAAATGGTCAGTGCCTAATCATACCGGCTTCAAACTGTAAGTGCAATCAAGCCACTTTGTGGGGTTTGGTGTTGATGATCACTTAATTAGAGAACTAATGAGATTTGTCGAGTTGACAAGCAGGAGATGCAGAAGGATGTTGGTGAACAGGTTGCAGGTACCCCTCAGATCTTCAAGGATGGCTTGCCGGGCTCAGGAGGTTTAATTCGTTTTACTTTCGAATCTTGAGTTTAAGAAAAGCCGTACTATCAAGGGGGATTCTAGGTTAGTTGGTGTTGGTATTTTTAACGCACACAGATAAATCCGCAAGCGCACGGATACCGTTGTAGCTTTCACCGGAGGGTTTTAAATATCGTATCCTCGGGGAAACGTGTGTGGGTCGCCAAACAACTAGTTTATCTATGGGTAGCAATCAAGGTTTAAGATATGATGGGTAAAGAGGATTCCTATGGTAATGATCCTATGCAAGGCAAGGTTATGAAGCAATTGTCCTTCTAATGTTCACTTCGGGACGCCACTAGACGGAAAGTACCACAAAGGATAACTCTACCGACGTGACTACGGTCCTACTAATTTAAGAACCTACTCAATTCGGTGTGGACGGGCCGTCACCTCCCGTAACTACCACACAACCGAGAGAATAGGGCGCAAACACAGTAACCGACAGCCTAAGCACCACGCTTATGCTAACAATTACTACTCTAATTCGAGCGCTAACAAGAACTAGAGCAATCATAAGAACCGTGAACCAATGAACAAAAGAGTAAAATAAATACTTGAATAAAGATCAATTACCGAAGTATCCCGGATGCGAGGCTTGGAGAAGCCCGAATCGAAGTACAAGCCCGAGGAGAAGCACCGACATGCCGGCACCACCTCCAACTCTTCCTCGCTCTCTATCTCTCTATTATGCTAAGACTAGATCCTAATGAGGACTAATCTTCTCTTGATGGCTAGGTTTAGCGAGGAGATCCATTCAAGGGACCCCTCTCGGTGATCGGCTGGAGCAAATGAAATTAGGGTTTTAGGGATGCCTCCTCTAGGGGCCGGGGCCCCGCTTATATAGCCCTCTAGGATGCACCACGCCCTCGGATCAAACCGACCTAAACGGACGATTATTATTCATCATCAAAGGCGGTGGAACAGGGATCCGCGAGGGCGATCGATTGGTCCAGTCACGAGTCGGCCGACCAAGGGTGGGAGTCGGCCGACTCTCCACCGAGCCCGTTCGGGCTCCCGTTTGGTCCGAGCCTTCTCGAACCTTCCGACATACAGAATTTTCACCGGTTCCCGATTATCTCTATGTAAACCGACATGTGGGCCTTCCTTGGGTATTTTCGGTGACACCCTTGAAAATGGACATTCACCAAAACTCGTGGAATTCGTCAAGTATAACCCCTATATCTAGTTGGTGAACATATTTTAGTCCTTTCTCATGTTTAGTTGACGGTAAAAATTGGCACTTAACGACCGTCAACAACTCCCCCAAGCTTTCCTTTTGCTCGTCCCCGAGCAAAGATAAACTCGGTGTGGATCGGGAGTTGCTACAATGCTTTCACGCCTCAAAAGTACACATGCGTTCAAACAAGAACTCTCCTCCGAATTAGAGTGAACTATTCGACTCAAAACTTACTCATATTACCTTTCACCATGGGGCTTGTAACCGTCACTTAGGTCTTGAACAGTTGAAAGACAGAACGGTCAAGTCAAGCGCTATGTTTCTCGCTCTTTGATCAACTATTATTCCAGAGTTTTTTGCAAGATTTTCAAATAAAACTCAGAGTTCCTTGTATGAATCTTTCAGGTCTCTCATTTGTGGTATTTTTGGATCCTCTCCAAGGCATGAGTAGTGTATGCCTTCTCTCTTCTCTCAGAATATGTGGTATTTGTGGAACTAAGGCATAGTGAAAAGAGCCTTCTCTCTCTCTCTCACCCTACTTTCTAATAGGCTTATGTGGAGCTCATAGGTGGGGAGTCACTCAAACTCACTTGCATATATTGCATAGTTAAGACATGGATCCAAAAGGAACTAAATAATCAAGTCATATGTGCATGTGAATGAGGGAAAGGAATAAATGATAGGATGATGATGATAAGGAAATGATTATGACGAGTGATCACTTGGCGAACATCTACTTCTACAATTGCTCCTTTGGGGATAACATGACTCCCTTTATTCGGAAACCTTGAAACTTCTTGAAAGGAAGGACTTGGCTACTCTTTTCTTTCTTTCTTTTTTCTTTTCTCTTTTTTTTTCTTTCTTCTTTTTTTCTTTTTTTTTACCTTTTTTTTTAGAGCAACCAATCCTCTGAAAATGAAACTTTAGCAACGGGGAGTGTATAACTTGAAATGATAATGACTGGAGCTTTTATGTAGGCAAATGGAACGGCGATGATTATTTCTAGATGTTTACCCCGAGGATCTTTTGGATGAAGTGAAATGAGTGGCGTATGTATTTGTGGATGGATGGATGGATGGATGGATGCGTACTCCCGGGGTAGGCTTGCATAGGTGCGTATCTCCGGGGTAGAGACAAGACAAGTATGTGGGGGAATGCGTACTCCCAGGGTAGGAAAGCATAAGTGTGTACCTCCGGGATAGAGATAGCACAATATGTGATGGATGTGGATCTATATGTGGGTGGTACTTCTAGGGGAAGTAGCACAGAATGAATGTAGTATTTATAAAATGGGTGCATGCTTCGAGGACGAAGTAGCATTGATCAATGGATGGAGAGCACATAGTAATGACTTTTAACCGCATGACTGATTCCTTATGGGTCCACAAAGATAACCACACTCAATGCCTAAAGATTACACTTAAGCCTACAAAATGATCTATATAAACGAGATAGGTTTTCCTAATCTAGTAAGCATGAATATATGGCTGTGGTAGGAATTTGAACTCTCATCATAAAGGAACTCATCATGCATGAATTTAATATTTTCACAGATAAATTCTCCGTAACTCTAGTATCTCTAGGAACAAGATGGACAGCACTCAAAACTTTCCCATATCATACCCATCAACCACCTAGACTTAGATCAAGTGTTTGCTACCCACAAGTTTCAGGTTCAGAGCAAATCTCAAATCTAAACAGTTGTGTCCAAAACTCGGGAGAGTGCAAAGTTGAAAACTAGGTACTTGAAAGGAATTACGGCAGAGCAACTATTCATCATTTCCATATAAGAGTTTATTCTAGGGGTTCATTTTAGCAAGACGAACTTTAGCACAGTTGATAAGTAGATAGATGAATGAAAAAATAAGCTAGTGATACTTATTTGGATACACGGAGGTGCTCTCCCCCAAGCCTGAATGTTGACGTATTCCGTTGATGTTGCCGACCGGCAGTGAAGGTGTACTTGCTCTTCCTGGAGTGTCGGGGATGATGGTGTAAAGACAACACTATGATTGTTGAAGATAGCACTTCGGTAGGGAGAGGATGTCCTTCGCCTATTTAGCTCTTCTTGATAACTCCCGCTCAATTCAAATAAACAACAAAACTCGTGGAGCAGATTAAGGGTTAGTAAATTAAGCATTACTTGTCTAGAGAGTTGCCCATGATTTATGCGGGACTAGCGGGATACCCTTTTTCTTTCTTTTAGTAACTTCAAATTCTATATAATTAATTATGTCCAATTCTTCTTCGGGTGGTTGTGCATCAAAGAAAACTTTTAGACGTTGACCATTCACCTTGAAAAGTTTGCCTTCATCGTTTTGAAGAGTGACTTGCTCCATGTGATGCCACTTCAATTACCTTGAATGGTCCTTCCCATTTACTTCGTAGTTTCCCATGTCCAAACGACTTTACTCTAGAGTTGAATAGTAACACCTTGTCACCTGGTTTGAATTCCTTCTTCTTCAGTCTTTTGTCATGCCATCTCTTTGTCCTCTCTTTGTAGATCTTTGCATTATGATATGCTTTTTCTCGCCATTCCTCAAGCTCGGAAAGTTGCATCTTTCTTTTCTCCCCAGCTGCTTCAAAGTCCATGTTCCATCTCTTTATGGCCCGGTGTGCCTTGAATTCTAGTTCGATCGGCAAGTGGCATGTCTTCCCATAGACCAGCTTGGTATGGTGACATTCCAAGAGGTGTTTTGTAGGTGTTCGTAAGCCCATAATGCTCCATGAAGCTTGTCCTTCCAGTTTGTCCCCATCTCGTTGGGAGTCTTTTGCGAATATTCTTGATTTGCTTGTTTGATGTTTCGCTTGCCCACTTGTTTGAGGATGGTATGGCGTCGCAACATTGTGACGGACCCCATGATTGTGTAAGAAGCGTTGAAACTTCCTATCAATGAAGTGAGAGCCTCCATCACTAATCACCATGCGTGGAACTCCAAAGCGTGGAAAGATGGTTTCGCAAACATCCTTTTGGCGTGGTTGGAATCTCACGGCTCGACATGGTAGAGCTTCAACCCACTTTGAAACATAGTCCACCGCCACTAAGATGTATTCACACCGCTTGGACTTAGGAAATGGTCCCATGTAGTCTATTCCCCGGACATCAAAGAGTTCTACACGGAGGTTATTGGTGAGTGGCATGGCATCTCGTGTATTTATGTTCCCATGCCTCGACATGCTCCACATCTCCCGGATGAAATCTTTCGTGTCTTCATACATGGTTGGCCGAAAAATCCACATTGCCGATTTTTGCATGAGTCCGGAATACCCCATAATGTCCTCCATATGGTGATGAATGGCATCTTTCAATGATCTTGATTCCTTCTTCGGTTGGTACACACCTCCCGAGTAGACCATCGAGCGGACTCGGAAGAGGTACGGTTCATCCCATATGTGTTGACGACTCTCTTGGATAAGCTTCCGTTTGTTTTCCCCGGTGGTACATAACCTGCAACCATAAAATTGACAATATTTGCGTACCAGGGGTCGACGCTCGTGACCTTGTAGAGCATGTCGTCTCGGAGGTAGTCGTTGATGGGCAAATCTGTGGTTTTTCAAACCGCATCCTGGACAAGTGATCTCGCTACGAGAATTTTCTACTCCCTTTCTATCTTTTATTTCTAAATCAAATTCTTGGAGTAACAAGATCCATCTTATAAGTCGTGGTTTAGCATCTTTCTTAGTGAGCAGTATTTCAAAGCGGCATGATCGGTATGAACAATCACCTTAGCTCCTACTAAGTAAGATCTAAACTTGTCAACAAAGAAAAACAACAGCCGGGAGCTCTTTTTCAGTTGTTGCATAATTAAGTTGAGGTCGACGAGTTTTACTAGCATAAGCAATTGCGTGATGCTTTCTATCCTTTGTTTGACCCAAAACGCCCACAAAGATAATCACTAGCATCACACATGATTTCAAAAGGTAGCGACCAATCAGGGGGTTGAATGATTGGTGTAGAGATGAGTGCTTTCTTAAGAATATGAAAAGCATCTAAACACTCATCATCAAACTCAAAGGGAGCATCCTTGGCTAGCAAACTTGTAAGGGGTCTAGCAATATAAGAAAAGTCTTTTATAAAACGTCTATAGAACCCCGCATGGCCAAGAAAACTTCGTACCCCTTTGACATTTGTGGGAGGAGGCAACTTCTCTATTACTTCTATCTTTGCACGATCTACCTCAATCCCACTTTCGGACACTAAGTGTCCAAGCACTATGCCTTCTCTAACCATGAAATGGCATTTTTCCCAATTAAGAACTAAGTGCTTTTCCACACATCTTTGCAAAACCTTGTCTAAGTTTTCTAAGCAAATCATCAAAAGTTTTTCCATATATAGAAAAGTCATCCATGAAAACTTCCATGATCTTTTCTATCATATCTGAAAATATAGACATCATGCACCTTTGGAACGAAGCGGCGCATTGCACGAATAGAAAGACATCCTACGATAGGCAAAAGTTCCATAGGGACAAGTAAAAGTGGTTTTGCTTTGGTCATCGGGATGGATTGGGATTTGATGGTAACCGAGAATACCCATCAAGGAAACAAAAGAAAGAGTGCTTTGCAAGCCGTTCAAAGCATCTCATCGATGAAGGGTAACGGGAAGTGATCTTTCTTTGTTGCCTTATTAAGTTTTCGATAATCAATGCACATTCTCCATCCAAAGGACGGTTCGTTGTGGAATCAATTCATTTCTCTCATTTCTTACCACAGTCATACCCCCTTTCTTGGGTACAACTTGTACCGGGCTTACCCACTCACTATGTGGTACAGGGATAGATTATCCTAGCTCGCAAGAGTTTCAAAACCTCTTTCTTAACAACCTCCCTCATCGCATTGTTGAGCCTTCGTTGGGGCTCCCTACAAGGTGTATAAGCTGGGTCTATTGGAATGCGATGAGTGCAAAGGGCTGCACTAACTCCTTTGAGGTCTTCGAGTGAGTAGCCAAAAGCAGAACGATGCTTTTCTAAAACAGTAAGGAGTCGGAAGGTCTCATATTCAGAAAGTTTATCACTAATTATGACAGGAGACTCCTTGTTGTCATTTAGGAAAGCGTATTTCAATCTGAAGGAAGGGGTTTTAGCTCAATGGGGGACTTTGGAGGTTCCCGAGTTTCATCCAAGGGTAAAGGTTCTCGTGGTTGTTCTACTTCTTCGATGAAATCTTTGGCGACTTCTTTGAGATCTTTGTCGGATGATTCTAGGAAAGACATCGCCATTATCTCTTCCATTGGTTCTTGCTCGGGACTTAGCTCTACCTTGGCATGGAGTGATTGAGTGATGGGAATGGAAAGGTTTAAGTTTTTCCGAGATGTATATTTATACTCCCCTTTCTTCCTTCATGGACAAGTCTCTTTATTGGATGCCCAATTAAAAGGTCAAATTCCCTAGTATTGAAAATATAGAAACTAAGGTACAACTTGGTTTCATCTAATTTGATAGGGATGAGGTGGAAGATTCCTTCACTAGGAAGGATTTGGCACGAGAGACTTTTTAGAAGCCTAGTCATTGGGGTTAAATTCATGTCTTCAAAAAGTGTGCGTGCAAGAGACTCGGACATGATATTTACTCCTACAACTGGATTGTAAAGGCCATCGAAGGAGGTTTGGTGAATCGACAACTAATAGAGGTAGAAGGAGAATCTAGACGAATGACTTCATGAGAAAGCTCGGATTCTCTCAACCATTCATTGCTTATGATTGTTGTCAACTCCTTCACGGTATCTTTAAGGAATTTATCTTTGTTGGATCGAAAGGTGTTGGTTAGGTGCAGATGGTGCCGAAGACTTCCTAATTGCGAGAATAATTCGAGGTGTTTCCATAATTCGAGAAAAGATCCTCCTCGAAATTAAACATGTCTTCCGAAAGTGGAATTTCTTCCTCCTTCGGCGGTTCGGGAACTTGGAGGATAGTTGAGGCTAGAAGTGGAGTAGCTAAAGGTTCGGGCTCAACTATCATAAGTTCTTCCTCGGGAGCTATCTCAACTATATCTTCCGGGGATCATCCGAAATGCTAGTGTATGGAGTGTTTTCAAGAATTTTTGTAAGGATTTCTCTCGCTTCACTAGCGAGAGATGCAAGAAAGAACCTCCGAGAGGATGTGTCAAGAATTTGTTTGGTTTTTCCACTAAGACCCACATAAAAGTGTTGCAAGAGCATTTGGTCTTGAATGGAAAGGTTAGGGCCGAATTGACTAGGTCATTAAAACGTGCCCAAGCCACACCAAGAGATTCTTTTTCTTTTTGTTCAAAAGTTAGAACCTCTTGTTCGAAGTTTAACAACAAAGAGAGGACGGGAAAGAAATGTAAGAAAAATCTAGAGCATAGAGTTCCTTAGTCTCCTCGCACACTCCCTACGGTTCGGGAATACCGGTGTCTAGCTTTTCCCGTTAAAGAGAATGGAAATAGCTTCCACCTTAAGGTTTCATGTGACATGCCTTCAATTTGCAAGCATGCACAAATTAGCTCAAATTCCCGCATATGTGTGTATGGGTTTTCATCGTCTTCTCCTGAGAATGAATGGTCCTTGACCATCTTTATCAAAGACGGACGCAAGTCATAGCCAGGTGTGAGGATAGGTTTGGAAGATTCCAATGGCTCTAGTTGTGCGCCCGTGGGAGCAGCATATTGATTGATGGGAGTGATATTATCCATGCTTGACAAGGTAAGATATAAGAACAAAAAATGATTTGACGAATCACAGCAACCGTTTCCCGGCAAGCGGCGCGTAAAAGCTTGTTGGTATTTTTAACGCACACAGATAAATCCGCAAGCGCACGGATACCGTTGTAGCTTTCACCCGGAGGGTTTTAAATATCGTATCCTCAGGGAAACGTGTGTGGGTCGCCAAACAACTAGTTTATCTATGGGTAGCAATCAAGGTTTAAGATATGATGGGTAAAGAGGATTCCTATGGTAATGATCCTATGCAAGGCAAGGTTATGAAGCAATTGTCCTTCTAATGTTCACTTCGGGACGCCACTAGACGGGAAAGTACCACAAAGGATAACTCTACCGACGTGACTACGGTCCTACTAATTTAAGAACCTACTCAATTCGGTGTGGACGGGGCTGTCACCTCCCGTAACTACCACACAACCGAGAGAATAGGGCGCAAACACAGTAACCGACCTAAGCACCACGCTTATGCTAACAATTACTACTCTAATTCGAGCGCTAACAAGAACTAGAGCAATCATAAGAACTGTGAACCAATGAACAAAAGAGTAAAATAAATACTTGAATAAAGATCAATTACTGAAGTATCCGGATGCGAGGCTTGGAGAAGCCCGAATCCGCCGAAGTACAAGCCCGAGGAGAAGCACCGACATGCCGGCACCACCTCCAACTCTTCCTCGCTCTCTATCTCTCTATTATGCTAAGACTAGATCCTAATGAGGACTAATCTTCTCTTGATGGCTAGGTTTAGCGAGGAGATCCATTCAAGGGACCCCTCTCGATCCCTACTGGAGCAAATGAAATTAGGGTTTTAGGGATGCCTCCTCTAGGGGCCGGGGGCCCGCTTATATAGCCCTCTAGGATGCACCACGGCCCTCGGATCAAACCGACCTAAACGGACGATTATTATTCATCATCAAAGGCGGTGGAACGGGGATCCGCGAGGCCGATGCCGATTGGTCCAGTCACGAGTCGGCCGACCAAGGGTGGGAGTCGGCCGACTCTCCACCGAGCCCGTTCGGGCTCCCGTTTGGTCCGAGCCTTCTCGAACCTTCCAGATTACAGAATTTTCACCGGTTCCCGATTATCTCTATGTAAACCCGACATGTGGGCCTTCCTTGGGTATTTTCACCGACACCCCGTGCAAAATGTACATTCACCAAAACTCGTGGAATTACGTCAAGATAACCCCTATATCTAGTTGGTGAACATATTTTAGTCCTTTCTCATGTTTAGTTGACGGTAAAAATTGGCACTTAACGACCGTCAACAGTTGGTCAAGTGTGCAACCAAGTGCTCAAAACTTACCAAATACATCCATATACCAAACCAAAGAAGCCAGCCAAAATTCATATTCAGGTCAGCCTTCTTTGGTGGGCGACAGTGTCGCCCATAATGGGCGGCAGTGTCGCCCACTGTGACCGTTGCAGAAGCTGCCCGTATTTATACAGCAGCTCTCTCTCACAACGGTCATCTTCTTTCTCTGCGCATTCACTCAAACTCAGAACAGACCAAAGCTCTCCCTCTCTCCTCCATTGAAGCTCCCAACTTCCTCAAGCCGATCTGCAAATCCCACCAGCAAATCTTGAGGAAAAAGGCAGCAAACTTCAATCGACGAGCAGATCCACTGATCCCCAAAGTTTGAGAGCATTTGGTGCACATTTGGCCGACGAACCCTAGGGTTTGTTACTCTTGGAGCTTGCTCCTAGACGGCTAGGCGTCGCTCTTGAGTTGCCAACCTGTGTGGCAACCTTGGGAGGTTTGTAACCTTAATCTGCAGCAAAGAAATTACCCTCTCATCTCAAGAGTTCACTCTCTTGACTTGAGATCGAGGGAAGGACCAACCTTTGTGGTGACGTCCAATCCTTTTGTGGATACCTCAACAACGTGGACATAGGCAAGCCTTTGTGGCGAGCTGAACCACGGGATAAATAACTTGTCTCGCGTGCTTCAGTTTACTTCACTGCAGTTCTTGTTGTTGAGTTTGTTTTAGGGTTGTTTCTTTAGATCTTCAGGGTTTCAACCTTTCTGTGGGATCCAGTCTTCGAGCTGGACTTATAGCTAGAAATCTACCAGTAAGTGAAGCTCTGTGAGTAGTCTCGTCCCGATCCAAGTTTCGATTCAGCGGTTGTTTATTTCTTCGGGCGACGTGTCGCCCAACTGAGCGACGCTTGTGCCGCCCGAGGTTTCGACCTCTCGCTCGAGTTGATTTTTGACGGGCCTATTCACCCCCTCTAGGCCATTTACTCTTCCGAGATCCTACAAGTGGTATCGGAGCGTGGTTGCTTCGTAAACGCTTAACCGCATGAAGTATGGAAGAGGCCGGAGGCCGAAACCCGCTCCCAAGGCACCGGGTGTCGATGTGCACACCTCGAGGACGATAGCGATGCATCGGTAAGAACTGCAGGTGATGCTACTGTTCGTGATGGTGACAAGAGCACAGATGTGAGTGACACCGAAAGAAGAAGAAGGAAGAAAGAAAGAAGAGAAGCTATCAATTAGAAGAAAGAGCTCGATGAGAAGAAGAGCAGAAAAGAAGCTAGAAGGCTTGTTCGTGAATAGCGAGAAGAAAGAAGAAAGGCCAAAGAACTTGCTAAAGAAAAGGAGAAGAAAAAGAAGCAAGAAGAGGAAATGTCATCATCTAGTGAACTCTCTAGCAGCTCAGATGATGGTGATGATGATATTTCCTACCATGCTTCCAACAAGAGCAAGAGCAAAAGCAAGCGCAAGAGCAAGAGCAAGGATGAAAGTAGCAAGAAAGAGGATGGCAGCAGCAAAAAGAAATACTCCACTGTATCCTTTAATTATTCTTATTTATCTAACCGTGACCGCAAGTCTTTCATCAATGTTCCCGCGGGGAAGTTGCCTCATTTTGATGGGACCAACTATGCCAAGTGGAAGCATGTGATGAGGGCTTATCTTTGTGGTATTCATCCAGGTCTTTGGGAGGTTGTTGAGAAAGGTTTTGAAGAACCCGAGGATCCCAAGGCACCAACAAATGAAGAACTCATGGCTGTCCAACTCAATAGTCAAGCCACAAGCATACTTCTGAGTGCACTTGATGGTAATGAGTACAACCGGGTGATGAATGTCAGTGTGGCCAAGCAGATTTGGGATACTTTGATCCTTGCACATGAAGGTGTGGACAAAGTAAGGAGGGCCAAGATTGATCTCTTGATGGCAAAGCTCAACCGGTTTGTGATTAATGAAGGAGAAGGGGTACAAGAGATGTTTGATAGGCTAATGGTGTTGGTTGGCAAGATTAGAGGTTTTGGTGGTAGTGAGCTTGATGATCACAAGGTGGTCAAAGTCATGTTGGAAGCTTACTCACCAAGAAATGAGACAGTGGTCACTTTGATTAGAGATAAGAAGAAGTTTGAGCACTTCACTCCAAATGATGTGCTTGGACGTCTTCTCACATTTGATATGCAAAGAGAAGAGACAAATGAGAGGAAGAGACTTGGAGAGTTGCAAACCAAACTAGATGGGCTGAAAATCAAGGAAGTAGCACTCAAGGCAAACAAGTCAAACAAGGGTACAAGCAGCAGCAAGCAAAAGGGCAGCAAGCAAGCATCTTCAAGTCAGCCCAAGGAAGACAAGCAGATTCATCAACATCATGACTCAAGCACCTCCTCAAGTGAAGATGAAGATGATGGGGCTGATTACAAGAAGATTGATGATATGGCCTTGTTCTTAAAGGACTACCACAAGGGACTAAAAAGGAATGGCTACAAGATTGTCCAAAGGAAGTTCTCCAACAAGAAAAAGAGAACTTGCTTTGAGTGTGGCAGCACCGAGCATTTTGTTGCAAAATGCCCAATCAAGAACAAGAAGGAGAAGAATGATGGGAAGTATGAGCACAAGAGAAGGTACAAGCAAGCAGGTGAAGCACACATTGGACATGAATGAGACTCAACTAAAGAGTCAAGTGATGAGGATGAGAAGATAGCTACAGTGGCAATACAAGCATCATCCTCCACACCAAGACTCTTCGACAACTTGTCCGATGATGATGGTCCTTCACCTCATATTTGTCTTATGGCAAAGCATGAGAAGGTAAAGAAATCTAAGAAACCTTCCTCTCCTCCTAGTGATGCTTCAAGTAGTGATCTAAGTGATAGCTCTAGTGAGGAAGAGTCAAGTGGTGTTAAGGAATGTGCTAAACTTTCAAAGAACCTTGATCCCAAGACCAAAATCTTTATCACCAAGACCCTAGAAGAATTAGATAGTGTCAAAGCTGAGCTAGCCGAGTTAGATGAAACACTTGAGGAAACTGAAGAGTTATACAAAGGCAACAAGGAAGCTCTTGAGCTTAAAGATAGTGAAGTGGACTCTTTGAATAAGACCTTGCAAAAGGCTCAAAGAGAACTAGCTCTTGCAAGAAAGGCAAATGTTGCTCTCAATGAAAAGTATTGTGTCTTAAGTGAAAAGCACAACAAACTTGAAGAGCAATATAGTGTTCTTTGGGAGAGCACTTCATCATCTTCTAGCTCAAATGACACTACTAAGGCTTCAACCAGCAAGGGAAGTGGTAAGTGTCAAAATGATGCAAATGTTTGTTCCACTAACCTTTCTAGCTTGGAAGTGTTGAAAAAGGAGAATGCTAGACTCAATGCTCTGCTGCAAATCAGATCCAAAAAGGAAAAGGAACCAGCTGCAAGAGGAACTGAACAAGCAAAGAAGCCCAAATACATTGATGGTAGAAATCCAAGAATCAAAGATGGGCTTGGACTCACTCATGGAGGTAAAACCAATGGGAGAAAGGTAATAAATGGATTTGAGTGTGTTCAGTTCATGAGTAGGGGTCTAGAAGGTACAGAGAGGTCTGCATAGAAGGTGACACAAAGCCAGCCCCGAGCAGCACAGCCAGTCTTGGGCGGCAGTGTCGCTAGGAAGGGCGGCGTGTGTCGCCCCCCACGTAAAAGGGAAGACCACCTCCCGTTTCCCCGCTCGAACAGCCCAAGAAGAAGGTTTACCAAAGTGCGCAGCAGAACATCCGAGAAGAAGAAGAAAACAAGTGGATGTCAATCAAAAATCGAAGATCAACCACCCAAGTGCAAAATCACAGGATTATGTTGTGAATTCTAACCTTGTTTTGCGTAAAGACAAAGAAGGGTGGTGTGGTTGCCAAATTTATAGGAAATGGCAAAAATGTTTATAGAAATACTGTTGTTTGGGTTCCCAAAGTTCTTGTTGTTTCTTTGCAAGGCTCCAAGAACTTAGGGGGCCTAAATCCGGAAACTAATTCCCGTTTTGCGAGACATACTCCTTCGGTGGGTCAAGTTGGGTGCTTGACAAGGTGGCCGTACAAATCATATGACCGAGCCAAGAGTATGTTCATGAGCTACTCCCCAACTACAGATCAATCTGACAATATTATCTTTGGTGACAACTCTACAGGGGGAGTAGTTGGTCTTGGTAAAGTTGCTATTTCTCATGAGCATTCACTTTCAAATGTTTTACATGTTGATACAGTGCAATACAATTTGTTGTCTGTCTCTCAGTTGTGTGAGATGGGCTACAATTGTCTCTTCACTGATGTGGGTGTGGAAGTCTTTAAGAGGGAGGATTCCTCTATTGTCTTTACAGGCCAACTCAAGAATAAGCTTTACTTAGTTGATTTCAACAAAAGTTAGACTAAGCTTGAGACCTGTTTAGTGGCAAAATCCAGCTTGGGTTGGCTATGGCACCGCCGGCTAGCTCATGTTGGGATGAGGAACTTGGCCAAACTCCTAAAAGACAACCACATCCTAGGACTAACAAATGTTCAATTTGAGAAAGACAGGATATGCAGTGCTTGCCAAGCTGGAAAGCAAGTAGGTGTACCTCACCCACCAAAGAGCATCATGACTACTACTCAACCCTTGGAGTTGATACATATGGATCTCTTTGGACCGGTTGCCTACTTGAGCCTCGGGGGTAACAAATATGGTTTAGTTATTGTTGATGATTATTCCCGTTTCACTTGGGTATTTCTTGTCTATGATAAGTGCCAGGTTCAAGATAAGGTGAAGACCTTTATTAGAAGGGCACAAAGAGAATTTGTCAAGAAAGTTAGAAGTGACAATGGAACCGAATTCAAGAATACTCAAGTTGAAGAATTTCTTGAAGAGGAGGGAATCAAGCATGAGTTTTCAACTCCATATACCCCTCAACAAAATGGTGTGGTAGAGAGGAAGAACAGGACACTCATTGATATGGCAAGGACAATGCTTGATGAGTACAAGACTTCGGACCTCTTTTGGGATGAAGCTATCAAAACCGCTTGTCATGCCATAAACCGTCTCTACCTCCACAAGAAATACAAGAAGACATCATATGAACTCCTAACCGGTAACAAACCTAAGGTGTCATATTTTAGGGTCTTTGGCTGCAAGTGTTTCATACTTAACAAAAGAGCCAAAATCCCTAAATTTGCACCTAAAGTTAATGAAGGTGTTCTTCTTGGTTATGGATCAAATGAGCACGCTTACCGTGTCTTCAATAAGGCCTTGGGCAGAATTGAAGTCACGGTAGATGTGACGTTTGATGAATCTAATGGCTCTCAAGTGGAGCAAGTTGATGCAAGTGTTGTAGGTAAAGAGGATCCACCTTGTAAGGCAATCAAAGATATGGCAATTGGAGATGTGAGGCCACAAGAAAATGTAGCCTCGATGATGAAGATTCTCAAGCCGTTGCCGCACCAATTTCCGCCGACAAACTCTGTAAGAAAGGGCAAAGACACACTGCTGAAAAACGCAGGCGACAAGAGTGTCGTCCCTATGGGCGGCGGTGCCGCCCCTCTACCTCGCAGTAGCTCCAAAGAACCCCGCATCAACACATCAAGGCATAAACCTAGATCCCATCTTTGAAGAAGAAGCAAGTGAAGGTCCAAAAAATGATCAAGAAGATGTTGAGCATCCAAGACTTCAACAAACTATCCAAAGAGACCATCCGGTGGACAACATTCTTGGGAGTATTCGAAGAGGAGTGGTAACACGTTCACATCTTGTAAATTTCTGTGAAAATTACTCGTTTGTCTCCTCTTTGGAACCTCTTAAGGTAGATCAAGCACTCAAGGATCCGGATTGGGTGATGGCTATGCAAGAAGAGCTTAACAACTTTGAGAGAAACAAAGTTTGGACCTTAGTGGAAAGACCCAAGACTAATGTCATTGGCACAAAATGGGTTTTCCGCAACAAGCAAGATGAGAATGGAATAGTGACAAGGAACAAGGCAAGATTGGTGGCTCAAGGCTTCACTCAAGTAGAGGGCTTGGACTTTGAAGAAACTTTTGCACCAGTGGCGAGGCTTGAGGCAATAAGGATTCTTCTAGCCTTTGCTGCACATCATGATTTCAAGCTACACCAAATGGATGTGAAGAGTGCATTTCTTAATGACCCAATGCAAGAGGAAGTCTATGTTAAGCAGCCACCGGGTTTTGAAGATCCCAAGTTTCCAAATCATGTCTACAAGCTCCAAAAGGCGCTCTATGGGCTGAAACAAGCACCAAGAGCATGGTATGAATGCCTTAAGGAATTCTTGCTGAAGCAAGGCTTTGATATAGGCAAAGCCGATCCTACTCTCTTTACACATAAGCTTAAAAATAATATCTTTTTATGCCAAATATATGTCGATGACATAATATTTGGTAGTACTAATCATGTGTATGTTGAGGAGTTTAGTAGGACTATGACGGACAGATTTGAGATGTCTATGATGGGTGAGCTAAAGTTCTTCCTTGGCTTTCAAATCAAGCAATTGAAGGAAGGAACTTTCATTAGTCAAACCAAGTACACCCAAGACATGCTGAAGAAGTTTGACATGGTGCATGCAAAGCCAATTAATACTCCCATGCCAACAAATGGACATCTTGATCTTGATACTAAAGGGAAAGCCGTGGACCTCAAGGTATATCGTTCCATGATCGGCTCTCTACTTCATCTGTGTGCATCTAGACCTGATATTATGTTTAGCGTGTGCATGTGTGCTAGATTTCAAGCCAACCCGAAAGAGAGTCATTTGACGGCTGTCAAAAGAATCCTAAGATATCTAGTTCACACACCAAATCTTGGCTTATGGTATCCCAAGGGCTCCAAGTTCACTCTACTGGGCTATTCAGATTCTGATTATGCCGGTTGCACAAGAGAGAAAAGCACTTCGGGGACATGTCAATTCCTTGGACGGTCCCTAGTGTCTTGGAGCTCTAAGAAGCAAAATTGTGTATCCATATCCACTGCTGAAGTCGAGTATGTTGCAGCCGGCGCTTGTTGTGCTCAACTACTTTGGATGAAGCAAACCCTTCAAGATTTCGGATGTCACTTTACCAAAATCCCACTCTTGTGTGACAATGAAAGTGCCATAAAGCTTGCAAACAACCCTGTAGACCATGCAAGAACAAAACACATAGACATCCGACATCACTTCTTGAGAGACCATGAAGCCAAAGGAGATATCGAATTACGCTATGTGAGAACCGAAAAACAACTAGCCGATATCTTCACTAAGCCTTTAAGTGAGTCAAGATTTTGTGAACTTCGAGGTGAACTCAATATTTTGGATTCTAGTGACTTGGCTTGAAGTAAAGCATGCCTCTATGTTGAATCACTAGTATGATAGGAAAATCTTTCAGAAAATTTCAGTTTCAAGTCTTTCAAAATGCTTTACAATTCTCTAACAAAGGGCATGACCATAGTTTGAATTGTTGTATGCTTACTGGTCATGAAACTTGGTGGATTACTTGTTTAAGTCTGAAGGAAACTGTAGGAAAAAGATTGAGCTTATTCCCAGCTTTCTGGGCTGGGCGACAGTGTCGCCCCTTATGGGCGGCAGTGCCACCCACTGTTCTGAAGTCAGAACGGGCCCAGACTCTTCTGGGGCATGGGCAGGTTCTCTCTCTTCCTTATCCCTGGCTGACCCGCGCCGCCACCTCCTCCTCCTTCAGTTTTCTCCCCCTAGCTCCTCTTCCTCCTCTCCAACTCTCTCCCTCTTGGAGAAGAAGAAGGGCAGCACCCTACTGCCACCATTGGTGGCCGGCAGTGTCGCTCCACCTCGGCAAGTCTTCTCCCGGCCGAGTTGGTGCTATCCCCTTGGGCAAGGGGCTTGCTTTCCTCTCCTCCTCCCTCCACGAGGTGCTCTCAAGGTGAAACCCTATCCTTCTTCGATCTATGCCATGTGGTTGATTTAGAGATGGTTCCTTACTGCAATGATGAGATTAGATGGATTAGAATCAGTTTTAGAAGTGAGTTGATTTGATTCTAGGGTTCATCAATTAAGTGACTTAGGGGGAGGATGAAGCATCCTCTTTAGGGGCTGACTTGAAGGCTCCAAGTGGATTCAAACCACTGCCCTAGGTGTGTTTAGTTGATGAAAAACAGAATCAACTCAATTCACAAACTGAAATCGATTCAAAATCACATATTCCTTCTCTAGCAATTTGAACCATACCTAAATCTATGCACATTTTTATTTGGAATTAGAATCTGGGGTGATGGTGATGCATAGAGATAAATGGAAACATGGTTTAACTATAGCAATTGGATTGAACTCAATGCTGCAGATTTTTACTGGGTGGCAGTGTCGCCCAGTTGGGCGGTAGTGCCGCCCATCAATGCTGAAGTTTCTCTCAGCAAGTCTTGCAGCTTTGGTTTCAACTCACTTTCTATAGTTAACCCCTATTGTCATCATTCTCTGTAATCACACCATGGCAACAGTTTCTAAATGAGCTTTGTTTGCATGCATAGATGGAGCAGAGGGGTGGAAGTGCTGTTGGTGGCGGCAAAAGAATGAAGCTGGCTGAAAAGGCAAAGCCAAAGAGAGGCAGAGGGAAAGGAGGATATGTTGGTATGAGGGAAGGTGATGATGGAGGCAACCAAGAGTCAGGGTATACTATCAGATTTCCTCCACAGGAACCTGAGATTCTTGGAGAATTTGATATTGAGTTGCTGAGGAAGGAAACTAGTGAATTCTATCTGAGAAAGCCACAGCATTCAGTCAACAGAAGGGTCATCAACTATGCAAATCAGACAAGGGAGATTGAAGAGGCAAGAAGGGAAAATGTCTATGAGTATGCCCAAGAGGAAGGACTTGATTACAGATTCTGGACAGCTTTCCATGCTGACTATTATGAGACTGCTATTCTGTCCAAGGGGGACAAAGGTAAAATATGCAAGATGCAGTACATTGATCTTACTGAGTTGCAGAGCAGGAATGATCCAGATTTTAATGCTGCCATCACCACCATGTACAACTTTGATTTGGCAAACATCATGGGGTTCAGCTATGACTGGAACAAAGAGATCATCTCTCAGTTTCATGCCACTTATTTTTGTGATCAGGAGAAGGATGAGATGCACTGGATGACTGATGACAAGCACTGGAAGATTGATTATGTGACTTTTCATAGGTTGTTGGGTCTCAGTGATGAGCATCTTGGGTATGAGAGGATTCACAGTGAGCATGTCAGGAGACTTGAGCCAATTGAAGTGAGTTTCATGTGGGAAAATCAGAACATGGTTGTTCCAAATTGGACTAGAACTCACTTGAAGAGCTATTACTACATCATGAATAACTTGTTTGCCACCACCCTCAACCCAAAGGACAATGCTACAGATGTTAATGGCTTGATTACTAATGTGTTGTCCAGATTTCCTAGTGGTGAGATGTTCAATGTCTCTAGGTGGATTTGGGATGAGCTGAGGATTGCAATTCATAATGGTAGAAGGAAGCTTCCCTATGCACCTTACATTATGTATATGATAGAGAGGGTGACTGGAATATCCTATCCCAAAGACTCTGAGCACACTGTCTATGATATCAAGAAGAAGAAGGGAGGTAAGGTAGCAGTAGAGGAGACTCATATTCCACAGGAGCAGCCTCCACAGACTGCTGAAAGAAGGAAGAAAATTGACTCCAAATGGTCCAAGATGGCAACTTATCTAAAGGGTATGTTTACTCATTGCTCATACCAGTCCAGAATGGCTTATGAGGACAGGATGGAGAGGAGACAGGAGTAGAGGGCAGCTAGAGAGGCAGCTAGTCTTCCACCATTACCACCTATTTAGTCTCCTCCTAAGGTGAATCTTCCCCACATGTCCGACACTGATTCTGAGGATGAGGAACAGAGAGCCAGGAGGACTCAGCAGCCATATTGGCAGCCAGAGCAGCAGTATCAGGGGTATGACTACTATGATCCATCTACATATTTTGGCTATCTCCCTCGTCATCTACTCGGGCTCCACAAGATCCCACCGTCGGTTCGTAGATTCCAAGAAGGGAGCGGGATCCAAATGTTCAGCCGGTTTCGGGCCAGTACCTACAAAGCGGGAGGGCTCCTAGAGATGCTCCAGGTTCCTCCAAGCAGCCACAGCACCGTGATAGTGATAGCGAGTGATTTCTCTCTTCTTTTCTCTTCTCTTTTTGGCGGTTGATGCCAAAGGGGGAGAAAATTAGAGGGGTCACACTTTTTCGACGATGGATATCCAGCTGCAGTGCTTCAGTTTTAGATCCGTTGAGAGTAGATTTTAGGTTGTGTGAGGATCGTTGAGAACCTTTTAGTTGTAATAAGTTTAAGCTTTTGACTTAAGTTTTCTTCGGATTTGAACTTGTATTAGAGGTTACTTTCTAGCTTGTCATATTGTGTGGTTTTACTGCTTTAAATGCACTTTTAGAGCTGTGAAAGTTTGGCTTCTGTTTGACTGTTTGTTGCCGGGCAGCAGTATCGCCCTGCTTGGGCGGCAGTGTCGCCCACTTCTGGTAAAGCCAAACTTGTCTCTGTTTTGACTGAACTGCTAGTTTTAGCTCATGTTTTCTGTTGTATGTTCAGTCACCCACAGCTGGCATGGATGTAGGGGGAGGCTCTTTCTCTCCTAAAATTGTGAGTATTGACTTCTAAGTCAAACCTGAGAATTCAAATCTCCACTCACAATTTCAGGGGGAGGCCTTTACATCCATGTGTCGAAAAATCTCAGTTATTTATACTTGTCTTGTAAACTCTAATTAGGTTGTCATCAATCACCAAAAAGGGGGAGATTGTAAGTGCAATCAAGCCACTTTGTGGGTTTTGGTGTTGATGATCACTTAATTAGAGAACTAATGAGATTTGTCGAGTTGACAAGCAGGAGATGCAGAAGGATGTTGGTGAACAGGTTGCAGGTACCCCTCAGATCTTCAAGGATGGCTTGCCGGGCTCATGAGGTTTAATTCGTTTTACTTTCGAATCTTGAGTTTAAGAAAAGCCGTACTATCAAGGGGGATTCTAGGTTAGTTGGTCAAGTGTGCAACCAAGTGCTCAAAACTTACCAAATACATCCATATACCAAACCAAAGAAGCCAGCCAAAATTCATATTCAGGTCAGCCTTCTTTGGTGGGCGACAGTGTCGCCCATAATGGGCGGCAGTGTCGCCCACTGTGACCGTTGCAGAAGCTGCCCGTATTTATACAGCAGCTCTCTCTCACAATGGTCATCTTCTTCTCTCCGCGCATTCACTCGAACTCGAACGGACCAAAGCTCTCCCTCTCTCCTCCATTGAAGCTCCCAACTTCCTCAAGCCGATCCGCAAATCCCACCAGCAAATCTTGAGGAAAAAGGCAAAGCAAACTTCAATCGACGAGCGAGATCCACCGATCCCCAAAGTTTGAGAGCATTTGGTGCACATTTGGCCGACGAACCCTAGGGTTTGTTACTCTTGGAGCTTGCTCCTAGACGGCTAGGCGTCGCCCTTGAGTTGCCAACCTGTGTGGCAACCTTGGGAGGTTTGTAACCTCAATCTGCAGCAAAGAAATTACCCTCTCGTCTCAAGAGTTCACTTTCTTGACTTGAGATCGAGGGAAGGACCAACCTTTGTGGTGACGTCCAATCCTTTTGTGGATACCTCAACAAAGTGGACATAGGCAAGCCTTTGTGGCGAGCTGAACCATGGGATAAATAACTTGTCTCGCGTGCTTCAGTTTACTTCACTACAGTTCTTGTTATTGAGTTTGTTTTAGGGTTGTTTCTTTAGATCTTCAGGGTTTCAACCTTTCTGTGGGAGCCAGTCTTTGAGCTGGACTTATAGCTAGAAATCTACCAGTAAGTGAAGCTCTGTGAGTAGTCTGTCCCAGTCAAGTTTCAGATTCAGCAGTTGTTTATTTGCTGGGCGACAGTGTCGCCC
Source organism: Themeda triandra (assembly GCA_018135685.1). NCBI lineage: Eukaryota > Viridiplantae > Streptophyta > Magnoliopsida > Poales > Poaceae > Themeda > Themeda triandra. The sequence goes on from JAENPR010000257.1 coordinate 404,399, forward strand.
AATCTGAGCGACAGTGCCGCCTGAGGTTCTGACCTCTGCTCGAGTTGATTTTTGACAGGCCTATTCACCCCCCCTCTAGGCCATTTACTCTTCCAGAGATCCTACACAAACCGACGTCTGCCAACACCATCAACTCTAGCATTACCAGCACCTTCACCAATGATCATCGGCGGTAGACCCCCTCACCATACAACAAATGAAGATGGCACCCACCCCTGGCTCGCATTTTGGCACGAGGACGCGCCGAGCAGAAAAGGGGGGAGTGTAACACCTCCAGTGTTAAGCATTAATTAATCATTCCTAAGCATGTCATCATTTGCATAAGCATGCATTTTCATCATTTGATTGTGTGATTTCCTGCTTAGCTTTATAAGGGGTCAATTGATTGATGAATGCCTGCAAATTATGTGTGTTAGTCTAAGTTTAATTGGAAAATATGATTGAGAATCCTCCTGCAGGACCTTCAATTATCTTCCAAACATTTGCAATTAGAATTGCTTGAAGGTTGCAAATAGTTGGGTTTAATTAGCACAAGTGTGCTAGCATAGGTGTTGATAAGTGCTTGATAACTTGCTTGTTTGAATTTGGGGCTTTGGGAAGAGTTATGGAGAAAAATATTTCATGAAAACTTTATGTTTTGACCAAATTGTGAAAATGGGTTTTAGGGCCTCAAAATAGCCAAAAAACAGTGTCAAGGGGTTTTAAAAGTATTATTTTATGTCATTTTCAAATTGGTTTTTGAATCTTTTAAACTAAGCCAATTTAGCAAAAGTGGTTATTGAAGAAAAGTTTCATCTTCAAATTTGGAGAAACTTTCATGTTGAAAGTTTTGGCTAATTCAAAATAGTTTAGGAGATACGAAGCTTTGAAGTTCAGACGATTTTGAATGGGAGTGGGACCCGCTCGTCAGCGGCCCACCTCCCTTCTCGGCCACGTGGCGTCAGCTCAGTGGCCCGATTTAGTGTCTGCTGTGCTGCCGGCCGGATCCCGTGTGGCTGCCACACGTCGGGCCACACGGCGCCGCGCCAGCGCGCTGACACGCCAGCGGGCCACGCGCCCCGCGTGCCCCGCCCATCAGCGACGGTGGCCATCACGGCGTGCCACGCGCTGCGCCCACGGCTGCCTGCCCAAACGGGAAAGGGGGAACCCCCGCCCTGTCCCATTACTGCACCGTTTCCCCCTCTCTCTTCCTCCTCTCTCCCCTCCGCCGTGAGCGCCATGGCCGTCGACCTTGCCGCCGCCGTGCCGCCATGAACGCCGCGCAGTTGACCTGAGCCGCTAGGGCCAGGGTTTCTTGGACCACTGGATGCGCCGCGACGCGGAGAGCGCGTCGGTGCCCTTGGCTGCTCCCGAGCGCCACCACCGGGGACGCCCCGCCGACGGCCACCGCGCCCGCGCGCCGGAGTGCTCGACAGGTGGGCCCGGTCCCGCTGCGGGCCCAGCTGGACGGCCAGGCCTGGGTGCACAGAGCCAGGTGCACCTAGCGCTTTAGATCTGGCCCGTGTGCACGCTGGGGTACACCTAGCAAATTAGGTTCGATTTCTGGAAAAAGAAAGTAGGTTTTCAGATTTAGTTTTAAAACTTTAGAAATTCATATCTCCCTCATTTTTAGTCCAAATGAGGTGATTCAAGTTGGAGTATTTTTCTTATGGGATGAGCTATGCAGGGAAATTATGTGATTCCACTTTTGGCATACTTTTCTGTACTGTTATATTTAATTTTAGGAAATGCATTAAACTTGTTAAATGCATAAGTAATTCTCTGTTGCTCAGAAAATTGTGATTCTTGTTTTGTTAGCTTAGTTAGGCTATGCTCTGCCTATAGCAAGTATAGTTTTGCCATGTTCTGTAGGGAATTCAGTATGTGTAGTACAAGTGCACTTTTTGGCATTTGGCTTAACTAATTCATAGAAAATTAATGGCTAGGGCTTTGGCCATGGAACTTTTCGTGCCCTGTTTATATACTGTTTGGAAGGTCCACATGCCATTGGTGCTGATGTTGGACCACTTTGGTAGTACAAAGTATTTTCAGGACCATTTGATGGGGCTGTCTTGTGATTTTTGTGTAGGGCAGTGTGTTTAGAATTTTGAAGTGAAATTTCTGTGGTAGCCGACTTTAGGTGGGAGCTTGCTGCTGTAATTTTTGTGGAATTTTGAGAGTAGTAGAGGTAGGACTTGCTGTAGAAGTGTCGTCTATTTATGTCGGTTTCCGACAAAGGTGTGAGTAGGGGGTTGATGTTCATGAGTAGATTAAGATGAATGTTGATGGTAGATTACTGTTATGTTTTCCTTCTATTGTTAAACATTCTCACCATAACATCATTCACTTTACAACCCCGCTTCATTCGCATGATACTTATGCACATGCATCGCATCATACAGGATCGCAGGAAGTCAACATGCAAGCAGTTCCCGAGGAGCCGAACGTGGACGGACAATAGGAACAGGAGCTCCAGGAGGTAGCCGAGGGAGAGGAACCAGAAGCTGAGCTGCCCGAGTGTCCTAATCATGTGCCCAGGTCCTTTGTCAAAGGCAAGTCCCGGAGCATTCTCCTACGGTTTGCAAATGTTTTACTTTGAGTCCTTTACTTTTTATGATGCATTACGTTATAGGAGTTGTTTCGGAAACCTAGATGCATTAGGACTACTTGCCACAGAAGTTATCCTATTTTACGTACAGGGCTATGTAGATGCTTAGGCCTGCTAATTAAGCGGTAGAAGACAGGTGATCGACCATCATCTGCATGGATAGGTGGTTACTATCCCTTGGATTGAGATTGGTGTAGTTGTTGTGGAACATAACCATGAGGCCATCTAAATCATCTCTAAAGAAATATGGCTTCGTACGTCCTCGGCTCATGTTGAACAATGCCTCACATTTAGCTGGAAGGGTGTGTGGTGCCCGACCGTGAAGCTTAGAATCTACTTGGGCCGGGTTTCAACGGCTAGGTATCCATGATGGCGATGGGGGAGGGGAAAACAAGGGCCCGGTTGGTAATACCTTAAGATGGGGCATTGTCATTTGATGGGCACGCTTACCTGTTGGCTGCCGGGAGTTGCCTTGGTCATGGTGGTGTGAAGTTGATCCCGCGTCTCTACCCGAGTAGATCAAGGTGACTAAGGCTACTTTCGAGGGGTATGCCTGGTTTGTGTGAGGAATACCCCGCCAGCTGGTTTGCAATCGATTATAATCACCATCATTCCTGGATAGTGAATTCTTGACCGAGACAGTGGCGTGGTCGCAAATAATATCTCTTGTGCGAGTTGGTTATGTTCATTCATGCTGGATTAATGATTACTCAATCAATGCGGTACTTGATAAGTGTTGATTGCTTCTACTAAAAGTGAAGTAGTGTAGGTGCTAACATAGCTGATAGGCTACAACAAAATTGGTAAGCTAGATAGTCCTTTTATCACTAAATGATCTATTAATAAGCTCATCTTTTTGGCAAATAAGGAGTCGGCTACCCCACATAAAGCCTGGCATCCACCAAAGAGTCTTTATTTTCTTTTAGTCGGGTAAGTCTTGTTGAGTACAACGTACTCAGGGTGCAATTCCCAATGTTGTTGTAGATGGAGAGATGTTCTACGGCTACTGCCCGACATGTTTTCATCCGGCAGTGGGAGATGAATAGATCGTGGGGCTCGATCAATCCTATCTTCGTACCTCTTGCTTTTGTGGATCCTGATGATGAACCTGGCACTATGTTGGTGAAAAACTTTGTGTGCATTTGACTAGAGTTTAATTTGCTTCCGCACTTTGAATTCAGAACTTGGTTTGTAATCACTAAATTTGAGCACTCTATGTAATATTTTATTTCGGAGCTTGTTTTAATGATCATGGTTGGCGAATGTTGGAAAACGATCTGAGATGTATGTGACGTTGGTGAAATCCTTCGAGATTTCCAGACTACCGGGCTGGTATAATTGCGGTTTACTACTTGAGCTGCCACGGTGGCTTGATTAGTGCACAGTAATTATATTAGTTGGTCGGTTCTGTTACCGGGAGCCCTGTAACAAGTGCAATAACAACCCAACTACTTTGCCATGAATTTGGGTAAAATATGGGCCAGGAAGAGACCGACGATGACATGGGCCGTGGCTAGGGCAGCCGCGGGGCCAGAGCCGCCGCCACCGCTGCCTCCCACATGCGCACGTGCCAGGGCCGCCGCCGTCACTTCGCCACATCAGCAGTTCGTCAATAAAGTATTTTCTATAATTAGGGGATGTACAATAAAGAAAGGGAATATCCGCAGGAATTCTGTGGAGTAGCTTAGGATCTAAGCTAGGTCAATTAGGCTATATATATCCCCCGTATGTAATTAGATTAACTTAATAATAGAAAGGGGTAATTCCCATCTATCTCTCTCTCAGCCGCCGCGCCCCTTCTCTCCCTCCCACGTGCACGCCGCCACCGCCGGCCCCCTCCCCCTCCCAGGTCACGCCCAGGGCTGCCACGTGCCCCCCTGTGCACGACCTGTTATAATCCAACTAAAGTTTAGCTAGCTAAAATTTTAAGGCTAAATTTTAGCTTGCTAAAAGTTCTCCTAGTTAAATTTTAGCTAGGATGCTTGGAACTTTCAGCTAAACATTAGTTAAGTTCAAATTGTTTTAGTTGGTCTTTTAGTTAGGCTGTTTGGAACCCTAGAAACTCAATTTAGTCAAAATGATAACTTAAATCTAAGTTCAAAGACAAACTAATTACCAAAAATGAAGTCCGTCAAAATGGTCTTGAAACGTAAGAAATTTTGAGTTGAGTCAAACTTCCTAAGTTTGACAAACTTTGTAGTGTCATAAAATATTATTCGTTTTTTTATAAACTTGATGCGATTTACAGCAGCTTGTCTAATTAACACAACTCAAAATCCCAATAGAGAGAATTTCTTTTTCTTCTACCTTTCAAATTTCAAGCACCTTTATATATACGGAGACAAGCAGGTAGGCATGCTAATATACATATTCATCAACCTGTTAACTATTTATCTTCTCTCTCTTTCGATAGCATGTAATTTTTTTTTTTGGAACGATAGCATGTAATTAGTTCACACACAGTACTGATTACAGTGGTTCAGTTTGTGAGAAGAGCATCAACCAGTACAACTGGTCTCAGAACGGCATTAATATGGGTCAAATAATTTTGCAGAGATTGCAAGTTGAAGCAACGCACCCTGCAGCTAGATTCTTCCGTTCGACTAGTTTACAGAGCCCATCATGTGCACTGCACGAGATGAAGCATCGATGCATAGACAATCTGCTGGTCGATTTGATTGGGACCTAGCAGAACAAATACTTATTTCTTATCTAGACAGCACCTTGTTGTAGCTATACATACATTGCACTAGCCTTGTCTCTAGTGCGCCATCTTGCCATTAATTACAATTTGGAAGGCTCTAACACACAGAGGTCACTGTGTTGGATTGGATTGAATTGATTAAGACTACTTTAGGGAGCATATATAGACACAACATGTTTGTGCCAACTTGTAGATATTCATTTTGAATTTGAGTTTTTGTTTTGCTAATAAATTAGTTTTTTTTAGATTTTTGCTAATAGATTAGTTACAATATTTTTTTGTGAGTTCACTTTTGAAATGAAAGAAAAAGGAAAGATTTTTTTGCAATCGTTATTTCATGAAAACCTTTTTCCAAATTTAAAGGGGCCCTTTAAAAGTTCCATGGCACTATAAAAAAAAACTAAGCATGCATAGTTTGAACATAAAAACTTGCACTTAAATAGAATTTATCTGTATACTAATAAATCAACTTTTGTGTAAGTTCAGCCAAAAAAAATTATGACACACAAGATTAGATGAGCCATGCTATTTATTTTAATTTCATAATGTCCTTATTTTGGTGCCGTAGATATTGGTATTCTTCTTTTTAGAAAAGGTTGGCCACATTTACAAAAGTTTAACTTAGGATAACTCTAAAAATCATTTTTTTTACATATTGAGAGAGTACTAGCTAGTGCCAATGTATTATGTTATTTAAACGACTATGATGTCATATCAAAGGTGAAAACACGTTAGCACCTTTCCATGGGACTTAAGTTGCGAAAAATAATTTGACAATATAAAAGAAATATACCAAGTTCATATAAAAAATTGTTGATATTGGAGAGGCTACACACACCAGTGCCTATATCTAAAATGCCATACAAATTTGCAAACAGAGGCTGCTAGCATGCTGATAGTATTACTGTAACTATTATGCTTATATCGTACAGCATATAACGACTATCTAATGGTGTGCTGCTCACGTCGCCGTCCTCCATGCAATTTGACCGAGGCCTGACACGATTCCTGGTGCCATTTGTTTACGCACATTTCGAGCAGATAGTGAGAAGAAGAGTCCAAACATAATAATTGCGGAGCATGCACGAGAGAGCATCGGAGTCGGAGTGTCGTCGTTGGAAATCAACGGTAGGGTAGGTTGCCCATATGGACGACGACAGACAAGCCCTAGCTAGCTAACCCAACCCTGAGGGCGATCGAGATGTATAGACCGATGAGGGCTCGACGTGAATGTTTGTTTGGGAGACATTCACGTGGGCACTACGTTTCCTCATCTCTTCCCCCGATTAATAATAACAATACTACTAGCATGTTAATTTTAATCTGTGGTTAAAACTCCTATATTATTAGCTTTATACCCATAGGCCACGTAGGTCCGCCCTGAGTGGACTACATATTCGTGCAAACATATAATGATTAATAATGTAAGTTTATGTTACTCAAAAAAATAATTTAAGTTTATTTATAGTTAAGTGGTAAAATGAGTTTTTCTTCTTCTTTTGTCCTAGCTCTCCTGTTCCAAATATATGTTACAAATATTACTCATAAAAAAATTATTTTTCCTTTCCATTAAAAATTATAGGCACTATCTTGCTGCGATGATTTTGTCTCTCTTGATTTTCGTTGCTGCTTCCATGTTTTTTTCCCTTTGTTGCAGCCATAGTACGATTGAAGTTGACTAGTAAGCTCTGCAGTACTTCAGAGCTATAAGTGTGACATGATATTTCCGCTGACAAAGTTTGGTGGGAAGTACTCCATTCGTCCCTAAATAAGTATCGCTTGCGCTTTCTGAGAAATATTCCCGACGATTATATATTAAAAAATATTAATATTTATGGTATATAATTAGTAATATTAGAAAGATCTTTGAATCTAGTTTTTTTTTTACAAAATTATTAGGAAGTACAAATGTCGCACGTATTTTCTACAAATCGAGTCATATCTAGACAAGATCTTGAGCATAACACAATTGTTGTTTAAAAAAAATATGAGACCCAAGGCTTGAGGGAGCCTCCATTTGAGTTGGAGTATCAAAATATAAGTGAAGTGCCAACCCTTTTTTATCATAATGATGTTTTTTTTGCTTTTTTATGTAAATACTTGTAATTAACAAAAAGCAATGGTCAATCTTATGTTTCAATAAAGACCTTGGTGCCATTCACTTATTCGTGACTAGGGAGATTAGAATGGAGTGTACGCTTTTTTAAGAAATTTAAAGAACTACTAAACTTAGTTACTTAACATTAAACCTGAGTATTATGTAAATAATATTATCTCGCAACATATACATGCTCCTCTATCTTTCACTCCTAATATAATATATATTGACAATACATGTACTTCCTCTGTTTTTAAAACCATATATGTCAAATTAGCTTTGTCCGAAGCCAAACATCACTATTTTTTGACCATCAATTTGAAAAATCCTTATAGTTTCAAAACATATAAAGTACATATTATAATTTTTTGAAATCCATGGTTAAAGATATAAATTTTAGACTTAGTATAAAGCTAAATACGATAAGTAAATAAAAATGGAGCACTGGGAGGAGTAAAGTATATAAACTATAGTTTGGACAGAATGCAAGCTAGCTAAGCTGTCGCACATAGTTAACATAGGGTTCGGTGAACAACTCATCCATCGAAGAAGAACAGACAGAATCAAATGGTCGGAGCCTCTTAATTGCACACTGACGCTGAACCACAAACACTGTCATGGATTCCGTAGAAAACAAAACATGTTTTGACGCTTTCCATACTGCAAGTTAATAAACTAGCTAGAGGTACACCATATTGAGACCACAATTAAGCACCACTGCACGGGCCTCGGTTTGCTTGTGCTGCCCAACTGCAAGCAGCTACTCAAAGTTCCTCATCGGCATGCTGCGCATAGCCAGGTCTTTACAAAGTTAGTTTAATCATCGCTAGGTAGCAACGAGATGTGGTTGTTCATTCCCACAACTTGGGTCTCAGTTCTTCAACTCGAATTTAAATGTTTGTTTTCTTTATTGTCAAAAAAAAAAATGTTTGTTTTCTTTTTAATTAATGAAAATGACTATTTTGTCTACTTGGGTGTCGTTTTCAGTTTCGTTGTTACATTATTTAGAGCCTGCAGTTTGGATATTAAGGGCTAATTATGGATTATAACAGGCTGTGTACCACTACTACAGCCGCGTACTGTAGGGGCGGCTGAAAAGCCACTGTAAGGGCGGCGGGCGAGCCGCCCCTACGCCCCGATCTTACGGTGGGGGGGGGGGGGGGGTTTGTAGGGGCGGCTCAACACCAGCCGCCCTTACAACACGACCACGCAGTAAGGGCGGCCGGTGTTCCAGCCGCCGCTATCGTGCCTTTTAAGGGCGGGGGAACACCACCGCCCATACAATGTCGGTGTTGTAAAGGGCGGCTCAATCAAGAGCCGCCCCTACAGTGAATTTTCAGAAAAAAAAAATAATTAAATGTAAAAATCATATTTACAGCACTTCACAACATATATATATACATATATAATCTCCATCACAGCCAAATAAACCATATTACATCACAGCCACATATAATCTCCAGCACAGCATATATATTACATCAAAGGTCCATTTCAAGTCCAACATCAAAAGTAACACAAGTCCATCAAATCGAAAGTCCAACATTTCAAGTCCATCAAAAGTAACACAAGTCCATTACCACAAGTGCACAAGCACTCAACGACCTAGACATAGCAAATCGGTCCGACGGAGAAACTCGTACTCCGGAACGGTAACTAACTCTGAGAGTAGGTTATGGTAACGACCGTTGACATATACCATTTGGTCCATTATGAAGTTGCATAGGTCACCTACCATCTCTATTAGCTCATCATCCTTGTAGACATCCCTTTGCACTCCGTGCTCTTCTTCCCACTACATTGGTCACAAAAGCCAAGTTTAGTTCTAGAGAGATTGCAAAGCTAAGTTTAGTTCTAGAGAGATTGCATGCATCATACTACGACCTACTAAGAGATTCGAACTTACCAATTCAGGGTGTCTCCTGTAGCCCCTACAGTTACTGATAAAGTTACATACATAATATCCACAATGGAGACTCCCTGGCTTCTGCTTGGGGTACTGTGTGTGTTTCAATTCGCATATGAAAATGTCAAGTACAAGTATTGAAAACCACGTAATCTAGTGCCAAACTATAATGCACTTACCGAACACATAGTTTTGTAAGTCAAGTGGGTCCCCTTCTCTGGATCATGTATGCCATCGTAATTTATGACATATGTCCTGAATGCCCTGTACAAAAGAAACTTAGTGTGTATAATTCAACATCAAACTGAATCATATAATGTCAATAGGATTACAAATTTACTTACGTCGCGAGAATCGCTGTGAAGTCCATATATATATCAGGGTCAAAATCTGCGAGAATCACGAGATGTATGCCATGTTTCTCCGAGGCCGAGGCCTATGACTATCCAAAGTGGTTACTGCATGAGTTTTAAATATAGAATAGACACATAAGTTTGTTTGCATCGAAATGAGATATACCGAACAATGTTTAAGTATACAGCCGAACTCACCTGAAGTGGTATGGTACCCATATTGTTTTGAAGTTTTCGAGATACTTTATATATACGGCCATCCACGACGCAACCCTAAAGCCCTCATCCTTTATTTTCGCGAAGCGGATCTTCTCTTTCTCCTCAACCGTCTCCCCATCAGCTATCTCTGGCCCATCTATCTTCCAATCCTTTGGGAAGTCAAAGTTTATCGATGCTATAGGCTGTGGGTCCATATACCCGGCCTCTGAAGATTTTGTAACTTTAATGAAGTGTGCTTGCATTCTACATATCACGACGTAAGAGCGTTACAACAAAAACCAACTAGGTTACATTGAGCTCATATCAAGAGGAAGAGGACTTACAAGCACCAGGTGCGAACCAGATTCATCGACATTGAATCGAGGCAAAACATTTTGCGGACGTCGCTGAAGTCGAAGGAAATGGTAGTAGTTGGGCCTCCAAATGTGCCCTCAGGTACTATAGCTTCCACCAATTTCATTTTTATTTTTGAAGCATGCAAGAAGTACCAATCATGGAACCTTTTCATTCCAAGTGGCATCTTTTCGATATACCGGTTTGGTAGGAAAGGTTTGCCTCTTTCATATTGTGCCAAATAATTTCAAATAGTGCCAAATAATTCCAAATAGTTACAAAGTGGCATCTTTTCGATATTTGGCACTATTTGGAATTATTTGGCACTATTGAAAAGGCGCCGCAAACCCTAACCAGCGCGGCGCATCCGGAGGAGGATGCGGTGCTGGCCGCTGAGGAGCTCGCCGGGGCCGGGCCTGGCGGAGGTCGCTGCGGCGGGGGTGGGGCTCGTCATTGCGGAGCTCGCCGGCATGCGGCTGGGCTCGACGGCTTGGTGGGGAGGCAGCGGCGCCGCGGGCGAAACCCTAACCCGGCCGGCGGCGGCGTACTTCTGGACGACGGCGGAGTGCTTCGGGAAGGTGAGGGAAGGGGAGGGAAGGGGAGGAAGCGGTGAAGGGCTCTGGGAAGGGAGGAGGTGGCGGAGTGCTCCGGGAAGGGAGGAGGCGGCGGCGGGCAGCGGCGCGAAATTTCGGCAGCCTGCCGGCGTCCGAGGGGGAAATGGCGCCCAAGACTTAGCCAAATTTCCCCCCGGGAGCGGCCGCAGCTTATATATGTCAGGCTCCCACTGTAAGGGCGGTTCCAGATAGAACCGCCCTTACAGTGCTGTTTTCTTTTTTTAATAAATTCATAAAAATAAAAAATAACAGTGTTAACTTAAAAATAGGATAAAACTGTCCAATAATTCTTGAAAAATCAATATATATTAAATTCAGTAAAGCAATTTTAGTAAAAAGAAAAATAAACAATTTTGAATTATAAAAAATTGAATTATGGTTTTTCTTTAAAAGATGGCACTTTGACCGTGTTTTTGGACCCTAGATGGCCTCAGATGCAAAAGTGATAAACAACAAGTTTTCTCCACTCATCAAGATACATATTTTCTCCAATGGTCACCTTTTCATCTGAGATTGTTTGGACCACTCAAACTTTGAAACTTCAGTTTTTCGCGGCTACACGCGGGTTTTCGACCCCCTAGACGGGCCCACCTCGAAAAGTCATGAACATCAAGTTTGATCCACTCGTCAAGACGAACAATTCATACAAAGGTCATTTTTGCATTTGACGAAGCGTTGCGAAAGTGTGGTTCTAAATCCACTCGTCCCGCATGAAGTTTCATTAAGTCTGTGTGGGATTAAAGAATTTGTGACTATAGTTTACCAACACTTTCTCAAATGAAAAAATGTTCTATATATGAAATATATATCTTGATGAGATAAAACTATCTTGTATTCAAAAGTTTTTCATTTGAGCTCATTTGGTACCTCGTTTGACTAGGGTTGACCATGTCTCGCCTTGCATTTTCAAACCCTGTGACAAGAGTTTACTAAAACTTTTCCAAATGCAAAAGTGTTCTATATATGAAATGAGTATCTTGATTTGATGTAACTATCTTGTATTTAAAAGTTTTTCGTTTGAGGTCATTCAGGGCCTCGTTTGACCTAGGTTGACCAAGTCAAACCTTTGTTTTTTCGGAAAATACACGTTGACCGGACCCTAGATTGCCTCAGATGCAAAAGTGATGAACAGAAAGTTTTCTCCACTCATCAAGATACATATTTTCTCCAATGGTCACCTTTTCATGTGAGATTGTTTGGACCACTCAAACTTTGGAACTTCAGTTTTTCGCGATACACGTGGGTTTTCGACCCCTAGACGGGCCCACCTCGAAAAGTCATGAACATCAAATTTGATCCACTCGTCAAGATGAACAATTCATACAAAGGTCATTTTTGCATTTGATGAAACGTTGCGAAAGTGTAGTTCTAAATCCACTCGTCCCGCATGAAGTTTCATTAAGGCTGTGTGGGATTCGAGAATTTGTGACTATAGTTTACCAACACTTCCTCAAATGAAAAAATGTTCTATATATGAAATATGTATCTTGATGAGATAAAACTATCTTGTATTCAAAAGTTTTTCATTTGAGGTCATTTGTTACCTCGTTTGACTAGGGTTGACCATGTCTCGCCTTGCATTTTCAAACCCCGTGACAAGAGTTTACTAAAACTTTTCCAAATACAAAAGTGTTCTATATATGAAATGAGTATCTTGATGAGATGTAACTATCTTGTATTCAAAAGTTTTTCGTTTGAGGTCATTCAGGGCCTCATTTGACCTAGGTTGACCAAGTCAAACCTTTGTTTTTTTCAGAAAATACACGTTGACCGGACCCTAGATGGCCTCAGATGCAAAAGTGATGAACAACAAGTTTTCTCCACTCATCAAGATACATATTTTCTCCAATGGTCACCTTTTCATCTGAGATTGTTTGGACCACTCAAACTTTGAAACTTCAGTTTTTCGCGGCTACACGCGGGTTTTCGACCCCCTAGACGGGCCCACCTCGAAAAGTCATGAACATCAAGTTTGATCCACTCGTCAAGACGAACAATTCATACAAAGGTCATTTTTGCATTTGACGAAGCGTTACGAAAATGTAGTACACATATAAATATGGTCTGACACATACATAAATGTAGTCTCACACACACACATACATAAATGTAGTCTCACACACACACATACATAAATGTAATTACGCTTATTATAACTAGTCCTCCCCCGAGAAAGTTTTCCACTTGACAACTTTTCGTTCCGCCCATGGCAATATGTTTTCGGGTAGTTTCTTTTCCACTTCATTGATCTTTTTCGTAAAGCCTGTGAAAAGCGGCATTTCATCGAACTTATTGTAGGCATCAACATCTTCAACATCATTGAAGCCTATGTTCTGGAGATCCACGACCCTCAATCCAATTTCATTGATTTCAGGTTTATTGAGCCAGCGACATCGAAATAGGGCCACATTTAGTTCCTCAATCCCATAGTCAAGTTCCCATATTTCCTCAATTATGCCAAAGTAGTCGACCTTTTTGCCCCCCCTCGCCGATAGCCACTACTCGAACACCGCTGTTTTGGTTCACACTTTTGCTATCCTTTGTGTGGGTATAGAATGTGTACCCGTTGATCTCATACGAACTCCAAGATGTCACCTGTCTCGATGGCCCCGCTGCTAGCTTACTGATGGTAATGGAATCTTTGGTTTCTCCAGGATGTATGTTCTTGTCCTTCAACCATGAAGTTACGCGTTGCCTGTGTTGTTTCATGACCCAGTCACCTCTACGACCGTGTGACTCCGACGAGATGATCTCCAAGTGTTCACTAATGTATGGATCCATCAGTTTTGAGCCCGCCAAGACAGCGTAGTGCGCCCGACTCACTTCTTGGGAATCTTCATCGATGAAGACTTTCCTACCATTTGTGCCCTTCCCGGCCAGCCTATTCTTGTAGCGAGAATCGGGAATACCAATCCCTCTCTGTACTTTTAGGTACTCTTGATAGCACTCGATGACTTCTTCATTAGTGTAGCCCTCTATCATGGAGCCCTCTGGGTATGCACGATTATGCACGTATCGGCTTAGAACCGATATGAACCGCTCGTACGCCCACATTTCATGCAAGTAGCAAGGGCCCAACGCCTGTATCTGATGAACCATGTGAATCATGAGATGTACCATTGTGTCGAAGAAAGTGGGAGGTAAACACATCTCTAGTTGGGCCTGGGTCTCCACGATGAAATCATGTAGGTCATTCAGCTCGTTCTGTTGATCTTCTTCTCGCGTTATCCTGGACCGAAGTAGCACATGCGGGTGATAGCCATCTTCAAGAACTCGGCTTGATAGCCCCGATTGCGATTGGTAGGAACACCGTCGGCATCATATGACAATCGTGAGCCTTGCGGTTTTGAATGACGGGTCCTTCATCGACACTAGCTTCTTCGGGTTTGCCGAAAACCCGTCGGGACTTTGGTCCCCTTCACGAAGTGCATATAACTCTCCTCTCTTCCCGTTCTAGGTTGAAGCTAGCCCGATTGATGGTGTATTTTTCGGTTTTTGGGTCATGTATCGGGTGAAGCTCGGCATAACCTTTAGCCGCTCCATGTCCCTCCGTGCTCGAGACTATCCTTTGACTTGTTTGTGTCCATCAAGGTAGCGATGAGACTCTCAAAGACATTCTTACGCACGTGCATAGCATCAATGGCATGGGGGACCTCCAATTGAGGCCGAGTATTCAAGATGCGAAAGAAGATTGACTTTTTCTTAAAAGGCATGCCTTCGATAGGAGGTATGCTTCGTCTCGGGCGTTCCATCTATTTTCTTCTTTCCATAGACGACGCTTATGTTTTTCACCATTTGGAACACATATTTTCCATCATGACGTCTCACCGGAGGCTGGTCTTCATCCTCTTCGATGTCGCCGAAGTACTTTAAGTACAGCTTGCTGCGGTACTTGTGGCCTTGCTTTAGAAAGCGACGGTTCCTGATGTAAACAACCTTCTTGGATCCATCTAGGAACACCCCATTTAGTATCATCCATACAGACTAGGCATCCTGTCTTGCCTTTGAACTGTCCAGACAAGGCATACAACGCTGGGTGGTCGTTGATGGTCACAAATATTATTGCTCTTAATGTGAAGGTCTCCTTTTGGAACGCATCGTACATCAGCTCCCCGGTCCTCCATAGTTTCTCGAATTCTTCCGTCACGGGCTCGAGGAACACGTCCATATCAAAGCCTGGTTGCTGTGGGCCAGAAACAAGAACGGTGAGGAAAAAGTACTTTCTCTTCATACACAACCACGTCGGGATGTTGTACATCGTCGGGATCACCGGCCGCACCGTGTTTGCTAGTCCTCTCGTTGAAGGGATTCATTCCATCCGTGCTCAAGGCAAACTGTACATTCCTTGGGTCATCACTGAAATGCGGGTTCTTTTTATCAAAGTCCTGCCACTGACTGCCATCGGCCGGGTGTGCAATCACATCGTCATCGACCGGGCGCTCATCGTACCACCATGTCATGAGCGCGGCTTCCTTATGGTTTAGGAAGATACGCCTCAACCGGTCGGTCACCGGCAGGCACCACATTACCAAGGCAGGAATTTTCCTCTTCCTTGCATCATTGCCTAATGGGGTGTCCTCTGGAGGTTGAGATTGTGGTACCGCCTTTTTGGAACCCTTCTTACTCCTCTTGTTCCAGGTGACGGCTTCTCCGCCACTGTAAACGTCATTGTCCTTGTACCGACTTGCCCCACAACGAGGACATTTATCCAGGCCTCCGAACGTTTTACCGCGAAAAAGGATACAATGGTTGGGGCATGCATCGATCTTTTCAACACCCATTGTCAATGGATTTATGACCTTCTTCGCATGGTATGTGTTGGAGGGAACTAGGTTTGGCAGTGGCAGCACGGATGACAGAAGATGCAACAGATCGTCGAAGCTGCAGTCCGACCAGCCATACTTAGCCTTCAGGAGTAGTAGCTCGAGCACAAAATGGAGCAGTGTCCACTGTTTTGAGCAGCCCTTATCAACACCATACATAGTCGCCCTCGATGACGCTTTCACCCGCTCATAATTTTCTAGACCCTTCTTTTGCTGTAGTATTTCTGGTCCAAGGTCCCGAAGCATTTGCTCTAAGTGGTCAAAGTTTTGTGCATCACCCTCATCACCTGCTCCACCGTCATTATTGTCGACACCGCAAGCATCAACATCATCATTGTCGACACCACCGCCATCATCACCACGTGCATGTTCATTGGCCAAATCATCTTGCATCCGCACGTTAAACCCACACTGATCGTCGGCGGTGGGCAACTGGTCGTCAACGGCATCGTTCCATTCGTTGCCGTCATCCACCATTACTTCACCATGGTGAACCCATACCGTGTAGTCCGAAACAAATCCTCGCCTAACCAGATGTGATCTGATCACGTCCCCATCATAAGTTACCATTTCGTTGTTGCAATCTTTGCAGGGACAAAGAATTGAATGATTAGCCCCTGATTGCCTTGCATGATTCACCGCGGCTTCAACAAACTTGTCCACCTCATCAGAAAAGCCATTCGAGTGCCTTGGCAAACAATACATCCAAGTAGCCCTGTCCTCCATCCTTAAAAAGAATTATGAACATAGATTAAATAATTATTAGTAAAGTTGAGAACGATTATTAGTAACACAATTATTAGCTACTATTATTAGTAACACACTTATTAGTAACATTCCAATAATTTCAAATAGTGCCAAATAATTCCAAATAGTGCCAAATAATTATTAGTAACACAATTATTACCTACTATTATTAGCAACAATTATTAGCATCAACTGTTTTGGGAAATATTTGCAGGAACAATTATTAGGCAAGTATTATTAGTAACAATAATTATTATTAGCAACAATTTTAATTAGCAACAATTATTTTTTGCAACAATTATTATCTATCATTATTAGCTAACAATTAACAACAACTCTTAGTCTACCAACAAGTACTCATATGCCAACCACACATTTCAATAATGTCATGATATAAAAAAAAGACCACCTTAGATCTAGAACATGCACTACATCAAAACTACAATTAATCACCACTAAAATCAAGCTATATCATCAAATAGAGGGTGCAAGGTCATGTTTCTACCTAATCAACACTAGTACCATCAAAGATAAGCTCCAATTTGGGCAATACATGGCTCAAGCACCATTGAAGAGAGAGAAAACAAGAATGCAAATTGCTCACTAATCAACCAATGAAACTTGGATTAGAGGGTGGGAATGACATTCCCTTACCTTAAACAAGCTTTCCACCCAAGGAATTGAGTTGAAAACCTCCCCCCCTTCCTAGAGCAATTTTAGGGCGGTGCCCAAGGCCTCCCAAGCCTTTTTTCTCGAGTGGAGTGTGTTGGCTCGGGGAGGGACACTAAGTTCCTCATGAGCCAATTTTATCACATCATGTGAACAAGTAGTAACATAAAGTAGATGCTCTTGTTGTTCACACGTGTTCTTTAGAAAAGAGTTTTCTTTTTCCAATTTGCTTGTTTTAGCCAACTCCTTTTCTAAAGCTCTTGACAACTTAAACACAAGCTCTAGACTTGGATCATCACAATCAAGGATCACATTGCCAATCTTTACCTTGCGGTCACCATGTGACATGTAGCAATGTGATGAAGTAGGAGAGCTTGTGGTTGTGTTATCACTCTCATCGCCATCATCAAGTGAGCTTGAGGTAGAATCTTCACTTGCATCACTTGAGGCATCATCATCATCATCATCATCATCATCATCATCATCATCATCATCAAGTGAACTTGTGGTAGGATGATCATCATCTTCACTTGAACTTGAGGAGGAGCAATCCTCCACAACAACCTTGTTGTGGTCATGCTCAACATCCTCAAGTAGCACCACCTCGGACTCCTCCACCTTGTACTTTCCATCATCCCATTTGGAGGCATCACCATAGGTGTTCTTGATGGATTCCCACATCACATGAGCGGAGACACTAGAATCCACCTTCTCATACACATCAAAGCTCAAAGCATCATATAGGTACAATAAAGCACTTGAATCAAGATCAAAGAGAGCCTTTTGAGCTTTGGTGAGGTTCTTGTGATCCATGGCGACATTGATCCCACTAGTGATCACCCACCACACCTTAGGTCCTGAGGCACAAAAGTGATCAAGCATATGGTGTTTCCACCGTGCAAAGTTTGTGCCATCAAAAGTGTGCGTGTCACAAGAGCACTCAACATCTATCCCTCTAGTTGCCATCCTCTCGGGTCGGTGAAGACCACTAAAATGAGAGACCCGGCTCTGATACCACGTGTAGGGTCGAGATGGACTAGAGGGGGGTGAATAGTCCTTACTAAAAACTTACGCACCGGCTAACCGAAACAAATACAGAATGAAAACTATTGGTCTAGTCAAGACTAACCCCCACTAACTACAACTCTAGTAGCACCTTGTAAAAGATCCTAAACAAGAAGCAAGGTGCTAAACTAGCTAGTGCTCACCTAAACAATTCTAGCTTGCAAGGTCACACAAACCTAAACAACTAGTACTTAGTCACACCGGGGAGCACCTACACAATTCTACTGAGCGAAAGCACAAAGCCAAACCTAAGCTCACTAGATGCTCAAGGACAAGGCTACACAAGCAAATTACTTAACTACACAAGCTAAGCAAAACAATTACTCTACTTCTAGCTATGCAAGCAAGAAGGTGCTCAACTAGCTACACAAGCAAAAGAGCACAAGAGCAACTACTCAAGCCAAGTACAAAAAAAGAATGTAAAAACAAGCTTGAGTAGAGGGGATGCAAACCACCGCGAAGAGTGGACACACGAAGTCACAGCGGTGGTGAATCACTGGGCGTAGAGACCAACCACCTGCAAACAAGCTCAAAAGAGGTCGAAGCCTCACACACAAGCACAAGGAGGTCGAAGCCTCGGCAACCACAAATCGACACACGATTTTTCCCCTGGTTCACTTGGTCGCCACCAAGCTACGTGCAGTTGTGGCGATGCACCAACTTGGTGATGAGATGGCCGCTCAATTTGGCTCACTGCCAAAAACCCCTCCGGGGAGCCCCAACTCCAATCAACACAAGACCGGGATCCTCCAAGCCACGCTCAACTAGAGTAGCCAATTCGCGCACACGCGGGGAAGGCTCAAGAACCCCTCACAAATCCTCCTCCGGAGCACCGCACAATCGCCTTGCGTGCTTCGACGGAGTCTCTTGCCACCAAGCCGTCTAGGAGGTGGCGACCTCCAAGAGTAACAAGCACACCAGCTTGCAACACGATCACCTGGTGCCACTCGATGCAATTCTCTCAAAGCAACGCACTAGAATCACTCACTCACTCGATGTGGATGAACACTATCAATCTCTAGTGAGTTAGTGGGCTCCAAGCACTCTCCAAGCATGGACACATAGTCCCCAAGGTGCACAACCCCGGGCAAGGCCGGCCACACCTTCTATTTATAGCCCCATGGGCTGAACTAGCCGTTACCCCCTTCAAACGGCTCTTTTCGGGAGCGTTGGACATGCCCACCGCGGGCCGTTGGACGCGTCCACCGCCCGCTCGCGTGCCGACCGTTGGGTTTGAAAACTAGCCGTTAGTGCCGAAAACGTGATCGTCGGACGCGTCCATCGCTCTGCGTCGGACGCCCAAACTTGCGTCGGGCGCGGTCCAATGACTCCGTTTTCTCGTCCCACCGCCGTCGGACGCGTCTGACGCCAGCGTCCGTCGCTCCTCTGAGCAGCAGACCACCTCTCACTCAAACAGGCATATCTCTTAGCTCCGAACTCCGTTTTCGATGATCTTGGGCTCGTTGGAAAGCTTACTCAGAGGGCTAAACAACCATCATGCCCTATTGATCCAGAACACTAAGGATCAAAGCAGTTTTCCAATCCAAGAATCACCAACTCTCTTTTCCAACACCCGAGTTCACCGAACCTTCTCCAACTTCTTCTCTTTTCTCAACTCCTTTGCAAATGTGCCAACACCACCAAGTGTACATCACCATGTGCATGTGTGTTAGCATTTTCACAATCATTTTCAAAGGATTTTCACTTGTTCTCACAACGCCACTCGATCCTAGCATATCGCAATGTTAGATCGCTCAAGTGGCACTAGATGACCGATATTCAAACAAGTTTGCCCCTCTTGATAGTACGGCTATCAATCCTAAATCCGGTCATCAACTTCTCTACACACCTCATGACCAGTGAAATGAAATGCCCTATAGCATACCTTTGCCTTGCGCATTTCCATTTCCACCGTCTTCCACCGACGTGCCAATGCAACACATGCACTGACACGATCTCAAGTTGATATGATCCACTTCATATCGTCATGCAACCTTCACGGTCCATCGATCTTGATCTCACTTGCTCTTCACCGCCTCATGGTCCATCAGAACCAAGTCTTGCCCGAGCTTCACCCTCACTAGGTCCACCGCTGTAACGGAACCGACCAACTAATTTAATTACGAAGCACTAATCAAGCTGACGTGGCAACTTAATTAGGACTTAGTAACCAAACCAGCCCAGTAGTCCAGAAAACCACGAAGGATTTTCGCACAAACATCAAGTAACATCCCAGACCGGTAAAGGCCCAACGAAAAACCATCCATAATTATTACATAAAAGTTCTCAAATAGATAGTACATAACATACTTCAGTTATTACAAAACAAGTTCTCAACATAGTGCGGAAGCAAATAGTTTAACAAGTTCTCAAACACACCCCAAATGTTTTTAGAAACATAGTGCCATGTCCTTCATCATACTCCACAAAAGAAAGGGATGCGACAACTGGAATGATCGTGCCCACGATCTACTCATCTCCGACGGCAGGACGGAGACAGGTCGGGCAATAGCCGTAAAACATCTCCCCATCTGCAACAATAATTGGGAATTGCACCCTGAGTACATTGTACTCAGCAAGACTTAACCGTCTAAAAGAAAATAAGGACACTTTGGTGGATGCCAGGCTGTATGTGGGTTAGCCAACTCCTTTCTTTGCCAAAAGATGAGCTTTTAAATCTTCATTTAGTGATAAAGGACTCTCTAGCTTATCCCATTAGGTAATTACCTAACCATGCTAAGTTAGCATCCTGCACTAGTCATCATTTTAGTAGAAGCAATCAATCTATTAATCAACACCGCATTGATTGAATATTCATTAAACCATCATGTGGAGAACATAACCGGCTCGCATTTCAAATCTTATTTGCGGCACCGTAACTGCTCGGTCAAGTTATTCGCTATCCAGGAACGATGGCGATTATAATCGATTGCAAACCAGCTGGCGGGTATTCCATCACACAAACCACACTCACTGGCCAGAGTGAGCGACGGTCACCATTGATCTACTCGGGAAACGCGGGATCAACAACTCACCACCATGACCAAGGAAACTCCCGGCTGCCAACAGGTAAGCGTGCCCATCAAATGACACCGCCCCATCTTAAGGACTCACAAACCGGGCCCTTGTTTACTCACCACCCATCGCCAGCATGGATACCTGGAAGTTGAAACCCGGCCCAAGTAGATGCAAGGCTTCGCGGTTGGGCACTACACGCCCTTCCAGCTATCTGTGAGGCATTGTTCAAAATGATCCGAGGACGCTCGTGTGCCATGATATATTAGAGGTGATTTCATCATGGCCACATGGTTATGTTCTACAACCTACCAACATCATCATCAATCCAGGGGTAGTAACACCTACCATTCGCGAGTGATAGTCGATCACTCGGCTTCTACCGACTAGTTAGCAATCTAAGCAATATCGAAACCTCAACCTAATAATAGGATATTTATGATAGCAGGATAGTCCTAGTGCATCTCTATGGTTCCATATCAACGCCTATAACGTAATGCAGCATAATAAATAAAGCACTCAAATTTAAAACATTGCGGAAACATAGGAGAATGCACCGGGGCTTGCCTTTGACAAACGAGCTGGGCACGTGGTTAGGACAGTCAGGAAGGTCAGCTTCTGGCACCTCCTCCTCGGCTACCTCCTGCAGCTCGAGCTCCTGAGGATCCTCCACGTCCTGCTCCTCGTGCACGGCTTGCGGGTTGTTGCTTAGCGATCCTGTATGGTGCAATGCTGAAAGTAAATGATGTCATGATCAATTATATAACAGCAAGATAACAAACTTCAAGCTAGATATGCAATCCCTTATACAAACAAGCACGATAACCCGCTAAAAAGGATTAGGCTATAACAGCAAGTCCTATCTGGATAACGCAGAAAATTCCATAAAAATTACAGTAGCTAAAATCTGTCCCAAAAAGTCTACCATATAAAATTCACCTCAAAATAGTGAGTACAACAGCCTACACAAAAATCACAAGGTAGTACCCAGCAGGGCACCTGAAAATACTTTGTACTACCAAAGTAGTCCAAAGCCAAAACCTGATACAAGTAGGCCTAAAGCATGAACTAAAAACAGGGTATACCAAATTTCATAAGCATTGGACAAAGCATGAATTAATTATGAATTTCCTAAACATGGTGCCAAGAATGGCACTTGAACAGCAACTCTAAAATTTACCACATAACAGGACCATGTAAGAGCTCATACAGATAAAGCATATTGAAACTAGCCTAGCACAATAAACCTCACAATTTTCTGAGCAACAGGTGAATTACTATAAATTTCTGAAGATATAAGCCATTTCAATAAATTAAATAAAGTTCAACAGAAAAGTATGCTAAAAGCCACATCTCATATTTTCTATGGAATCTGCTGCTCATAAGAAAAATAACCCAACTTGAATCACCCCAATTGGATTAAAAATGACTGAGATATGAATTTTGAAACTTAAAACCAAATCTGAAAAACCCATTTTCTTTTTTTGAAAATCGACCCAAAACGCTAGGTACACCCCGAGTGTACCCAGGCTCGGGATAAAATGCTACGCGCACCCGACCTCGTGCACCCGACGCCGGCCTGGCAGGTGGGCCCCGGGGTCCCACTGGCCCCACCTGTCGGCCTCACCGAGCTTGGGTCGCGGCGGCCGGCGGCGAAACCTCGCCGACGGCGATCCTCCGGCGCAACCCAAGGCACCATCAGACGCGCCTCGACCTTGCGCATCCAGCGCACCAAAGAACACGGGCCCTAGCGGCCGAAAACGCTGGCGGGGAAGCCCGCCGACGAGCGGCGGCGGCTCTCGACGGCGAGCGGCGCACCGAGCCCTCGCGGAGCTCCATTAGCTAGCCTACGCGCTCCGCCTCGGCTTGCTAACTGAGTTACGACCAAGAACTAAGGGAAACGGCGGCCCGTGCCGTGGCTTGCCCTCGCCGGAGCGGCGGCGGAAGCTCGCCGGCGAACCGCGAGCGCGGCTCGTCCGAGCTCCGCACCCCACCCTTTTTCTACGCGAAGCTTGAGCTCGAGCATGCGATGCATGTGCGCGCCAATGCGCGAGACGACAGCGGAAGACGGCGCGGCAATGGCTCGCCGGAGCGCCATGGCGGCGGCGGCCTTGCGCGCGAGATGAAGGTGGAATGGCGGCGCTACCTTGGCGACTCGGTGAAAAAGAATGGTGGAGAAGGTAGAGCTGAGGGCGGCGAGCACGATGCTGCCCTCAGTTTCGCAAACGGCCGGTGGAATCGAGCTCTAGGCGGCAGCGAGCTCGACGGCGGCCTTGGCGGGTCGGAGATGGAGGAAGGAGGGAGGAAGGAGAGAGCGAGCGAGTGGAAGACAGGGGGAGTGAAGGCGGACGGGACGGGGCTCTGTCCCGTTTCCGTCTCGGGCAGGCGCCCGCGTGCAGGAGGAGGCAAGGCAGGCGGCGCACGCCGCGTGGCGTCGCCGACGCCGATGTACGGCCGCTGACGCGCGGGCCCGAGGGCCGCGAGGACGCCAGCGAGGCGCCGGGCTGGGGCTGTGGTCCGCCCTGTGGCTCGCCGCAGCGGATCCGGCGGCCACACCGCGAGCGCGGGTGCGCGCCGGCGTACGGACGCCGCGTGGCGACCGCCGGGCACGACACCGTCGCCGCGAGGAAGAAGATGAGGGGAGGGGGACGCTGACAGTGGGTCCTACCCCCTCTCAATTTCAAACTGAAAGTTTAAATCCCTGTAGCTCCTAAACTATTTCAAATTAGGAAAAACTTTCAACATGAAAGTTTCTCAAAATTTTGAGATGAAAAACTTTCCCAACTACAACTTTTGCTAATTCAGCTTGGTTTGGGAGATTCAAAAATCAGTTTGGAGAAAGACTTTTAAAACTAATATTTTTAAACCCTTGTGCACTGTTTTGTCCAAAATGAAGCCCTAAAACATATTTTCATAAATTGGTCCCAACAGGAAAGTTTCTTGAAATATTTTTCTGCATAAATCACTCCAAAGGACCAAAATCAAATAAGCAACCTATCTAGTACTTTGGAATAGATTTGCTTGCACACTTCAAGCCAATAATCATCCTAAGCATAAATTTAATTGCAACTAATCAAAGCAAAGCATTCAATAGACTAACAATCAAGTAATGATGTGCTTATGCAAATGATGACATGATTAGAGAAGTTTAATTAGTGCTTAATACTGGAGGTGTTACAATCGCTCCACTGCCTCGACTTGTCCTTCACACACCCTCCGGTCTCGAGCAAAGCCTCATCTCGATCTTCACCATTTGGTCACATGACTCCATGTCATGTCACATATGCAATAAATCTCCTTCATTATCACATGTGTGAGCACTTCAACATTAAGCCCTCCATGGCATATGTTGCTCACACACATGAATTTGTGCACTAACCCTGTGTATCTCAACCATAAGCACATGTTAGTCCACCTAAGTTGTCACTCAATTATCAAAACCAAACAAGGGACCTTTCAATCTTCCCCTTTTTGGTAATTGATGACAACTCTACAAAGATATGGAAACAAAGTTCATAAAGGACTCTATGTCACTTATCCAACATTTAAGCTCAATGTTATGATTTGGATAAGTGTTACAAAGTCAACTTGGTAGTGATAGCTCCCCCTACATGTGTGCTCAAATGGTTTGGTTTCAAGCTTGCACACATGCATAGATATGAAAATTCTTGGGAAAGTAATCACTACTAAGTGATGCTAAGGCATATAGGATAAACCTTTGAAGCGTGATACCAATCGGAGTTTCACATTGAAGTTCATCCTTAGCATCATCATGGTTAGCTAGAAAACACTTGAAACAACACTAGAAACCTCGTGAAATCAACATTAGAAGCAAGGTTCTAGTACGACGTGAAAGGTACACAAGTGTCTAGCTAAACCATCCTAAGCATGCTAGTTATCAAGTCATCAATGAAATCCTATGACTAGCATACACCACACAAGCATTGCATAATGAATTTAAGAACAATGCAAATGCAAGCAAGCACATGAGTATGCACATATCAAATGCAATCAATCAAGTTCATGAGCTTGCTCCCCCTACTTGTGTGCTTCTCTAGTCCAAGAACTTTGATCCTCTTCAATGTTGCTCTTCTCGGCTATGTCCATCTTCTTCTCCCCTTTGTATGCATCTTGCATATCTTTGTACCATTCTCTCCCCCTTTGTCATCAAAGACCATAAAGGGTCCAAGACCGCTTGCATGATACTTCATGTAAGACAAACTTCTTGATGCAAAGGATTAGAGCTAGAGGTTGATGGTTGATTCTTGAATCTTCCTTTTGATGGACACACCATATGTTGGAATGACACCACTTGTAATCTTCACATGTAGTTGCATGAACCCACTTGTCACTATGCATTGGGCACTCCCCCTTTGTCATAGCACTAAAAATACCACATGTGTAGGTCACTTGCAAGATCTTTGCCTCTAATACCAATGAAGTGGGGCTCCTCCCCCTATGACAAAGCTTGGGTCAAACCAAATGACATTCTTGAGCAAATCTTGATTTGATCACTTAAAGTTGAGGATCACTTGTGGAACCACATTATTGGAATATGCATGAATACCCCATTCTTGAACTAGATTGTTTTCATGAGCTTCTTTCTCTCGAACTTGAGCTAACTTGATTTGCACATGAACTTCCAAGTCCAGTTTGAACCAATGACAAACTTCTTCACACCTCACTATAAGGGTTATCTTGCCAATGTTGTACTTGTAGCTAATATACAATACAAAGTAGATCAAGTACATGGGTTCACTAGCTCATGAACATGTTATATGTTACCACTAGAACAAGTAAGGCATAGAAACAATAGTGGCACCATATAAACATCAAAACCTTTTCATTTTTCATGAATGCTCCTAGATATCATGACTATATGCACTAAACAAGTCCTTAGCAAAATATGTATGTATATGTCAATCAATGTCACCTTTGCTATCTTGGATTAGAGGATAGTCATGAGATTCCAATTTCATTACTCCAATAGCAATGTGAAGTCCATTCAATAGCTTGGTGAAGACCAATAGATACCCATGATGAAAGTCGTGCTTCACCCATATGAAATGAGAACCACTTATGATCAAGTGCACCATCTAGTTGTGGTTGGCTTGCTTCTTCTCTTGATCTTTTCTTGCATGAGAGAATACTTCTAGTAATATCACTTGAGTTGTCATGTATTGCTCTCTATTTGGATGTTGCTTGCTTTCTTGATCAATCTTCTTGATATCTTCAACTAAGCATCTCTAATGTTTCTTGGATCATCACTTCCATGTTAGCCTTCCAAGACTCTCTAGCTTGGTTTACCCACCCATGGGCGGCAAGTCCCTCAGCAGGGAGAAGTGATCTCTCCGAACAACCATCTTTGACCCTTATTTGAATTCCCATTCATTTGATTGACCCTTGGACTTGATATGATGAAGTATCTTGAGTTCCTCTTTAAGTCCTTTTTCTTTCTTGCTTTTGAGCTTGATCATGATCTTCAATTAACCAAACATAGGTTCCTCAAACACTAATAATCATGACCCCAACTTGATGACCTTTCAATGTGAGTGACACTTGATATCCAATGTTTGTCACTTTTTTTGGCAGATTCTGTAGCCTTCAAAGATTAACTCATATCTCCCAAAGTACAGCTCCAAAAACCATTAAATTTGGTCTAGATGAGCATCACTAAGTCTTCATGCAGCTGTAAAAATTGAGCTTCATTGGCCTTCTAGATTGCTGCCAGATTTCACATCTTCTCACACTGCTATATGCTGAAAACTGCTGCACTACAGCTGATAAGAACTATTCCAAAACTATAGCAGTCCTTATCCAATTCTCTTGAAATTTGTACAGCATATTGAACCATAAGCATATAGCATGCATACCAAATTTCAAGCCAATCCAATAAGATTTGATCCACAAAACTCAGACTTGAACACAGCTAGCTCTAATTTCAGATTTTGGACAGATTTAAGCAATTGAGCTATGCTTCTTCAAAAGTGACTCAAACTTGATGTCAACTTGTTTGAATAACAACACAAGACATGTATCCAGTCAAACTACTCACTAAAAGTCATCTTGTGATCATATTCATCCAAACTAACTCAAATTTGAATACTAGACATTGAATCGATTCAAACATCTCATAGCAAGCAACTATAGCATATATATCCAATTCAATCAACTCATATGCATCCAAATGAATGTGATCAACAATAGATATACCTTGGTAGCACATGATCTTCCAATAGCAAGCTTCAACTCAAAATAATTTGCAAGCCATCACATATGACCATTGATCACCACAACTTGAATTTGCACTTGTATGTTATAGCACTTGGACTTCACTTGTCATGACTTTGCATTGGGATGAAAATAGCACTAAGCTTCAATACTTGATTCAATCACATGATGAAGAATATGAACTCAATTGAATCAAGCCTCCAATGCCATGGTACCTATAAACAATCATCCACTTTTTGATGGTACCCAAACTAGTTTGGGTCCTCTCAAGTTAGGAGCAACATACTTAGACAATGCCTTAGTATGAGTAGCGGGATGTTTTGCAATAGCAACCGATGAGGTACCATTGTCATCCTTTCTAAGCACATCATTTGAAATAATTGAAATGGGCTTAGAAGTTTTACCTAGGGGACATGGATGTGCCATGTGTCCCCTTTCCCGGCATGAATAGCATCTTCTCTTTGATAGAGCCTTCTCTTCATTGATCTTGTGATGCTCTTCATGGCCTTGCCTCTCATGAGTTGCTTGAGCCTTCTTCTCAAGCTTGTTGGAACACTTTAAGGCAAAGTGTCCCATGCCATCACACTTGAAGCACTTGATGTGAGCATGAGTGTTCTTCTCTTGAATCTTGCTCATCATCATCTTGGCATCTTGGATATGAGTTGGATGCCTTGCTCTTCCATCACACTTGAAGCACTTTGATGTGAAGCACTCAATTATCAAAACCAAACAAGGGACCTTTCACCCTCCTGGTACACGCGTGGCCGGCCCTTGGGCCTGCGAGGTGCGGTCCAATGCGGCGGTGGCGACGTTGCTCCCTCCTTGGGCCGTCCAGTTGGCCCAATTTCCTGCCAATTTGTTGGTCTGACATTGCACTTGTTATATGCATCTCCAAGAGTTTGACAAAATTTACTTGACACATGTTGTGATTTGGCAACTCCGTAAAATATATGCCAAGTGAAAAAGTATACTCTCTTCAATAGTTTGCCATTTTGACTTAGTAAAATTAAAAAAGTAGGCCCACATCCTTCCTGACACAATTGTCCCGCGACTCAGGTTCCGACGCGCCGCTAAGCGGACGAAGAGCCCCACTAAGCGAACGAAGAGCCCCGCTAAGCGAATGACGAGCCCCGCTAAGCAACAAAAAATCCTACTAAGCGAACGAAGAACCCTACTAAGGAATAAAGATGGCGGCCAGAACTGATTGCGCGATCTCGTCTCTCTCGTCTCGACGGAAGCCTTTGCGCGCCTCGAAGGCCGGAACTGATCGCGCGATCTCATCTCAAGTCACGACGGCAGCCTTCACGTGTTCTCGTCTATTGTCACGATGGCGGCAGCAACTGATCGCACAATATACGACGACAGCCTTCGTGTCTCTCATCTCTCGTCACGACGGAAGCCTTCGTGCGCGGAAAGACTGGTGGCGAGGCATGGGCTCGCGATGCCAAGTGAGAACGTGCGCGCCGAGGGAAAGAATAGCAAGTTCCTAGAAATAAAAATGGCAAGTTCATTCGATAAATTGTTGAAGAGTAAATTTTCTTGTTATACCAAATTTTCAAGGATGACAAGCTCATTTCGTAAACCAGCCTGGCGTCGGCGTGTTGGAGATGGGTAACTAAAAAATTAGCTAAAACTATTGCCAAGTACCTAATCTTTTAGCAAAGCGTTCAAGTGCCCGTTAGGCAACTAACTACTCAAACCCCAATTAGTTCATATTAACTTTTTTGCCTCAACTACTAAGGGCGTGTTTGCTTGTGGATGACTCATCTTGTAAGCGGTTCTTGGTGATTCACCGTCGGAGCGACGGAAGCCCTAGAGAGCACTTGGTCCTTGCGAGGGCTCGCCCGATTGGCCCGGAAAAAAGATCGCCGTGTTCCTTGTCCCCTTATGATTTTCTAGCACCAAGAGCCATGCAACTGCAAAACTCTAGTTGTTGTTTGCCTCCTTGTACCAATTGGGCCTAGAAATAAAAATGGCAAGTTCATTCGATAAATTGTTGAAGAGTAAATTTTCTTGTTATATCGAGATTGTGTTTGCCACCCACCACCCAAGTGCCCGTTAGGCAACCCGGGCCAAACCACCAACTAACTCCAACTTTCAGTTGTTTGCCTCCTTGTACCAAGCGAGATCGTGTTTGCCAAACCACCAACTAACTCCAACTTCCGTAGCGAGATGTGTTTGTGGCATGGCCGGCGCCTGACCAGGCCCATACACAAATAACCAGGAATGGCATAGAAGATGAAATGGAAGAATAAATGCAAGATGAATGCAATGGAAAACAATTAGGCCTCAGACAAATTTCATTTTAACCACACTTACATTGCTGGCTACATTGCATAATCACAGTTGCAAAATAAACAGTGGCAGAATTCAGCGGTTTGTGAACCCAAGAAGAGCAAGGAGATAACGTAAAGTTGAATACATGAATCCAAAAGACAAGTAGCCAGCTAGTGCATCAATCCCATTGTGTCATCATCGGCCTAACTAAAACAACATTTGCAAAGACAGAACGGCTTTGACCGATAGCCCAAGTACAACCAAGATCAAGAGGAAGATCACAAGATTTTTGCAACACCCATGCAGCAGAGGTTGATGAAGAACAGCTGCAGCATCATGGGATGTTGATGCTTCAGCATTAGGGGCATGAACTGGTAATAGCAAGGGTTCTTCTTGAGGTACCCTTGCATTGAAATCTCTAAGTGCATCATCATAGTTGTTGTATTTCTTATAGATAACCCCCTTGTGTCCAAGCACTAGCTTAGCACACTCATACCATGTAAAATAAATCCCAGGTTTCTTCCCATTGAATACCACATAGCAAGGAGCCATTCTCTGAAAGAAATCAATAGTAGAACTTGTAAGTGCTGTAAAAGAAGTGCCTCAGTCGACTATTAAGCTACAAATGTTGGTGGATATGAGTGTGGATTTGAAGAACTCAAACCCACACCCATGGTCAACAACATCAATAAGCAAATAGCAAATCTGACATCATAGGCCACATGATCAAACAATTGGCCTCAGCTTAGAACAATGGTGGTTTTGTTTCCATCTTCAGTCATTGGTGGCTCCAAACAAATGAAACAAGCAAATAAAGATTCAGCACATAGGTAGTTGCACTCACGCCATCGCCATCCCAAAAGGATGTTGTTGCTAAGGAGTACAGCTCACCAAAAACCCAACAAAATAGGCAAATAGAACACCCAGAAAAAAGAGTAAGGGAGCCACCTCATGTTGGTTTATTGCATCATTGGCCTTAAAATCCCACTCATACCACCAAGATCATAAAAACAGCACAGATGCAACTAGTTTTCAAATAAAAAGTAGCCAACAAAGGCTACTAATAAGTTTGTTACAATACCAAGTACAGCCCAACAGCTAAGGGCTCAAATGTCTCCCACATCCATGCCTATTGTTAGCCACCCTCCTAAGTAAACCACACCATCTAGGTCAGGTGTCAAAAGAACAAGCAGACTTTACAAAAGCTCCTGTTGTCAAAAGAAGAGAGAGTGGGTGAGGGGGGTGGAGGAACTATACATCTCAACACTCAACCCCCTCCTGGCATTCAGGACTATCATGTGTAGTGAAACTACACATAATAGTTCTTGGCTAGGAAGGTCCTAAGCCAAAGGTTCCTGTGGGCATCACTCATGTTCACAAAGCCCCTGCCTTGGGCTTTGTTGTCCAGGAGGAAGGTGTAGGCAACAATAAGTGCCTCTTCAGTGAAACCTGGCATTTCCATCACAGCAAGGTAGAGATTAGCATCAACATGGGCAGGTCCAGTCTCCCTAAGTGCATTGGCAACATTGTTGACTGCATCAGACATGTTAGTCAACATAAGGATCTCATCTTCAGAGAAGTGCCCTCTCTTCCTCTTTGGGCCTGCAGCTGAGGAGGTAGGCAGAATTTCAGTTGCAGTTGCCTTGCTGTCCCCACCATGCTCACTTGGGACTATGGTGTGGGTTAGAGGAGGGCCATCAGCCTTGGCAGCAACACTGTCAGCCTGGTTCTGCCCTAAGGCTTCACCAGACCCAAGTGCAAATTTGCCTGTGGCCAAGGCATTAGCAAAGATAGCCTCCATCTCAGTGTAGAACCTAATAGGGCAGTTAAGAAACTCTGCATCTTTAGGATGGTCCTGCATGGTTGGGAATAGAAGGTACTCAAGGATAGTTGAACATAAGAAATAAGGGGGTCAAGGAATAGATAAGAAATCAAATCTGCTACCTTGCAGTGGCCAAGGTAGTGCTCCTGCTCGAGGATGATAGCATTGGTCTGATCATCCCAAAGAGCACCACTAAGGTCCTTCAGCTTACTCACCCTAGACCACTTCTGCCTCCATTTCCTCAAGTGGTTGTACACTTGAGTGGGGCTAACAACCTCCCCACAGAACTGCTTAAGGGCTTTGGCAACTGCATTCACATCCTTGTCCTTGAAAACCTTGTCAGGTTTGCTGCCATCACTAACTAGGGCAGCCATCCTCCTAAGCACAAACCCAGAGGTGGTGTTTGTCCACCTCATTGCCCTAGCAGGCCCTGCCCCAGCCCCAGCTTCAGGACCAACATCAACAGCTGCACCGCACTGGAGCAAAGACCAAGACCAAGCAACACCACCGCAACAGGGCAAGAAGACGGCACCAAGACACCGGCTACAACAGGTGCAACTCCACCATTGATGAGGTCCTCCATCACCTGAGTGCCAGCAACAAACCCACCCTGAAAAGCACCTGAGTCCATCCTAGGGCTGGCATGAATGAACAACAACATAGCTAAGCAAAGAAGGACAACCACACAACAACAAGTACTGAACAAGATACTGAACAACAAGTAACATAAGAAAGATTGATATAAGGTACTGAAAAAGAGGTCTCAGCCATGTCCACAACATTATTACATCACCATCACACAAGAATGAGTTCCTAAGCGTGGTACAACGGCCAAATTCAATTACATATTACATCAAATAGTGTTTGTTCCCCTCCCTTCCCACATAGCATTGCAAATGGCATCCCTTAATGTTGTCATGTCAACACCGTCTTCATCTAGATGTGGTGGGGGTGGGTTGGGTGGATCAGATGTCCCTGTAAAACCTTCCTCAGCAGGGACCACCTGATCTACTCCAAAACCAAGGATCCAATTGTGCAGAATGGCACAGGCAACAACCAGCTTGGCTTGTGTTCTAAACTTGTGAAATGGTTTGTTGTCCAGAATCCTAAACCTCCCCTTAAGTGCTCCTATGGCCCTCTCCACAGTCACTCTAAGTGATGAATGCCTAAGGTTGTAGAGCTCCCTTGCATTTGTTGGCCTGTTGCTTGGACCATACTCAGATAA
Organism: Themeda triandra; assembly: GCA_018135685.1. Lineage (NCBI taxonomy): Eukaryota > Viridiplantae > Streptophyta > Magnoliopsida > Poales > Poaceae > Themeda > Themeda triandra. The sequence continues at coordinate 437,087 of JAENPR010000257.1, forward strand.
ATGGTACCTAACCCCCCTGTAGGGAGGTAGGAAACCAGTTTTGCAAGCATATCCAGCATCAACCAACATCATTTTACCTACACAAGAGTCTACTTAGTAAATTTCTGTTGTTAGGCCATTAATTATGTATTTAGTGTGTTTCTGCATTTACCTTGTGGCACACTGAAGCCACCTTGTGGCCTTTCTAAAGCATCAGCCAAAACAGTAGCATCATGGGCAGAACCCTCCCAACCAGCCAAGACATAGGTGAATTTCAGGTCAGGATTAACAGCTACCAGCACATTTTGGGTGGGTTCCTTCTTCCTACCCCTGAAAACTTGTTGCATGCGCCTAGGAATCCTTTCTAGAAAATGAGTCCCATCTAGGAAGCCAATTACATCCTATAAAGCTTGGGTCAGTCATTGCAACATATCTCATTGAACTAATGAACCTAGGATGATCATTTACCTTGAAATATGGATACCATCTATGGCTTCCAAGTATCTTTGGGTGAGTGGTACTGCTTGCAGGCTTTATCAATTCATTCCTAAGCTCCCCCACAGCATACAACACTTGATGGAAGTGCCTGTGAACTGTTTGGATTGACCTCCTAAAGGAATGGTGGATAACCCTAAACCTTTGGTTATGACCTACCACATGTAAAAACATGGCAACTTGCTCCTCTACTGACACCCCCTCCCTATCAGTGACAAGCCCCCTGACTCTAAAAATGTCAACTAAGCCAAAAAATGCAGCTCTCTTCATCCTAATCATAGAAATACGTGAATCATTTGGAGTGTTCTCAGTCTATGCTGTTCATTTTCATCCCTAATCAGGCGCAAAGCTATAGGGTCAGGAGTTGGGGTTTCAGGTTCAGGGTTTTTCCTTTTCAGCCTAGTAGATACAAAGGAAACCATAACAACAGTCAAGCTAGCTGCCTGGACACACAGCCTCTCACGGGTCAAAGCCAAATCCATCTACAATGAGGTAAAATGTAACATGATTTCAGCTTAAAGTACCCTGCTAGGCATCAACATTAATGTGAAATGAAAAAATATGAACATAAGCACGGCTGCATCTAGGATGTGATGCCTCCCAGTGCTTGATGTGGACTACATCATCGACCAACATGTATGTAAAAGTGACAAACAACAGGGAATCAACCGAATAAATCATGAACACATATGGACAAGTAACCCTAATCAGGGCATGAAGCACAGATAAACAAGTACGAAACCCTAACAGATCAGGACCAGCAAGACTAATCAAACCCTAGGTACTTCAACAAGTCACAGAACAAACAAGATTGGGGGTCGATTTCACCTTGGGTCGAGGTCCAAACAACAGAGCAAAGGCGGATCTGGGCGAAGAGGACGCAGATTGGGAAGAAGACGGAGCAGATGCGGACGGAGAAGAAGAGGACCACCGCCACCGGAGTACCGGCAGCAGATGGAGCGGGAAGCGGCGAAGAAGCTCGGCACCGGTCACCCAAACAGCAACCAGCCGGAGCTCGCCGCCGCCGTCAACACGCACCACCACTGCTCGCCGGTCTCTCACGAGCTAGGTCAAGAGGAGGCAGGAAGAAGGCAGTGGGGAGTGGGAGCTGTATATAAAGCCGGCGAAAACGTCGCCCTTTCGCCGCGCGCGCGACGGCGGGAAGGGGAAGCGGGTAGCTGGGAAGCGCGCGAAAGGGGTTTTAGCTTCCCGCCCGCGCCCGCGGGAGCCACCCCGCCGCCGCCGAAATGCGCCCGCGTGCGCCGCCAGCAGCCGCGCTCGGAAGAAACGCAGGATTTCGGCGTATCCAGGGAGCCAGGTTTTTCGCGCTTTAAGAACCGTGCGGGCCGGGCTCCCAGGCGGGCCAAGTGCCACAAACAAGGTGAGTTGCAGCCCAAGAGCGCAGCCGAGCTCCTGGGCCGCCCTCACAAACACGCCCTAAATAACTAGCTCTAGCTGATGCAAACATCCCCTCGGTACCTCGGACTAGTGTTCTTAGTTTTGTAAAGACCTCAGCAATAAGCGCGCACTTTGTGTCCGCGAATTGCTGCACCTACATACTAAATTATTTTAACATTAAGTAACACAGACGTACATGTAATTTAGATCAATCGCACAATCTTATATAGATACGGATATTCATATGAGTAAATTTAATCTTAATGAATACTATGATTAGCAACATAATATTGACATTACTAGGTTCACTATAAATCATACTTTCATAATATATATATCCCTTTTCACTTAAAATGTCATATATTTAGAGATGATATTGCTGGTTAAATTAAGTACTGCTCCCTTCATACGAGAATTATCATTTTGAATGAGTCAATCGATCTCAAATTTGATCAATTATATACAAATCTTACCACTAAAAGGAACCAAATCACATCGTCAGCGCTAAACAATAGGGGACCGCCCGGCCTAATTGCTGCCCGCTCGTGCACCGCGCGTCGAAAAGGAAAACTACCGCCCCCAAAATAGCAACGGCGGACGCATGGGACCGCTCCCTCCTCCTAATTAGCACTAGGTGCGCGTCGAAAAGGAAAACTACCGCCTCCAAAATAGCAACAGCGGATGTTGTGCGGGCGACCAGCTCTCCTGGCAATGGCGTCCCAGCAGCGGCGGCATACCGGAAGCGGAGGGTGCGACGGACGCGCAGCGGCGTCCCGGAGGCGGAGCGGAGGCCCGGAGCGGTGTTCGATAGCAGGCCTCCCGGCGTTCCCCAATCGTGCTCGCTCGCCCACAATTCAGCCAGCACTCCTCGCCTCTTGGTTGAACTGTCGTCGCCCTCGGCGTCGCCGTCGCACCCGCGCCGGTCGTCGGTCGTCGCCCTCATCATCGCCTGCTGCCGCCACTTCAACCCCGGGACGTCGCCGGCCGCCGGCAGTTCAACCAAGAGGCGCAGACCTCTTGGGGCGAGGGCGGCACGTCCAGCAGCAGGTGTGAAGACCCGTTCTCTTCCTCTCCCCCTCTCTCGCACGGTTGCCTCGAGGCTGCCGGGCCAACCGCCGCCGCGAGTCCATCTCCACGCCACCGGAGACGACACTGCCTCCAAGGCCTGCTCCGTCGTCGCGCCGTGCGCTCGCTCCATCGTCCTCGACGTTGCGTGCGTCCGCGCTGTCATCCGCTTCGTAGTCTGGACTGACTCAGTTTTTTTCTTTGCTCGAACTGCTGAGGAATGCTCTCATGGTATTTGATAAAATGTCTCTTAAAACCATTGACCATGATAAGTCGAGCTAGACTGGAAATTACAGCTAACATCACAAGTTTTGTGGAAGCGTAGCTAACACAACAGCATTGAGCATGATAAAATTTAACATACAGAAGTTTTTTGGCAATCCATACAGGAGCCATCCGTTTGAAATGTATATGGAACAAATTGTTTCTTTTTCCTATATATATACACAAATATGCAGCTTGTCATTCAGGAATAGTTGTAGGTTTGAAGCAATCAATTTTGAATCCAAATGATGTTTGGTGCCATTCTTTAATTCCTTGGTACTTACTGTTTTTCAAAAATGAATTGAATTTGGTGGCAATCTCGAATCATGAATTTGTATTCACAATTCCTGAAAATGGTTGATCTATCAATTCTAGAACTTATTGATGCCATTTTTTTATAGGACAATTCAGGAGGTCAACAACTATTAGTATAAGCTACATATTTCAAAGGTTTGTTCAGATACTCCACGTATACATTTTCTTTCCCTGAAGTTACATTGGTTTAAGACTTCATTAATAAGTGAAATTACCCAATGCTACGAGAGTTAAAAAAAATTAGTAACAACAATCCAGAAATAAAACTTGTTAGTTTCATCTAGCTTACCTATGTATAGGACTATTTGCATGTCATCCACAAAGCCAAGCACAAAGAATCAAGCACTTTCCACTTGTGGACTTTGTTTTGGGATATATAGGACTGTTTGCTTCAGTTTTGCATGTGCAGTACACCATCAGGCACATTCTGTCTGCGCATTGAATCACAGGTGCTTGAGTTTTGTGGTGGAGCACTGTCGTCGATGCACTGTTCACGCTAGACAGACAACTAGGAGCAGTCAGAACTTATCTCTGAATAAGTCTGACGAGCAGGAAATGGACTTGAACTTGATGCCCATTAATTTGTTTTCCCAAGTTTGAATACTCCCTCCGTTTCAAAATAAGTGTCGTTTTGGGTTTTCGTGCCACAAGTTTGACTCAACTTGTAGAAAATATGTGCAACATTTATATCTCCAAATAATTTTATTAAAAAACTAGACTAAAAGATCTTTCCGATGATACTAATCACTTAGCATAAATATTAATATATTTTAATATATAATTGCCGGCAGCGATTTCTCGGGAAGCGAGAACGACACTTATTTTGGAACAGAGGGAGTAAGTTTGATCTGGTTCTCGGAATGCTCATGAGTTCCAGTTTTAATTTTGGCCTGGATGGCTGCTCAGCCTAGGCATCAATTTTAAAAACTGTCTTCCCTTGATTATTCGTTTTTCTTCTATAAGTTCCATTAGTGCACGACCAATCAGATTCCCTTGATAACCCCCTTATTAGTTACTGTCTGAATAATCTTGATCATTCTTGTTCATTCTCAGGTTCATTCTTTGTGTGTTATCTCAGGTTCATTCTTGTTCGATCCTGCTGGACAAGAAGCCCTCAGCAGCCAGGGCCGGCGAACGCCTTCACCAGCCAGCAGCCGGCCCACCGACAGACGCCCAGGTGACCTATATGATGAGCTCGCGGTTGTTTTCTTTCTGGGAGAATTTAGCTGGGAATTGTATGTTGTATTTATAAAATGTTTCCATCTTGTATTAGTATTTAGCCTTTTACCTATAAAACGTTATCAAATGATCAAATGGTATTGCTTGGCGTTAAAAAAAATAACAAAATAAAATATGAATCCGACATACATACCCTCTCTATCACGCAACATCCATCGTGTACATCAATTTTTCCCTATATGTTGCATACCCATAGCAACGCATGGGCACTTAACTAGTAAATACTAGGAGGATTCCCCGCGCGTTGCCGCGGGTACGAAAAGAGAATTTAATAGGTTAGGATGTTAATCTCTAAGAAATTCTTAGTAGAACTTTTTCTCTCTTTTTTTTTTTGAGATGCAAGTAAATAGGACCTAAAGAGATCGATAGTAACAATTTTTGCTTGGAAAGGCAGAATAATCGTCAAAGAGCAGAAAGACATAATCATCGAAGAGCACAGAACAACAATATACAAATGATATATGTTTTCGAGTTGCACCTGATTCGAAGATTGAACACCTCAATGATAATGTATGGACTCCGAGAGGTAACCTGCACATAATTGGAGGTTAAAAATAGCCGATGAGTTCAGATGTTGACCAATTGGAATTTGCAAATAGAAAACCAACGCACCTGGAACTGCACCGGGGCTGAGAATCTGAGAGGCTATATGTATGGGGTGTCAGCACATAAATCTTAGAAGCCACGGAAACGAAGAGATGGGAGGGCAGCCACCATTGATGGAGCAGTCAGCCGCGGGAGGAGCGACGGATGTGAATGGATCGGCCGTAGAAGATATGGCGTCGGCCCTGGATAGTGTAGATGCGACTGGCAGAAGGGCGAGCGAGGCGGCGCGCGAAGTGGGATGGAGGCCGTGACTCGCGAGGTGGGATGGAGGCGGTGACTCGGCGCGCGAGAGCAGGAGGCGGGACGGAGCAGGTCGGAGAACGACGCATGGTAACGCTGGGGTCGGGAGTCGATCCGTTCGGCACGCTGGGGAGTCCATCCGCTCGGCGATGATGGATGGAGTACGATGGACCGGATCCGTTTGGGCAGCTGAAAGTAACGTAAAAACTGCTGACGTGGCGCAAGGAGAGATCAAAAAATTTGGTTAGTGGGGTTTGTTATATAAGAGATATAGATGTATATTTATGATGTGTAACAAATATCATTAGGTTATTAATCATAGAATATATATTTTCATAATAAATCTATTTCGAGATACAAATGTTAATACAATTTTTCTATAGAATCAAATTTAAGTAAGTTTGACTATATCTAAACCTAGGATCACATTTTTCTAATAAAGATATATAAGTAGTATATTAGAGACATTTCTGATGGAATTATATATTTCCGATTGGAAAAAGTACAAGCAAAATCACGGGAATTAGCGGTCAAGTCAATTCTTTTAGTATGAGACAAAACATAAATACGAGTATAACTGAAGTACGTACCGAAGGGAGGAATTTTGTAGGTTTCCTTTGCAACTTCAAATTTGTTAGAACACCACGTCCAAACAGAGAGCTGCTAAGAAATGTCAGACTTACAGTCTTTCACTCACCGTGTATCTATCCTATTGGATGGAGTGAGAGAAGATCTGAAAGGGACGGATCGGATCGGATCCGATCAATAGCAAACTGAACAGACATCTTTCGCTCGAGAACAGACATCTTTCGCTCTCGTTGACTGCATTCTTCAATGCAATGTTGGCTTTAATGAGATGCTAAGACCTAGAGGCTTAGGGCTATAGTAACCTACTCACTCCGTTCCAAAATAAGTGTCGTTTTGAGTTTTAAATTATCGTAAGTTTTCCGATTTATAGAAAAAACGTCGCAATATTTATATTTTCAAATAAATTTGTTAAAAAACTAGACGTAAAGATCTTTTCAATGATACTAATTACTTAAAGATAAATATTTATATATTTTAATATATAATTACCGGTATTTTTTTTTAAAAGCGAAAACGACACTTATTTTGGAACGGAGGGAGTAGTATTTTGCAATATTGGCATATAATGAAGCAAATGCAGGTGTGAAAGTGAAAAGAAGAGAATGCTGGAGTGGAAGTGAAAAGAAGAGAATGATAGTGTGGAAGTGAAGAGAAGAGAGAGAGGGCGTAGCATGGCTCTCAAGTAAGCAATAATTTGGGCATAAAAAACATATACAGTGGTGAGTCTATACGATAAATAGATAGTAAGTAAGAGTAGAAAAGGGGTGGGACGTGGATAAAAATAACAATAAATAACATACACATAAGAGATTATTGCTGTATTACATGGTTCTTCAATTTGGCTAATAGCCAAACACTTGGCCCTGTTATTGGACTTGCTCTTGGTTACCTGTGGCAATGTTACACACTCTAGGGTTTACCAAGGGAAAAAAAAGGAAGAAAAGGAGTATACTAGTATTCGTTGAGCTCGAGTGCCTACTCGTGTTTTGCCCAATTAGTTAGGCATGTTTGTAGTATGTCTTTTCTCCTTCCATCCTAGAATAAATGTTATTCTCATCCACATAAAGTCAAACTTGCCGTAAAAAATAAATGTTATTCTCATTTCTCATAGAAGTCTATATAATAAACCAATAATAATTATGGTGCATAATAAATATAATTACATTAATTATTGAATATATTTTCATAATAAATTTATTTAAAGATACAAATATTGATGTATATTTTATAAATCTAGTTAAAATTAAGAAAGTTTAGTTGCACATAACCCAAAGTAACATTTTTAAGACGGGTGTTCACTCAAAAAAAAAAAGTTTTGGGACAGAAGAAGGAAGTCCCACCTAATGAATAGAGCTTGCTTCAAAACTAAGTGAAAAGGCGTGTTTGGCTAAGTTAAAATCTTAATGGAGTTCTTTTGCATAAAAAATTTATTTTAAATTATAAGACATAATGGTTCTTTTAATATGTAACTTATGCTATGTATTACCTCCATCCCAAATTGTCTGTCTCTTACGCTTCTAGAGAAATAACTTTAATTAAATATATATTAAAAAATATTTATATTTATATTACATAATTAGTATAATTGAAAAGATTTTTAAATCTTTTTTTTAATAAATTCATTTAGAGATACAAATATTACTCATATTTTTTATAAATCGACTCAAACTTGTGACAACACACTAATAGTGATGTACATTTCAGGACAGAGTGAGTATATATATCTATGATGAAAACACATGCTATGCATACATTTAAGCGCCCGCGCGTGTACAACAACTGCACTCAGCCAAATGTGTACTGTTTATGAGTTTTTTTTAATAATCAAACGTTTGTGAATTTTTAAAGTTTTAGTTTTTTGAGGTGTTTAGCAGTACTTTCTCCGTTTCAAATTATAGTTTACTTTGACTTTTTGGTATATGCATTTTGATATGTACTTCCTCCATCCCAAAAAGAATGATGTTTTTGACTTTTAGATATTGTGTTTGACCATTCGTCTTATTCAAAAAGTTTATACAAATTATAAATTATATAAATTATTATTAAAGTATGTTTAATGATAAAACAAATGATAACAAAATAAATGATATTTATATAAATTTTTTGAATAAGACGAACGGTCAAACACGATGTTTCAAAGTCGAAAACGTCTTTCTTTTTGTGACAAAGGGAGTATAGACATTATAAAAAAAAAAGTCAAAGTGAAGTACAATTTAGAATGGACTTGAGTGGGCTGCACCTCAAGTCCAACCCATATAAGTCTTTTTAGATAAATCATGTAATAAGTCTATTTATATACAACGTAACTTGCCTGTATGTTGTTTGTGAAAAACCCAGGCTGTTTTTTTTCCGACTTTCTCACCCTGGCTGCCAGGCTTATGAAAATGTACGCCTGGCTTCCGTCGCCGTCTTGTACTTGGACTAATGTCCATGTGTACGATTACACGCTAACCGGTTTATATGGCTGTAGCATAACTTCTTTTTACTAATCTATCTACTATAAAAGAGCGAAGAAATTGAAAATCCTTTGTTACTATAGAACTTTCTACCCACGTCACATTGACAAGTGGTCCCACTTACTACCCATGTTACATTAACAACAAGACCCACGCAAGAAGATCACAGGAACATATGAAACATCTTGTTAACGTCCACGTCACCAAGCTCAAGCCAGGCTCAAGGCGCGGAACGTGAGCAAGATGATCAAGACGACGTCGAGACGGCGCACGCTCTGGACACGACGTCTGCACCAACACGCGTTCGGCGTGCTCGGCGTCCAAACCGGCGCATCGAGGGACCCGAGTGGCTGTGAGATCGCGCGCGGCTGCGTCCACCAGGCTGGCTTCGGCCATGTATAAAGGAGAGGCAAGCCGATGGGAAATGACATCAAACAACTAAAACCCAAACAGAATTTATAATCATTCATCGTTACTTCGAACAGCTTGCTATCTCGCCTCTGCTCCATGCTTTCTATCCCCAATTCTCCTCTCTGTTAGTCATCGTGCTAACAAATTGGTATCCAGCTCCTTCAATTCGGATTGCGTGCCAAATTCCCGTCGATGCACAAACTGCTGCGGTTTGGTTCTTCTCGGAATTGATCAATGTGCTGCTGATCGATTCCTGAGGCCCTGTAATTCCGTAGTGCCGTGTTCGATCGGGAATTCACGATATTCCCCACTGCCGCCGCCGCCGCCACCCAAGCCGCCGATCCGCTTCCAGTACAATCACCGCCGGCAGCAACCAGCCATGAGCTCTGAGATGCAGCAGGTGCTCGCGGAGATCCAGGAGCTGTCGACGAACACCATCAAGCAAATCGAGGACACGCAGAAGCAGATCGGGGACGTGCACGCGAACATCGACCGCCGATTCAAGGATTTCGGCAACACCATCGACAAGCGCTTCGACGAGGTGGACCACGTCGTTGAGCAGCGCATCATCGACGCGGAGCATCGCCAGGACAGCCGCCTGCAGTCCGTGGAGGAGGGCCTGGAGAAGTGGCGCACCGAGTACGACACCACCATCAACGACCTGCGCACACGCCTCGCCAAGCTCGACCGCTTCATGAACCGCGTTGTCGTCGAATCGAGTGGAGTCACGGTGGCCGCCACTGAACCCCCGCTCCTCGGCTCGACCCCGACGCAGTCCGAGCACACTGCTCAGGACGGATGGGAGCAGTACGCCGCGACGTCACCTGCGTGTTACACGGCTGCTCGGCCCAACGGGCACGGCATCGAACGTCACCACCCTTGTTCATTCCCCAGTCACGGGTATGGTTTACACATCCATTCCTCATCCAAATCCCCATGGCACAGCTTCCGATCTCATCCATGTTCATAGTCGTCCTCCGGATATACTACCTATTCCACTGGTGTCGGTGTTTCGTACCCCGGGGGTATCACACCAACAAGTAAATTTCTAAGCGTGCTCCCTAATCCGGATGGTGATGCAAGAAGAACACAGTCGTTTTTATCCTGGTTCAGGCAAAGTGTGCCCTACTTCCAGCAGTGGGAGGAATTTTGTATTATCTTGTACCGAAGTGCTTGTACAGGGACGTATACAAGAGAGTCCTGAGACTTAGCGTGGTGGAGAATGAGTGAGTGTGTGAGTGTGAAAAGCTTGAGAGAACCCCCTTAAACTAGGCCCTGGCGTCCCCTTTTATAGGCCAAGGAGAGGCTCAGGATCACATGGTAGCTAGGGCGGTCGTAAGCATGACATCGAGGCATGGACGTCAGGTCGAGTCACTGGGACTGTAGAAGCCCTCTTTGGTCCAGTTTCAAGCCTGTAGCAGTATGGCTGATGATGGCCTGACCGTCCTCTTATGACACGAGCTGGCGTGGTCGAGGCGTGGGCGATGATGATCCGCTCGTCCTTCCTGACGTAAGCTGACGCGTCGAGGTGCGGTGTGGGCGTGCGCGAGTGCATGTCCCCGGGAATCCCGTCGTATGGCTGTCGAGACGGGATGGACGGGTCACTGCCCGTGCCGTACCCGAGCCGCGTCAGTCATCATCTCTCGAGTGGTGGAAGACTGCTTCGAGGGGCAGGTGGCCCGAGCGACGGGACTGAGCAGAGGGTTTGGTGGTACGGAGAGTTGACAATTGCATTCTGATGGGGTGCCGTACGCGGCACAGTGCGCGGCGTGGTGCCACAGTGGTGCCTGCCATCCTCGAATCCTGGGTGTGGGCAGCGTAATGGTGGAAGCGACCGATGTACCCTCCACTGTTACGACCTCTATAGCCATGGGGTTAGGCGGGGCAGGTGTACCATTATACTGTTTCAAGCCCTGTAGCCACGTGGGCGTCCAGGAAAAGTGATTTTGGAAGGCGGGCTCGAGCGGTCGTTCGCTCGAGCAATTTTCGTCACCGTCTCGAGTTGTTTCCGTCACTTTCTCGAGCGGGTGGGCGGCCATTTCTCGAGGCGGCTGACTTTGTGGTTTAGCCGCGGGCCTGAGCGTGGGCCGGCCCAGCAAGGCATGTGGAGGTAAAAAGGGATTTTCTCTAGTTGACTTAGGGGTTTTAGGGGAAAGCAAAGCAGGGTTTGCTTTCTCCTAAACCTTCTAGGTTTGGGATCCCCTAATCTAGGTACCCGACAGTAGCCCCCGAGCCCTTGCTTGATTGTGAGAAACTTCATGCAAGGGATCACGAAGTGGAGTTAAAGTACCTAGACTTTGGGGCTGTCGCCTCGTCTCGAGGGGGTCGACTCTTTTTCCGTGGGGGGCGCGCGAGCGTCCCCACAGGGGTAGCCCCCGAGGCCCCAGAGGAATGAGTCGTTTCGAGTGAGGCTACTATTAACTGGAGTTGTAGCGCTCGTAGTAGGGGATTCTACTCGATCTCTCGAGCTCCCGAGTGCTTCCCGCTCTCCCTTTATCGAGGGAGGGGTTGCTAAGCGACTCGAGCCCCCGAGCCTCGTAACGCCGGGCTGTAGTCACGTTTTAGTCTTCTCACTAGGTTTCTTGGATCGGGTCCAAGTGGTGAGAGGGCTGGTACTACCCGCGGTCGGGCGAGCACCAAGCCTCCCTGTGAGCTGATAACGGAAAATCCAAGTGAGAGTCCGCCTCCTTTCGGGGGAGATGGCTTCGAGGCCCGGGGGCGCTCTCATTAGAGCCTGATGCATAGCCACCAGAGGACCGGTCCTGTTCGAGGGGGCCAGCGGCTCGAAAACCTCCCGTCGATGGGATCTCTTAGAAGCCTAACATCTTGCCTTGGATACGCCTTTGGGGTTCGAGGTTTCGTTCTCGAGCGGGACCTTTCGAGGGCCCCTTCCCAACGGTCGCCCCTGACTCGGGTGCTCAATGGCGACTGTTCGAACCCGTTTGTGGGTCAGTCTCCGCTCCCTCGAGGCTTACATGTGGGACCAGAGTCCCGGGTTATCTTACCGTGTAAGGAATCGCCTGTCGAGACGTCCCGTCACTGCGGTGGCCGAGGGGAATCCGTCTGTTGGCGGCGCGCCTTTTTAGGCGGAAACCGGCGCGTCATGATGATCGTGGCCTGGCGACGGTTTTGTTCCGCCTCGCGTCGCGCGCCCCTGCTGAGTGGAGGTAGGTGGCAGTTGGCAGGGGAATTTAATGCGGTTACCATTCTCGGCGAGTCCGTCGGGGTCGCATGGCCGTTGGATGGCGAAATCTGGGCCGTTGGATGCACAGAGTGTTGCTCGGCTCGGGCTCTATAAATTTGGGGGAGAGGGCTTCCCGGTTCCTTTCTTCCGCATTCCTTGCCTTCTCGTTTCTCGCCGCCGCCGGTTGCGCTCTCGCTTCCAGCCCTAAGTGCCGCCGCCATCGCCGCCGCCGCACTTGTCTTGCAGCAGCCGGAGAAGCCAAGGAGAGGGAGTGAGATTACTCGGGCGTGAGTGTCGCTGGAGCCACAGTCTTCAACGCCTCGCGCCGCCGCCATTTCTTCGGACTCCGCCGCCGCCTTTATCGCCATGGTGAAGAAGGCCACCAAGGGAGCCAGCCAAGCCACCGAGGGCAGCAAGGCCGCCGGCAAGGGCGCCGCTGGCAAGGAAGTTGCCCAGGTCCCGCCGCCGCCGGAGATACTTCCAGCGCTCCCGTGGCTGCGGTCGACGGTGAGGGAGGCGGACCTTCAGCGCCTCGTCGACGAGGGGCTGCTCCTCCCCAATCCGCCGGAGGGGCCGCCGGAGTGGCGGGTGCCGGAGGCTGATGACCACGAGCCCAATCCGCCGGATGGCTATGTGCTGAGCTTCGTCAGGTTCCACCGGAGGGAGCTTGGGGTGCGTCCGAGCCGCTTCATGCGGGCGCTCCCCCACCATTTTGGGGTCGAGCTCCAGCATTTCAACCCCAACTCCATCTCCCACGCCGCTAGCTTTGTCGGCGTGTGCGAGGGGTACCTGGGGATGGCACCGCAATGGGACTTCTTCGTCCACATCTTCAAGGTGCAGCTCTTCACCATGGCGGTGAGGGGAGAGGACGGCAAGGAGTGCGGCCGCCGGTACGTTCGAGCGGGCTCCTGCACGCTCGCCGTGAAGAGGAGGAACAACTGGCTCCCCGGCACGCTGATGACGAACAACGCCGGGTGGGCCTCGGAGTGGTTTTACCTTCGTAACGAGGGGGCCACTTCCCCAAGTATACCAACAAGGTGGTGACCGTGCCCGACCACAACTGGGGCTATGGCCACCCCACGAAGTACCACCACCGCCTCGACCCCCTGACCGACGCCATAGACGTGCTCCGTAGCAAGAGGGTCGGCGATATCTTCTTCAACGTCGCCCACGTCCTCGCGGGATTCCACAATCGCCGCGTGCTCCCACTCGTCGAGCGCCCACTGCGGTTGGATCAGATGACCGCCGACGCAGATCCTCTGGCCCTCGAAGCCAGTCGGATGTCGAGCGCGGCCCTTCCGGCCGAGGTTATCGCCGCGTGAGTATGCGAGGCGATCGAGGGGAGAAGCTTTGATGAGGATCAAGTCAACCTCTTCCCCATGCGTCCAGACGCCGACCTTCTCGGCAGGGTTCGTCCCCTCGAGGCTCCTTCCTTATTGATTTTGCTTTCTTTCTGCTCTAGACCTGTTTTACCGAGGTGTATTTTTGCAGGACATCCATGACCACGGGGAATCGCCGCCCCCGGTGAAGGAGGATGCGGCCGACCACGAGGTGAGATGCCTCTACTCTAAAAAACAGCACTTTGCCAACCTCTCGAAAAAGGAGAAGAAGGCACAAAAGGCGGCCGCGCTAGAGGAGAAGCAGAAGCGCGCGGTGAGGCGTCACCGAGAGAGGGAGCTTCGCTTGAGGCTGGACCCAACCGACTAGGACCCCAGCCTGGCGTCGAGCGAGGAGGTGTCGGATCCTAACGAGGAGGACGACGAGGCGACCGACAGCGACGACGCCGTCGCCACTCGAGCCTTGACGCCTCCTCGGTCTCGCATGCAGGAGGAGCCCCTGGCGCAGCCTCGTCTCGAGCTGCGTGGAGATCCATCACGGGTTCGAGCTGGCCAGCAGGAGGAGTCGTCCCACCGTTCTGTCCATGACGCTCGAGCGCCGTCTCTGTCACTGTGGGGGCTTCCTCCCGTCAATAATCGTCAACACCGGGCGCGCGCACCCGACAGCATAGGGCTGCAGATGCGCGCACATCTTCATCAACTCAGGGCAGTGAGCGCTCTGACTCGCGCCGGACTCCTTCCGGCGATCGGCGGCCCGGGCAGGTCCCAACGCGCCAGACTCAGGAGCCCGCAAGGGATCCGGCTAGGGACTCGGCCAAGGAGCCTGTCGGGGCCACGAAGCCCCCGAGCAGCTCGAGCAAAGCCGCTGAAGCTTGGAAGCCCCCGAGTGGCTCGAGCGATGCCGCTGCGGCTCAGAAGCCCCCGAGTGGCTCGAGCGACACCGCTACGGCTCGGAAGCCCCCGAGCGGCTCAAGCGCGGGCACGGCCGCTGCCACGGGGTAAGCTTCCTGTCGAGCCGCTCCTTGTCGCCTTTTCATTTTGTCTGGGATCTTTTGTGTTTATCTTGCCCTCGTTTTCTAGGACCAAGCATGCCCTGATGTCACTCCCCCTGGTCCTGCCTTCGAAGAAGCTGAAGGTCAAGGGAGGACCGACCATGACCCTCTCCAGCTTAGGTGGCGTGACCCTCCCTCCTACTGCTCCAATTTGGCTAGCGCAAGCCCAAGAGGCGATCGAGCGCGGGAAGCTGATGGCGGCTGCGTCTCGTGCAGGTGCCGGGGCCATGACCATGGCGGCGGGGGAGAAAGCCGTCACCGCCACCGCCGCCTCAGCCGACGCCCCGCTCGCGACGCCGGCATCCACCACTCAAGGTGAAGCGGTGGTCGGCGACAAGGAGGCGACGACTGAGACAACGGGGACCAAGGCGGCTGCCACCGACTTGCAGGCGGGGCCAGGATAGAGCGTCACCCGATAACTCTTGGGGACGAGAGTTCGATCCAGGCTCCCGCGAGCGGGGTCTTGGCAGCTCGTCCAAAGCATGGCCCAAGGGCCTGCATCAGCTCGAGGAGGAGCACAAGGAGAAAGGGGAGGAGGAGGTGAGCTCCGTGGTCACCGAGCAGCCGGTGGTCGACGAGAAGATGCTGGAGACGAGCCAAGTGCCGGATTCCCGGCCAGGGTGTTCGACCCCCTCGCCGGGCAGCAAGCCGAGGTGCCGTCGGCGCAGCCCGTCGAGCAGGAGGAGGCCCGTGTTGCGGCTCGGGAGGAATCGCAGGAGGAGCAGCCCTCCGCCGCGCAGGAGAAGGCGCAGGAGGAGCAATCCGCCGCCGCGCGGGAGGAGGAGCAGCGCGCTGACGCACAGGGGGAGAAGTCACCACCTCAAGAGCTCTCCTTGGTGGTGCATCAAGCGCCTACGCAGCCGCTGCAGCCGGGGGAGGTGTTCGTGCCTCGCCTCGTGCCCGACTCGGTGACGGGCGAGGTGGAGTATACCAGCATGTCCCATGCCGACCACTGGGAGGAGGCGCAGAGGAGGAGCGAGGCGGGTATGGTGATCGACCGTCACATGCAAGCGCTTGGCTTCGGGCCCGCCATCAACGAGGCCACCGAGTCGGGGGTCCTGGAGAGGAGGTGAGTAGAGGCGCTGGCGCTTGCTCAAGGAGCCTCGACATCGGCAGGCCAATTCGAAGGCCTGCCCACGCCGGCCGATCGCATGGTGGAGGCGGGTGCCGACCCGGCGGAGGCACGGAGGGTGCACGACGCCATCACCCAGAGCATGCAGGAGGCATACCCGCTGTGGGGGAAGCCGCCATTGGCGCTCCGCGACCCGATTAATCCGGAAGCTCCTGCGGTCGTGATGAACGATCAGTGCGAGCTCCGGGCTAACATGGAGTCCGAGGAACACCGTCGGTGGCTCGAGACCACCCTGCGGGTCGCGCTGAAGGTTGTCTCCGAGGACATGCCCCGGCTGTCCGCCGTAAGTCATCTCGAGCCCGGACTTTTTCTCGTCTTTTCTGAATTGTCGCAGCTGTTGTTGTTCTGATTTTTCTTCTCATGATCCAGTCAGCGCAGAGCCAATCCTACGCCAAGTCCGTCCACCTCCACGCTATTCATGAGAGCGAGGAGGAGATTCGATGGCTCGTGCGTCTGGGCCACAACGCCGAGGTGGAGCAACATCGAGCCGCCCGGCTCCTCCGAGAGGCCAACGCCACGCTGACCGCCGCCAAGGAGGACGCCCGGACGGCGAGGGACGAGCATGCTCGAGTTGAACGGGAGGCCGAGACGGCTCGAAAGGAGGTCGAGCGGCTAGGGGAGATTGCCGCGGAGCTCAAGGAGGCTGCGGCGACGGTGACCGTGGGACTTAACTCCAAGACCCGGCTTGTCGAGCAGCTTGAGAAGGAGAAGACCGCCGCCGCCACCTATATTCAAGACTTGTAGACGGCCACCAAGCGTGAGGCTGCCGTGAAGCAATCTCTCACGAGCGCGCTCAAGGCGGAGAAGGGACGGGCGGCGGGCTTTCAAACGGAGGCAGTCAATCTCCGCCAGACGGTGACAGAGAAAGATCTTGCCATTCAAGCCGCCGGCAAGGCCCTCGAGGAGATGCAGGTGTAGAAGGTCGACCTCAGCCACGTGCTCAAAGGGAAATAGGCCGAGCTTTCGAGCGCACTCGAGCGCGAGCAAGGGTTGTCGACCCGCTGCACAGGTGAGTATTCGAGGCGCTCTTTTTGTTCTTGCGTGTGACCATTTTCTTGGAATTATCTCCGCTGACTTGGATTTTTCCCTCCAGCGCTCGAGGCTGACCTATCCACGGTGCGCGCGGACCTCCAGCTCACTCGAGAAACATTGGACGCGGAGGTGGGCTCCAAGGCTCGGATCACCGGCGCCATCGACACCCTCAGTGAATGCTGGGGGTTCGAGCCCATGGTGGACGTTGAGGGACCGGAGGCCGGCTGCGGTTATGCCGCTCACGTCTTCGTTTTTGGCCTCTCCCTGCGGGACCGAGTCCGGGACGCCCTCGTCTTCGCCGCGCGCCGGAGCCTCGCCATCTTCTACTCCGGCTTCGACCTCTCGAGGGCGGACGCTCAGGCCGAGATGGAGGCTGTCTCCGGCGGCTTCACCTACGTTGAGGGAGAGCAGGAGGGGGCCGTGAATCCGAGGCATGAGCAGCTCATCGTTGACACCGAGGAACCTGGAGCGCGGCTGGCCCAGAGCTTCGAGCCCTTCGTTCTTCCTCCTGGTATGCAGTAAGTATGATCGTTGCCGGCCTGCGAGCCGAGATTTGGGCGAGAGGGCCCTTGTAAGAAAATACTCAATTGTGAAGTGGCCTGCGTGGCCTTTAAGCACTATGTTTATGCAACTTATTTTAGTTTTTCTCTGTGCTTTTAAGCTTTCTTTTGTCCTTTGCCTAGATTCGCCTCTTTTCGACTAAGTGTGAGCGTCGCGCTTTGACCACTTTGAGGGGAGATGAGTTGGGGTACCGTAGCTCGGAAGCGTAGGAGGCCTTGTGCTCGATCATCCCGGCTTTGGGGGCTCGAGGCGACGCCCGTACTTAACTTTTGAGAGAGCTCGAGGCGGGAGGAAAAAGAGTGTGTCGAGCATTTTTCGAAAAAACTGGAAGTATTTTTCGAGGACTTCAGGGGGGTCCCCCCTGCTCTAGCCCCCGAGGGGGGCTTGACTCTGTGGAGACAGGGTCGAGCCCACCTTGCATATGAACGAAAAAATAGTAAACTAACTTGTAGAGCCTTTATTCATTCATACTAGCAGTACATTATACGGGAAAATGTACAAGGCATCTAGGCCTAAGGGAAAAAATGACGTAGCTGTTCGATGTTCCACGCGTTGGTGAGGATCGAGCCATCTTCATCAGCCAGCTTGTAGGTCCCCGGTTTCAGCACCTCGACCACGATGAATGGGCCCTCCCAAGGTGGAGTGAGCTTGTGGCGCCCTTTGTTATCTTGGCGTCGACGGAGCACGAGGTCGCCGACCTCAAAGTCTCTCTTGCGCACATTCTTCTCGTGGTATTGTCGCAACTTCTGCTGATAGCGTGCGGAATGTAGGAGCACCATGTCTCGAGTCTCCTCGACCTGGTCGATGGCATTGGCTAGCCTCTCCTCATTGGTCTGCTCGTTGTCGGCCTTGAGTCGAGGGGATCCGTATTCGAGGTCAGTAGGGAGGACGGCCTCCAACCCATAGACTAGGAAAAATGGAGTAAACCCCGTGGCTCGACTCTCAGTTGTCCACAGACTCCATAGAACCGATGGGAGCTCGGTCGCCCACTTTTTGTCGTGCTTGTTGAGGCGGTCGAAGATCCTCGGCTTCAATCCTTGCAGAATCATGCCATTGGCACGCTCGACTTGGCCATTTGTTCGAGGATGGGCAACTGCGGACCAATTCACGCGGATGTGGTGCCGATCGCAGAAGTCCAGTATCTTTTTGCCCGTGAACTGAGTGCCGTTGTCCGTGATGATGACATTTGGAACTCCAAAGCGGTGGATGATGTCGATGAAGAACTCGACCGCTCGCTCCGAGTGGATGTTAGTGATGGGCTTGGCCTCAATCCACTTGGTGAATTTATCAATGGCTACGAGCAAGTGGGTGTAGCTGTGGGGTATAAATCCGGTATACCACCATGGACAGTTCCAGGGCTGCTCGGCAAGACGGCCCAGACCGGACAAGACCCGGCCCATTACCGACCAGGCTGGTGGGCCGGACTTCAAGACGATGACGTGGTCCGCAATCGACCAGGAGGTGGATCGCGCACAAGGATGCTTGTTCCGCAAGTATGCTTAGTCGGTTAGGTCAGATAGAGTCCTCCTAGGGCACGACTTGATGTAACCGACCACCTCACATGTACCCTTGGCTTCTCGGCTATATAAAGCGGCCGAGGACCCCCCTAGAACGCAGGCTATTCTCTGGCATCCTGGACCTAGAGAGCTTAACGCTTCATTGTACTCCGATACTTGATCATACAGTATAACACGAGAAGCAGGACGTAGGGTATTACGCTTCCGAGCGGCCTGAACCTGGGTAAACCTGGTTGTCCTTGGTTTGTCTTGTTTCTCAATGTCTAGATCGCAGATCGTTACGTGCCCTTGCCGAAACTCACCGCCATGGGATACCCCGTGGTGGACTGCCGGTTATCCATAATCGACAGTGGCGCGCCAGGTAGGGGGTGGCGTTTTCGATCTCGAGGCGATCCAGATGGTTTCCTTCCCCGCTTCCATGGATCTCGTGGACAGCAGCGCCTTCACCTTCGGATCGGACACCTGGACCACCAAGACGACGGCGCCCCTCACTTCCACGGGAGCATCTGGGCCAGTCTCAGCACTGCCCGCAGGGCATACGGTCTCAGCACCGCCCACCGAGCAGATGGTCCCAGCACCATCCGCTCACCCGGCCGCAGCGCCAATCACCTCGCCGCCGGTCGCAGCACCAGCCGCGCAGGATTCCCCCTTGCCCTCGGCAACGGCGGATACAACAGATCTCCGAGCACTCGTAGATCGGCTCTCTAGCTACAAAAGGAAGCCGATCGACAACTCAGATCTAATCGAGCTCATTGATCAGCAGGGTCGCGGGCTAGCCGAGATCATGAAGCTAGCTGAGGCCACGCAGGAGTCGATCCGCAAGGGGCCAGACTTTTCTGATTTCACACCCGTCCGACCACGTCGGCGAAGTTCTGCCCGTCGCAGCAATGTAGATCTCATCGGCGACAACCATCCGCCTGTTGCTCGATCTATTGCCTCCAGGTCGGCCAAGAGTCCTCGTTGGTTAGATCCCAACCAGGACCGCCGTCTGACGCCGATTAGGCAGATCCAGCACAGGGCCAGCGCTCCTCCTCTCCCCAGGTTGAGCGAGTTCATCGACACACGACGGAACCGCCGAACACCGGCTCAGCAGGACCAAGAAGGTCGTGCTCCGCCAAGCGAACCACTCGCGGCAGATCCAATTACTCCGCCACATGATCCAACCGTTCTATCCTTCGAATTGAACAACGCGGTGTCGACATACGCAAGGGACATCCAGCAACAGTTCGACACGCTCCTTATCGAGGATACCATCCCGAGAAGCCCTACTCACATAATCGGGATGGTGGAGATTCGAGAGCTTGGGGATGCGTCTCAGGATGCCAACCCAGACTCCCCAACTGTCTCTGATCTGCTCACGCAGTATTCTCCTGGCTACACTAAAGACCTCTCCTCGGACGAGGACTATCTCATGGACACGGAACTCAATCCGACCGCAGAGGACACGCTGATCACTCCCGGCCACCGGACGGAAACCCCCAGCCAGCCGCGCTGGATTTCCCCAAGTATCCGCCCGGTTTCGGACCAGTGATCTTGATGGTCAGCAACGATGAGCCTCCGGCTCCACACGAGATAGACGCCCAGCGGCAGGCGAGGGAAGGTCGTAACAATAACCGAGCCCGACGACGCATCGGTGAGCAGGGCCGTCCCAACGCAGGCGCCGGACCACGACATCGACCCTGGCGTCGCAACCTCAACCCCGAGTTCGACGGTGCTGGCGACCCAGTGGTCCACGAGACCCCCACGGCAAACATTGCCGTGGCCATGGAGAAATTGAAGCAGCTTCCCCCTGAGACCCCTAGACTCAACGAGATTCAGGAATTCCTCACGGCGGCCGAGGACCAAGTGAACGACCTTCGTTCTATGGGCTCCATGGCCAGCTCCTACCGATCCCGCCGTTCTCGGCAGAACCGGAATCGACGTGAGCAGCGAGTTGAGAGTGGAGGGTGTTGACGGAAATAAAGACCAGTTTTGGTACACTCAGAAACCCGTCAACAGTCCTCGATAGAAGGAAGATAAGCATCACATGAGCATATTTATCACTAATAAAGTTCCACTTGTACTCTTAGCTTGTGAAATGCGGGAAAGCCGGAAACAGGACCGTGAGACCAAAACCCAGGTCTTCGACTCGATTCTCGGTCTCACCGGGATCCGACCACCAAGCGGGGTCCCCGAACTCTACAGGAGAACCCGATCCGGGATCCAAATGTACCACACATCAACATTCCATCTCGATTGGTACAATGGACCAAGGATCCACATGGAAGCAAGCAAGATATCAAGTGAACCCAACTTCGGACAAGACTACACGTGACAAGCCGGGAAGCACGGGGAAGCCGCCACGTGGACCGGGGTCCAATGCCGGGTTGGCCGACTTGCCTTTGGTGGCAAGACACCTTGGCATTGCACCCACCGCCACCCGGACCTTCTAGAAGGCCGGTGGGACCCACAGTCGCCCAACCATAGGTCGGCCGACTCGCACATGGGCCCCACTTGGGGTCGGTTCACTTCCACCGCCTTCCTGCATGACTCCCACGTGTCCTGCACCGAGAGACGTCCATTCAAGTCGGTGGAAGGTCGGTTTGATCCAACGGCGCATGACGGAGAGCACACGGATCGCTGACGTGGCGCTGGAGTAACCCCTACTCCACCTCCACTATAAATACCCCCCTAGTCCCTCATTGTAAAGTGTCCCCAAGTAGTTCACATTAGTGTTCTCAAGCTCAAGCTCTCTTGGGAGATCAAGAGTAGTGTAGTCTAGTCTAGAGTGGGAGTTAGAGTCGAGTCGAGCGAAGCTCGGGTCTCCGAGTCGTCTTCGGAGAACGGTATAGCTCTTGTACCTTTACTTTCGAAGTACTTTCCTTATATTAATATAGTCTTGCTTTACTTTACTAAGTCTTTACTTTGAGTACTTTACTTTCGTATTTACTTAGTGCATTGCTATACTAGTGTAGTAGTGTTGTGTCTTAGTCTCATTAGTGTAGAGTCTGAACTAGTTAGTGTCTAGATCCTTTGTGTGTGTTTCACTACCAACTGGGGCCGAGGTTACTTACGTGGTAGCCGGATTCTTAAGACTAGATTAGGCGAGGTGCTTAGGCTAGTGCTTAATAGTGGATGCACCCTATCGTTGATTGGTAATTCCACTCACTCTTGGGTGGTAAGCCCATTCACTGTCCAACGTATTACAGCGGGGGCGGTTGTGACAGAACGCAGCCTTTCAGTTATATCTGAGTACGTTAGGGGTAGGGTGTAGGGCGCCCATTAAAGTCATAGGTACGCTGCAATAGGAGTTAGTCCCTCGGGAGACGCTACCCTCCTATTTGTCAGCCGATCTCCCCTATCACATCAATGGTCTATGCATTAGTTTAGTTAAGTCGTTACACTAGTTAGATTAGAACACAGAAGTATAGTTAGATACATAGGAGTCCTTACTCACTCGTTGTCCTCCCACCTAGCTAGCTACCTACTAGTTACCCTTAGTTATCACTCATAACAACACTCATACCCTTTATCAATATCAATAGCTTAGATTGAGTAGAATCACCACGGATTTCCATCACACATTTACTAGAGAGTCTTAATCCGCTTCCCGTGAGCGAACTACAAATTCGACACCGGAGTACTCACCCGGTTGAAGTGCTACATCGGTACACGTGCGCTGCGAGTTACCCTTTGGTTAGTCCTACGTTGTCACTAGAGTTTAGCTTGGCTTAGCATTCTTAGGTCATTCTTAGGAAGAGGAATTGTGACACCCTCTCTCTCGGTAGTAGTTCGGGTTTGCGTAGGCTTAGCTACCATACGCTAGTCACATTTACTTAATTCTAGTGATTGCGCTAAGATCTGCTAACAAGCATTTCTTGAGCCGTTGCCGGGGAACTAGATTCCTTACCCAAATCCGGTACAGCGTAATATTAACCAACAAGCATTTCTGGCGCCGTTGCCGGGGAAGCGCCGTATTAATAATTTCTAGCAAATTGGAATCCGTGGTCTACTCTTAATTTAAGTATTCGGTAGTGTTAGGGGCTTACCCTTCACTTGTCTTGTTTTTGTTATTATCCTTTTCTAGACAAGGCATGAGCGGTTTCGATGGGCCCGCCATCGAACTACGTCGAAGACCCCGAGAAGTTGCCGAAGAGAGCTAGACGCAGGTCTAGTCCCTCCTCGAGAATCATCTCGAGCCCGAACCATCGAGCCCGAACCGTTCACGGAAGGAAGTCCCGCACTCGTTGTTGAAGCGGTCATGGCTCAAAAGACCATCGCCGAGTTCTCGTCGCCGTCGGCCGACTTTGTCGCTACGGGTCCGAACGTGAACTTGGGCGATGTGACTTTGAACTCAAGCCCGCACCGATCAACATGGTGCAAGCAAATCGTTCGTGGAAAGCCACATGAGGATGCGAATGCCCACCTCCAACACTTTCGGAGGTGTGCAACACCTTCATGGTCAAGAACGTCACTGCAGATGCCGTTCGCCTTCGTCTTTTCCCATTTTCATTGTTGGGAAAGGCGAAGCAATGGTTCTACAGTAACAAGGCCGAGGTGACAACTTGGGACAGATGTGCCAACGCATTCCTCAAGAAGTTCTTTCCCGCGGGCAAGACTAGTGTCCTGCGCGGGAAGATTTCAAGCTTCCAACAAAAGTCCGACGAGACGTTTCCCGAAGCATGGGAACGTCTCAATGAGTACATTCAAGCCTGTCCCCATCATGGGATAGACGAATGGCTCATTATTCAATGTTTCTACCATGGGCTGACTGGCGTAGCCCGGAGTCACCTTGATGCTTCCGCTGGAGGGGCATTCCTGCAACACAATGTCAAGGATGCCAAGGAGCTCATCGAGAAGATGGTGGTCAACCAAGGATGGAACGAAGAGCGCCTTCAGCCCAAGAAAAGAGGTGTCCATGCCCTTAGCGAGGTGGACATGCTCTCTGCCAAGATGGACCTCCTGATGAAGAAGATAGAGGGATCGCCCTCCAATAAGGAAGTGGAGGCCATCCAGACTCCTGCCGCGGTCTGTGCTGTGGGTACCGGCCCATGGTGCGAGGTTTGCGGAGAGGAGGACCATTCGGGCAACAACTGCCCCATGACGCAGGAGGAGGTGAACTTCGTCAGCAACAACAACAACAACAACAACAACCACTTCAACAACGGGAATCGGCCCCAACAACAGCAATGGAGTTCACGCCCCTTCTACCAAGGCCAAGGTATGGGTTACAATTCAGGTAATTCTTACCATAATAATTCCGTAACTCTTTCAATAATCAACCTTCCTTGAAAGAACTTGTCTTTGGTCAAATTAAAATTAATGATGGTCTTAATAAAAGAATGATGGCTAATGACAAGATATTAGAAAGTCTTAGTGAGAAAATGGATAGCTTTAACTCGCTATGAAAAATCGGTTGAGCTTTAATAAAATGTTAGAAAACCGGTTAGCTCAATTAGCAAAGAAACTGTCCCCACTTATGAGCAAGGTAAGATTCCGGCAAAGCCCGAGGACCCCGTTGAGGGCGTCGGGTTGGTAACTACGAAGTTCGGTAAGCCTCATTCTCGTTACTCGGGTAACGGTGGATTCACCGTTTGTCCCGAAGAAGGGAGATCCCGGCCTCGCCGACTATCACTTGCCGATCGGACCGCAGATCTTCGACAACGCTTCGCGACCTTGGATCCGGTGTCAACATCATGTCCAAGGTAACCTATGATAACTGTTAGGGAGCCCGTTGCACCCTACATATGTGCGTTTGCAGATGGCGGACCAAACCATCCGGTTTCCCGAGGGGTTGGCACGGGATATCTTACTCAGAGTTCAAGATGAGTATATCCCTGTCGATTTCCTAGTACTAGACATGGGAGCCAACGTCGAAGTGCCGCTCATCCTGGGACGACCGTTCCTGAGCACGGTGGACGCCACTATCTATGTGCAACATGGCGAGATGTATATGTCAGTCCAAGGACGGTATGTGAGAGTGCCTTTCAATGGTTTTAAAGCTAACATGCAGGCACAAGCACCCCCCAGCCGCGTCGCCAACACCGCCGACGGAAGAACACTAAGACCGCTAAGTCGGCCAAGAAGGCCGAAGCAAAAGAGGAACCCGCCGAACCAAAGGCCGAAGTCCAGCAAGAATGGCGGAAGAAGGAGACACCCTCACGGTCCCCATCTCCGGACCGACCGAGGTGTCCACCGAATGAACCCGACGGGGAGAGGTCCTGCTCTATGGACCTAAAACACGGAGCCCTCCGCCGACCTGGTATGTCGTAGTTATCTCATGTTTATTTTCATGCATTTCAATTCCCGTATTTTCCCTTTCCAATCGCATGTTTACTTCTACAATTGCACTTTTATTTTCAATAAAATGAAGTTAGATATAGGTAATAAAACTTGAGAAGAGTGTTTAGACAAAAGTTGAGCTGGTGGGGCCACCAAGGCATGGTCGACCGACTGTCCTTTGGGGTCCACCACCTCGTCTTCACTCGGCTAGAAGCGGGGATCCAAGGAAGTGCACGGGTGCCCCGGGCTCACAAACCCAGTCGACCGACCTGGACTGGTCCCACCAGGCACCCACCGCCACCCACCGCCGACACACTTGGATCCTATGCCCATCCCACTAGCCAGAATTCGAAGAGAGATGGTCCAATGCTCATGACTTTAGCTTAGGATGCTACTTTAAGCATGAGAATGCTTTGGGGAACATCCCAACACTAAAGCAAGCATAGGGAATAGCAATGCATGCTAGGGGACAACCTTTATTCTTGTCTCCACTTTTGCCCTTTTCCTTTTCTCTTTCACGAAACACTAGACATAGGAATCCGAATCAACCAGCAGGAATCTAGGACCAGGACCACCACCACCTTTACCAGACAACCAGACAAAACATGTCCAAAGTGGTGGGGTGCCAGATCACTGGTCGGCCGACCCGGTGATCTCCCGCCCATCTCGCTCGACTTTTTGCAAGCACGAGGCAAGATTCCTTGTCGAGAGTGGAACCCAAGAGCACATGGCCCAAGGGGGTGGTCGGCCGACCGCCTTATGGCCGGGTTGGCCTTGCCCTTTCAAACCTATAAATACCACCCCAAGGTGAGCTCAATCCCACACCACAACCAGCAGAATCATCTCGAGCTCACTTGGCCTTCTCTTCTCTCTTAGTGTTTCAAGCCTTCTCAAGTTTAGTGTAGTAGTCATAAACCCAAAAACCCAAAAATATTTCCTTTTTCTCTTGTAGTAGTGTAGTAGAAAAGCTTGGTCTTGTTTGCCCACTAGCTTAGTTAGGATGAAGAACCTCTTTCGAAAGTCTAGCAAAAAGAAGGGCGAAGGCTCGTCCTCGAGCTCTCGCCAATCCGAAGGTAGGAGTCATGAGAGGGAGGAGGAAGAACAAGTGCACCAACTTGTTCCCGCCATCATGCCCGGCGAATGATGGAGCCGATTAGCAACCTCATGGTCACCCATGAGGAGTTAGGAAAGCTCTATACTCTTCGCACTTGTGGTTTCCAAAGACTCCGCCCTCCTCGACCAAGAACTCCTCGACAAAACAGTATGAGCACCGACTTTGCTATAGTTTTCAATACTATTGGTTGGTCCTCATTTTGGCAAGTTCCCGAACGTGGCATAGAGTTACTCACCCAAGAATTCCTTTGCTCACTTAAGTCAAATGCTTTGGGTGTTAACTTTCGCATGTTTAATAATGACTACGACCTGTCTTGGAATGAGTTGAGTGTTGGTCTAGGCTTTGATCATGATTGCTTACTAGATGAAGAGGTTGCGTTAGCAAATTTTAACTTTTTGTCTTTTGGAAATCAATTGCTTTGTCAACGACGGGTCCAATCCTAAACCTAAGCAAATTCATAATCCAACTTTAAGGTTTATGTTCTATTGGATCGCAATCACTTTGTTTCCTAGGGCTGATTTATCGAGAGATAGGTCTTAAAGAGATGCAACTCATGTATGTCATGGTTAATAAAATCAAGTTTGCCCCCGTCAAAATGCTAGTACACTTCGGGAGAACTCGTGGTTCAAGAAACACCCGTAGGTTTTACTTCATTCATGACTAGAATTGCTTGAATCTTTGGGTGTGCTTGAGGGGAATGTTTATGAGTTTATGCCTAAGGAGAGACCAATTATTCGTGAAGAAACGTTTATACGTGCTGGTCTAATTAAAAGAGGTCCAAGAGGTACGCTTAAGATGACATATGGGACTAATGCGATCGAGATTCCTCTTCCTAATGAGGGACTTTGGTGTACAATGTCTCAACACTAACCCCGGACGAAGGGGAAGACCTTGTCCCGTCTGCAGGACGGATTTAATGATGAGAGCACAAGCCCGTCCGCTCGGGAGCAAGCTGGTCCCTCTCATGCTGCACCCGATGAAGAAGAGGAGGTGAGCTCTTCCCACATGGAAGCACCTCCTCATTCCCGGGACACCTTCCCGGGCACATACCCCTCACCCCCGCAGAGGGAGGCGTCAGCCGCCGACCGAGATCGAAGCACTCACCCAGGAAGTAGAGAACCTCCACATCGAGAGTCAAGCCACGTTGCAACTCATGCAACAGAACTTGGAAATGGTCCAAGGCGTCATCACGGAGGACGAATACCGCTGGGACCAGTGGAACGCATGGTTCTCACAACAAGTGAGCAAGAGACAAGCTTGGGGGAGATCCTCTCCCCACTAAGGTAAGTTCATCTAAGGTATGTTTCTAATCCTTCTCATTTAATTCTTGTCTTATTACATTTTAGTTATTGTTTTCTTGCATTTAAAAAAATCTAAAAATTCAAAAATCCAAAAATATTTATTTGCTTTATTTCCCTTTTGTATATATGCTTCATGTGTGCTAGTCTTTCTATGGAAATGATGATGAAATTACTAGTTAATATTTCTCTAGTGCTTGTTTACAACTTAGCACTTCTCTAAGTCTAGATTATTTGGCACCTTTAACCACCTTGAACTTGATCACTTAGTGGGTTGCAAGTGCTAATACAAAGTCTAAGTTGTTGTGAGATATGAGATAGTTAAGATAGGAGTTCTACTCTATTGTTCTAAGCACGCATGATTGCCGGAGATTTTCTTTTAAAATGAATGAAAAACTTAATTGTTCCTCAATGGTGTTGAAATACCTACCACGGCCATACTTATACCTTGATATATCATAAGCCTTCTACATAAGCTACTTGCTTGCATTGAGTTTGGTTAAGACTTGTAGAACCTTTGCTAGAGGTTTGTCGTGTCCCTAAGATCAAGATCTACACATCACCAAATATCTTGCTTCTAATCCGGAAGTACGCAACCATGCTACTCCTACCCGGGGGTACGCATCTCACTATCATAATTATGCTACTCCTACACCGGGAGCACGCATTATCATCCACACCACCATTCTTGTGCTACTTCTACATTGAAAGTACGCACCTTCACCATTTTATCCCATGAGTTGCTCCATGCTCCTCGTTAGAGATTCTCTCTCGTTATCATTTGTAGGTGAGACACATCTCATAAAGGCTAGGCATCTATTGAAAAAAAAAAGAGAGAGAAAAAGAAAAAAAAAGAGCTAGCCTTGTCTCAATAGAAGTAGAAAGAGAGATAGCATAAAATAAAGGAGCAACCTCATCCACCATACATCCACTTCCCATACATTACTTTATCATCCATCACATTCATCCATTCCATCTTACATCTTGATCTAAGGGTATGATAAGACTCTCGCGTGGTCCAAGACTTCATTCTTCTTAACTAAGACAACATATGCCTTGCAAGTACGCTATTCCTTGACATACCTACTCAAGCTCCATATAAAGCCTAATTAGAGATAGGATGTCTTTGAAAGGCAAACACATTATGTGCCTTAGTGAGGATTTATACACCACTTGAGTGACTTGAGAGAAACCATTTGAGGAACATTAAGACTTCTTTGGAAAAACTTATCAAAAACCTCGGCATGAAACTTGCTAAAAGAATGAGAAAGGTAGATGCTCTAGTCAAAACCGTTCGTCTTTCAACATCCCAAGGCGAGTTAATGCCATAAGCCCCATGGGTGCTAGAGTAATATGGGTGTGTTAACATTGCTAAATTTTCCGTTCAAGGAGAAGTTCTTTGTTGTGCACTTAGTACTATTGAGATGTTAACTTAGTAATAATACCTGATCCAATCGAATCAAGTTTTAATCGTTTGCTCGGGACGAGCAAAGGTTAAGCTTGGGGGATCTTGTTGACGGAAATAAAGACCAGTTTTGGTACACTCGAAACCCGTCAACGGTCCTCGATAGAAGGAAGATAAGCATCACATGAGCATATTTATCACTAATAAAGTTCCACTTGTACTCTTAGCTTGTGAAATGCAGGAAAGCTGGAAACAGGACCTGTGAGACCAAAACCCAGGTCTTCTGACCTGATTCTGGTCTCACCAGGATCTGACCACCAAGCAGGGTCCCTGAACTCTATAGGAGAACCTGATCCGGGATCCAAATGTACCACACATCAACATTCCATCTGATTGGTACAACGGACCAAGGATCCACATGGAAGCAAGCAAGATATCAAGTGAACCCAACTTCGGACAAGACTACACGTGACAAGCCAGGACAGCACCAGGAAGCTGCCACGTGGACCAGGGGTCCAATGCCAGGTCGGCCGATGTGCCTTTGGTGGCAAGACACCTTGGCATTGCACCCACGCCACCCGGACCTTCTAGAAGGCCGGTGGGACCCACAGTCAGCCAACCATAGGTCGGCCGACCTGCACATGGGCCCCACTTGGGGTCGGTTCACTTCCACCGCCTTCCCCGCATGACTCCCACGTGTCCTGCACCGAGAGACGTCCATTCAAGTCGGTGGAAGGTTGGTTTGATCCAACGGCGCATGACGGAGAGCACACGGATCGCTGACGTGGCGCTGGAGTTACCCCTACTCCACCTCCACTATAAATACCCCCTAGTCCCTCATTGTAAAGTGTACCCAAGTAGTTCACATTAGTGTTCTCAAGCTCAAGCTCTCTTGGGAGATCAAGAGTAGTGTAGTCTAGTCTAGAGTGGGAGTTAGAGTCGAGTCGAGCGAAGCTCGGGTCTCCGGAGTCGTCTTCTGGAGAATCTGGTATAGCTCTTGTACCTTTACTTTCGAAGTACTTTCCTTATATTAATATAGTCTTGCTTTACTTTACTAAGTCTTTACTTTGAGTACTTTACTTTCGTATTTACTTAGTGCATTGCTATACTAGTGTAGTAGTGTTGTGTCTTAGTCTCATTAGTGTAGAGTCCGAACTAGTTAGTGTCTAGATCCTTTGTGTGTGTTTCACTACCAACTGGGGCCGAGGTTACTTACGTGGTAGCCGGAGTCTTAAGACTAGATTAGGCGAGGTGCTTAGGCTAGTGCTTAATAGTGGATGCACCCAATCGTTGATTGGTAATTCCACTCACTCTTGGGTGGTAAGCCCATTCACTGTCCAACGTACATACGGGGCGGTTGTGACGTAACGCAGCCTTTCAGTTATATCTGAGTACGTTAGGGGTAGGGTGTAGGGCGCCCATTAAAGTCATAGGTACGCTGCAATAGGAGTTAGTCCCTCGGGAGACGCTACCCTCCTATTTGTCAGCCGATCTCCCCTATCACATCGATGGTCTATGCATTAGTTTAGTTAAGTCGTTACACTAGTTAGATTAGAACACGAAGTATAGTTAGATACATAGGAGTCCTTACTCACTCGTTGTCCTCCCACCTAGCTAGCTACCTACTAGTTACCCTTAGTTATCACTCATAACAACATTCATACCCTTTATCAATATCAATAGCTTAGATTGAGTAGAACCACCAAGGATTTCCATCACACATTTGCTAGAGAGTCTTAATCCGCTTCCCGTGAGCGAACTACAAATTCGACACCGGAGTACTCACCCGGTTGAAGTGCTACATCGGTACTGTGCGCTTGCGAGTTACCCTTTGGTTAGTCCTACGTTGTCACTAGAGTTTAGCTTGGCTTAGCATTCTTAGGTCTGTTGCCGGAAGAGGAATTGTGACACCCTCTCTCTGGTAGTAGTTCGGGTTTGCAGTAGGCTTAGCTACCATACGCTAGTCACATTTACTTAATTCTAGTGATTGCGCTAAGATCTGCTAACAAGCATTTCTTGAGCCGTTGCCGGGGAACTAGATTCCTTACCCAAATCCGGTACAGCGTAATATTAACCAACAGAGGGGACAATTCGTCCCACAATGGTAGATATGCCCATGGAGACGCAGGGGACTACGATGACCGTGTCGAGCTACCAGGCAGAGCTCCATGACGTGCACATCCTCAGAACAGTCGTCAACGCCCTAATCGCCAGCGAGTCAACCAGGGCCGACAAGACGATGAAGTAATCCAACCCGAGCGTCGGGACCTCCGAGAACGGATAGATGAATGCCTCCGAGCATGCAGAAACATATGGGGCATCCCACCCTTCTCCGAGGAGCTCAAGGCAGTCATATGGCCTAAAAATTTCTATACCTCGGAGATCCGGGCGTACGATGGCAAAGCAGATCTAGCCCACCGGATCATGCTCTACGAGGTGGCCATCCGAGCAGCAGGGGGCGATGAGTACGTCATGGCAAACTACCTCCTCGTTGTGCTTAACAATACAGTCACTACCTGGCTGCTCCGGCTACAACCTGGGTCCATCCACAGCTGGGCGCAGCTCCGCCAAGTCTTCGTTGACCACTTCAAGTCTACTTGTGTCCAACCAGGGACCAAGTATGCCTTAAAGCAGGTCCGCCTTCGCCCAAAGGAGTCCTTATGGCAGTTCATTCAGCGCTTTTCAGACCAGTGGAATCGCGTACCAGAGATCTCTCAGGAGACAGCTGTTGAAGCTTTCATCGACGGCCTGGTCCAACCACGTGGCCGAGACCTCCAAAAGGCTCTCCTCCTCAGACAGCCGAAAACCATGGAGGAGCTACTCGCCATCGCGCACGATTACACGCTCCTGGACGATGGCCTAAACCAGGGTGACGATGGCCCGTCAGACCGCAATTACCGTCGGAACAATTCCGGCGACGAAAGTGACGCTGACCGACCACCGCGCCGACAAGAGGAGCGCCGCAACAACCAGCGCTTCATCCGTGGACCTGGTCCCCGTGACAGCGAACCTAACTTCAGACGACGTGGCCAGGACAACTATGGTGGCGGCAAACGCAACCGAAACTGCAACGACAACGCCGTCAACGCGGTTAAGGGGCAGAAGCCAGTCGGGGATGAGGTGCTCGACAAAATCTTTGCCCAGGACTGTCCTTGGCATCCTGGCAAAGGTCACACCATGGGCGAGTGCCGAGTTTTGACGGACGCTCTCATCAAGTTCACTTCCAAGAGGCCTCGACCCAACCCCAAGGCCAAAAGCAAGCCCGCCGACAAGCCAGAAGAAGAAGAAGAGGACGAGACACGAGATGTCAACCCTTGCCACGCGTTCAAGGAACCCGAGCGGAACTTCACTGCCGTGATCTTTGGCGGAAAAGTCGGGCTCGAAACAAGTCGCGATAGAAAGTTGTTGACTCACGCCATCATCACGATGCAAGAGCCCGATGGCCTTGTTGCCGATGTCAAGCTACCGGCGTGGTCCGAGCAGCCCATATCTTTCAGCCGCAAAGATATGTGGGCACGCATCCCAGACGCCGGACGATTTCCACTGGTCCTCGACCCAGTGATAGCCAACATCCGCTTCGAGAAGGTGCTGGTCGACGGCGGCAGTGCTCTGAACATCATATTCTACCCAGCCTTCAAGGCACTCGGTATACCACAGGAGCAACTACAGCCGTACGACACACCATTCTGGGGCATCATGCCCGGAAAGCCTTCTTACCCACTCGGGCAGATCACCCTCGACGTGCAGTTTGGGACCAAGCAGCACTTTCGTACCGAGCACATCAC
Source organism: Themeda triandra (assembly GCA_018135685.1). Taxonomy (NCBI): domain Eukaryota; kingdom Viridiplantae; phylum Streptophyta; class Magnoliopsida; order Poales; family Poaceae; genus Themeda; species Themeda triandra. The sequence continues at coordinate 469,821 of JAENPR010000257.1, forward strand.
CTTCATCGTGGCCGACTTCGAAGGGACCTACCACGCCATCTTGGGCCGCCCTGGTATCGCCAAGTTCATGGCTGTCCCCCACTATGGCTACTTGGTGTTGAAGATGCCCACCGAGCAGGGAACGCTTTCCCTACTTGGCAACGTCTTCATGGCTCGAGAGTGCGAGACTGCCGCCTACGCCGCAGCAGAATTCCAAGACCTGCAATACGCTTTGCAGCACACCAGCTTGGGCGTCGATGATGTTCCACCCGCAAAGCTCGAGCAACCTGTTGGATCTGGTCGGCGCCCATCCAACAAGGTGAAGAGCGCGAAGACGGTCCGCCTCTCCGACGACGACCCTTCCAAGGTCACCAAGGTCGGAGCTGAGCTTGACCCCAAATAGGAAGACACGCTCGTCCAATTCCTTCGGGACAACATCAGCATATTCGCATGGAAACCCTCCGACATGCCTGGTGTTCCTAGGGAAAAGGCCGAGCACTACCTCGACGTCAAAACGACTGCCAAGCCAGTCAGACAGAAGATGCGCCGGTTCGCCCGCGACCGCAAGGAGCTTATTAGGATAGAAGTTGCCAAGCTTTTAGTAGCTGGCTTTATCAAAGAAGTGTACCAACCGGACTGGTTAGCCAATCCGGTGCTTGTTCAAAAGAAGAATAAAGAGTGGAGGATGTGCGTTGATTATATAGATCTCAACAAACATTGCCCCAAGCGAGCATTCAATCTCCCTCGAATCGACGAGGTCGTAGACTCTACCGCCGCCGCGAGTTGCTCTCGTTTCTTGGCTGTTACTCCGGGTATCACCGAGATAGCCCTCAAAAAGGAGGACCAAGAAAAACCGCTTTCATCACCCCCTTCGGTGCTTTTTGTTATACGACCATGGCTTTCGGTCTCAAAAATGCTGGAGCTACGTACCAACGGGCTATCCAGTCCTGCCTCGAAAAAGAGATCGCCGACGATCTTGTAGAGGCCTACGTAGATGACATGGTGATAAAATCAAGAACGGCGGACGCCCTGATCACAATCCTCGAACGCACCTTCAAGAAACTCAACGAGTTTCAATGGAAACTCAACCCAAACAAATGCGTTTTTGGAGTACCGTCCGGTATCCTTCTCGGCCACCTGGTCAGCCAGGAAGGCATCAAGCCAAATCCCGAGAAGGTAGCCGACGTCCTGAAATTACGACCACCCAGGTGCGTCAAGGACATCCAAAAACTCACTGGCTGTTTAGCTGCCCTGAGCAGATATATCTCCCGCATGGGTGAAAAAGGACTCCCCTTTTTCAAACTGCTCAAAGCCAAAGAAAAGTTTGAATGGACCGAGGCGGCCGACCAGGCTTTTAAACAGCTCAAAGCCTACCTCACCTCTCCTTCACTCCTGACAGTCCCCAAGCAGGACGAGGAGTTGCTCCTATACATAGCCGCAACGACCAACATGGTCAGCACTGTGTTAGTAGTCGAGCGCGAGGAGGAAGGACATGTCTATGGAGTCCAGCGCCCCATATATTACATAAGCGAAGTGCTCAGCGAGTCCAAGCAGCGGTACAATCAAGTACAAAAGCTCTTATACGCACTCCTGATCACCAAACGCAAGCTGCTCCATTACTTTCAAGCCTTCAAAATCACGGTTATTACTGACGTACCACTCGGCGATATCCTTCACAACCGAGACGCCAGTTGTCGGATCGTGAAATACGCGCTAGAACTATCCGAGTACACACTCCAGTTTCGCGCCCGACGGACGGTGAAGTCACAAGCCTTGCCTGACTTCATCGTGGAGTGGACGGACATCAGCCTACCCCTCGCCGATTCAAACGCCGAGTACTGGACAATGTATTTTGACGGCTCCCTAAACATAGATGGCGCTGGGGCTTGGTGTCTACTTTATCTCTCCTTCCAAGGACACGATAAAGTACATTTTACGTATCCACTTCAAAGCATCCAACAACGTAGCCGAGTACGAAGCAGCCTTACACGGCCTTCGTATCACCGTTGAACTTGGCATCAAACGACTCATGGTCTATAGGGACTCTGCGTTAGTCATCAAGCAGGTCAACAAAGATTGGGATACAGTCCACGAAAAGATGGACGCCTACGTTGCCGAAATTCGTAAACTTGAGAACAAGTTTTACGGTCTGGAATTCACCCACGTTCGCCGCGAAAAGAACGTAGGAGCCGACGAGCTATCCAAGCTGGGCTCATCCCGTGCCAAGTTACCCCCTAGTGTTTTCGTTCAAGACTTAATCAAACCTTCGATACCCGATCAGGTAGAACATACACCAGAACCCACTTCGGTGGTTAGCTACCTGACCACGCTGCTCAGTAACGCCAACATCGAGGACGACGATGGTCTCCTCAGCCGGCAGGTAGATGATGAGGGTACAGAGTCAGCCGACCAGGCGACGCCTCTCCAGGACGACTGGAGAGAGCCCTTTATCAAATACCTGAATAACCACCTCATCCCGGAGGACAAACTGGCTGCCCAACAGCTGGTCCGCAGAGCCAAGGCCTATGCTATGGTCAATGGCTAGTTGATGCGCAAGGCACCCAAGTCCATTATCTTCCAGAAGTGTATCACTCGGGAAGCGGGGATCGAGCTTCTTAAAGCTATCCACGCAGGCACTTGTGGTAACCATGCAGCGTCCCGGACACTGGTCGGCAAAGCCTACCGGGCAGGTTTCTCGGCCAACGGCCGTTCGATGCCGAAGACTACGTACGGCGGTGCGTAAAGCGCCAAATGTTCGCCAAGCGAGATTCATGTCCCGACACATGATCTACAAACAATCCCAGCTGCTTGGCCATTCTCATGCTGGGGACTGGACATGATCGGACCTTTCAAACCAGCTCCTGGTGGCCATACAAACGTCTTCGTGCTTATTGACAAATTCTCCAAGTGGATCGAATACAAACCAGTCAAGAAAGCCACAGCCGAGAAGGCAGTCCAGTTCCTAGACGAGGTCGTCCACAGATATGGTGTCCCGAACACCATCATCACCGATTTGGGCTCACAATTTACAAGTGATGCATTCTTCAATTATTGCGACGACAGCCTGATCAAGGTCAAGTACGTTTCCATCGCTCACCCGAGAGCTAACGGACAAGTTGAACGTGCTAACAGAATGATCCTCGACGCACTCAAAAAACGAGTCTTCCAGGTTGACACCAAGCTCAAACCTGGTCGGTGGCTCGAGGAGTTATCTGCAGTGGTCTGGGGACTGCGTACTCAGACCAGCCGCAATACAGGAGTCTCACCATACTTTATGGTGTACGGCTCGGAGGTTGTCATACCAGCCGAGGTCGCTTTCCAATCCCCACGGGTAGCCTACCACGATGAAACCACCTCCGACGAAGCTCGAGAAGTGGACATAATCGCTAAGGAAGAGCAGGTCCTTGAGTCATGTGCTCGGACTGAGAAGTACTTAGCCACGGTACGACGCTACTACAACCGCAACGTCCGAGGACGATTGTTCGTGGTCGGTGATCACGTGCTCCGTCGTATCCAAAACACGGACGGCCTCCACAAGCTATCGCCAAGGTGGGAAGGATCGTACAGAATAAAGGCTGTAACACGCCCGACATCGTACCGGTTGGAGACACTAGATGGAGTCGAAGAGCCAAACTCATGGCACATAGAGTTGCTCATACACTTTTACCCATAAAGATATGTATCTTGTACTCATGGTTTTTCATTAACAAAGTTCCTCTTTTGTTGTCTCTTTTTCCTCCCGTTGCAATTTCCTCTCTGAAATTCCGTACCACCTTGCATATATGCGCCCTGCATAAGTCACATCTAAACTTTGCGTTTCACTCGCCGAGAACGATTCGAAAAGGTCCTGCGTCTCGGTCCTCTGTCGATGTGCTACAGCTCCGCGCTACACGGCACTAGGAGATCCGGCAGGCACCCTCTAATAGGTACTTAGGATCGTACCTAGTGATCCCGGCGTACCGCGCTGTTCACTAGTGCGTCCCTTTGTCACCTTGACAGAGCTAATTGCTTCGAGAGTGGGCGCAAAACTTATTTGTCGACATAATTTTTCTAAAAAACGTTTTGCATCGAGTTATGCATAATGATCTAATTAACAAACGGCAAAATACTTATCACCCGCTTAAGTATGCCTACATTGTCTGCATCTTAACACGGCCTTAAGTTTTGTTTTGAGCACCCCGTGCTCAGCACCACTTATGTACAAGTTTTAAATAAACAACTTTAAAACAAGGGCCCTACTGACCACCATTCTCCGCTGCAGGGTCCTCAATGAGCGTCATGTCGCCGAACAGCTGCTCAGCGACAGGGACAAAGGTGGTTCGGAGCTCCTCGGCTTCAGCGTCGCTGAGTTTCGGCGCAACCCCGAGCGCGACGGTGGCCGGATCCGCCGCTGCCACCGTCGAGCGGACCACCGCCAGCGCCGTGGACACCGCATATGTGCCCGCCCACGAGACGAGATCCTGCAGTGCCGGCCATAGCCGTTGACACTGGTCTGCAACCACCGTGTCTTCGCCGACCGGGTCCGCTGGGTGCACCTCCTCCGGGAAGACAGCACGGAGAACCGGCTTGATGTGCCCGGTCCTCCGATCAATCTTCTTTTGGAGATAGGCGCAGGTTTCCCGCAGGCACTGGAACTGCGGCGTGTGACGATCCTTAATATCTGCAGACGGCAACAATGTGGTCAGCATGTGCTGTTAGATCCAGTACATGGCAGACAACCTATGCAATTGATTTAAGTTGTACAACTTACCAGTCAGCTCCGCGATCTGCGCAGCATCCGCCTTGGCCTGCTCCTGGGCGGCCTCCAACTGCTTGGCCAGAGCGGCTTTCTCCCGCTCCAAGGCAGCAGCCTTCTTCTCCAGCCCTGATGCAGAGGCAGAAGTTATCACATCTTCATGGCAACAGAACCGTGCTTAGCCTGGTTACAAAGAGTATGGTCACATACCTTGTCGGCCCTCCTCCAGCACCGCCACCTGTTGCTCCAGCGATAGCCGAGCAGCCTCCTTCTCGGCGAGCCGGGTCTCATAGACCTCCACTTGCACCAGCATGTTGGCCTTCTCCTCCCGGAGGGTCCTGCATTCCTCATCAATCGGCGTGAACCGTTGAATGGTCCACACACTGGGCATTGGTGGTCTGCAGGGTCTATAGACAACAATACAGTCAGCATGTGCTCCGCACATCCATGCATCACAAACACCAAAACAACCATACCTGGATCCGGGAGGTGAGCGTCTCCAGGGCTTCCCTAATGCCCTCCTCCATCACCTCCTCAGGCACCTCATCATATGAGGTCCACTTCTCCCCCACCATCCTCGAAATCATGATACGATTCGGAGGAAAGGAGGTGGCGGGTGCCTGAGGGGGCTCCCTATGGATCTCTTCCACAGGAGAGGATGGGGGACTTGGCGCTGCGGTCTCCGCCCTGGGCTGAGCAGTCGCCCCGGTTTCCTGCTGGGCTGCTGGCTCCGGCGTAGCCTGCGCGGTCGGCCCTGGGGTGGCCCGCGCCGGCTCCAGACTCGGCTCGGCGGGGCGACGGACGGGCTCCGGCAACGGGACCATCTCCTGCTCCGCCGGCTCTTTGGCCCGTGGCGTCTCCACATGTGGTGGAGCACTGGTGGCATCCGCCTTGCCCTGCTGGGGCTCTGCGCTCGACGCCGCAGCTGCTGCTGGTGGCATCGCAGCGGTCCCGGTGGAGCTCTGGGTGGGGCCAGTACTCGGCCGACTACATATCAAAAACATCGGCATGAACACACAGCTGATTCTCAAGCAAGTAATTAAAACTTAAAGTGCACAGCTACTTACCGGCAAAAGCCGCCCTTGAACTTGGGCACGCCGCCGCTCCTCGGGGCCCCGCCTCCAGACCCTGCACTGGGTTTCGGGACTGACTTGGGCGGGACCTGCCGCCCACCCGGGGACTGCTCGGCGCCTTCCTTGGCAGCCGTCCCCGAGGTCGGCGTAGAGGGGGCGGCAGCAGGCTTCGGCTTCGGCGGAGCAGGGGTCGGCCGGACGTTCCGCGGCGACCACCGTGGCACTGGTTGGGGCGACTTAGAGCCGCCACTCCCATCCCCGGCGCACGCCTGGCGCTTGCGCCAGTGCTCGGCTATGGTGATCGTGTCGTCGGAGTCCGACGACACCGGGCTGTCCGGGGCCGGCCTCTTGCTACCGACCTCGGCACCGGCCTCCTTGCCGAGGTTTAATTTACCCCGGTGCCGGCTTCTTCTTCTCCTTGGGGTCTTCACCGGCCGGCTGCTTCCTAGCCGCGCGCCGTTGCCCCCTGGTGGTCGCTCCCACCACAATCTCATCCTCATCATCATCATCATCATCTTCAGGGCTAAGGTCCTCGACCTCGCCCTGGTCGGCAGTCCTCTGCGGACGCCACTGACCACAAAGGGCATCGCCCTCTGGCCAGTCCTCAACTGGTACAGCTGAAAAATACTGGACGCTTCGTCCCTGCACACAAAATAGTCCCAGTGCTTAGCAATATATCACTGGTCAGACACAACAACACATTGCACAGAAAGTAAACTTTTTGTCGCATTACCTCTGGTGGTGGGTTGCTGAGACGGTAAGGCAGCTGCTTGGTGGTCGGCAGAGAAGTATTTGAGTTATACTTCTCAAACAGGACCGAGAGCAGATGGTGGACGTCGTTCTCGTCGGCTTTCTTGTCTGTCTCCCGTGCTGGGTCCTTCACCCCACTGTATTGCCACAGTGGGTTGATTCTTTCCTTGCACAGTTGAACGTGACGGACCATCCACATCCCGGCCACAAGCTCCCCGTTCACCTTCTGGTTATCAATCATAGCAAGCAGCTCCTCCACCTGCGCATCCCCAACAGGCGGTGCTTCTCCCCACCTGGGATTAGCCTCCGGGATTTGATGGATGTTGCACGGCACCTTCCTCCCAATGGCGACATCCTGGCTCATATAGAACCAGCTCCTGTTCCATTTCTTGGGGGCGGAGTTGAACTTACTCCCCAGCCAGGAGGCGGCCAACCCATCACGGAGCCGGATGTAACATCCCCCGGCTACTTGGGACCCCCCGGTCTCCACTCCCTTCTTGCGGAGCACGAAGAAGTGGCGGAACAAATTGAAGTGGGGGGATGCCCAAGAACATCTCGCAGTATGCGATGAAGATGGACACAGTCAAAATCGAGTTGGGGTCCAGGTTGCATATGGAGATAGACCACCGTATGCACAGGTCCTGGAGGAACCCGTTCACCGGCTGCCCCAACCCGCGAGGAAAGAAGTCCTCGAACACGACGAACTCACCTGGCAATGGCGTCGGCTTGTCCTCGCCGTGTGGCTCCCTCCACACTCCCATCTCCCACGGCGGCAGGTACCCGGCATCCGCCAGCGCCTGAAGCGACTCCCGGGACGAGGTGGATTGGACCCAATCCAGCCCGCGCCTTGCTAACTCCCCCGCCTTCGCGCCCTTCTTGGTCGACCGCTTTGCGCCCATCTCCGGCGGCGGCGGGTTGATGCGGTGGTGGCGAAACCCTAACGGGGTGAGCAGCGGTGGTGGCTAGATCTACTACGAGCAGCGGCTCTGGCGCAAGTGCAGGTGACCGGATCTCGTCGGTTGCCCCTGCTGGTGCTGGCTGCGCGGTGGATCTGGCGACGAAATGGACGGCGACGGTTTCTCTCTAGAGCGCAGGAATGCGGAGAGCTCGAGAAACTGCTTGAGTGCGAGTGCAATGAGTGCGGAACCGTCTACCCCCGGCGGTGCCCGCTATTTATAGTCTCCGGATGACGTCCGGTTGGCTTCTAGGGTTGGACCCCCTCTGACTCAAGTGGACCGCCCCATTTTTTACCCTTGTGGGCCGCGGTCCCATGGGCCGTACTTTCCACGTGCGGCTGCTAGATTTTTTACTATTTCCAGTAAATTTTTAAATGGGCCCAGTTCCCTTGGCGCCGCACATGGGCCTCATTTTTTATCTCGGGGACTGCCCAGTCAGATCCCTGGTAGTCCTTTTTATGACTGCCTATGTCCTTGTTCCTTGGAATTTTTTCCTGTTCTGTTTCCTAAGCAGAAGGCCGTAGGTATCATGATTGGATTTTTTTTTCTTAAAAGTTCAATATAACATATACTATCCTCCATCGAACTTGGGGACTACGTGGGCCCACGTCACCTCGCGGTGACTTAGGGCCTACTGTTTTCTGATCAGTTCTGGTTGATTTTCTTCCCTGGCTTACGTTGCGCACTGCCCTGACATTTCTGTCATGTGTCAACGTGGACCCACGTCTGTCGACGAAATATAGTCGGCAGTCCACCAAGGGGGGTACGCATGGTGGTAGATTTCGGTAGGATGCGTGAGATCAGGAATCGGATGGTAATACAGAGACACAAGACACACGGTTTACCCAGGTTCGGGCCGCTATGAAGCGTAATACCCTACGTCCTGCTCTCTGTTGAGATGTATTAATATGATCTGTCCCCTAAGGGACACCTGCCCCTCTTTTAAATACTCTGAAGGGACAGGTTTTACAAGTAAAGTAATCTATTTGGTACTATTACAATATTATTCGGTGCACATCGTGTATCGTACGCCTTCATCTTGTGGGTTGGGCCACCTCTTGTGGCGCGGCCCATATATGGCCGTGAGGGTATATGGAGTTTATACCTCCACAGCTAGTCCCCGAGCATCATGGATCTTGAGGGAAAAAACACCGTCTTGCTTGGTTGAGTGAGAAAGGGTGGTCGGACACACGTTCGACATGTGGTCCGAGCAGGGCTAGAGGACCGTCTAGTGTTTCCGACCACACTTTGCTTACACTTGGTTGACGTTGTCGGTTTTGACCGAGAGATTTATGATGCTCCTGAAAAGAAAAAAGAATTTTGGAAGGGTCCCAAATCTAGAGACATGGGCCCTCGTTAGTGTGTGATGCCTGCCATCACATGGTATCCGTCGTAATTGGTCAGTGCCTTAGCTTAGTTTTGAACTAAACTCTTAGTAATGAAAAGGGATCAGGCCAAGTCATGCAAATGACGTGGGCCCACGTAGTCCCCGAGGTTGCTGTAAGATAGTATATGTTGCAGCAAGCTCTTGAAAGAAGGATCTAGCCCATGTCACCTCTCAGGTGACGTGGGCCCACGTAGTCCCCGAGCCTGAGATGAGGTGGAACACGTTATGTCAGGGTCTAAAAAAGATAAACTGATCATCGTGTCGTGCTTTATGTGTTTCCGACCACTCTTTGAGTGAGACCGAGCAGGCCAAATTTCATTTGGGCTGGTCGGTAAAAACCATGCCATGACTTCGTCATCATCAAATTAAGACGGCTTTGCCTCTTAATTCGGTCCCATGAGGTGTGAGACCATGGTTGTAAATCTAAACCCAATAAATAGCTTTGCTATTTGTGTGCCGAAATAACCGGTATCATTGGCAAAAGTCCCCAGCTGGTGACGGTTGTGTGGGTTGAAAAAATGGGTGCTATGTCACGACTTCGTCGTGATGGGTTGGAACAGCTTTTTGTGAACCCAGTCCTTAGCAAGGCTGTCGGACTATAGCTTGAAAGGCAGACTAAAATGGTCGTCGATGGCTTAGCCATGAGACCAGTCCCCAGGTTGGCTGGTAGACTGTGCGTCCGCTGAGAGATTTGTATGTCGAAAGCATACAGGTAGCTCGGCTACCGCCCCAGTGTCAAGTTTGGCTTGAGCGACCAAGGCACTGATTATGATTCAGGAAACATAAATCATGACAGGTTTATAACTCTATCTGGCCGTGGATACCATGTGTCAGCTCGGTTGACGATCCAGATGAGCAACTGTCTAGATGGCCCTTCCCTGCATCGTTGCATCGTCTCCTCTGAGCTTCAGCAGCAGGTGTAGTCAGATCGACTAGATGTTGATGAAGAAAATAGAGCTGTGAGTAATAAAAAAGCTAGATATATGTAGAAATATACATGCAATAGAATGCTTTTTGATTTGATAATAAAAACATGACTTAGCTCATCGTGTCACGTGTGGAAGAAACAGCGTCGAGCCCTTGCTTATTCTCCGTCGGCTTGCATGGAGCTGTAGCTCTATATGCGTCCTTATAGATCTCTTGTTCTGGGCTTCTGCCACGTCTCTTGGTTTGTACAGGAGTAGGACTATAACAAGTCGTCGAAGCCAAGATCGGTGATGGAGTCGACGTGTGATCTTGATTGGATCGTAATTGAAAGTGCATGTCGTCGTTGTGGTGTTCGAGGAGATGAGTGCAGCTCAGACGGCCTGCCGACTGCTTGCCGATTATTCGAGGTGGCTCTGATGACAGCTCGGGCGGCTAACAATGTGTCGATGGTTCGACGTGGCCGGATCACGGCTTGTACACCGGAAGTGGTAGTGCAAACGGGTTCCTTGTTGGCGCATAGGTCGAGATAACAAGAGCCAATGACTGTGTCATGGATTCGGCGCCGAGGTGGATCTGCGCGTCGTCGGGGCAACAGAGGCGAGTGTTCTGTGGATGGCGGCAAGGTCGAAGCCGTCAACGGGGTGCCCGCGTCAATGAACGTCAATCGTGATCTGCAGTGTGACGACGGCAGCTTGCTGGCGTATGACACCAATGAGACGATTTCAGCGATCAAGTATGGCTCGTGCGTACGAAACTTGGCTCATGATCTTGCCGTCATGATAACGTATGCTGGTTTGTTCCCCATAGTTGGCTTTGCTTGATGATTCATTGATAACTTCGCCGGCACACTTGCCTCCTGGAATCGACCGGAGTTTAGTGAAAACTGTGTACCGACCATGATCTGGTCCTGATATTACCGCTAGATTGGCTACCAACCAGTCCTGGCATAGATGCTGAAGAAACCCGGGACTTAGTATGGCTATATGTCAGGTAATTTGGACAGTCCCCAACGTGGCTGGAGGATGTGCTAGATCGATATCGCAGCTGGGCTTGGACGAAAAAGTAGCTACGCTATTTACCTTGGTTCGGGATTAGTTACCGACTCGGTCTAGCATCTTCTGATCTGTGCCGACCAGGAATAGCGAGGCTATACAAGGCTCAAAGGCAATATTTGCGCCGATCAGTCCCCAACGTGGCTGTTAGACTTTCATGGCACTTGGCTGTAGTTCTACCAGATCGCAGCTTGGCTGAATGGTAGACTAGCTCTGCTGTTCGCCTTGGTTCAGAATTCGTTTACCGACCAGGCCAGGTGCCCACCAGTCCCCAGCGTGGCTTGTTGGACTAGGAACAAGCACAGGCAACGTGGCTTGGTTATGACAGGGTGTGGGACGGTGCCTTTAGATTGACTCGAAGCGTGGCTTGAGAAAATTCACCTGGTCCGTTGGCTCGGCGCGGTTTGGTCTGATCGGATGAGGTTGACCTTCGTGGAGATGTGGGGGGAACGCTCATGCAGAGGTCCCGTTTATGGGTGTTGTAGGCCGTGCGTTGCCTGGAGCCTTACATAACGTCCCTGCCGATCGGCACTATACGTAGATGCAGATCGATCTACGCCCTTCCCTCCCGTTGCAATGGCATGCGTGCGGGATATCGTGTCGGCGTTGGATTCTTGGGTCATGGCGGTAAGCCGGGCAGAGCCACAGCAGGCTGCCGGCGCATAGGACCATGATGAGCCGTTGTCGACGATGATGGCCGATGCGAGCATTGATGGCTTGGGACCGTAGCACGATGTGATGGCGATGATTGCCCTTAGCTTTATTTAGATAGATCGATTTTACTAGTTGACGCGCGAAGCCATACATCCTATATTTTTTTCTGGTGAAGATAACGTCATGACCTTGACGTGGAGTCAAGGTTGAGCTTTGTCCGGTCCTTTCAATTGTTTGTTGGCTGGTCTTCCTTGTTTACATAATGTACGTATGCCTAGATTGATCTTGGCCTGTGTAGGAGTTGTACTTAAAATCGATCCGGCGTGGTCGGAGCACGTGGAGCCGAAGTGAAGGTGTGTAATCGAGAATACACGTGTTCTGCGCAGAGGCTAGAGCTCACGGACGCACAAAAATATGGTGCAGCTTAAGTACTTGGGATCTTGCTTGCTTGGCCTGACGTACATGAGAGCGAGCTTGCATGGTTGTGAAGGTCTAGGCACGTATATGGTATGTGTCTGTATATCTCTTTGGTGGCTCCAATTAGCTTGGAAGAAGTCTTGTTAGCTAGCTTGTCGCCATAGCATGCACGATCATGTGTATGCCTCGGTGCGCCACTGCCACGTACATAAGATGAGGTCTCGGTGATGTACAAGATGAAGTGAGGTCTCGGTGATGTACGAGATGAGGTCTCAGTGATGTATGAGACGATTCGGAGCGGGAGATCACTTGACGATGCAGGGCAGGAGAGCCGCTGCACAGCTATGGAGGACGCCCTCTGCTACGGAGCAGGATGGAGCAGTGGTATCGAAAACCACTAGTCCGCAGTCACCTATGAGGTGGCAAGAGCTATGCGTAGTCTTCAGCTACGAAGTAAGATGGGGCATGTATACGATTAAGTCCGGGCACCGAGCAGTCCCAGCTTGGCTACCGATGCTTAGTGTAGCCATAGACGAAGTCCAAGCGATGAACAAGTGGTCTGACTAGCAGTCGGTGAGAAACGAGCAGTCCATCCAAACGGTCGGCGGTGAAGTCTTAGATGATGACCCCCCTTGATTGATCCAGTCCCCGAGCGTGAAGGATGAGCTCGACAACTGAACCGCACACTTGTTTATCGGAATCGTGGTGTCGTCGTGGTCGAGTAGGTGACATATCCGGATGTAGCTTGGTTGCGTACAGCTCTGTCAGCCCGCCGTACGACTCGTTGTGGCTTGTGATAGTCGTGTCGATGAAGTGGTCGGCGTGTCCGAGTAGGTACATGCAGCTCGGACGCGGCTTGGTGCGGATGCATGAAACCCCTCCTGTTCCTCGTAGATGCGTTTGTGATCTTGATTGCTTGCCGCCAGAAATTGGAGATACAAAACGTGTATACGTATTTAGTCCTTGATTGGTTGCCTTGCCACACGATGCGCTGCCCAGCAAATCTTGTCCGACCTGGGCTTTTGGGTTAGCCTGAGTCTCGATGTGGGATAACGATGCTGGAAGGTGCAATGAAGCAACATTGACGCCGAGGGCTACCGAGGGAAGGTCGCCTACTGCCGTAACGCTGGGCGTTAGGATCTGGCAAGCGCAAGGGTGTGGTCGCCCGAGAGCATCGTGGTCGGACTGATGGCTCGATGCCGGTTTGAATTGGATGCTCGACGCCTCGGACGGCTTGCTGAACAGCCTGGACGTTGGTCGGACAAGGTCGACCTCGTGGTGGAGGTGGAGCATCAACGAATCTTCCATGGATGCTTGTCCGAGTTGCACTTCGGCAAGATGCAGTCACGCAGACAGGTGGCTTGTCTACGAGACGACATGCACGTAGATATCTGGATATGTCGTCGGTAGATACGAGAGCAAATACGGAATATTGACTTAGCTTTGCCATATGTCGGGTAAGATGTCGTCGATCAGAGATCGACTTGCATGACTTCTAGTAGATGCGTATATGCATGCGTGTATGCATACATACATATGCAGACTAATTAATTAGTGCTTTGCAGGACTGTCGAGATTCTCGTTTGCTCGATGGTAGGTGGCGTTTGATCCGGCGTGTTGTCGTAACCGACTCCGGCGCGTGGACAGGCAGTTGGATCCATCGCGGAGTCAGAGCCTGCCGCTGTAGATGAACCGCGTTGAAGCCGGTGGTAATGAACAAGTAGATTGGATCATGTCGTAGACAAGCTAGCTTAGCGTTACGGTTGGATCAGATCCTGAGATCAGATCCGATCGGCAAGGGCCACGGGAAACAGAGTCGCCGTGGACGATGATGATGAAGGATGCCCGGCACAGGAGAGCCGAATTGCCGGATCCGTCGACCTCGAGATTGATCCCGAGATCTGGTCGACCGGCGGTGTTGTTGATGAGGAACGTCAGCCACAGGAAACTGAGTCGCCGTGGTTAACGTTGATGATGAAGGATACCTTGTCGTTGCCGAGGCAGGCAACGCAAGAGTAGGAGCTGGAACCCTCGATGGACAAAAATGATGAAATCATCTGGGTTGACGTCAAATTTGTCCGCCATGGTGGATTAAATTCTCCACCGTTGATGCATGTCATGGATGGGACTCGGGACGGAGTCATGACGAACACGTCGGCCCACAACGAAGGTCGCCGAATTGCTGCTGTGGTAGACCGATTTGATCATCGAGATAAAATCCTGGTAAAATAAATTCCATCGGGAGTACGCGCAGCTGGTTGGTGCTGGTAATCAATAGTTTGGATTGTGCCGTAGCGATGTTAGCTAGGTATCGCGATGGGAGCAGATTCGATCAGGTGCCGAGTCGAGTTGCTTCAACGTTCGTTGTCAAGTTGTGCAGCCCGTAAAGATACGGTGATGCATGCATCGGGTTGCATGGATTGCGGCTTCGTGGTCTTCGACCGTTGTTGATTGGAGTTGGCGGCCGTTGCTTTGGAACGTGACGCGGGTGAGCCGACCAGATCAGAATCTGGGCGGGATGTATGACCGGCATGGAGCGAGCGCCCATGTCGGCATTGACGAATGGTGGTGAATCCATCGTCCTCGGGTTGAGATCGAATAGATTTAACCAGGGAGAGGAATTCAGCCAACCGGTGAAGAAAATCGCCATCCGATCCGCCGTAGATCAGCGCGCACAGCCCCTAACCTCAAGAAGGGGCCCCTACCTGGCGCGCCACTGTCGACAAAATATAGTCGGCAGTCCACCAAGGAGGGTACGCATGGTGGTAGATTTCGGTAGGATGCGTGAGATCAGGAATCGGATGGTAATACAGAGACACAAGACACACGGTTTACCCAGGTTCGGGCCGCTATGAAGCGTAATACCCTACGTCCTGCTCTCTGTTGAGATGTATTAATATGATCTGTCCCCTAAGGGACACCTGCCCCTCTTTTAAATACTCTGAAGGGACAGGTTTTACAAGTAAAGTAATCTATTTGGTACTATTACAATATTATTCGGTGCACATCGTGTATCGTACGCCTTCATATTGTGGGTTGGGCCACCTCTTGTGGCGCGGCCCATATATGGCCGTGAGGGTATATGGAGTTTATACCTCCACAACGTCTCAGGACAATAAAAAGAAAAAATTCTTTTTTCTTTTTGAGCACCATGCATCTTTCGACAAGATCAACAGTTCCTTGACATAGCAGTGGTCGGACGCAGACTGCTCGGGAAACCTGCTCGGATGAACGTGGTCGGCACTACGTGTGCTCAGCACTGCACGTGGTCGGTACTACGTGCGATCAGCACTGCACGTGGTTGGCACTACTATGCGTGGTCAGTACTACGTGCTCGGCGCATCGTCACCAGCGCTCAACATGGTCTGCATCTACACTGCTCATCGCAGGTCAAGACGATGGACTTTCCTCAAGATACATGGTGCTCGGGGACTAGCTGTGGGGGTTATAAATCCGGTATACCACCATGGACAGTTCCAGGGCTGCTCGGCAAGACGGCCCAGACCGGACAAGACCAGGCCCATTACCGACCAGGCTGGTGGGCCGGACTTCAAGATGATGACGTGGTCCGCAACCGACCAGGAGGTGGATCGCGCACAAGGATGCTTGTTCCGCAAGTATGCTTAGTCGGTTAGGTCAGATAGAGTCCTCCTAGGGCACGACTTGATGTAACCGACCACCTCACGTGTACCCTTGGCTGCTTGGCTATATAAAGCGGCCGAGGACCCCCTAGAACGCAGGCTATTCTCTGGCATCCTGGACCTAGAGAGCTTAGCGCTTCATTGTACTCCGATACTTGATCATACAGCATAACACAAGAAGCAGGACGTAGGGTATTACGCTTCCGAGCGGCCTGAACCTGGGTAAACCTGGTTGTTCTTGGTTTGTCTTGTTTCTCAACGTCTAGATCGTAGATCGTTACGTGCCCTTGCCGAAACTCACCTCCGTGGGATACCCCGTGGTGGACTGCCGGTTATCCGTAATCGACAGTAGCCTCCCATTGTCTTCTTGAGGGGTCTGACCAGATCGAGCCCCCAAACAGCGAATTGCCATGTGAGGGGGATCATCTGGAGCGTGTGTGCTGGAAGGTGAGTTTGCTTGGCGTAGAACTGGCACCCTTCACATGCTCGGACGAGCTTGATAGCGTCGGCCGTTGCAGTGGGCCAATAAAAGCCTCGACGGAAGGCGTTTCCGACGAGAGTCCTCGGTGCAGCGTGGTGGCCGCAAGCCCCCAAGTACATGTCCTTGAGCAACTTCTTGCCCTCCTTGATCGAGATGCATCGTTGGAGTATGCCAGTTGGGCTGCGGTGGTAGAGTTCTTTGTCATCTCCGTAGAGGATGTATGTTTTGGCTCGACGAGCTAGTCGCCTTGCTTCTGTTCGGTCCTCAGGCAATTCCCCTCGAATTAGGTATTCGGGGAAGGGCGCGCGCCAATCCGTTGGTGGGCTCGAAGGTCCATCGATCTCCATGACCACAGCTCCCGTCGAGGGGGGCTCGGTCGTAGGAGTGGGCTCGACAGTCGGCTCTGCTCCAGCCCCCGAGTTCCACTTCACAGATGGCTCATGAAGATCTCTCGAGAAGACATCTGGGGGGACTGGCGCTTGAGATGACGCGATCTTGGCGAGCTCGTCAGCGGCTTCATTGAAGCGCCTGGGGACATAGTTGAGCTCGAGACCATGAAAGTTTGCTTCCAACTTGTGCACCTCATTGCAGTACACTTCCATTTTCTCGTCGTGGCAGCTCGAGGCCTTCATTACCTGGTCGATGACCAGCTGTGAATCGCCTCGAGTGTCGAGGCGTCGAACCCCAAGCTCGATAGCAATACGCAACCCGGTTATGAGCGCTTCATACTCCGCCATGTTATTGGAGGCCGCGAAGTGGATTCGGACCACGTAGCGCATGTGTACTCCGAGGGGCGAAATAAAGAGTACGCCCACACCTGCTCCTATTTTCATGAGTGACCCGTCGAAATATATGGTCCATAGCTCGGCTTGGATTTGCGCCGGGGGGAGCTGGACGTCGGTCCACTCAGCAACAAAATCGGCCAACACTTGAGATTTGATAGCTTTTCGTGGTGCATAGGTGATGGTTTCGCCCATGAGCTCGACCAACCACTTAGTAATTCGACCCACTACTTCCCGGTTCTGGATGATCTCCCCGAGCGGGAACGATGATACCATAGTCACCGGGTGGCTAAGAAAGTAGTGTTGGAGCTTTCGTCGCGTGAGCACGATCGCGTAGAGTAGCTTTTGGATTTGAGGGTATCGGACCTTGGCATCCGAGAGCACTTCACTGACAAAGTAAACTAGCCTTTGGACAGGGAGCGCGTGCCCCTCTTCCTGCCTCTCGACCACTATGACCGCGCTGACCACCTAAGTGGTAGCGGAAACGTAGAGGAGGAGTGGCTCGGCTGGTTTGTCTGGTCGAGCTGGTCTAGGTGGCACGAGCACGGGAGGGGAGGTGAGCATGCTCTTCAGCCTCGAGAGGGCTTCCTCCGCCTCGGGCGTCCACGTAAAGTGCTCGAACTTTTTGAGGAGCTGGTACAACGGCAGAGCTTTCTCTCCCAGATGTGAGATGAATCGACTGAGGGCAGCCAAACACCCAGTGATCTTCTGCACCCCCTTCAGGTCTCGAATCGGCCCCATTCTCATGATGGCCGTGACCTTCTCGGGATTGGCCTCGATCCCGCGCTGGGAGACAATATAACCTAGCAACATGCCACGAGGCACGCCAAAGACACACTTTTCAGGATTCAACTTAATGTTCTTGGCCTGGAGGCATCCGAATGTTAATTTGAGATCCTCGATAAGGTTTTCTACTTTTCGTGTCTTGACGACGATGTCATCGACGTACGCCTCGACCGTTTCCCCTATGTGTTTGCCAAAAACATGAAGCATGCAGCGCTGATATGTTGCCCCGGCGTTTCGAAGACCGAATGGCATCGTGACATAACAATACATGCCTACAGGAGTGATGAATGAAGTCGCGAGCTGGTCGAACTCCTTCATTTTTATTTGGTGATAGCCGGAACAAGCGTCGAGAAAAGAAAGTACATCACAACCCACAGTGGAATCAACTATTTGATCTATTCGAGGCAAAGGAAATGGGACCTTGGGACATGCTTTATTTAAACTAGTGTAATCTACACACATCCTCATTTTCCCATTCTTTTTCTCTACTAGTATAGGATTAGTTAACCACTTGGGATGATGTACCTCCTTGATAAATCCGGCCTTCTCAAGCTTCTCGACCTCCTCGCGGATGATCCTGCGCTTCTCCTCGTCGAAGCGGCGCAGGCGTTGCTTGACAGGTCTCGAACCGGGACGGATCTCCAAGGCGTGCTCGGCGACATCCCTCGGTATGCCAGGCATGTCCGAGGGACTCCATGCAAACATGTCAGCGTTTGTGCGGAGAAAGTCGACGAGCACTGCTTCCTATGCGCTGTCGAGGGAGGCACTAATGATTAGCGCCTTCTCGCCCGAGGAGCTTGGATCGAGCGGGATCTTCTTGGTATCCTCGGCGGGCTCAAAACTGCCGGCCTGCCGCTTGGGTGACGGGGCGGCGGCCTCGGCCGCGAGACAGTCGAGTGTCTTGGCCAGCTCCTTGGACGCGGTCAGGGACTCCCCATACTCGACACACTCCACGTCGCAACAGTACGCGTGCTCGTACGTGGAGTCGACGGTGATGACCCCCTTTGGCCCCGGCATCTTGAGCTTGAGGTAGGCATAGTTGGGGATCGCCATGAACTGGGCGTAACACGGATGACCCAGGATCGCATGGTAAGTCCCCTCGAAACTGGGCACGTCGAAGGTGAGGACCTCCCTACGGTAGTTCGAGCGCGTGCCAAAGTAGACTGGGAGGTCGATGCGGCCGATGGTGAGCGCCTTTTTGCCAGGGACAACACCGTGGAAGCCCCCGGCGCTCGGCTTGAGCTGCGCTCTCGTGATGCCGAGCAGCGTGAGCATCTCCATGTAGATGATGTTGAGGCTGCTGCCTCCGTCCATGAGGACCTTGGTGAAGCAGGTGTCGATGATGATCGGGTCGACGACGACGGGGTATGCGCCCGAGTTGGTGACGTGGTCTGGATGGTCATCATGGTCGAACATGATGGGCGCATCCGACCAGTCGAGGAACTGAGTAGTGGCGGGCTTCACCGAGAAGACCTCCCTACGCTCCTGCTTCCGCTCTCGACGCGTCATCTGGGTCGTAGGGCCGCCATAGATCATGAAGCAGTTGGCAATGGGCGGGAACCCGTTGTCATCGTTGTCGTTGGCCCCATCGCCGCCGCCTTTATCCTTCTTGTCATCATCCTTGCCAATACCGAGCCTCTTGAAGTAGCCTCGAAGCATACGGCAGTTCTCGAGGGTATGCTTGGCTGGCTCTTTATGGTACGGGCATGGCTCCTTCAGCATCTTGTCGAAGATGGCCCCGTCCGGAGGGGGTCGAGGCTCCTTGCGCTCGGCCGCGGCGACCTCGTCTTCCATGACCACGCGCTTGCCTTGCTGGTTGCCCTTCTTCTTCTTGCCATTCTTCTTTTGGCCCTTGCTCGAGCCCTCCCCATTGCCAGGGGGCGGTTTGGGCTTGCTTCCGTCTCCGCCAAAGAATGCTCCCATGGCCTCGTCGCCGGTGGCGTAGTCGGCGATGACGTCCATGAGCTCGTCAACCGTCTTTGGGCGGTTGCGCCCGAGCTCCCGCACGAGCTCTTTGCACGTGGTGCCTGACATGAACGCCAAGATGACGTCGTGGTCGGGGATATGCGGCAGCTCGGTGCGCAGCTTGGAGAAGCGTCGAGCAAAGTCTCAAAGAGATTCCCCGGTCTGTTGCTTGCAGTTTCGGAGATCCCACGAGTTGCCGGGTCGAATGTAAGTGCCCTTGAAGTTCCCCTCGAAAATCTGAACCAAATCGGTCCAGTCGTAAATCTGATTGGGGGGAAGCTCCTCGAGCCACCGTCGAGCGGTGTCAGAGAGAAATAGAGGGAGCTGGCATATGATCACCTTATCCTCTCGAGCCCCTCCCAGCTGGCTGGCCAGCCGAAAGTCGGCCAGCCAGAGCTCTGGCTTGGTCTCCCCGTTATACTTGACCACACTCGTAGGGGGTCAAAACGGGTTGGGCAACGGCGTGTTGCGGATAGCCCTGCTGAAGACTCGAGGGCCCGGCGGCTCAGGAGCCTGCCGGTCCTCGTCGCTGTCGTAGCGCCCTCCTCGATGAGCGTTGTATCCACGATCTTCGGCGCCCGCGGCTTTACGCCGTCGGTTGTCGTTGATGTCGTGACGCGCATCTTGAGGCTCGCGGTTGTCGAGGATGCGATTGCGGACGGGGGCTCTCTCACCTCGAGGGGGTGCCTCTTGGTGGACTGAGCCCTCTCACTCGTGCCGTGGTGGGTTGGCCGGCTGTTCTGAGGCCGCCTCGCGTCGCCTCGAGGCTGAGCTCTCGGCTTGCTGGGCAGCCGCGACTTGGAGGAGTCCTTGGACCTCATCTCATATCTGGAAGGCTTGCGGATTCGAGGGCGCAGGCATGTCCCGCAGTAGCATGGCTGCTGCTTAAACATTCTGGCTTGCTCGAGGGAAGCGGGCTGGCTCGACCGGCGCCTCCGGCCGCCCGTCGTTGACGATGCGGTTGAAGACGCCCCGCGCCTTTCCTCGAGCGCCAGGACCTCGGGGCGGAGGAAGCTGGTTCTACTCAAGGGCGCGTTTGAGCAGTTCCAGGTTTGCGCACTCCGCGTCCATCTTGGCCTCGATCTCCCGGAGTTGGGCCCAATGTGCAGCCCGGGCGTCCTCTTCAGGCCGTGGGTTGGCATGCCCTTGCGGTGGTTCCTCGCGAGGAGGAATCACCTGCAAGGCTCCTGCCGCTGGCGTCCCGGCCGGTTGGTTGACGGCAGGTGCAGCAGCGGCGTCGTCTCTGGTCTCTGTGTCTATCGAGGCTTCACCCTCGAGATGAAAGCACTCGCGAGCCGGATCATAGCATCCCGAGTCTGAGTCGTCGGAGTCCGGGTCGGCGCCGGGCGGCGTCCAGGGCCTTCCCGTGCTCTGCTCCTCGACCCAGCGGCGCATGTTTCCGACCGTGGCATCACGCCGCGGACCAGGCGCCCTATCGAACCCGCGGTCCACCGACGCAGGCCATATGATCTCCAAGTTCATGGCGGCACGTAGGAGGGGGCCAGGGCCCTCCTCTTGCGACCCCATTGTTGACTAGATTTCATTGGCGTATGTCGAGGCAGCGTTGGTTAGCCCGAACGGAAGCCTGCGACGAGCTTGGTGGAGCTCGTGTGGCAAATAGTTGGGCGACGTCGGCCGTGCGCGCGCCCGAGGTGCCGCGCCGGGCTCTCTTGGCGAGCGCATGGCGAACGTGAAGCCAGGGTCCACGTCGAGTGCTACCTGCCCACGACCCACACCCTGTCGTGCGCTCGGTGCCCCGACTGGGTGTACCATGGCGTCCGACGGGAGTGGCGTGTGAATGGCGTGCTCGGGGACCTGCATAGGCGGGCGATGAAGCTGGTGCCGGTGGTGCCTGCGCCTTGGAGGCGAGCCGTGGTGGCGTGGCCGGCGCGCAACTCCACCGGCGCCTGGGGGTGAGGCGCGTCCCCCGCTTGGTTCTCCGACCGAGAGCAGAGCCATGTCGTAGCCTGTGCCAAGCGACACGAACTCCAGACTCCCGAACCAGATCACCGTGGCGAACGGGAGCGATGAAGTGGAAGATGCCATCCGGAAAAATGGCGGAAAATCGAGTGAAACACGCAGTACCCCTACCTGGCGCACCAACTATCGGTGATTCGTACCCCGGGGGTATCACACCAACAAGTAAATTTCTAAGCATGCTCCCTAATCCGGATGGTGATGCAAGAAGAACACAGTCATTTTTATCCTGGTTCAGGCAAAGTGTGCCCTACGTCCAGCAGTGGGAGGAATTTTGTATTATCTTGCACCGAAGTGCTTGTACAGGGACGTATACAAGAGAGTCCTGAGACTTAGCATGGTGGAGAATGAGTGAGTGTGTGAGTGCGAAAAGCTTGAGAGAACCCCCCTTAAACTAGGCCCTGGCGTCCCCTTTTATAGGCCAAGGGGAGGCTCAGGATCACATGGTAGCTAGGGCGGTCGTAAGCGTGACGTCGAGGCATGGACGTCGGGTCGAGTCACTGGGACTGTAGAAGCCCTCTTTGGTCCGGTTCGAGCCTGTAGCAGTATGGCTGATGATGGCCTGACCGTCCTCTTCTGACACGAGCTGGCGTGGTCGAGGCGTGGGCGGTGATGATCCGCTCGTCCTTCCTGACGTAAGCTGACGCGTCGAGGTACGGTGTGGGCGTGCGTGAGCGCATGTCCCCGGGAATCCCGTCGTATGGCTGTCGAGACGGGATGGACGGGTCACTGCCCGTGCCGTACCCGAGCCGCGTCAGTCATCATCTCTCGAGTGGTGGAAGGCTGCTTCGAGGGGCAGGTGGCCCGAGCGACGGGACTGAGCAGAGGGTTTGGTGGTACGGAGAGTTGACAATTGCGTTCTGATGGGGTGCCGTACGCGGCACAGTGCGCGGCGTGGTGCCACAGTGGTGCCTGCCATCCTCGAATCCTGGGTGTGGGCAGCGTAATGGTGGAAGCGACCAATGTACCCTCCACTGTTACGACCTCTGTAGCCATGGGGTTAGGCGGAGCACGTGTACCATTATACTGTTTCGAGCCCTGTAGCCACGTGGGCGTCCAGGAAAAGTTATTTTGGAAGGCAGGCTCGAGTGGTCGTTCGCTCGAGCAATTTCCGTCACCGTCTCGAGTGATCGTTCGCTCGAGCGGTTTCCGTCACTTTCTCAAGCGGGTGGGCGGCCATTTCTCGAGGTGGCTGACTTTGTGGTTTAGCCGCGGGCCTGAGCGTGGGCCGGCCCAGCAAGGCATGTGGAGGTAAAAAGGGATTTTCTCTAGTTGACTTAGGGGTTTTAGGGGAAAGCAAAGCAGGGTTTGCTTTCTCCTAAACCTTCTAGGTTTGGGACTCCCTAATCTAGGTACCCGACAACTGGCAAATTGCCGAAGCTAGATTTCCCTGCATTCGATGGCACTGATTTGAAGTACTGGATTTCCTGTGCCGAGGATTACTTTCGCATGTATCATGTAGAGTCATCGGTGTGGATTCAGTGTTCACGCATGCAGTTCAAAGGCCCTGATAAAATTTGGGTGCAGTCCATCACTGATCGTTTAGCTTCTATGAGTTGGGATGATTTTTGCAAGGCGCTGCATACTCGCTTTGACAGAGATCATCATGATCTGCTTTTGCGTCAGCTCAATCGCATTAGGCATACTTCCACTGTGCAGGATTATGTAGATCGTTTCTCTGAGCTTGTAAATCATCTCATTGCTTATGACACATCCACACACCCTAGAGTCTACCTTAATCACTTCATGGATGGGTTACAATCTGATATTAATGCTATGCTAATGGTTCATAAGCCAAACACACTTGATGCTGCGTGTCTCGCATTACTGCAGGAAGAGGCGACTGAGATCCCACTTCGTCGTGACACACGACACTAGAATCAGCGGGGTGGTGTACCTGCTGGGATGAATGCACATCGCCAAGGCCATATCCCATGTGTTGTTGCTGATGATAAGATGCAATTGCAGCAGAAGCCACGTGATAAACGTCTGCAGGACCTCAAGGCTTGGCGTCGAGCAAAAGGACTTTATGACCGTTGTGGTGAAAAATGGTCAAGGGACCACAAATATGCACCTCAAGTTTCTCTTCATGTGCTGGAAGAAACTTGTGCTTGTTTTGATGACACAGCTTCGATCGATATGCGAGCATGAGGAGGAAGTTATCGATGATCCTACGCAACCCCGCAACCGCATGGTAGCCGATTCATTTCTTGTTACATGGCCAAACACTCTGCAATTTGTGGGTGAGTTCAATGTAGACCAAGTCAAAATTCTGGTTGATTCTGGTTGCACTCTGTCCTTTATCAGCAGTCAGTTAGTTGCAAAGCTTTCCTTGTCAGTTCAATATGGTAATCCACTAAGTGTCAGTGTGGCTAATGGGGAGACCATTCAGAGTGTGGCTTCTATACCTGATGCAGTCTAGAAAATTCAGGAGGTTACATTTACACACACTCTCAGGGTCCTGCCAGTGCCTCATTATGATCTAATTCTGGGGGTGGATTGGTTAGCTCTATTCAGTCCAATGAAGGTGGATTGGCAACAAAAATGGCTTGGTCTTCCTTTCAAGGGACATACTCTATACTTGAAGGGCATTGGTTGCCCTAAAACAATTGCTGATGAACTTATTGTGCTGCAACTTTCTGCTATTGATAATGCAGATTCATCTGAAAAAGTTTGGGATCCTGCTATCAGGGACTTGCTGGCTGAATTTCCTCAAGTGACTGCACCTCCTACTGCCTTGCCTCCAAAGAGAGCCTGTGATCATCAAATCCCTTTGGTGGATGGTGCAAGACCAGTTTCTGTCAGGCCATACAGGTATCCACCTGCTTTGAAGGATGAAATTGAGGCACAGGTAGAAGCTATGCTTATGCAAGGTATCATTCAGCCCAGTGTGTGTCCTTTTAATTCTCCTGTTCTTCTAGTCAAAAAGAAGGATGGTTCCTGGAGATTTTGTGTTGATTATAGATATCTCAATGCCTTGACTGTCAAAACTGCATTTCCAATACCTGTCTTGATCAGTTGATGGATGAGATAGCTGGTGCCAAGTATTTCTCTACTCTAGATTTGTTGTCTGGCTATCATCAGATTAGGCTCAAAGATGGAGAAGAATATAAGATTGCATTCTCTACACATGTGGGACATTATGAGTTCAAAGTGGTGGCATTTGGTTTATCTGGAGCACCAGGTACATTTCAGGGTGCAATGAATGGAACATTAAAGCCAGTATTGAGGCACTGTGCTATAGTTTTCTTTGATGATATATTGGTCTTCAGTAAAACCTTTGAGGAGCATTTGGATCATCTGAGACAGGTACTTACATTGCTACAAAATGATCAGTGGCACATTAAACTGTCCAAGTGTACTTTTGCTCAGACTGAAATATCATATCTGGGTCATGTTATCAGTGCCCAGGGAGTGGCCACCGATCCAAAGAAAATTGAGGCTGTTGTTACTTGGCCTAAACCCACATCTGTCAAAGAATTGAGGAGTTTTTTGGGCTTTGCTGGCTTCTATAGGTGTTTTGTCAAAAATTATGTAGTGTTAGCTCAGCCTCTCACAGCACTGCTCAAGAAAAATTCCTTGTTTGTGTGGTCTCAAGAACATGATGATGCCTTTAATGCAGTCAAGACTCAACTATGTAATGCTCCCATGCTGGCCTTGCCTGATTTCTCCAAACAGTTTTGTATTGAAACAGATGCTTCTAAATTGGGAGTTGGGGCTGTCCTGTTACAAGCCAGCAGACCTATTGCATTTCTCAGCAGAGCTTTAGGGCCTAGAAACCATGGCTTATCCACTTATGAAAAAGAGTACATGGCCATTCTTATTGTAGTGGACCATTGGAGATCATATCTGCAGTTGGGAGAGTTTCTCATTTATACTGACCAAAAAAACTTGGTGCATTTGTCTGATCAGAGATTGACAACTCCATGGCAACAGAAAGTATTTACAAAGCTGTTGGGGTTACAGTTCCAGATCATATACAAACCTGGTGCTGAAAATAGAATTGTTGATGCTCTTTCAAGAAGGGGTTCCAATGAAGCAATATTGGCTTTATCTGCTCCAGTTCCTGTGTGGCAAGAGGAAGTAAAGGCTAGCTACAATAATGATCCTCATGCACAGGAATTGCTGTCCAAATTAGCTGTCAATTCAGCATCTGACCCATCTTATTCATTGCAACAAGGATTGCTCAGATACAAAGGAAGATTATGGGTTGGCCCCGATAAAGTTCTTCAGACTAAGATAATTGAAGATTTTCATTCTTCACCAGTTGGTGGTCATTCTGGGTTCCCTGCAACATATCAAAGAATCAAATTGTTGTTTGCCTGGACTGGTATGAGGCCAATGATTTTACAGTTTGTCAAATCCTGTCCAACTTGTCAGCAGGCCAAACCAGATAGATCAAAATATCTAGGTTTGCTCCAACCTCTACCAACTCCCACAATGGCATGGCAAAGTATTTCTCTGGATTTTGTGGAAGGCTTACCTGCATCTGGTGGCAAGGACTGTATATTAGTGGTGGTTGACAGGTTTTCCAAATACAGTCACTTCATTGCACTAGCACATCCATATTCTGCTCTAACAGTAGCCAAGGTGTTTATGCAGAACATTTACAAGTTGCATGGCATGCCTCAGTCTATTGTGTTTGATCGAGACAAAGTGTTTACAAGTCAATTGTGGCAAGAGCTATTTAACCTCAGCAAGGTTTCTCTCAATATGTCATTAGCATACCACCCACAAACTGATGATCAGACTGAGAGAGTTAACCAATGCATAGAGACATTTTTGTGATGCTTTGTTAATGCCACTCCAAACAAATGGCTTGATTGGCTCTATTTAGCAGAATTCTGGTATAACACTTCCTGGCATTCTTCATTGTGGTTTTCACCATTCTATGTGCTATATGGTCATCATCCTAGACACTTTGGAATCACTGCCGGGGATGCTGTCCAAACTAAATCTCTGAGTGAGTGGATGGAAGATAAGACTCTGATGAATTCTCTGATCCAGCAACATCTGAATCGAGCCAAGAAGAGAATGAAGTCACAGGCTGACAAGAACCTGTCAGAGCGACACTTTGCTGTTAATGATTGGGTGTATCTCAAGCTTCAGCCATATGTTCAAACATCGTTGACTCCTCGAGCTAATCAGAAATTAGCTTTCAAGTTCTTTGGACCATTCAAGGTGTTACAATGTGTGGGCGCCACAACATACAAAATTCAGCTACCTGAATCTTCTGCTATCCACCCGGTTTTTCATGTCTCCCAGTTGAAGTCGGCGTTACCAGTGGCTCAATCTGTTTGTCAATTGCCAACCTCACTTGATGGCTTACAGATACCAGGCAAGATCCTTCAGCATCGCGTGGTTACTTCTAACAATGTGGTCACACCACAGGTGCTTGTGCAGTGGTCGGGCCTTCATCGTTCGCTCGCCACCTGGGAAGATTTGGAGGCTCTACATCAGCGTTTTCCGTGTGCTCCTGCTTGGGGACAAGCAGCCTCTCTTTGGTGGGGGAGGAGGGGGGGGGGGGAATGTTAACGGCTCGTCCACGTCACCAAGCTCAAGCCAGGCTCAAGGCGCGGAACGTGAGCAATATGATCAAGACGACGTCGAGACGGCGCACGCTCCGGACACGACGTCTGCACCAACACGCGTTCAGCGTGCTCGGCGTCCAAACCGGCGCATCGAGGGACCCGAGTGGCTGTGAGATCGCGCGCGGCTGCGTCCGCCAGGCTGGCTTCGGCCATGTATAAAGGAGAGGCAAGCCGATGGGAAACGGCATCAAACAACTAAAACCCAGAATTTATAATCATTCATCGTTACTTCGAACAGCTTGTTATCTCGCCTCTGCTCCATGCTTTCTATCCCCAATTCTCCTCTCTGTTAGTCATCGTGCTAACACATCTGTGTTCGGCGTTGCCCATCTCCTCACCGCACAATTTTCTTTTACCGCGTGGAACTTACCCGCCCGCATGCACCCATGCCACCGCATGGCGGCTCCGGACGATGACGGTTCCGCGTTGACCCCTAGTCAGTTGCGACGTTTCGTCTAGCGCCATGCAACCGTCGGTGGTGGCACACAGTTCCACGCTCCGTCCGTCGTCTCCTTCGCTCGTGACGAGATTCCGCCCTGGCCCCTCGGCCGATCGCGGACGACGTTCACGTTCTTGGGGACTCCACCGCCAGGCCAAGTAGCGGGCAGGTCCTGGCGACCACCGCGCGTCGACGACGATCGAGACCGGCAGGAGGTCTTTATTCTCATCTATTTTTGTACCTGCGCACGTCTTCAGATGAGGAGCAGCGGTGACGACGGCCGGCCACAGCAATCCCCATGTACGCGCTCATCGTGGTCCCGCCATCCACAAGTGTACCCTTCAACCGGTATCCCGCCCGTCGTGCCCATGCTTCTTTGATGTGCCCTGACAAATCGCAACATCGTTCTCTGCCTTCGTCTAGATCAAGCATGCCTTCACACGGCCTCAAATTATCATTCTGTGCCTAGGGCAGCCATGCTTGCCACATGCGACATATATCCTACATCTTCCTGTTGGAGAGCCTGTCTGTGAGACAACTGATCAAGCCGACGTCCTTCAGTTCGACCTTCTTCACATCATTACTACGATGTCAACAACCGGCTTGATTAATAACATGCAGGTTCGATTCTTTTTATTTATATATCAATTGAGCCGAAGTCATCCTGAACTTTCCATTTTTACCTTGTCTAAATCTAAATTCTAAGCATCTCCAACAGTTATGCAAACTTGGCTATGTATTTGTTATAGTTTGCCAATTCTGAAAACCAAATGGGGAGGAGAAAAAGAAGGCATCTTTCAAACTTGGCTTTGCATTTGGGAAAAGTGTGGACCCAGGTCGTGAAAACTAGAATGCATAACTGTTGGAGAGTCGATTTCGTGTAAACTAGAATGCATAACATTTGGGAAAGGAGGTATTTCACGTTTGCCAAGTCGCCCGGGCCTATGCATATATGCCAAGCCGGCCATGGGATTTGCAAAGTTTCCCAAAATGCAAAACTAGAATGCATAACTGTTGGAGAGTCGATTTCATGATTTTTTGGCAAAAACAAGAATGCAAATACTGTTTGCATAACTGTTGGAGATGCTCAAGTTACTATGAACCTCAATATGGATTTTTGCTACTTTGGTCATCGTCCTTGTAGTAGTCAATAATGGAAGGAAACATCTACTAGAAGCATTTAAGTATTTCTGCGAAATAGTATCTCATCAAAACTGCCCTTTTCCCACCTGTGTAGTTCAAATTAGATTATTGTTATATGAACTAAAAATGTTGTCTATCTGTTTTTTATGTTTTTGAAAGGGCAGCCTGCGTTGGGGCCGTGGTCAGGAAAAATTTTGGTTGTTTTCACATAATCACATTACTGATTTTCTGAGGCAGCTTCTCTCTCTAAAATATCCTTATCACACGTGCACACAGGTGATAGCAGTATATTTCTGTATTACTTCATATTGTTGTATTTCCTATTATGTAACAATAGCATTTTACATTCAACAGGGCAATTACTTCGGAAAGGCTGAAGAGCTAAAGAAGGAGCATTATTATATACCTCTTGATTATTTGAATTCTTGCATTCTTGTTTTGAATGAATTTGTAAACTGAATAGGGAATAACTTTGTATTTTAGAAATTAGCTATTTTTACAAGTTATTATGTATACTAGGTGGATTCCCCGCGCGTTGCCGCGGGAATTCCATAGAATTTTGATTGCATAGACAATAAATTTAATTAGAATAGGAGTGATTTACCTTGATACTGAAAATCAATTAAACTCTATCAATGATAGAAATTCAAAATAAAAATTATAATGAAAAATACCAAAAGAAAAACTAACATTAAAAAAATTGTTTGTTCTAATAGAGTGAACTCAAGATATATGGGTTAGTGGACTGCAGGATATGATCGATGTAGATTAAGCACAATGATCAGCTTGTTACCGGCAGTTGCTCCATCTCAAGCTTTGATTCTCTGGAAACTACAGGTGGTTGCATGGCGTCATGGTGATGATCTCTCACCACTAAAATTTAAAGGCAAAGCTAAATTTGGCATAAAAAAGGAATTCGGCATTGACTAATGGTCACTGCTCAATAGAGAAAAATGTATGAGAAGAGGCAACGCTGGGATTATTTAAAAAGCCTAATCGACATCTGGTTCAACTGTGTAATTTAGTCTTTTGGTTGCCTTTAGGTGGTCTAATAGAATTGATTGCATCAAATGTTCATAGCAAACTGAAGGATATGATCAATAGCGTAGAAGGAGAACCATGCATGACTGGAAAGGAGTGGATGATAACGTGGCTTAAGGAGATTCTAGAGAAATATGTTAGTGGGCTTTATCTTTATAGAAGTTTAAGATTTAAGATAGGTTCTTGCATATTAAAAGGAAATGAAAAAACTTATGACGTGAAGGTATACAACAGCTTGTTAAAATCTAATTAATAATAAACTGATGTTGTCATAAATTTGTGACAATGTCCTGTTAACATGTAATGATAATGATTATCAGATAATTTATTGTTGGTCACGACATAGGAATCCTTAAGTTTACAATGATTTATACTGGCTCTTAATGACGACCACGTCATCATATTAACCACAAATTTAGTGATAGGATTTGTATAGAATACATAAAACTCATGGGGATAAATGTCTTTGGGAGCACTTGCATTATTTATCAGAAAATGTAACTGGACATTGAGCCCAACTCCTTGTTTTCGATCGATGTTGGGTTTGCCTGCTTATATGTCGGACGACACTTCTAAGCTACGACTTCATTTGAACAAGCATGAATCTTCAGTGAATGCTGTGGAAGATGAGAATTCAGATTCTTTGGTCACCGAGTTATATCAAGACTGAAAGCTACCAGAGGATTGACGTCTCTCATTCATATATTTCATAGTAATCAAGACAAATGTTTCATACTGAATCATCATGCTTTAAAAGGTAATTTGTTGTGAAGCTCTGTATATTACCTGACACCGTTATTCTCATTTTTATATATTTATATGATAGTTGGCTGAGTTAATGTTGTGTTAATTTAACGTCTTGTATAAGAAAAAGAAATTAAATGTAATGTTGGCCGAATGTATATTAACATTCCACGAACCTAAATATATTTGAAAGTATGTAGGTGTAAAATTTTTCTGTTGTATAATATAATAAATAATTATAAGATATATTATTTTCATAAATTTTTAGGGTTGAATTTGTAATCTTAACTAAATGTATGTTATATTATCTTTGTTAAAAGTCATGAAGTCGGCTCTTCTCCTATCAAAGAATTTTTTTTTTTTTGATGGACATGTGTGTGTCGCACGTGCATTACCACTAGTTACTCAAAAACAACTTATTTGTACTAACCTTTCTATTTACGTCAAATTAAGAAAACAAGAGAAAATGATATTATCCCCCATTATTAGTACTCATTTCTTTCTAAACTATAAGTTCTGTTGACCTTTTAGACTAATCCATTTTACTATATATCCAGACATATTATTATATCTAGAGGTATATAGCAAAATGAATGTACCAAAAAAGTCAAAACGACTTATAATAAAATGGATGTACCAAAAAAGTAAAAAACAACTTATAATTTGTACGGTTTTATTAAAATATATGGAAAAGGATATGTGATTGTAAATATTTATTTTGAATCTTATAAATCTGGAAAAATTATAATATAAATGCTACTATATCTAAAAGTTCATCAAGAGTTCTGCTTACCATATGCCATTAAACACAAATTAATGTTTTATTTTCTTGTTAATGTTTTTAGACATAGCCTTCCAACCCAACAAACTATAACCTAACTTGTCTAACCAAGCAGATTTCTTCAAATTTTAGGCAACATTTTTTTCCTAGGCAAATATCCATATCTCCAACCAAACATTTCCTAGCGCCTCGTATTATATATATGACGATCAGTTAGCTAAAGGAAAAAAAAGGCTCATAAAAAATCAGCCTATTTAGGTGTTAACTTCTATAAATGCTCTAAATTTCATTTGTCCTAAATTTTTTCTTATACAATAGTAGGATATTTTTTTTTTGAGCAAAAGTTTTGTTTCTTATACAACATGGCATATTCAGCTCGGGCCCTATTAATCCCGGATCCGCTCTTGTAAAAACCTGATTTTTTTTTAATGTCGCCCACCGTGGGTTTGCCCAAGCAACACGGCCCAATATTGTTTGCTAGCCCTTTTAAAAAGGTTTGCTAGACTAATGAGAACAGTAACAGTAACAGGCCCATCATATCCATCAAGGCCAGTATGCTGAAAATTTACTACGCAGCGGCCCATTTTACACGAAACTGAAAACGTGAAAAAAAAATACTACAAAGCAATAATCGCCCACCGTGGGGCCCATTTTACACGAAACTGAAAACGTGAAAAAAATACTACAAAGCAATAATCGCCCACCGTGGGGCTCGAACCCACGACCACAAGGTTAAGAGCCTTGCGCTCTACCGACTGAGCTAGACGGGCTTTGTGTTTAAAATTTGTTTGAAGATCTGAAAGACACTACTAACTTCAGTTTTGTGATCCTGCTTAAAACAGGGTTTGTTGCCCAATGTAATTATGTAAATACCATCACACCTGTGTTTCCGTACGGTGTAGTTACGTTGGCTTGCAGCAAATTCAATTTCAGCAGAGAACTTTGTGCAGATAGCCTCTTTCTGTGTTCAGAATAGACCGGGCCAACAAGAGGATATCTAATCCTGCAAATTTGGCATGGACACGCACACTCTACCGAGCAGACGTGCCATCGTTTTCGTTCGTCATATCTGGGAGCTTTATCTGCCGTATTAGTTGTCACAAGATTATCCGAGGTGCCGGCTCTCATTCTTCTCGCGTTCTACTGTAACCATGACAACACCTGAGAAAAAAAAAGGAGAGCTATATATTCCGTGTGGTCTCTTCTACGCGCGTGAACGATCGCGTTTACACCAAGCTGAGAGTTAAGACTCCAAAGCCAAGTCACCTCAAATATTCGTTTTTTTTAGACGAAGGGGGCGCTGCTCCCCCAGCCTTTACGAAGGTTTAAAGCGCTGGGCCGCGGGATCGAACCCGGGTGGCCGGCCTCACATCTGGAGAGCTCAACCAAACAAGCTACCGTTCTATTCAAATTCAGATTCAAATTCGAATATGAATAGTACCAGGTATGTATGTAAGATAGGATAAGAATTGATATCAACATCATATGTATGTGATTTGAGTATTTAGAGATACGGATATAATATATTGGATGTTAAATATCCAGATTCGAATACTAACGGATGAACTCCTCTCTCAACACAGACTCAAATATGGTTGGAAAATATCTCTACCATTTACACCTTAGTTCACCATATATAAACCATTATTTCTCTGTATCTCTCTCATATTTAGAGTATATATAATCTATGATCCGGTCTCTACAATAAACCCCCTAGCTTGTTGAGTTTCTGTCAAATGATGTAACAACTCTTGATCGATAAAGCTCTACCGCTTGTTTTTGTTAAAAAAAAAAACCTATTTTCTACTTTAAGTCTGTGGCCACCCAAGGGATTTATTCTAGTCTAAAAAAAAAAGAAGATTTACTAGTGATCCAAGATTCGGATGGACTTGTTAATTTGAGTGTGGGTGGCTGTGTGTTTCAAGAGATAACAATTATCTAAGTTAAGCTAAACAAAGTGGTGGAGGTGTCATTTTCGACCGGATTAACACTATGTAACACAACATCTAGAAAAGTATATAAAGGACTTCAGATTCTTTACCCTCTTAATAATTAATCTCCATGCCTATCATTTCAGCGATTACAAACTGTGGAATGCAGCTTATTATTGCAAGGTGACAATCTGTAAGACTGGAGAAGTAGATTTTTAGATCATAGCGATGTGATGTGGATTTTATTACAATCAGGCCTCATCCGATGCACAGCAACGAAAGAACTCCAATGCCAAGTATATATAGAGTTTCATACATATCCAATAATTGTAGGGTTTTTTTATATTTGCATCTAAAAATGTTCGAACTGCTATATCAGCTTCCGTTAGCATTTTCTGTCTATTGAGTCTAGTGAGGTGTTTCATTTCTTTCTAAAAGACAATTTTGCTCCTAGCCGGATCCATCTGATCAGATGGTGCCGTCGACAGCCAGCAGCAGGAACTCTCTACACAAAATAATTTGGGGATGGAGATCATGTGCACGCTTACAACTGCCCTTACTGCACGTAAGTTCGAGGTGAGTGGCCCATCCAACACTTTGTGCTGTTCCTTGCATCGTTGATGACCAGTTGAGTATCATAAACCTTTGTCTTTGTTCTTGTTGATGTCGTCAGACCGTCTGACGTTTTTTTTTTTTTTTGGTGTCCTTGCTGAGTTCCTGAAGATATTGGCAAGCTTGGATGATTTGTAATGACAAGAACCAGCACCTCGTCGGCGCGCGCGGCCGTTGGTGCCGGGTCCGTGCTCGCCACGCGCCGCCTCTGGGCTACCACCACTCGAGTGCTTGGCTGCTGGCTCGACCTCTGCGGCGACGAGCCGCGAGCACGACGAGCATCGGCGTCCGCGAAGTTCACGCTCATGAGACGCGCAGACGGGTGATGAGCTGGACCGGAAGGCCGACGAGGAGGTGGCTGAGGTGGTGATGATGTCGTGGCAAGGACAAGTGGACAACACATGTCTGTCGTTGCAACACTGGTCTGATGAAGACGCAAGATGAGAGCGGCAACGTGAGTTGCTTCCTTTAACTTGCCCACACAACGCTGATGCTTCGATGACCATGCATGGTGCATCGCGTGGAGACTAGCTAGCTCCACAGTTCACGCATCACCACAAAGACTGTGTTTTGCTCGACCCTACGGCAGGCAGAAACGAACGCAGTCGTCAGCATCAGTTTCATCACTGAAATGATCTATGAAATTATACAGGAATGCTTTGGGGCCAAGCAAGCAATCGGTGGCATGTGTTTATAATTCCACGGAAGTGCCTGCATACGGTATTTGGTATTTGGTACTTGGGAGAATGGAGTAGTGTCGAAGTGCCTCATGGTGCCGAACATCGCGTCCCCTCTTTGTGCCTGCATACGTCCTCTGATTGCCCAGGTCAACGCCAACAATTGGGTGGCGTCTGGGTTCAGGGCCCTTGCTTCGCTGCTGCAGTGTAGCAGTTCTTCTACGAGCTTGAGCAAAATTGTTTTCCTGCGTTGGTACAACACTCGAAGCTCCACCATCTAGCCAGTGCCTTGTGTCAGTGTGTTGTCCGCCAGGCCCTGGCAGCTCGTCAACGGGTCCATCAGAATGCTAACAAACATTCCAACTTCCCTTAATGAGACATGTGCCAAGCATGATTTTGAAAAAAAGAAGAAAAAAAACGTCGTTGCCTGGACTGTGATGGTGTTGTAGATGATCTCCAATTCGCATACATCTCCATTAGCCATGCAAAGCTTAACGAGGGTGTCGGTGATGTAGATTGGATTGGTTGTGTGATCGCAGTTTTAGACGGGGAATGTGTGGTGACCGTAAGTCTATCGAGGCCGTTTCTTGTTGTAGCCAAGCCTTGAGGTCGGCTAGGGAGGCAAACCACTTTGGAACCGGCACTGCAGTGCTGGTATTATTGTCGTGAGGGTTGGCTCTTGTCGCGGGGATTTGGGGTCGTCCTCTTTGATGGTGTTCTGCTGTTGTGGTTTGAGTGGTAGCATCAGCACGTCGTTGTTCCGTTGACCCGAGTTCCGAGGGTCGACGCCATGTGATGGAGAAATGGAGAATCGTGGGCGTTAGGGTGTGATGGTGGTGAAGCCAGGCGCGTCTCCTGTGGCGCAGTGTTGGGCACCGTTGGTGCCTCTGTTGCTAGAAACAAGGTTTTAGCCGCGTTCACGATCTGTGATAGTTTGGGGTCTCTATCTTGCCTTGGAGATGTGAGCCACCTGCTGCAATCACGTATGATGCTCTTTGTTTCGACGGTGAGTTCGTCAACAACAGCTCCGTGGTCTAATCTGGCGTGGGCGTTTGCGATGACGGTTAATTAGATCGTGCCTTGCTCGATAACTTTGAGGCGGGAGTTGAGGTTGACGAGCTATTGATGCATCTCATCAAACCTGTCGTGGATGGTGTTGGTGCCTGATGGATCGAACTGGTTCTCCGATACCAGTTGTACGTCGTGGGCCTTGCCCGAGGCGGTGCCGTGGGCGGCAGTTCGGCGTAGCGGCGCGGGGAGGTGGCGCGTGTGGGCAGGAGGGGAAGA
This sequence comes from Themeda triandra, assembly GCA_018135685.1. Classification (NCBI taxonomy): domain Eukaryota; kingdom Viridiplantae; phylum Streptophyta; class Magnoliopsida; order Poales; family Poaceae; genus Themeda; species Themeda triandra. The sequence continues at coordinate 505,629 of JAENPR010000257.1, forward strand.
GAGGGTTGCGGCGGTTAGGGATGAAATTGGTCGGAAACGATCGGTAGGAGGCCAAATCACTTTCACTTTCACACTGTTTTCATGAAAACGGAATCGATGCGATATTTCTGAAAGCGGATACGACGCCGATATTCTAGTAGTTTTGAAAACAACAATAGTCAATCGGAAAATACATCAATGACAACCAAAATCTTAAAACATGAGAAGTGTGGTATAACTCATTCCATCTATCTCACATGACAATAATAAATAAAGGCACAAGTTCTAAGCTAACTTGACACATAGTAGTCATAAAGACATGAATTATTAGAGTTCCGAGGTTGCATGCAGGCTTCTTAGAGATGACCTCAACATTTATGTTGTGACCGCCAGACTGACTAGACACGAGTAATGAGTGCTTGGTGCAGTACAATATTGTTGCCTGATTGCCGGATTGGCTTCTTATTTCTAAACGCATGAAATACTTGCCTAATAGTTCCCTTAAAAAATACCTTATGTGCTCGCGTGTGCAGATGGATGGCAAGATGTGCATTGTGGGTCAATTGGACTTAAACTCCTAAAGCATGGTGGCAATGACGGCGCGTGACGCCTCCACCCCCCCCCCCCCCCCCACCCCACCCCCCCCCCCCGAGGCATGCCTGGGTTGGCGGTCGAGGACTGCTTCTAGACCCTTGTTGGCTCATTTATTCCACTATGGGAGTTAGTCCGCATTGCACGCGTGATAGCCGGGTTAGGATCAAATAGTGATAGGCAAAGTCCCGTTACTATCTCAATTGGCCACTATTGGATCCAGTTGTTTCACTAGTGATCCTTGAATCCAAGAAGGGCGGATGACTAGCCTTGCTAGAAAGTGAGATGTTGTCTTCCTAGACATCACTGGCAGGTGATTTATATCGTCGCCGAGCATGTGTGGAATGGTGGTACAATGGTGTGGCTGGGCTCAGAGGTCTTGTGCGGTGTGGCTGGCTCGCCATGGCGAACAAGGCCATCAGAGCTCCTTCGCAGGCTCAAAGCACAACCATCACAACATGGTCGTCGGACCTCCTCGGTGTGGTGTGGCGCAATGGGATGAGAGATGTCACGGGGTGGCATGGTGGAGACTGGAGAGGCAGTGTGGCCGTCGGAGCTTCTTGGTGGTTGTGGCTCGGAATGGCGCGCGCTGTGGTCGTCGGAGCTCCCCACTAAGCACTACTACAGATTCGCACATCACAGCCGGAAATGGCGAAACCGGCAGTGATGACTCATCACAGCCGGTGCCAAGCTCGACGGAGCCTGACTCATGTCAGGCAGCGAAGGCACCGGCAGTGATGAGGATATTACTGCCGGCTCGTGTCTAGAGCCGGCAGTGATGAGTATATTACTGCCGGCGCGTGTCTAGAGCCGGCAGTGATTAGGTGGGCAGATATCACCGCCGGCTCTAGCCAGAGACCGGCAGGCATGGGACTCATCGCCACCGGTGTCTGGCGAGAGCCGGCAGTGGCCGGCTGACAGCACACCGCCTGCTTCTCCTTCCTCCTCCCCATGAACAGAGGGCAACTTGCTCAAATTCATTATATAATTCATTATATAATTCAACTTGCTCAAAATAATAATAAAATAGATAAAACGAAACTCATAGGAATAGAAATTCATTATATTGATAATATGATAAGGTTTTCATTACATAATTAAAATTTCTTGTAAATAAAAAAACTAATAAAAAAAATGGCGGCGGCGTTCGCGTCCGCTCGCCGCCGTCCTTGCCGCCGCACCTCGCCGCCGCCTAACGGGGCCCGCCGCCTCGAGGCGGGCGCGAGCAGCCTCCTCCTCCGCCTCGGCAGCCGCGCGGGCCGTCTGCTCGGCCGCCAGCGCATCGCGGAGGATGGCGGCCTCCTCCTCGGCCACCGCGCGGGCCGCGTGCTCCACCTGCAGCGCCTCCTCGGCCGTCCTGCGCCAACTCCGCTCTTGGGCAAGCTGCGCGCGCAGGGCAAGGACTTGGTTCTCCGGCGCGCGGACTTGGCGGCCGGGGGAGGAGGTCGACGGGTGCAGAAAATGCAGTCCCCAGCGTCCGGCTCCGTCACCACCGCTGCGGCCACCACCGACGCCACGGCCGCCGGACTCCATGACGATGGCGAAGGAGAGAAGAGAATGGAAGGAGAGGAAGGTGGGAGGCGGAGAATGCAGCCGAGGAAGCCGATTTATAAAGGCCACCGGCGGGGGACTCAAAGGCCACCGTCGCCGGTGGCCTATTAGTTCACACCGCCATCAATGCGCGGCAAGGAAGACGAAGCGGGTATTTGGTTGTTCGTCCCCGCCAACTTATCACTGCCGGTTCTTGTTACGATCCGGCAGTGATGATGGAGACTGCTATGTGCGGTTAAGTAACATATACTGCTCCACTCTTTCGATCTCCCCTCTTTGTCCCAGCGGTTAAGGCCGCGCGCTCTGGAACCTGCGACCCGCGCTCGAGTCCAGGCTGCCTCAAAATTTTTAAACATTTTTATATTTTTATACATATCACTGCCGGGTCTTATTACAAGCCGGCAGTGATGTGTATTTCAAGATGCCTATTTAAACCGCCGGCCAGGGGAAAATCCGGCGCCTCCTCATTCTCCCTTCATCCTATTCTTCCACACTCGTGTTCATGGCGTCTGACGGTGGCGCTCCCAAGGACGGCAGTGAGGGCGGAGCATCCGGCGAGAGGGCCCGCAAATTCTTTGCCAGGATCTCGGCCACCGGAGCCCCCCCACCGGCGGAGCGAATCGCCGGCCTGCGCGCCCAAGTCGCCGATGAGCGGCGTAGGCGCCGCTTTGCCGAGGTGGAGGCCCTCAATCTGCGGCAGAGGCTGCATGCCGAGCATGCGGCCCGAGCCGCTGCCGAGGAAGAGTCGGTGGAGCTGCGCCGCATGCTCGCCGACGCTAACGACCGTGTGGCGGTCTTTGGAGGCGGCACCGAAGGACCTTGGTGTGGATCCTTGATCCTCACGGCGGTGGACCGGCGGCGCGGTGGTGGAGCGGGGCGTCGACGCCGTCGCTATTTTTTTATTATATAATATAATTTAGAATAATATTATATATGTAATTTCTACTAATTTTTAGATCAAGATATGTAATATCTACTTATCTTAATATTATTATATAATATAATGAATTATGGTTATATCTACTTTTTTTATTTTTTATACATTTATATAGTAAACTCTATGCTTGAGTACATATATGTTTTGTTAACGACAATAAAATATTTATTTAGATAGAGCACAAGAGTACAAGATAAAACAAATAAAAAATTACATATACGATAACAAAGACCTTACAACAAAATTACATATACGATAACAAAGACCTATTTTTATACAGATCAAAGCTACCATCCATGAGTATCAACACATTATAATTTAACCACCTCAGTAGTATTCTTCTAGCATCCTTGCTAGCATAGATAATGCGAGGTGGTTAGAGCAATGCTTGTCGGAGGCAATCAGGGAATACCGCAATCCTTCCCTTCTTGCTCTTGGTTCGAGGCTTTCGGCGGGGATACATGACTGGATGGCCCCTTCCGGCTTGAAGAGACAATACCGCGCGGACGTCGAATGCAAGCACATAAGTGCAAGCACTTCTTAAGAGCCTCGCCGGAAACCCCAACATCCGGCATTGCTATATCAGTAGAATTATTCTAGCACCTATTGTGTGCACCATTGTGGTGGAGTACAAACAATATCTGTATGGGAAAGGCTTTCTCCCATAGAGAGGCCATCTTCACAAAAGCCAAGATGGAGAGAGGAAGAAATGAACACAAGAAGGCAGGCATATGCCCTGGATGTTTGCCATGTATTTATAGGCGTGGACATCACTAAGATATGCCGGCTTGTAACAAAAGCCGGCAAGTGATATATATATAAAACTAAAAAAAAAAAAAAAAGCCTGGACTCGATCGTGGTCACGGGTTCGGTTTTGCAATATAAATCCTTTATTTTTTGTTACAAATCTTTATGTTATTTTGCTCCCATTTTTTATTTTTTAATTTAAAAAATGATGCTCGTCGGGTTGAAATCCAACGGCGGCGGGTCTGTCCTGATGATCGGACCTTTGCGGCAGGCCGGAAGTGATGTGAGCCTGTGGCCGCAGTGGGCTTCCCTTTTAAAAAATGCCATTGTATTGATCACTGCAGGCTCCTTCCACAAACCGGCAGTAATGGCATGGGCGCGCCTTTTAAAAAATGCCGTTGGATCTATCACCGCCGGCTTGTGGAAGGCGCCGGTGGTGATGAACTGGGCGCGCCTTTTAAAAAATGCCGTTGGATCTATCACTGCCGGCTTATGGAAGGCGCCGGCGGTGTTGGACTGGGCGCTTTTTTTTACAAAAAAATGCCGTTAGCCCATCGCTGCCGGCTCCATCCAGGCGTCGGCAGTGATATAAAGTAGAGATTGTTTTTTAAAAAATTTATCTCTGCCCCCTCTGATCAATACAGCAAGAGCACTGCTCCCACCTACCACGACAACACGGGAGCTATAAAATGGCCATCGTGCTTGGAACCTCTATCTGAGTTTGTGATCCTTTTCCTCCCTCTTTCTCTAGTTGTTTGCTAGTTTTCCAAATATATGGGTTCCCTTTGGGAGAAAGCCCTCCACATACAGATATCGGCATGTGTTATAGTAGTCCGCCAAAATAGTGCACACAAGTGGTGCTAGAAGAATGCTGCGAAGATGAGTGAGCCGCATGTTGGGGTGCCGGTGAGATTGACAGAGCCGTCCCACAAGCTGGATTCTCTCGGGTCTCGTGAATCGTGTGCGTTGTAGACAATACATTCATTCCTTGAAGTGTACCTCTGCAGTGGCATGCGTTCATTTGAGGTGCTATGAGATTAACGGGCTTTATGCAATTTTCTCCTGGGGTGGTGTTAGTACTCGAAGGCGATGCCAGAAGTTTATGCACGAGTTGGTCGCGCATTTCTCTGGGTCGCGGTACGACTGCCCCATCGAGGAGTACCTGCCGGTGCGGTTCGAGCTGCATTCGACCCTTGCCGCTGCCTGCATCCGACCCTTGCCGCTGCGCTAGAGATGGCAAGTAGGCCACAACTGAGGACGAAAGCAAGTGGTTAAATTATAATGTGTTGATACACATGGATGATAATATTGACGGTGAAGAAAAATATGTCTTTGTTATTGTATATGTAATTTTATAATTTTTATTTATTATGTATTCTATCCATGTACTCTCTCTAAATAAATATTTTACAAAGTTGAACAGAATAGTTCGTGTCAAAGTTGATTTGATTTTTGTATGAAATTTGTAAAATAATTAAAAACCCAAAAACAGGATACGAGGTGCCAAAATTCAAAAATTCAAAGTTTTAATGGTACAAGCTCTGTCAAATGTAGAGTCGACCATTACACCAAATGTTTATCATGATGAGTGTGACAAACCTTGTGTTCATCACTTTTGCATTTGAGGCCATCTAGGGCTGGGTCAAAGTGGATTATCACAAAAAATCCAAGATTTGACCAAGTCAAACATGGTCAAATTGAGGCACCAAACGACCTCAGATGGAAACATCTGAATACAAGGGTGATATATCTCATCAAGATACACATTTGATAGATAGGCCACTTTTGCATTTGAGACAGTGCTACCCAACACCGGTCACAAATTCTTGAATCTCACATGAACTTTATGGAAGTGTATGTGGCACGTGTGGATTTGGAGCTACACTTTCCTAACACTTTGTCAGATGCAAAAATGGCCTTTGTATGAAATGTAGTTCATGATGAGTGGACCAAAGTTTGTATTCAAGACACTTCAGTCTGAGACCATCAAGGGTTTCAAATACTGGATACGAGGTGCCAAAATTCAAAAATTCAAAGTTTTAGTGGTACAAGCTCTGTCAAATGAAGAGTTGACCATTACACCAAATGTTTATCATGATGAGTGTGATAGACCTTGTGTTCATCACTTTTGCATTTGAGGCCATCTAGGGCTGGGTCAAAGTGGATTATCACAAAAATCCAAGATTTGACCAAGTCAAACATGGTCAAATTGAGGCACCAAACAACCTCAGATGGAAACATCTGAATACAAGGGTGATATAACTCATCAAGACACACATTTGATAGATAGGCCACTTTTGCATTTGAGGCAGTGCTACCCAACACCGGTCACAAATTCTTGAATCTCACATGGACTTTATGGAAGTGTATGTGGCACGTGTGGATTTGGAGCTACACTTTCCTAACACTTTGTCAGATGCAAAAATGGCCTTTGTATAAAATGTAGTTCATGATGAGTAGCCCAAAGTTGGTATTCAAGACACATCAGTTTGAGACCATCTAGGGTTTCAAATGCTTTGGATACGAGGTGCCAAAATTCAAAAATTCAAAGTTTTAGTGGTACAAACTCGCCAAATGAAGAGTTGACCATTACACCAAATGTTTATCATGATGAGAGTGACAGACCTTGTGTTCATCACGTTTGCATTTGAGGCCATCTAGGGCTGGGTCAAAGTGGATTATCACAAAAATCCAAGATTTGACCAAATCAAACATGGTCAAACCATGTCAAATCTCTAGAAAAAAAACTAAGATCATGTGTGGGGACTTAGTTTACTGTTTATGTGCTTAGAAAAAAATTTGAAGCCAATTTGACATGGGAATACATAGTTTTCTATTTATTACTAATATATCTAGTATTTTCAATAAATAATCATCACTGCCGGTGCCACATTTGACACCGGCAGTGATGTTATTTTGAAAACTAAGAATTTTCAAAAAATTTTGACACCACTGCGACTCGAACGCGGGTCCAGCAGATCAAACATTTATGCCTTAACCACTGCGCTCAGAGAGGATAACTGCTTTATTCACTACTTCATATGTTTAACAGTTTTTCTTTGAAATCTGTAAAATAATTAAAAACCCGAAAAATTTAGAGAGATTAGGACTCGAGCGCGGGCCTCACAGGTCAGAGGGCGCAGCCTTAACCGCTGTGGTCAAGACGTCTGTTCGTACGAAACAGGAAATTATTCTAATTAACCGGTGGGCGCCACAAGTAATCACTGCCGGGGCGCGTTTAGCCCCGGCACTGATATACTTATCACTGCCGGATCTGCGTAGGAGCCGGCAGTGATATACTTGCCAGTTCAAACATGGTCAAATTGAGGCACCAAATGACCTCAGATGGAAAACATCTGAATACAAGGGTGATATAACTCATCAAGATACACATTTGATAGATAGGTCACTTTTGCATTTGAGACAGTGCTACCCAACACCAGTCACAAATTCTTGAATCTCACATGGACTTTATGGAAGTGTACGTGGCACGTGTGGATTTGGAATTACACTTTCCTAACACTTTATCAGATGCAAAAATAGCCTTTGTATGAAATGTAGTTCATGATGAGTGGACCAAAGTTGGTATTCAAGACACTTCAATTTGAGGCCATCTAGGGTTTCAAATACTGGATACGAGGTGCCAAAATTTAAAAATTCAAAGTTTTATAGGTACAAGCTCGGTCAAATGAAGAGTTGACCATTACACCAAATGTTGATCATGATGAGTGTGATAGACCTTGTGTTCATCACTTTTGCATTTGAGGTTATCTAGGGCTGGGTCAAAGTGGATTATAACAAAAATCTCAGATTTGATCAAGTCAAACATGGTCAAATTGAGGCACCAAACGACCTCAGATGGAAAACATCTGAATACAAGGGTGATATAACTCATCAAGATACACATTTGATAGATAGGCCACTTTTGCATTTGAGACAGTGCTACCTAACACCGGTCACAAATTCTTGAATCTCACATGGACTTTATGGAAATGTATGTGGCACGTGTGGATTTGGAGCTACACTTTTCTAACACTTTATCAGATGCAAGAATGGCCTTTGCATGAAATGTAGTTCATGATGAGTGGCCCAAAGTTGATATTCAAGACACATCAGTTTGAGACCATCTAGGGTTTCAAATACTGGATACGAGGTGCCAAAATTCAAAAATTCAAAGTTTTAGTGGTACAAGCTCTGTCAAATGAAGAGTCGAGCATTACAACAAATGTTTATCATGATGAGTGTGACAAACCTTGTGTTCATCACTTTTGCATTTGAGGCCATCTAGGGCTGGGTCAAAGTGGATTATCACAAAAATCTAAGATTTGACCAAGTCAAACATGGTCAAACCATGTCAAATCTCTAGAAAAAAAACTAAGATCATGTGTGGGGACTTAGTTTTGTTTATGTGCTTAGAAAAAAATTTGAAGCCAATTTGACATGGGAATACACAGTTTTCTATTTATTACTAATATATCTAGTATTTTCAATAAATAATCATCACTTGCCGGTGCCACATTTGACACCGGCGGTGATGTTATTTTGAAAACTAAGAATTTTCAAAAAATTTTGACACCACCGCGACTCGAACGCGGGTCCGGCGAGATCAAACATTTATGCCTTAACCACTGCGCTAGAGAGGATAACCTGCTTTATTCACTACTTCATATGTTTAACTGTTTTTCTTTGAAATTTGTAAAACAATTAAAATCCCGAAAAAATTTGCAGAGATTAGGACTCGAGCGCGGGCCTCACAGGTCAGAGGACGTGACCTTAACCGCTGTGGTAAAGATGTCTGTTCGTACGAAACTGGAAATTATCCTAATTAAGGCTCAACACGTAATCACTTCCGGGGCGCGTTTAGCCCCGGCAGTGATGTACTTATCACTGCCGGTTCAGCGTTAGAGCCGGCAGTGATATACATATCACTACCGGTGGTGTTTAGGAACCGGCAGTGATAACTCCTGGGTATATAAGGGGGCGCGCGCGCTACTGAAAATTTCACAAGTCTTTTGAACCACGCGCCCTTTCCCAACTCTGCAGAGCAGCCTCGACGCCGTCCGCCGCCCCCAACGACGCCGTCCGCCGCCCCCGACGATGCCCTCCTCCGTCACCGACGTCGCCTTCTGCCGCCCCGCTCCTCCGCTGATGGCCACGCGACCCGCGGCCCCGTTCAGCACCAGCGCCAGTGGCACCACCGGCAGCCAGCGGCACCACCGGCGCCGCCGCCGCCACACCGGAGCTCGCGCGCCCCTGCCCCGCGTGCAACAATCTCCGGAGCATCGTCCACCCTCACAGGCATCTAGGAGCGTGCGGAAGCGGTCACCATCTGTTCACACGGTTTGCTCCTCTCTTCCTGCCCCCTACCTTGTTGGGAATATGCCCTAGAGGTAATCATAGAGATGATGATATTCCGCTTGTATCCATGATATGTAATGTGTCCATAGAATATCCATTAAAGACAACTTGTATTGATTGGCAATTATGTGAATTATTTGTGGAACTCTTTTACTTGTATGGTTATTCTATATTTGTGCCTGGTCGGAGTTCATGTGAGGACACAGATGAATATTAGACTAGCACATTATTAGTTGATGACTATGTTTCACAAGTCATGGACATGGAGATGTCGAACTAATAATGTGGGCACATGTATGACATGTAGGCTGGACTGGCCCGACATGAGATAGCCTCTATACACATCATATACGTTATGTCCTTCGACCTGAGATTGTTGTATGTGCTCAAGATGTGTATCGACTTGCTTAGGGACTGACAAACGCTACTCCGTTACTGGGTAGTCATAAAGGATGTCTTCGGGTTTGTCGAGAAGCATGCTGTGAGACATAGACAATCAAGATGGGACTTGTCCCTCTCTAATGAGAGTGATATCACTGGATCACTCAAGTGATTGGATCAACAAATGCATGGCCGTGCTTGGGTTAAGTGTTAACCCACGAGTTGAACCAAATATCATGAGGCAAGGGAGTAACTTGTATATGGTCATAGTGGTTCGTCTGATATGATCATTTGCGTGCACATAGGAGTTGTCACGTCTTGCTAGAGGCCGCTGTCAGCTATTGGGCAAATAGGAGTATTCGGCCCATGTCTATGTGTGCGTGAACCCATAGGGTCGCACGCTTAAGGGGCTGGAAGCCTAATTCGGGTTGGACCCGAATTAGACAAGGCTTAGGGTTTCTAATGGGCCTCCAACTCGGGAGCACATGAGAGACGCCTATAAAAGAAGGGGGGAGGGGCGCGGCTAAACTGAATCCACACCTTTGGCAGCCGTCGTCACCCTCCATGCTCTCGCCTTCGCTCCTCGCGGACCTAGCAGTCCGGAGGCGCATCGCTTCTCCCTCGTACATGTGTGATACCTCAGAGGTGCTGCATCTGGAGCACGAGGACGAACCGCAAGTGGTGGGAGGAGTTGCTGGACGACCACGCAACTGCACGGCACTGCTGCGACTCGTTCGACTACATCGAGTTGTCTTCCACTGCATCTGCGCGTCTAGTGGTAATCCCGTAACCTGTAACTAGCAGTAGATCCTGGGAGATGAGGTAGAAAAAGTTTTGTTTTCTGGCTAGCGTAGCACCCTCATAACCCTACATACCTATTCGAGAGAATGCCTCTATAGGCTTCTGATGCTGCAATGATCTCTGAACTTTGGTCAATTCGACCTTGTTAACTTGTGAACCTGCTGATGCTCAGAACCTGTTCATGTTGTAAGATTTTGGAGATGCTTTAGAGGGTGCTAGTAGCTAGTATAAGCAAATAAATTCACCATCTTAATTCTACTTAGGATTTGAACTTGATAAATTTTGTGTGATGTTTCTATCTTTGAATTGCTTTGATAGTTAGCCATAATTGGAGGCTCAAATCTGTTATTGGACATGTTTCATAGTCCAAAGTAATTTAGGCCTATTTAATGTGGGTTTAATGTTGCTAGCTTGTGGATTTTGTGTAGCTTTAACCATAAGTCCAAATGGGCTGAAATTTGGTTAGCAAGCTAGTGTGGACATGATTTGTAGGCACTTGTAGGTCATAGATATATATCCTATTTGTAGGTCAAATATGTACATCATTTTAGTAGGCAATTGTGGATTGTCTTGTTATTAGTTTAGCACCGATCGACCACGGTCAATTCACATCCATGGTTCATCACAGATTCCTCGTAGCCGTAGAGTCGAGATGGAGCATGAAGCAGCTAATGTTGTCGGTGACAACGAGGCCGCTACTCACGGGCAGGGAGAAGAGAGCCCTAGCACTTATTTGAACCTGCATGATGAGCAAGAAGAGCAGGCTAACCAGGTAACTTGGGTGTCATTTGATGACGTAGGCACACCCACTCCGCATTGACGGGGTATTAACTTACACGTTCTATCCAAAGCGGGTTCCTTCGCTGGTCACCGACCCACCACATACCGGTGAGCCGCAGGCAAGCAGTGGTATCCAGCAGGTTCCTTCGCTGGTCACCGACCCACCGCATACCGGTGAGCCATAGGCAAGCAGTGGTAATACTAGAGTCAGAACCAAGCGAGGGCCGACACAACTTCCTAAAGGCAAGTTGTCGATCACCACATTCGATGATGGACGCGGTATCCCTTCTGCACCAGAGAAATCTGTGAAGAAGTACTCAGGGGTCATCGGCTACCTTGTATGGCAATTTGTCCCCTTGAAGTACTATAACTGGCAGGGGAAAGATACAGACCCGTCTGTGGTTCCCGAAAATATCAAGTTGCAAATATGGAACGAGGAGCTCCCAAAGTATTTTACATTCCTAGAGGAAGATCAGTGTGACAAACCCTTAGCCCAGAAAAGAGCCTATGAAATAATGTCCTCATGTTTCAAGACTTTTAGGGGTGAGTGTTACAGGAAGTATATCGTTGGTGGTGTAGAACCAAATTTTGGTAGCAACTCAAAGTTGGCCTATCAGGGGCCCTACTAGGAGGAGTTCATGACTCACTGCGATTCCGAGGAGTTCCAAACCCTTAGCACGCAGAACTCGACGAAAAACAAACTTCCTCATCATTGCGGCTCTCGTGGATATGCCAAGCTTCTTGATGTTTTTCAAAAAGAACTTGAGAAGCGATCGAGCTTATTGAAGGCGGCATTGAGGTTGTGACCGCCCATTGGCAGGCCAGATCTATAATGTTTTGTATCACGAGGAACTGTCGTCATGGTAATGATAGGAGCTTTAGCATCTTAAATCATCCAAAGAGTGAAGGCATAGATGATCCGGACATGAGTGCCCTCGTCTCGAGGATCTCCGAGATAACCGAGGAGGTGATTCAAGGGTCTCACACTTCTGACAGGGAGAACGACGTGCTCACCCAAGCACTCGGGAACAAGGAGCATTGTAACATCCACGATGTTAATCATGCATTAACTCTGCAAATCATGGGCATGATCATATCATTAGCATGTAAACACCATCTTAACATGATTTGCTTGATGTTTGTTGCACCTTGTTTGACTTAGGTCCTAAGTGTGATTGTTGAGTTACGCTAGAAGGGGTGTCTAGGTTGCTTATCTCGAGTCGGCCCTTAAATAAAGTTTATTGAGAAAAATATTTGGAGAAAACTTTGTGTTGGGACCATTTTATGAAAATGCTTTCTAGGGGTTCAAATCGGTCAAAAACAGCCTCTAGGTATTTTTAAAAGTATTATTTTTATATGAGAAAATAGCCCAAATTTGTATTTTCAAAACCAAGCCGATTTAGCCAAAACTCCTTTTATATGAAATATTCTACTCATCAAATGGAGTAACTTTCATGTTGAAAGTTTTTGCCAACTCGTTTTCGTTTGGGAGTTATGAACGCTTTAAAATTTGTGCAATTACTATTTTAAAATAAAAGGAAAATCCGACAGGTGGGACCCACCTGTCATACTCCTCCCCGTCTCCATCTTCAACCTCCAGCCACCCTGTCCGGGCCGACGAACGCCGCGTGGCTGCCGCCCACCGGCGCCGCACCGTCGACCCCGGATCACCTCGCCACACCGCGCTCCACCAACCGCCCTGGCCACGCCGTCCGCCACGCGCCCTCGCGCTCGACACGCGGCGCCCGCGCGCTGTCACCGCGTCCGCGTCGAAGCCATGTCCGAACGGGGACGGCGCCCGGTCGGGCTCTCCCCCTTCACTCACTCCCTGCCTCGCGTTCCTCTCACTCTCACTCTCGCTCTCTCTCGCAAGCCATGGCGCCCCTATCCCTTCTCCCCATCCGCGCGCAAGCCGAGCTCGGGCCGCCATGGCCGCCGTCGCAGAGCTCGTCGCCTAGCCGCCGCTCCGCTTAGCCTCCTCCAAATCTGAGCGCACCATCGGCTTCGTCTCGTCGTTCTCCGCCGTAGCCGCCTGTTTCTTCGCCTCATACCTCAAGGTAGCAGCCCAATCGGGCGATTCCCATGTCGCCGCCGAGCGCGGAGCTCCGACGAGCTCTTCGTCACCCCCGCCAGTGCACTTTCTCCCTCCTCCGTCTTCCTTTTCTGCGCGCACCGGGTTCGCCCTTACCTGCTGCCGCTCGTCCATCTGACAGTGGCGTCGCTCCGGTCTTGGAATGCCGGCAAAGCGACTTCGCCGTCGATCTGACCGGGCCGCGCCACCATGGCTGTGCGCGAGAGCTTACTCAAGCTTCGACCGCCGTTCTTCTCCAAATCGATGTGCACCGCGGTCGCCTAGCTACATAGAGGCTAGATCCGCCTCCACTTGGCCTTGCCATGGCCGGCGGAGCCCTCACCATCTCCATGCACGCCGCCGCCCTTCACCATCGTCCGCCGGCGAGCTCCATAGTCGGGCTTAAGGCTAGTGCTAGCCCTCATCTTCTAGCCCAGTGGACTCGCGTCGATGCGCTGGTCCTGTAGGTGGTGGCCATACCGCCGACGACATCGCCGCCGGCGAGGAATCCGGCCGGCGGGAGGCGCTCCCCTGCTTCGGGTCGCCGACAAGCGGGACCCAGCTGACGTGTTCGGCTGACGTCAGCACCAGAAGGCTCTGGGTACACATTCGGGGTAGACTTAGCATGGATAGGCCTCTGGGTGCAGTTTTGGTACACATAGCAATTTAGGTTTCGGATTTTCAAAGAAAAGGATTTTCCAGAGTTGAGTTTAATTTTGTAGAAATTCTAAAGGGAGCTAGGAGTGTCCAAATTGAGTGATCTTGGTCTTGTTGTAATCCTTGTGAAGTGTACTATCTGGTAAAAATATGTCATGCCATGTTTGAGCAACTTTTCTGTATAGTTTTATTTAAATTGTCTCAATTGGTATAATTGTTATTTATCTCTAAAAATGCATGGATAATTCTTGGATGTTCAGAAAAATGTGGTTTTGGTCTTGTATTGAGGTGCTCTGTCTATGAAAAAGATATCACATGCATGTTTAGTGTAAATTTATAGAGTTGTAGTTCAAGTGCCTGTTATTGCCATTATCTTGATGAAATTCATAAATGGGGTCTAAGCACCTCGTTAAGGTTTAATTCTTTTTTTGGGCTGTTTATATGTCCTAAGGAAGTCATTGATGTGATTAACACATGAGTTGGCCATACTTCATAGTACAAACTATTTATTGGTCCCATGAAATGTGCCGCCTTGTGATTTATGGATAGGCCAGTAGGATTATCCAAATGGAGTGAAATTTGGATGGTAGACTAGTTCGCCATGATATGTCTACTATAATTTTTATAGGATTTTATGAGATGTCTAGCTAGGGGTTGCTGTTCAACCCATAGTTGCTTAAATTGGAGTTGTTGGTATTGTGCTATGCTTAACTTAAGTATAGGTTGGTTTTCTGGGAAACTCATCAATATATGATAGGTTTGGAATTAGTTCATTTATCCACTGTTCAAATTTGGTGAGCATTGGATCAATAGTCTATGAGTTATGGTTGTGGAAATTTGGTTAGCAGATTTGTTCAATTGCTGTTTTCCAGAACCTAGTTCTGTTGTTGACTGTTTTAGGTATAGCTAACTTGAGAATCAGGCTCTGATGTCTGACGATGAATTATGAGCAATTTCATAAGCTTTCCAGAATGTCCCCAATCATGTTCATAGGATTTATAGATCAGCGGCTATGAATTTATTACAGCAATGCTTAGGTTTAGGTCTTTGGCTTTACTGGCTGGTTTGCTAGTGATTTGTGTAGCCGACTAAATAAGCTGCTCACCTTGAATCACCTATCATCCTTGATCATGCATACACCGACAATTGTGAACTCATACATATGCACATGCATCATTCCAGGATCACGAGTAGAACATTCGTCGGGGAATCGAGGATCCAGAGGGACAAGTTGCGAACGGAGATCCGCACGAGAAGTGATCCAGCACCAGGACCCGACTTGGAATAGTCGAGTACCTGGGGCACTAACCTCGATCTTCTAAATAAGGCAAGCCCCGGAGCATCCCTCCTATGTTTGCAAATATTTTACCTTGCGTCCTTTTATTCTTTATGATGCATTAAGTTTATAGGCGTTGCTTGAAACCTTAGCTGCATCAGGACCACCCTGCCACCAGAAATATCTTACTTTTACGTACAAGATCGACCACATGCTTAGGCCTGCTACTTAAACGGTAGAAGCCGAGTGATCGACTCTCACTCGCGAGGTAGGTGTTACTACTGTAAGGTCCTAGATGGCTAGAGGGGGGGTGAATAGCCTATAAAAAACTTCTACAAACTCACTAAGCAAACTTCGTTAGATACACAAACGGCGGAAAGCAAGTTTTGCTTAGCCTACTAGATGTTGCAAGCCTCCTATCCAAACAATTCTAGTAGGTGATGACTAGCACACACAATAGCTACCACTAGTGATCAAGAGTTCTACCCACGGGATTTAGTCTACACAAGAAGTGGTTCCCGACCGACCACACAAGCAATTCTACCCACGGGATTTAGTCTACACAAGAAGTGGTTCCCGACCGACCACACAAGCAATTCTACTTTGCAAGAATGTAAACGAAGTAATACAAGAGAGGGTAGGAGCTTGTTATACCAACGCGTAGAGTCGAGGTTGCCAATCACCAAGAGATGAACAATCAATCAATCGGCAACACACAATCGGAGACCAATCACCGGGAACAAAGATGAACACAATTGTTTTTGTTCACCCGGTGTTCAGTTGGGCACCGCCAAGCTAGTCACCGGTTGTGTCGACCAACACCTAGATGGTTCTTCGGTGTGACCCTCAAGTCACTAGCCCCTCAAGGCTCGCCCCGCAAGGCACCGCAAGACACCACTCTCAAGCGAGGTACTCAACGACACGCGTAATTCACTAGGATGCTCTTCGTGATCCCCACGAGGTGAGCTCAAACCTCTCACAATCAACCGGAGGTGGCCAAGAACAATCACCTTCTCTTGCCAACGCCTCCAACAATCTCCAAGCCGGCTAGGAGCGGTACTCTCCAAGAGTAACAAGAAATCCACCGGCGAAACCACCCACAAGTGCCACTAGATGCCCTCAAGCAATGCAATGCACTAGGTGATTCACTCAATCTCTCTTAGGATCAACAACCAAGCAAGGGAGAAGAGTGGGAGAGAGTCTCTTAGCTCAAAGAATGCACAAGGGAAGAGAAATGGCCAAGAGACCTCCCCAAGGGCGGACCACCTTCTATTTATAACCCCTCAAACAAATGTGACCGTTACCCCCTCGGGAGGCCGAGCAGCACGCGCCGGACGCGTCTGCCGCAAACCGCCGGACGCGTCCGGCGCTTCTTCCTCGCGCGCGAGCCAAGTCGACCGTTGGCTCCGCGTTCAATCTCGTCCCGCCACGTATGCGTCCGGCGCCGCGTCCGGCGGTCCAGCCCCGCGTCCGAACGATTTGCTGCGCCACAAAACTTTCTGGTCCGCGTCCGGCCCGCGCCGGACGCGACCCGGGGCGTCCGCCCGCCTTTGTCGAACCGGCCAAGAAGACGCCGGACCAACACGCGGGCCGGACGCAAGACAAGAAACCGTCCGCGTCCGCCGTGTGCGTCCGGCGTGCGTCCGGTGCGCGTCACTCGCTCGCGCGCCAAGTCACCATCCGGACGCGTCCGGCGCCTGCAAGCCTCGCGCGTCCGGCGCTGTCAAAACTTCGTTTTTTAGCCCGTCGTGACGCCAACTCCTCCAACATGCTATCCAACAAGTATACCAACTTGAACAATAGAGATAACATGATTTCAACCAAATTTTGCATCCGGCGCAATAGAAAATATGCATCCATTTTTCTCAAAAACGCCGAACAGCGCGAACATTCGCCACCTTTGTAAATGTGCCAACACCACCAAGTGTACATCTCCATGTGCTTGTGTGTTAGCTTTTTCACAATCATTTCCCAAAGGTTAGGTTAGCTCACTGGGCCCTACATGCAATGCACTTCATGAATTCATCTAGTGGCACCCGTGCGTCGAATAGCCGATAAGACTTCCCCTCTTAATAGTGCGGCTATCGATCCTAAACCACTCACACCCTCTATGGTGTCTTGAGTGCAAAACAAAATGGTCCTATCGGTTATACCTTTGCCTTGAGCCTATTTTGTTCCTCCAAATGATATGAACGCTTCACACCATCATGTGACCGTCTCGATCCATCGACCTTGACTTCACTTGCCTTTCACCGTGCATCGGTCCATCGGCGCCTAGTCTTGCCCAAGCTTCACCATCGCATGGTCCTTCACTCACAAGCCTTGACTAGCCCTTCACCTTCAACACCGGTCCATGGAGCCAAGCACCGTCTTGATCTTCATCTTTGATCACATGACACGTGTCATGCTTCATATTCAATATGCTCATCGTGTGGACAACCTTTCTCTAAATCAACCACTTAGATAAACAAGGTTAGTCCTAGGTTTCATCAATTAGCCAAAACCAAACTAGGGACTTTCAACTACCCCCTGGGATTGAGATTGGTGAAATGTTGGATATGAACATAACCATGTGGCCATGATAAATCACCTCTAATATACTATGGCACACGAGCATCCTCGGATCATTTTGAACAGTGCCTCACAGATAGCTGGGATGGCCAGAGTGCCTACCGCGAAGCCTAGAATCTACTTGGGCCGGGTTTCAACTTCCAGGTATCCATGCTGGCGATGGTTTGGGAGTAACAAGGGCCCGTTGTAAGTCCACTACCGGGAGGTGCGTTCCATGTCTATGAGTTCGCGAGTGTTCCATGTCTATGAGTTCACTCAGCCTCGGCATCGGGAGTTTCCTTGGTCATGGTGGTGAGTTGTTGATCCCGTTCCCGAGTAGATCAAGGTGATCTAATCGACTCCGACGGGAGTCGTGTGGTTTGTGTGAGGAATACCCGCCAGCTGGTTTGCAATCGATTATAATCGCCATCGGTCCTGGATAGTGACTAACTTGACTAAGCAGTTACGGTGCCACAAATAAGATTTGAAATGCGAGTTGGTTATGTTCACTCATGATGGTTTAATGAATACTCAATCAATGCGGTTGTGATATAATGTTGATTGCTTCTACCTTAAAATGATGAAGTAGTTGCAGGTGCTAATGTAGTAATGGCAGGATCCAACTTAATTGGATAAGCTAGAGAGTCCTTTTGTCACTAAATGATTATTAATAAGCTCATCTTTTGGCAATCAAAGGAGTCGGCTAACCCACTATAAAGCCCGGCATCCACCAAAGAGTCTTTATTTTCTTTTAGTCGGGTAAGTCTTGCTGAGTACAATGTACTCAGGGTGCAATTCCCAATGTTGTTGTAGGTTTTGGAGACTACTGCCGTGGCGACATGGTGGACTTATATCCCACTACGGGAGGACTAGACTTCGGGCAAAGTCAACTCTTATACCTCTCCTACCTGCTGTTGATGGAGTCGACCCGAGGAAATGGGCACCCGTATTTAAAAGTATAGGTGTGAGTGTATTATCAAAAGAGTTTTTCTTCCGCTATTATTTCTATCTTGGGTTGTAATAATCCTATGTGCGAAATGTAAATAAAACAGGTGAATGGGAACTGCTGAACTTTGGATTCAGGTTTTTTTGTTGTAGAGTGGTTTGAAATCCTTCGAGATTTCACGGACTACCGGGCTGGTTTGGTTGCTAAGTACTAATGGAGTTGCCGCATCAGCTTGATTAGTGCTTCGCAATTAAATTAGTTGGTCGGTTCTGCTACAAGCATGGTGGCCGCACCAGAGGAGCCGGGGTTGTTAGTTGGTTGCTAGGTTTCCCGGATGATGCGGAAACTTATCGGAGCCGCAAAAGGAGTAAGAAGGCAAGAGAGGAGGAGACACTCAAGATGCTTAAGGATGTGGAAGATAGATGGAACTCCAAACTAGATCAACTAGTTCAAGAGAAGGTCGAACGAGAACTTGCGTCCCAACAATCTCAAGGACCACAAGCACGGGGTTGCGGCGGTTGTGGGTCCACCCCTTTTGGTGAACCGGATGTGGATGTGCCTCACCCGGTCGATAGCATCACTGACCGTGTGAATGTCAAGCTGTACATCAAGCAACAATGGACGAAAGACAAGGTGGCGCTCGGCCAAGCCTTACCCATGTTAGATGGGACCATTAAAGGCACCCCAATTCCGCCGGGGTACGCCAAAGTCACCATTGACAAGGTACTCAAGAAGAAGTAGGAAGGATACCCATTGACCACCCTGCATCGGAGGACATGCCAAAACTTGAGCAGAACATAGGATTTGTTATGGCGTGGAGCAAGCGCCTCATTAAGTTTGAGCACGAGATGTCCTTTGATGAAGAGGACAAATGTGAACCCTCGCCCCACAACTCAGCATCTCCGAGCAGGGGACATCCTCAATTGCTATCAACCCCGTCTTCTTCTCCTCGTCCTCATCAGGAGTCTCCTCTGCGTCAGCAGAATCCTCTTCCTTCTCCTTCGCGCCAGCAACCTACTGCTCCTTTGCCTCCTCCTCCTCCACCTCGTCAGCAGACTCCACCACGTCAGCGGACTCCTTCCCCCTCCTCCTCCTCCTCCTCCGCCTCAGCAGACTCCACCACGTCAGCGGACTCCTCCCCCTCCTCCTCCTCCTCCTCCGCGTCAGCAGACTTCTCCTGCTCCTTCGCCTTCTCCACCTCGTCAGCAGAATCCTCCTCTTCCTCAGGAGACCGCCCCTCCTCTTACAGTGGGTTCTTCAGGAACCTGAGCGAGAAAAATGAATCCCGGTCGCTCTACATCCGGGACTAGAGGACATGCTTCTCGTCGTCCTCAGACGCAGGCAACGACAACATCCTCGCAGTCAAGGAAAAGGTCCTCGGCATCGGTTTCTAATGCTGCCCATGGCGATCAAGGGCAAAACAAAAGGCCGTTCAGTGGTAGCACTTCAAACCCGATGGACGAACGTGGACATGCCGAATACCCAAGTCCCAGTATGTACCTTTTTTCAATCTCATCGCTGATTTTCCTCTGGCTTTGAAGAGGAACGAATATGAAAGGCACACATAGAACAAGTACAATAACGAAAAGGCCGACGAAGATTTCAAAGAGCATATGAGAAAGATAGATGAATTGTGCCAAGGATGTCCGGAGTTGACTAGGGAAGCAACCGAGGAGATGTATTGGGATTCAGTTCGGACGGCACCATTGGCGCGTAAGTTTGAATACGGAGCACCTTTGGTCTCCGATGAAGAGTACGAAAATCTTCCCACGCCGATGCGTAAGTTGCACGAATATTACATGGCCGTCAGCTCAGAGCACCAGGATTTTGCATTTGTGGCTATTATCCCTCCGAAGCTAGTCAACTACTATGCAGAAGAAGAGAGGGTGGACATCGAGTACGAGGCTCTTTTTCAGCTATATCAGGGATTCAACCTCGACGTACAACACATGACATTGTGGACTATGTAAGTACCGTAAACACATGAAATCCTAAGTAATGCTCTTTCGAGTCACCAAGCGTTAATTTTTTTCAACTTTGAATGTTTTTATGCGGAGTTAATTTGGTGCTATGCTTCAATAAAGCGAAATGGAAACACTTAGGCTTCATTGACCCCATCGAGTCAATCAAGGGCTTATCATCAAGTAATGGGGACGAGGTGCTAAATCTCTTGGTCCCAATTTTCGAAGAGTTCGTGAAGAATGGGAAAACCACGATACTTACGCCCTACAACTTCGCGTATGAGTTCTCCACCTTTGTTTTTATACTTCTCTTTTCGTCAAGATTATTTGTTAATTTAGATCATGTGATTGCGAGAGGTCATTGGGCTTTCATCACCGTCAATCTTGACACCAATCGATCGAGGTGTGGGATTCAAAGAAGATTCCACTTAAGGACTTGGATCCACTTGTTGCAACTATTCAATAAGTAAGTGATACTAATAACATATTATTATCCGATCACACATGTGTCTTTCTAATGTTCCCCCTATTCAATATTTTTACACAGGCTTCGAACAAGATATAGAGGCCCGACGCAAAGAGCATTCAAGATTCAAATAATAAGGCAAAATTTGCCACAACACATGGAAAGTGAGCCTCTTTTGCTGAGACACACAAAAAGTGAGCCTCTTTGCTAGAACACAGATTGGTTTGTGGTAATTTTGCCAAAACACAGACTTCGTATTATTTTAATGTTTCCAGTCAGCTGAGGACAGAGAATGGTTAAAACGTGACCATTTTGCCCTTGGGCCGAGTCGAACCAGACCAGACCGGACTTGTCTGAACCCAACCAGCTCGACCCGATAGTTAGGGTTTCGCAAAATTCCCCACCGTCGCTCCGTCGATTCGTCGGTCATGACGCCGCCCCGGACCCGCCCCGCCCCGCCCCCGCCCCGCCCGCGCGCTCGATCTGCCCGCGCGCTCGCTCCGGCCACGCGCTCGCCCCGCCCGCGCGCTGGACCAGAGAGGGTCCGTCCGCGGCCGTCCGCGTCCGTGTGGTCCGCGACCGGGAGAAGCTGCGCTCGCGAGGAGAAGCTGCGCTCGACCAGGAAAGCCTGTCCGCTTGCTGCGCGAAGAAGAGGGAGGGAGAGGGTCCGTCCGTCTGCGTGCTCCGTCGACCGTGGCTGCGCGCGCGAGGTCCGGGCCGACGGCCGCCTGGACCGTGCGGACGCAGCTCCGGACCGTCCGCGTCGCTGCGTAGAAGAGCACGATGAAGTCTCCGGCAAAGGCTCCTCGATTCGGGATCCCAAAAGGGTTAGTTTGTTTTCCCTTTCCCGGTTTCGTTTTGTTCGATTTCAATGCTTCAACTGCCGCTTGTGATAGAAATAGAATGGTTCGAGCTCCTTTAGTTTCGATTTGTTTTGTTCTTGTTTTAGGATGGATCCGTCTGCGCTCGTAGGGTGGCAATTACCGTTCCTGCGTATGTAGAGCACAAACCAGATGGGTTTGATGACTATCATGTTACTACTAACCTCATGCGGGTGGTGGACAAGGACACCATCAATTGGATGGCTTTCTGTGCTATGCTTGATAAGGATATAGCCTATGGGAAGGATCAGGCACTGGAAGTAACTTTCTTCGACAGATCCAAGGATCAGACAGTGCGTATAGATTCTGACTCTGCTTTGCTTGCTGCATTTGAAGTATATTGGCAGGGTAGAAAGCTGCCATTGAAAGTAGATGTTGTTGACCTTTGGACCTCTATTACTAAAATCTCAAGTTTCTCATGTCACCGAATGTTGTGAGCCCCAAAAGCATTGTTGCCACACAAGAGAGTCAAATAATGTGTTTGCCATTGGATCACATGACTGTCCCATCTGATAATGCTGCTCATGGTGATATCCCTGCTCATGGTGATGACCCTGGTAATGACTGGGGAGACTCAGACGAAATAGAGTATGTTGGAGTAGATGATGAGAAAGAGAAGTACAAGGATCTGTTGGAGAATGATGAAAAGAAAGACTGTGATTACTATCCTGACTCAGACATAGATGATCACGACCCACTTGTTGTAGATGATGAAGAGGGCTGTGAGAGTGTGGTGCATGTCACTGACATAGATAACCCTAAGATAGCCGTTGGCGTTACATTTGAAGATGGTTTTTGTTTTAGGAGATGTATTAGGCAATATGCTGTGATTAATGAAGTTGAACTTGCAGCCCCCTACAATGAAGTAAGTCAGTACAGAGCCTATTGTAAGGCCAAGAAGTGTAAGTGGAAGATTTATGCATCACGGTGTCAGGATGGGAAGACATGGCAGGTATGCATCATCCTTTATGTTTGCCTTTTGCCTTGTTCATATGCAATAAAATTTCTAACTGTTTATTCCTTCGTCTTGTTTTTTTTGCAGATTAGGAAGATGCCGCATGAGCATAACTGTAGGGGTACTGGACAACTTGAGAAGAACTGCATGGCTACCAACCACTGGGTCAAAGATAGAGTAATTAATTGGCCAAGAAGAACAAAAGGAAGGCCAACTCCAAGGGAAAGGCACCCAATAAGAAAGCAAGGACTGACCTTGACTCTCCTGAGAAAGCTACACAGTAAGTGTAGGACTAACCTCATCTATATTTTGTGTCATTTCATATTGTTACCTAACAACTAACTTTGACTTGTATTCTGCAGGAGCATGGTAACAACTAGCCCGAGGGCAGTGACTAGGAGCTTGGCTTCCTCACATTTGACATCCAGTCCCAGCGCTTGCACTA
Organism: Themeda triandra; assembly: GCA_018135685.1. Taxonomy (NCBI): domain Eukaryota; kingdom Viridiplantae; phylum Streptophyta; class Magnoliopsida; order Poales; family Poaceae; genus Themeda; species Themeda triandra. Next base: position 528,962 of record JAENPR010000257.1, read on the forward strand.
GGAGCAAGAGGCCCTTGCTGGACATGTAGGCGCAAGAGGCCCTTGCTGCTTTGCTTTTGTGCTTTTGAAGCAATTCTGATGCTGATGGGAGCAATTGCTTAATGTTTTAGAACCTACAATGTAATGAACCAAGTGTTTGGATTTAGACTTGCTATTGTAATGTAGTGAACCATGTATTGAACCAGCGGCAAGATCTTGGCACTGTCGTGTAATGAACCAGCACCTTTTTTTTTGATTTAATGAAGCAACTTGGAATTCAATTTGGTACTGTACTGTCTTCTAAAAAAAACTTGGTACGGCAATTTGGTAATGAACCAGCACCTTTTTGCGATTTAATCAAACCAGCAGCATGAACAGGCAATTTGTAGGCATACGGAACTGGTCCGCCAGCCTCAGCTGGTTCAAACTCGGCCCAAGGGCAAAATGGTCACGTTCCAACCGTTCTCTCTCCTCAGCTGACTGGAAACATTAAAATAATAGGAAGTCTGTGTTTTGGCAAAATTACCACAAACCAATACGTGTTCTAGCAAAGAGGCTCACTTTTTTTGTGTCTCAGCAAAAGAGGCTCACTTTCTATGTGTTGTGGCAAATTTTGCCAAATAATAAAGAAGATCGCGTACTTGAAGAAGCCTAAGGGCAACACCCAATGCGGTTTCTATGTGATGTGGGCCATGTTTCGATTCCTCGGCTACACTACGAGCGAGCCGGATGAACTTGTAAGTATAATCCTCTTTTCTATGTCTCGTTAATAATTTAAATAAATTATGATTGTACCGATTCCTTGTTTGCGTTTTGGAATGACGGAAGAAACAAAAGCACCAAATGTTGTTAGACTTCGAAGTCGCCGCATTCCAAGCGGAGTTGGCGGACATTATCGACACCACGGTGCTTTCGAAGAATGGATTATTTTCAATTGCTCGAGCCGAAGGGAAGTACAAGGAAGAGTTGGCAAACCAACTTAATCGTCTCATGTAATTTTTATTTCATTGAACTAGAAGTACATTTTGAGAGTTGTACAGAACATGTTGGAAGGAACATGGATCTTTGTATTATAATTGTAATTAATATAATTATAATTATTGTAACTATAATTAATATAATTATAATTATGCATTATAAAATAAAAACTAAAATATATAATTTATTTAAAATTTTTTAAAAAATTAATTGAAAAAAACCGCCATCACTGCCGGCTTGTGCAACGAGCCCGGCAGTGTCGTGTATTACAACACTGACGGCTCGAAGAACCAGCCGGCAGTGTTGGCCCTGACAACACTGGCGGCTTCTGGAATGAGCCGGCAGTGTTCGCGCTTACAACACTGTCGGTTTCTAAGAAGAGCCGGCAGTGTTGTCATCGAATAACACTGCCGGTGCATTCTACGCGCCGGCAGTGTTGTGTGCTCATCGCAGCCGGGGTGAAAATTCCGGCTGTGATGCACCATCCACAACACTGCCGCTTGCTCACTGCCGGTTCACTTTCCGTCAGTGATGAGGGTTACGAACCGGCTGTGATATGAAAATCTGTAGTGGTGAAGGTGTGGCATGCTAAGCACGTGCGGTGGTGACCAGTGCCGTTGAGGTGTCCAGTGACTTGGCTGAGGGCGACACAAACGGTTGCTCTGTGGTAGGCAAGAGGGAGCACGGAAACATCATTTAAGATGCTCTACAAAATGCATCTATGTGCCCTAGATCCATGAATTCTATCTGGCTTGAAAAATTAAATCTTTTATGGATCAAAGCTGTTGGAGCCCTCCCAAACCGGCACACAGCTGCATAGCTGGAGTATAGAAAGAGATCCGGTACTGGACTTGCCACTGACGGCACGGGGCCACCATCAGGCTACGGTGTGACGTCAGTTCAAAAGCAAATGAGAGCGGAGGGAGGTAGAGGAGTAAAAGAGCTGCAGGCCGACCGACAAAAAGCTCCAAGAACCAAAGCAGACGTGCCACAAGAGGAGAGAGAGATAGAGACGCCACGGATTCAGACTACCCGCACTCGTGGTACCCTAAAATCATCCCTAAAAGGAATATTTCGTCCCAGTCATCACGAAATATACAGTTTCACCGCACTCATCCAATCTTTATATCTCTACTCTATACCAACTATAGGGTCACCGGTGCAGCTGGTCTCAGCCTCCAAAGGGTACACAGGCGTACACGTAGAGAGTACTAGTACGAGAGTACGAGACGTCGAGACAGCCCTCCATGGCTTGAGACGATGAATCAGCACATGTACGACGACGAACTACTATTTCCTGGGAGAACTGGAGCACAGGAGCAGTACTGGCGGGCATCATTCCGTGGGTGTCTTTTGATATGTCAATGACACTGTTCATCGTCTGACTGCTGTCCCTGCATGCGGTACACTGTACAGGGAGAATTTGCCAATTTTTCAAACGGCTGCTCGTCGCTCAAGGAGATCGTACTCGTGTACTAGATTTCCTTCTGACTGACTGTCGGGAAAAAAAAACCCTCACATCTCCCCCACTGAAAGTTGCCAAGATCGGTTTACTTTACAGTATTCCCTGTTACTGCATGTACTCTCCCATCGACGGATACTCCTTTATTACAATGTTCTTTTTTTTCATTTCGTATTGTTTTCTCGTGCCGAATGCTCGGCTAATTTGATTTCAGGCTGATGCATATGCAAAGAGAATGAGACAATAAACACAGAGAAGTAACAGTTTTTATTATAGGGTTTTAGATGATGCATGCAAAACATGATAAGCAAAAGAACTCCCAAGATGTAGCAGTAGTTGTGTTTGACAACCTAATTATATTAATCTGTTTAAACTTTGTTTATGACTTGTGGATTCCAGGCTTCCACTTCCAGCTTGCAGGTCCATACAATGCAATCTTCCAGCCCACACAAATAGGTCCTTATTGATTATGATTATTATATATAATATAATGACAATCCACATACCATGCATATTGTTCTAGCTTGTACTAGATTGTAATTGTAACAGTCCGCAAAACTAAAAGGGCTCCCAAACTAAAATATGACGACTAAAACAAACATGATTATTTTGGAGAATACCGAGTTGGTCTTATATATATATATATATATATAGAATGAACAGATGAAAAAACAAACATTGCCTTGGACTATATATGTATGTCCACACAGCTTGATGTGCATATATTAAAACCTTGGCTAAACGGAAATCTTAATTCCATAATGTCTTTCAAATACTCCTAGCCACTATCTTACTGCAATAATTATCGTAAGACAACTTGCTGTCAGTTTTTGAAATTCTATAGGAATGGGGCTGGGAGATGTATATCTTCAAGAAAGTTTTAAGACTCTAATAACTATATATATCGACCATCTCTAGCCAAAAAAAAAAAGAGTCTTTATTTTGGATGATGCATACATCTCAAAGACACACAATATTGGAACTATAAAAGATTCTATTGTACTTAATTTCTAAGCTTAAAAATGATACTACTTAGAACCCTATTCATACACTTTTTCCATTACTATAAAAATATTTATGTATATGGATATATATTTGTAGAGAGTTATAAAGATATATTTTTCATATGCATGCAAATATATGGATTCATGAACAGCACATTATTATTATTTAATTGCAAGGAGCAATCTTATGTAGCCAACCATTTAATCTATTTAAATATATATATGTCTATATAGTAACTAGAGATTATGTGTGAATACATATTTTTTCCTTTTTTATTTATGAGAAACATCCATGAACAATTAACCAATATGAACACAGGGGTCTCAAAAAAAATTATCTAGTATATACGTGAGCATGAATAACGCACCGTTGTTGGGGAGTCATTACAATAGAAATTCCAAATACAGGTACACAAATGATCAAGACAACATGACATATCATCTCATCATGCTGCTGGCAGTGGCAGCCAGAACAAAAAGATGATGATGAGATCACCAGAAAACAAAAATAGAACGAAACCGAAAGAAAAGGACGAGAGAGACGGCATTTTGCACTTGGAAAATAAGTAAAGATGATGATGACAAGAGAAGGAAGCAATTATATGGATTCCACAAGCTTATGTTACGTTATATATGCACTACTGTTGCACATTTATTTACTCCAGATATATCGTATTGATACCGACATGTGATGTGCTACTTTTTGGTGTACCCACACACACTATTTTTTCTTTTGTAACTGTACACAAGGCACCCTCCACGAAATTGTTAAAGAAACGATTAAAATATGTATGCTAGTTAGGGTGCTGATGATCATTCGTTCTCTTTCCGAAGTCAAAACAAAAAACTCTTTAATTTTCTTCCTTTTGCAAGGACATCGCAACTAATGTTGTATATATAGAATTGTATATACAATACCGAAGGTTACGTCCATTCAACAACTACTGTTCAAACATTATGTATATATATGTGTGTGGGCCCTACCTAGCTATGTATGTTCTCCGCTCCATCGAGCGATAGTGCCATCTGAGACTGAAATGTGAATATGTGATATGAATGGGGTCTAGAAAATGGAGGGAAAAATAAATAAAGTAATAAGAGAGATGAGAGAGTATAATAATGGATGATGAGAGTCTCCACAGGCTGCACTACTGAGACAATCATGATTACTTGTTAAGCAGGAACACAGACATCATCCTAGAAATTCATATCAATAATGTGACCCATAGACAGCACTCAAATCAGCACAAGTTAAAAGCTAGCCTGAGCATGCATCCTGAATATGTATGAGGAAATATATATCATATATAGATATATCGGAATAAATATCTGAGTTGGAGCAGAAAGAAGAATTTATCTTTCTTCCTGCAATGCAAATTAATTTTTTCTTCAAGTGAACTGATATATATGTTTTGTTTATATGTATGTACTCCTAACATGATCCTACAAGTCCCTTAGACCTCTCTTATACCAACAAACAATAACAATATATATAGTAGTAATAATAAGCAACTAAAAATTTAAGATGGAGGTGGGATTAGAATTGGGAGGCCGGTGATGTGATGATATGATTGAATCAAAAGGCTAGTGGATGATCTACACTTATCACGAGCTTGGCGCGGATCCTTCTTCCTCCTTCCTGCTTGTCGTTGTCGTCGTCGCCGTGGCCGCTGCGGCGGCAGTGCTGCTACTTGCACTAGCGCTGGAAGCACTTGCAGCAGGAGGAGGAGCGCTAGCCGACGAGGCAGACGCCAGCGTGGTGGCGTGCTGTTGTGATGGTGCACCTGCAGACGGCGATGGTTCGTCGTCGTCGTCGTCCTCCTCCTCACCGCCGGCCCCTGACGACGTCCCTGCGGTTACAACAGGAGGCGGCGCGACCGGAGGCGCCGCGGCCGCGGTCCCGCGCTTGCGCTTCTTCTTCTCGTAGGGGATGCCGCGCGCCTTGGCCTGCGCCTCCCTCACGTCGCGGAGGTAGATGCGCACGGCCTTGGCCGCGAACGGGTTGGACTCCGGGCGGCCTCCGGACTCCTCGTACGCGGCACGGAGGCGGCCGATGAGCGCGTCGAGGCTGCCCCAGGCCTGGCGCAGCGGGCACGCGCAGGGCGCCGGCGGGTTGGGCTGGCCGAAGTAGGCGCAGCCCTCGGCGTGCACCTTGGTCTTGCCGAACTGGTCCAGGTAGCGCAGGAACTCGATGACGTGCGCGCCGCTGCAGCGCGCGAGCGTCAGCGGCGGCTTGTGGTTCCGCAGGTACTGCAGGAACGTGTTCCAGTCGCGCCGCTTCTGCGACTCGTACCGGCTGAGGCCCGCCGGAGGAGGCGGCAGCGGCGGCGGAGGCTGCTGCGCCAGTGGCTGCGGCTGAGCCTGCGGCGCTGCTGGGGCTGCTGCCGGGTGTTGCTGCCTCGGCTGCTGTGCTCCGGCTTGTTGCTGCGGCGGCGCTTCCTGCTCTGCCTGCTGCCGGCTCGACGATGAGGCTGCAGCGGCCGAGGACGACGACGGTCCGGCCTCAGATGGCGCACTACTGGTTCCTCCACCACCAGCAGGCGCGTCGGGACCAGGCTCCATGGCCAGCAGCAGCTAGCTCCCCGATCGAGCCGTTAGCAGCTCGATCTCTCCCTGCCTGCCCGAAGGTGCCTGGCGTTTAAGTGTAGCCGTGTAGGTGGCCGGGAGAGAGAGCGATGCGCGGCTACCGCTCTCGCCTACCAGGCAGGCAGGCAGAGAGAATCACGCTACTAAGGACGATGGGAGGAGGTAGAAGAAAGCAGCAGGAACCAGGAAGAAAGAAAGAAAGAAAAGAAAAGAGAGAAGCGGCTGGTTGGGAGGGAGTGTGGCGCAGCGCATCCCTCCTTTGCGGCTTTTGTCGCTGGTTGGGTTAATAGCGTCTCCACTACACGCTGTCGACTGCTTAATCGTAATCATTTCTTTATTACTGTTTTTTTCCTTTTATTTACCGTTGTATTGTACGTACGCACGTACCAGGTACCAATCAGAAAGCATGTTCAAATCCTGGCCGGGCCATTGATGTATTTTAGTTTGTCATGTCTTTTGTATTACATTGTGTACTCCTATATTTGTAGCTATGGGTGTTATTAGTGTGTATATATTATATACGTAGGCTCTTTTATTTACAGAAAATTTCTTCAACGTCGTTTTGTCGTGCATATGTATATATAATATAGGGTTTTTGGATCCACCGGTCGTGCCGTGGAAGAGTACTGATTTCATACTCCTCCATATGTATGCACACTTTGCTTATATAGCTACACCCGGCCTTTAGTTCGAACAGGATTTTGGATCCAGCATCGTCACCGGCAGCAGCTGTGGAAGAGTGATGTGGCAGGGCTTGGGGTCAGGTCAGGTGGGATATCGTGGAATATCATGTCAGCTTCGATCTGAAACTAGCTAGGATACTTCGATTTTGCTACCCAACAACAGCTCTGGCTGATTTTGTTATATATGACGTCGTGAATATTTGTAATCGCATAACGTATATGCAATGGGATTATTTAATTTCCCACGCGAAAGTATACAAAATACTCCTACCTTTTTAGCGGTGACACACAAACTACGAAATTCGTTATTTTCAGAGTGAATATATATATTGCAACGTGTTTAGGTTAGGTCACGTTATACATGCATAGCTGGTAGCTAGCTCAATGAATTGTACGCTCTCGAGCATATAAATACATTTAAATTGATGGCAAAAATACTCAGCCTTCCGTTGTTTCTATTTTTTTTGTGGTCACTGCAAATGTATGTTCTCGTAAAGCCTCAAGGCAAGGTATGTACATAGTTGAATGGGCTATGTTTTTTCTTCTTGTTTTTCTTACATTATATATGATCCAACAAGACAATAGGCACTTATTATATCGAAGAATAAAAGTTAACTAAAAATTTACGCTTCTAATACTCATGAAACATTACAAGAATAACTCCAAATATAAGAAGATATGTTTTATTACTTGTGATAAAGACAAGGCACTTATTATATAGAAGCAACATGAATGTGCTGACATTTTTCTAGATTTAATCTAGGATTTACCATCGCTATGCTTTTAGTAGTGCATACGACATCCCTATCGACAGCTAGACGTCTATGGTGACTTCACGAATCTTGAGATCTGTCAGCTCAGTCTCCTTCGCATGTGCTCACTAGGGTAGGGATTGCGTATGTGTGTACATAGAGGTGAGTGTGCGTGTGTGTTAGACGTCTATGTTGTACTATGTAATTCTGAAAAGTAACAAAGCCATGACAACTATTGGTAGAATCTGTTTTACTAGGACATGATATTCCTTTGTTTAAGAAACTAGACATAATAGGGAAACGAGTTATTATTGGTAACATTCATTTGTATAGAGTGATTTACCCCTCCGTCCCAAAAAGAAAAACGTTTTTGGTTTCGTGCCACAAGTTTGACTTCATTTGTAAAAAAATATATGTAATCTTTATATCTCTAAATAATTTTGTTAAAAAACTAGATTTGAAGATCTTTCCGAGGATAGTAATTACTTATCATAAGTATTAATATATTTTAATATATAATTGTAGGCAGTTAGTTCTCAGAAAGTGAGAAAGTCTTTTTTTTTTTTTTTGGATGGAGGGAGTAAGCTCTTAGCTCGTTGGGTCAAATTAGAAGAGACACATATAGTTCGCTTTTCATTCTTCCCTAAAGGAAAAAGGTGGAAAACATTCATGTGAAGTAGACTTCTGATGGAACACCCATTTTGCTAGACGACGACACGTTACGCGAGCTAGACCCCTCTAGCACTATAATCCCATTTGTCTAGTGAAACTGACCTTTGGGGAGATCCAAGAAAACATTAACAAAACTTCTAAGAAATTACTACATAGTCACACTTAACCTCATCCATATTATTTGCCATATGATATTATAAACAAAAAATATGTCAAATAGATGATACATTCTCTGACTTGTGATATCATCAAACTATCCATTTGCCTACACAAACTGAATATTGTAATAAATGCTTTAGTACAGAAAAGTTATGTTGACACAACTTCTTAAAAGTCTGCCATCTTAACTTCTTTCATATTATTTACACAGTTATATATTTAAAAATGAAATTATTACATATGAATACAGAAAAATTTATTCTTGTGCTATCAATTTTTTATAAGGTGTTATTGAATTATCCATACATACTACTCGACTGACCAAGTTCCAGCACGGTCTAAAATCTTACATTGTACAAGTATTAAAGTTTTGTGGATAAATTTAGCAGTACAACTAGTTAATCAAAGCTGATTATTATATCTCGATTCATTTCCTAATTAAGACCCCATAACCTCTATCCGGTTATGACAGATCTATCAATTAATCTATATGTGTTTTCATCCTTTGCAAGTTTGCATTGCCCTTCTATCATTCTTCCATATATATTGAGTTGAAATCTAATTTTAATTTATATCAACTCTTGTTGTATCCGTTTATCTGATATCATGAATATATATGTTTGGTTTAACTTTTGATCTTATATTAATTATTGTAGTTTCTTTTCCACGTGTTAAGCTCAAACTTAGTGGTTTTAATTTTATTCATGATTTCCTTTTTATTTTTTTAGAAACTAAATTCTAGGTCATAGATTATAGTCTTGTTTAGTGCAACAGTATACAAAGTTGAACCACGACACTCAAGCTCTTGAAATTGTTTGCTAGATCATGTAAAAATGTAGTGCTTAATACAAATTACATTATTTATATGTCAGCTTAAACCAAATTACATTATTATATTTTTTATGAAAAAATCTAGGATCTTTTCTATGTGCACCTTGTGAGAATTAACATAGAACGTTGGTGGATTTCTTTTTTTTTTTCTTCAAGAATTACATAAAATTCATTTAGTAATAGTTAGAATAAGTAGATGAATTCAATTCTTCATATGTTTTGAGTTGAAATATATATTTTAAATTTTTAGATCTACTGTACAATGTCGTTCCACTATATATCTCTATATGTCCATGCTATCCACGACCACGATTGTGCTATCTTTCTTCTTTCTTTATAAAATCTACTATATCCTTTGTATATTACAGATATTTTGACTTTTTAGATACATTGATTTAGATATCTTGACATGGTGTATATCTCAGTGTATAGCAAAAACTAAGCATCAAGAGAAATCAAAACATGTTATAGAGTGGAGAGAGTAGTATATATAGGAACATTTCATTTTTGAAACTAGAGGAATAATCACATTATTAATATTTTTCTGGCTAGTTATTTTCTTTTTCTCTCCTGTTTGATCTTCGTTACATTATTGGACGTAGACAACCCGAAAAATAACTCTACTTCGATTATCCCCACTCTATACATGTATTGTACCGAAGCTATTGTAAGATTCTTGTATAGCTTTCGCCACACGAAACAGGTTCATATTAAAAATTCACGAGTGGTTCAGGGCCAAGGCATAAAAAATAAAGTCAGTTATAGTTTGGTGCATGCACTGTACTCACACTGATGGAGCCACAGATGGGACAAATCCTAATCATGATCAGACACTAAGCATAATTTAGAATGCAAAAGGGCAAAGAGATTTATGGAAGTATAGTGTTTGATTTATTGAAAATGTAGTGCTTGACAATCTGGGGCACTACTCATATACTCTTTTCTTTTGCTTTTTTGGCAAAGTAGGGCACTATACTCGGCCGGATCGCTTGCACACCTATCGGTCTTACTGTCATCACGACCAATTTACATTCAAAAAGATAGTGCACGTTTAATATGTTAAGTATTACACTCTTAGAGGGGTCCAGAAGAAACGATTAATTACTAATCCACTACTAATTTAAGATTTCCTTTCTTAAAGGTAGTCTAACGACAGCTACGTTGTACGGATTCATGCATCAAAACTGGGGTTTCCTCCAACTACAAAATAAGAGTCGCTATAATAATTATGCCAGTATTTTTTTTATTCTTAACTAGATTTATAGTAAATCTTAAACTCATATAAAGCTAATGTCCACTACCTATTTCTCTAAAATGTGGTGAAGCCATGTCATCGTAGAGGCCCACAGCCATGTCATCATCCACACACAAGTTCATTATCATTAACTCAAGCATGCTAATAAATATCCTCTGCATTCCTTTATCTAATTTTTTTAGTGATTTATATTTGATCATTTCTCATTCCACTACTACGTGCATGCAATATACGTACACAATTTCATCATAATATTCCAATTATCATTAAATTTATATATATTCATGTCATTCACATAAGGTATCATTTAAAAATCCCTGCAGCAATGTGCGGGGTATTTACCTAGTATTAGCAAGATTTGTATCTCTAGATAAGTTTGTTCTGAAAATAGATTGAACAACCTATCTAATGATATTAATTACTATCTACTAAAAAATAATACTTTCTTGTATGTATTTTGTCAAAGTTGAAAGTGTCCTTTGACTCCTCGGAAAGCAAGAACGATACTTATTTTAGGATGGAAGGAGTATGTGTAAGGTGTAGTTATACAAAATAAATACACTCGCATGAAGAAAAATATAGTGAGATTTTATATAGAGCAAAGGTGTTCGGGGGCTATGAGGCACCAACATGTATAGGGTAGTGATGTCAGTTTCTTTTTCTTTTGGTGCTCTGTATAGATGAAGGTTGGTTTTGACTATTTTCAATTTACTCAAGATTGTAAATCAACAAGGAAAAGGCACATTTTTTATCTTTAGGTGAACTATAATCGGTCAATGAAGAATTTTTTTAGAGAAAAATTCTTGTTGGCTCATCAGTATCGGGTGTTCTAGAGCCAGAAGTGATGGGGATTTACTACCGATAGTAAGTCTAGGATCTAGACAATGATCTGGGATACTACTGACCTGGTAGTAAGGCTCCTCTCACTATCGAGTAGAGCCACGACCAGAACAATGGGGCTTCACTTGGCTTCCTAGCCTCACTAGACGACAACATGGAGGACGTTGAGGGTGTCCCACAAGAAAGGGAAAATAGAGGTTGTACCAACTACCAAGGAAAACATGAAAGAATTGCAATAAATTCAAGTATAACTAGCCATTAGTTCATCCTCTAATATAGCGCCACCCACCGGGTATTTATAGGACACACCCAGGAGCTTAGCAAAATTAATTTCTTGGGGATGGCGCAATGCAGACACATAGTGGAGAAGGGGTTCTCATGACGAAGGACAAGTGTGGGTTGTTAAGTTTAATGGTAGCCCTTGAGGTCCTCGAAGGCTTTTTGTTGGTCTAGCTAGCCCCCAATCGAATGTTTTGGTGCTTCTTAGAACTTTGAAGAAGGGTAACCCTCACTTGGCTCGGGATATAAACCTATCGAGGGTTGCATATTTGCCTACTAAGCTCAACGCCATCTTTCTTATGGTCAGTAGTTGCATGTTGAGTATGCTTTCATCTTTTTGAGGTTAGCCTCGATTCCCCTAGTAGAAATAAGGCAACCTTTACTTTCCATTCTTCTTTTTGGCTAGGATGACATTTGACAACCATCTAGGGTATTTTACTAGAGAAATGACTCCCGCATCTAAAAGTTATTAGTCGACCAAAGGCATTTGGTTATCCAAAACCGATCAGTTTGGTTCCTCGGTTATTTATGAAATTCAGTTAGTAGAGAAATTAGAACCGATCGGTTAGTGTGAAAACTTGGAATCGAGGAATTTTATTCTTGGTTAGTTTGTCTCGGTTCCAATTCTAACCGAACTAACTGAGCCATAGATTTCAGTGATGAAACATGGGAAAACGATAAAACATCATGAACACGTTCATTTTAGTAGAAAAAGAAAGCATAATATTACTCTAAATCCAGTCCTCCTCAGTGAGTAGAGAGCTAGCAGTTGACCCTTGGCCACAGATCAGGAACAATAGGCCGGCGCCGCTGGTGCTGGACTGTAAGCAGGCGACACTGGTGGTGGAGAGGCCTCCAAGCAATAGTGGTGATAGATTCTAGGCGGTCAGACGTAGAGGGGTGACGTACTCACCAATTGGAGGGGAGTGTGGTGGTGGGATGGATATGTTGTTGGCTTTAGTGGGGGCAAAGAATAGATGAGCAGGGGCAACAGGATAGGAGTCAGAAATCGGGACCTTGTGACCTTGGGATGTGTCGGCTGGGCAGAGGAGCGGAGATTTAGATGTAAGGTCATATATTAGGCTAGGCTACACATGGGCCTTTAATTATAAATTTGGTTATTTCGGTTAACGGAGCACCAGCACCAAAATAACCTTGGTAATTTCGGTTCTCCGGAACTTGGAACCGACTTGGGAGTTGGGACCAAAAATTTTGGTTGCGGATACTTTGGTTTTTGTTCGGTTAGTTTGGTTCGGCTATCAATTCTCTGTTATTTTGCTTCGGATTAGTCGCTAGACCTCAGCTTGGGTTGCTTGTTGTGTCTTTCTTTTGATATTTTGTGAATTTTTTGCTTGATCGATGGGCTGCTTAGGTCGACATCATGCCAATGTTCAATGAGGGACCTATTCATGTCGTGAATGTCGTTAGCTTTCCAGGTGAAGATGTTGCTGATTTCCTTAATTAAGAAGGTGGTGAGGTTGGCTTCTATTTCACTGTTGAGGAGGGTAAATTCTGACTTGTTTGTCGAGGTTGCCCTGAAAGAGGGGTACATTCTTTGTTTCTTCTACCAACTTGATTGACATTGATTTTAGGTTAGTCTAGTGAGGCTTTGTCATTTTTTCATCTTTGCTCTAGAAGTCTAGAGATTGTGGATATTTCTTTGCCCTAGTGCTAGTGTGCCTTTAGTCATGCGCTAACCTGCCATAAATGGTAATGGTCCCTTTGGAAGCGGGGAGCTTCATGTAGAGATATCCTGGGTGGATGATTATAGTAGAATCTTGTGAATAATGAATCATACAACCATATAATTAGAAATAAGTAAACCTCCATGCCAGTGATTCTTCTTACCGTTCATGCTCATCCCCGTCATCGCCGATCTCACTTGTCCTCCTAGCCACTAGTTACCCCTATCCTAGCCACTATACATATAACTTCCTTCTCTCATTTGCACGGGTAGCTCAATCATCTTGCCGCGCCTAGTCATCGATCTCCATGCACCCTTACTAGCAATCGTGTCCTCGCTCATCTACGTTTAGTGGCCAAGTTATGACTGCCCTCGCTCACCATCGGTCACACATCCTCGCCAAAGGCTGCACCTCCTCCCCTCCCAACATTACATGGTGGCTAGACTCCAACACCCTCACCAGTGTTTGGGCTCCACCTCGCCTGGTGGCACGTGATAGCCAAGCTATGTCCTCCCTCTCTAGAAGCCATGCCTCATTCTTATTTGATTGTGTCCGGTGGTTGCGCTATATCCTCCCTCAAATGAAAAGCCATATATTTGGCTCTTGCTACTGTAGTGACACCATCCTCTCCTAACCATTGTCATTCCTACATGGCTATCATATGTGGCACCATATAGAGAGCATTAATGGCCTATTGCAAGTGACTTGAGAGGTGGAGTAGCAGGTTCATTATATATAGGCATCGTGTTTTAGTCCATGTCACATACTTCGTTGGTGTCGACAAGATCTTGGCATATGCAGAGGCCATTACCTGCATGAAGAAGGCGAACACCGCCCATAAATTTAACTTCCAATGGGCTAACTAGGCCATCACTGGACTCTAGGCACACACTCCTTGTGCTCAATGGAGGAGCTCAGTGTATGCACGGGCCACAACCTCTATCAAGAAGGTCGCCGTCAACAAAAAGATGAACTCTTGTCCTCTCCAACGACACAAGGAAGAGTAGTTTAATCATTCTAAAAACAAGCCTTTTAGAATTGAGGATTCCACCAAGGGATTCCTCATTAAGGACAAGTATGTTGCTACATGTTAGAAGTATCATTCAATGCCACATACGGTTTTTTATGATGTGTATGAGAGAGAGTAAGGTGAGTGAAAGATGTGGTTGTTTCACCTCAAGACCAGAAATTTAGGACTATGAGATAACTATTTCACAACTATATAATTTAATATTGCCATGTAACTCACATTTTTTTAAAAAACCTGAAGATAATTGAATTACTATAAGACAACCTAAAATAGGACCATTATATGAGTTGTTGATTTGTCTCTTATGACGATATTATGTGGCTTTGCATGAAGCCATCCATGAGACAACTTGCCCTGACAAAGATGATTACATGTAGACTGGGCTCTTTCTTCCTTAACTTATTTTCCTATGTGAAAGAAAATTATTGTAGTGTGCTTTATATTTTGGGCTACAGGGAGTATATGTTTTGCAAAAAAAAAAAAAAAAAAAAAGCATATAAAAAAGGAATGTACGCGAAAGGTTTGATCTAGCTATTTCCGACCTCCTATCAGATTATTTGACTTTTGACATATATAATTATATTGTTCTAATATATGCGCTGCACTTTTTTTCCAAAAAGAGTAACAATTTATTGAAATTGGTTTCAGATTAATTTCAGTGTGATTAAAACCAAAATTGAGTTTGATCTGTTTTCTTTCTTTCGTGAGAGGACATGGTTAGTTATTATTCTTGAATTTGCAAAGGCGCTGAGATGGCATGTATGCCTCTCAATATTTATTGGAGGGCAAAGCATATTTCCATGCAAAGGGGTCAATATCATCCTAAAAATAAGGGCCTGGAAAAATAAAGGCATGCATTCTTATTTGCTAAATACTAGTAACACAATAGTTCTTACTGGAGACGATATTCTAGGACATATTTCTGGAATAAAATTTCTGAGATATGGTCAGTGGTACATCACAATCCACCTTTGGTAAATTATTAATATATGCCCCTACGCTGGTATATATATAGCTGACTGTAAAGTCTAACAGTGACATTGCCACTCCCAGGAAACATTTTTGACTCCTTTTTACCAAGACTTTTGAATTTCTTTCTGGCTTGATCTTTCAAGTATATGACTGTCCCTACCAAGCACCAATGGCTCGATTCCTGTCAATCATTCTGGGACAGCAAAAGTACTCATGCAGGTGGGGAAAAGATAGGGAATTCCTCTGCCATTAAGTTAGGTCGTTTCTAGGGGTGCACCCTCCCCAAATTTTTTTATTCTCAACTTGGTACTATTTCAAGTGTCAATAGGCCCAACGCTGGGGGAAAAGAACTGCTGGAAGGATTAGGAGTTGTTTATGCACAATGGCAGACGACGACGTGGCAGCTAATTTACTGTAAAGTAATGCATAATCAAGCCATTACGCTGACGTAGCGAATCTAGCTGAGTGATTTACTAACCTAATTAACTCGCTGGCTCCTAGCGCGTGAGTTTGAGATCTTAGTCACGGTTCCCATTGGAACAATTTTGTGGCTCTCCTCTAGCTTGTTTGTTTTTCTATTTTACACCAGATGACCATGTAGCGACACGTGAATATATGCAAAATGATAGAGGAGAATGTGTATTCCTCACTAGCTGCTGAATGTGTATTCCTCGCTAGCTGCTTGCTTGCTGCATGCTTTGGACGTTCTTTTGTTGGGATACTCGAGAAAAATATTTTTTACCAGAGGATGGGGAGCTGATATGGATCAGTGGGAGGGGGGATAAGGTGACGTGGCTCCGAGGTGGACCAATGGGGGAATTACGGGCGACGTGTACCCAATCAACATCTATGGAGCTCGGCACGATTAAAGAGTTAAATGAATTCATTGAAAGAAGGTATGGAAGCGAAAATAGATTTATTCTACAAGTGGAGCCTTTGATAATGTAAATTGGTGCCTCTGTAAACTCGTATGTAGTAGTGCTAAGTAGAAGCCAAGATCTACAAAGAAGGTATGGAAGCGAAAATAGTTTTATTCTACATCTACACCTTAGAATTAATATGGCTCATGAATGTGGTTAATCATTGTCGTTAGACTCTGCTAGTCTAGAAGAATGATTAAAGTACACAAATTTTACTTCAAATATGAGGCTATGAGTTGACACTCAAAATTGGCTTCTAGAGAATTGGCTTAGTCGGATTTCATACCAAAAACTGGTTAGGATGAGTTTTGAACTTTTTCAAAGTTTAAATTGGCCTTCACCATTGTGTTCTTCTCGTGCAGACAATTGAAATGCATATATAGAAGGAAAATTTAGATTTTGGATGAGGAAAATATGTTCTAGGGAAGATTCACCCTTTGTAATCTAGCTAATTAAGCCAGTTTTAGTGGCAGATCCATTTCAATTATACTTTGGCACTATTTGTTAGAGATCTCTTTACCCTCACAGGATAAGCCAATTTCACCATATAATATAAAGGGCCAGGTCCCATAGAGGGCAACAAGTTAATTAATTCCATCTATTTTTTGTGTCTTTCATATTTTGCCTTTTACCCCTTTTCTCTTTATCCCTAATCTCTTTTCAGCCCCATATGTTATTCGACAAGCATCTCGACAGCATTTGTGGATATTCTAAGTGATCATGCAGACCCTAGAACAACCCTAGATGTGCCTCCCTCATGAGCCGCTTCCCTGTCAGAGCCGTTTCTATGTTCCTCATGGCAGATCTACCGAAACCGATTAAGTTGGTTTTGAAAACCAGCCAAGTGAGTTTTCTTTGCTTCATCGCAAATTTGCTCCTCAACTAGTTCGAACGATCCTCGTGTGATCTGGGCATGCCATTTGGGTTTGGGACTAGATCTGCGTCTATAATAATAAAATCAAGTAGCAAAATTTACCAAGGGAGAGAATCAATCCATTGTGTTGTTTTCCCATTCATCCTGGAGTCCAGTTTTGCCAAATAACAATGTGGCGATGAGAAATTGAGCATTTTTTTTGAACCAGTAATGGAATTCTCTATTTGCTCTCCTCCAACATCAGCATCTACTTGCTCTCCTCCAACATCAGCATCAAGGACTTGTTGATTTCCAAGAGAATATCCTGCATACTTACAGTCCAGTCAGATAATACATCGCTTTCAATAATGCGATATTATCACATCATTTAAATGTACGAGACTGAGCAAACCTTACCTATATACATATATATAGGCAGTGGTTGGAACTACATTCTGGTGCCATATCCACCTATGAATAAATAAATAAATAAATATTTAAATAAATAAATAAATAGCCTTGGGTCTAAAAAAACCTGATGCAACAGCCTACTACAGAACTGCTTATACCTACAGCTACATGATGAATGTACATGCATTGGCGGACCCAGGCCTAGGGCCAGTGGGGCCAAGGCCCTAGTCGTGCGTGGTACAAGTAGTCTAGGCATAACTTTTTTTGTTTCAGTTCGAGGCATAACTTTTTTTGTTTCAGTTCGAGTTTATCAATAGCTTCCAAGCCAACCAGCAGCCCAGGTAAATTAACCGACGCCTCTTGCTGTCTCAAACCCTCTCGCTCGGATGCACGCTCACTCGCGCCGCCGCCTGTAGCTGGTGCCCGTCGCCTCGTCACTGCACCGTCGTCGTGCGAGTAGGTGACCGCCGGCGCTTGTCATTTGTCAGCCGGCGGTGAGCCTGTCCCTGAGCCCCGGCCACAAGATGCATGCCTGATCTGGTGTACAGACTATGGATTCATCTACTATGTGCAGTCGCAGGACCACATCAATCTCTGAGATCAACGAGCGCTGCATCGAGTTCTCCCACGTCCTCAAGAAGGTCCTGATCCAATTTATGAAATGATTGAATCCTACCATTGCTCAACTACATCCATTCTATTCTTAACAAAAACAGACCTCCACCGTGTGTAACTTTTGGCTTTTCAGTTTGGCCCTAGTCTTTATAAAATCCTGGGTCCGCTACTGCGTACATGTATTGGTTCGCTAGTAGAAACACACACACACGTCACCATAGTAGACGAAAATTGACGAAATAGGAAGGGCGCATTGAAGTTTAAGACTGCATTTTATTCACTGCACTGTACATCCAATTATAAAAAAGTAGTATACGAACATATGTAGGTAGTATAACTTTTTATGAATTATTATCCAACAAATTTCCCTGCATTCATTGTAACTAGAATTTATGTCGGACAATTACCCTAATTAGAGAAATGTAGCCTTTGTAATCAAATTGAGTTTTTGTAACAATAATTTGCATGTTTGGAGTTTTTCTTACTTAACATGTTGTTAACTACTCCTTCTATTCTAAATTATAATATGTTTTCCATATTTTATATTCATAGTGGCTGTTATGCATTTAGATTTACACTATGTCCACATATATATATGTAATAAAAACAATATCTCTAGAAAAACAAAAAAAAACATCTTATAATATGTAATGGAGGGAGAAATGCTAAATATATATGGTCGTCATTGTTCTTTGTTTAATGATGTAAACTAATATTAAGGCAACATATGAGTTTAGGCGTTAAACTCCGGCTGGATAGCTTCTCAGCATGCATAATAAGGATATCGGTAAGGACCGCAAGAGTCATATCGTCTACACACCAATTAGCTAGCAGCTAGGGTCAACCGCACACGTAATCAATAGTCCACACAGCAGACACAGTTGTTGAAATAAATAAAACGAATTCTCCAATCAGACAAGTGAAGTACTTTTCAGCAAATACTAATAAAGAGAATTAAAGAAGGAAAACAGAATATGTGCAGTTGATTGTACCTGGACGCTCGCAGCAACGCTATCTCCAGTACCAGTAGGACCTATGCACAGTAGTAGGCAGCCATCACCTCATGGCTCACGGTCACGGGGGATATAGAAGATAGATAGCCCAGG
Source organism: Themeda triandra (assembly GCA_018135685.1). Taxonomy (NCBI): domain Eukaryota; kingdom Viridiplantae; phylum Streptophyta; class Magnoliopsida; order Poales; family Poaceae; genus Themeda; species Themeda triandra. The sequence goes on from JAENPR010000257.1 coordinate 548,034, forward strand.
ACGCAATGCACATGCAAAGGTGAATAATGCTAGGAATTAGGGCTAAAACAATAGTGCACAGTTGCGTAGCCGTTGTTGACGCGGACGCGGATGAGCAGCCGGCCCCCAAATCATTCTTCTAGGGTGACACTGACGGTGACACCACACGCTAGCTGACGCAACCGCGGCGACCTGCGTCTCGGCATCTGCCACTGCGCTGATCGATCTGAGCTGCCCCCCGGCGATGCGTGGGAACACAAGAAATCATATGCATAGCTAGCCTTTTGTTTTGGTTTCTCGACTGCTACGTAGCCGATTACAGTGTCTCGTCGCCCAAGTATATTAGCACCAATCCATCGATGCCACAAGTATAGACGGCGGAAATTGGTGGCAAGTGCGATGGACAAGATCACGATTTCCTTTTTGGCGCTCCTCTTTGTTTGGATCCTCTTGTCCCTTTTTGTTCTCTTGTGTGTTCACATAATTACCCCGGCCCAGACAGAGGGAGCTGCGAGCAGGAGAAGAGGGGAGGGGATGCTTGCACGCAACAGCACAGCACCGCACCACACCACACAGCACACAAATAAAAGAGCATCAATCAATCAATATAATTGGTGGGCGCTGCTAATCTAAACCGAATCAGGGAGGCGCTGTGATTTGAACCCCACCACCACTAATTAAAGGTGGTTAATCTCGGCTAAGCTAGCAGCTGCTGCTAGGGCTCTAGGACGTAATGACGCGACGACCCACCGAATAATCTCTGTGCTTTGCTTTGCTTTTCGGCCCCGCCACGGCCATCGTGCTAATTCGTCATCATGTCTGCCGATTAGCAAGATCATCGATCGAGCTGCTGCCAGTGCGAGGCCGCGCTCCATCATGATTCCATTCCATCCAGCTCACTGGCTCTACTACCTCATTCTCGTACATTTACATCATTTATTTAGTTTTGATCAAGACCATCAAAAGCTTGTGTTTTGAACTACTTTTCTACTCCTTCCTTCAGAAATGGTAATCGTATTTGACCACAGAGAAAATCAAATTTTGTAAATTTCGACAGTCACTAATCAATGCAAATTGTATAAAACACTACTACAATAAAGCACTGTAGGGGCGGTTTTTTTTCCACTGTTCAACCGCCCCTATCTTGTTGTTTCTACAGTGGGCGGCCACTGTAGTTGCGGTTCAACACCAACCGCCCTTATAGTGGGTTCCACTGTAGGGGCGGTTGGACACGAACCGCCCTTACAGTGTATTTTAAAAAAATCCAAAAAAACTCCAAAAATAATAGCAAAAAAAATTTTTAAACCCGGGAAGGGCTCCCACCAATCAACCACCATGCACTCTATTCACACCATATTTTTTCGAGCATTTTTCGGAGTTTGCATCACCCAGTACCACTGCACTACACCATCACATGTATCTCTATATAGTTTTGGTTCCCCACATATTGTACCCAACCGAAAGTAATTTGCTTATTTAAGGCCCTAAACGATATCAAATCAAAAAGTCGTCAACTAAAAACTTTCATATCTTTTCGAGATCTACACTTTTCGTTTAGAAAGTTTTTTCATCCGATGTCATTTATAAAATTTGAATTTCAAATTTGAGAAACTAAAACGTAGGTTTCGCATGACTAGATGAAGTCAAATAAAAAAGTCATCAACTACAAACTTTCATATCTTTTCGAGATCTACACTTTTCGTTTAGAAAGTTTTTTCATCCGAGGTCATTTATAAAATTTGAATTTCAAATTTGAGAAACTAAAACGTAGGTTTCGCATGACTAGATGAAGTCAAATCAAAAAAGTCGTCAACTACAAACTTTCATATCTTTTCGATATCTACACTTTTTGTTTAGAAAGTTTTTTCATCCAAGATAGTTTACGAAATTTAAATTTTTTTAAATCACTTATACACCTACAGACCACTGTAGGGGCGGTTCAATCACCAGCCGCCCCTATAGTGGACCACTGTAGGGTACAGTGGTCGTCCACCACCAACCGCCCCTACAGTGGGCCAACCAGGTGGCGTTCCCTTAGAGCTTTTTTCACGTAGTGAAAATTTAGAGCATAAAACTTGCATCAGCAAATTTGTGTTAAAATTGCCTATAATACAAATTTTTAAGCCGTAAACTTTATACTACAATAGAAATTAATGGTCACAATCTATTTTTAAGAGTTTTTCTCTGGTCTAATGTAACATGTGCCACTGGGTTAAAATAAATGGGCCAACAGAGGGCACCACAGTTGGCCACATGGGCTCCAACGAGAAACCCTAGAGTGAAGGAGGGGGAAGGCACGTTGCCACCGCCGCCTGGGCTCCGTCATCATCGCATTCACAGGGTCGCCACGTCATCAAGTTGGATTGGGAAAAATATAATTAAATAAAATAGGAATTGAGGGATCCGCATGATCTCTACATTACTTAGAATTCAAGTTCAACAAGGACTATATATATTTAGGAATTGTAATCAGATTGAAATCAACAAAGAAAGCGATCAACCCTATCTATCTCTCTGCCAATGCTACCTCCACCCCCTACTCCTCCGCGCGCGCCGCCGCCCCGCGCTGCCACCACCACATCTTCGGGCCGCCGCCCCGGCCACCCCTGCTGTGGTCCTGGGCTTGGCCCTTGATAGTTGGTATTCGGAGTTCTATTTAATCCTCGGCCATGGTCACCACCACCATGAATGTCTGCAATCCCTTGATCACCATCGTCAACAACAAAATTGACGGGATGCACCAGTAGTTCGTCAACATCAACTTTCACCTTGATATGATTGAGGACAGGACAATCCAATCAACTATCATCGCAGATGCACAAACCAGATTGGAACACGAAGCTATCGTCAATGAACTCACTGCCGAATCCAGAACCATCATGATCATAGCAGGAAAAACCTACCTCAATAGTAAGATCACCGAACCCAATTCCTCCGACTCGCCGCAGATCATACATGAGGTCTCCAATACCTTGTTTCCATCAGTGGAGATGCCAATGGCGACCAATCCGGTCCACCAAGAGGCGCCCAAATCGTCCCCACCACCAAACCCTACTCTGCACGATGACGATCACCCCCACAGCAACCCGCACATGCCACGACAGTCAGATGCAAAAATATGTCTGACAACACCAACATACAATGGGAAATCAGATGCAAGACCATGGGTTGCAAGGATGCACATCCTCTTCAACCTAGACCACTGTTGACACTCCTTACACCACCTAAGCTAGGTTGTCACCCAACATGATGCCAGGAGTGTTGGTATTAATAAATGCAAATGCTCCTCTAGAGTAAATATGAAATCCGCAAGCACACAGAAATGTAGTAGTGAATTTAGAATATAAGAAAATAGAGCAAAGTCATATCCAATATAGTAGAATAGACCTAAGTCATATTCATGGGGGCAATGAACAATATAAATAATACAAGAACGAATATAAATGTAGGAGAGAAAGCGAGAATTACAAGCAATCTCTTGACAGACCCAGAAACCACTGATGCTTCCTTCTAGATCGAATCCTATGTAACTAAGGTCGAGATGGCGGACTAGAGGGGGGTGAATAGTCCTTTTCAAAACTAATCGCTGCAGCTAACCGATATAAGTGCGGAATTAAATCTATCAGCCTATCCGAGACTTCACCCCTCTAACTAGCATTCTAGATGCACCTTCTAAAAGATCCTAAACAAGCAAGTAAGGTGTCGATCTAGCAATTTCACACTAAACAAGTCTAGCTTGCAAGGTCACACAAACCTAAGCAACTAGTACTATGGCAAACGAGTGTGCACCAACACAATTCTAATGAGCAAAAGCACAAAGCCAATCCTAAGCTCACTAGATGCTCAAGGACAAAGCAACACAAGCTAAACCCAAGAGCTCAAACTTACTTAACTACACAAGCTAAGCAAGGCAACTTACTCTACTTCTAGCTACACAAGCAAGAAGGTGATTAATAAGCTACACAAGCTAACTAATCACTAGAGCAACTACACAAGCTATATATGAAAGTAAAGAATGTAAATACAAAGCTTGTGAAAGAGATTGCAAACCACAGTGAAGTGTGGACACAAGATGAATCGGTGATTTTTCACCAGGTTCACTTGGTTGCCCCCAAGCCACGTCCTGTTGTGTCGACCAACACCTTCGGTGGTTCCTCTGGTCTTTTCACCTAGATGGTTCTTCGGTGTGACCCTCAAGTCACTTGCCCCTCAAGGCACGCCTCACAAGGCATTGCAAGACACCACTCTCAAGTGAGCCCCTCAAGGCACCGAGCGAACCCACACACACAAGTGTGGTAACTCAATGACACGCGCAATCCAATAAGGCTACTCTTCGCGATCCCCGCGAGGTGAGCACCGAACCTCTCACAATCTCTTCTCCGGAGCACCGTATCTCCATGCGTGCTACCACGGAGCCTCTTGCCACCAAGCCATCTAGGAGGTGGCAATCCTCCAAGAGTAACAAGCTCTCCTGCTTGCAACTCAATCATCTAGTGCCACTCGATGCAACCTCGCAAAGCAATGCACTAGAAATCACTCTCTCACACTATCGGATGGTCACTACCAAGCATATGTGAGTAGAAGGGCTTCCAAGCACCACAACACAAGCTACCAAAGCTTGGGCGTGCTCAGCAACCGGCCACAGCCGGGCAAGCCAAGTATTTATAGACCCATGGTCTCAAACTAGTCGTTGCCCCTCACTGGGCACGAAATGTGAGCGTCGGACACGGCCGACGCCCACCGTCGGACGCTGCCAGCTGCGTCCGATGCTCCAGATCTCGCCACGTGTACTAGCCGTTTGAATTTGCCCGTTGCCGCCCAACGGCTCACTCAGAAACGCGCTCAGTCACAACGCGTCGGACGCGTCCGCCGGCACCCGCCGGACGCGGTCCAGAACGACCTCCAAGCCAGCCAACCGTCGGATACGTGCCGGACGCACCGTCGGACGCGACCAGCATCCGACGCGTGCACGCAACGCGCCAGCCACGCGTCGTCCTTTCCACAGCATCGGACGTCGAGGCCAAAAACCCAGCGTTCGTCGCACCTCGCTCGGCCGCGTCCACCGTAGTGGAGTTGGGCACACTCGTCACACGTCCGAAACCGTCGGACGCCAAGGGCCAGCGTCTGTCGCAGCACCCCGGCCGCGTCCGACGCTCCCTTCACAGCGCACCACTGTGCCGGACGCCCAACCTGCGTCCGACGCCTCCTCAGCCAGCGTCCGACGCTTGTAAAACCTCGTTTTACAGCACGTCGAAAACACGATCTTATCCACCATGCTATCCAACAAGTATACCAACTTGATCACCAGAGATAGCATGATTTCAACCACAACTTGCATCCGACGGAATAGAAAATATGCCTCCAATTTTCCCGAAAGCGCCGAAACCCTAAACCCTAAAACCCTAAAACCCTAAACCCTTAACCCTAAACCCTAAACCCTAAAACCCTAAACCCAAACCCAACTCAACCCTGCAAACCACAGCGCGAACAACGCCACCTTTGTAAATGTGCCAACACCACCAAGTGTACAACTCCATTTGCTTGTGTGTTAGCATTTCACAATCATTTTCAAAGGATTTCTCTCTTCATCTCACAACGCCACTCGATCCTAGCACACCACAATGTTAGATCGCTCAAGTGGCACTAGATGACTGATATGCAAACAAGATCACCCCTCTTGATAGTACGGCCACATCTATCCTAAATCTGGTCAAGTACTTCTCTACTCAACCTTAGACCGGTGAAATGAAATGCCCTAGGTTATACCTTTGCCTTGCGCATTTCCATCTCCACCGTCATCCTCCATTGTGCCAATGCACCACATGCATGACACGATCACCAAATGATATGATCCACTTCATATCATCATGTGACACTCTTGGTCCATCGATCTTGACCTCACTTGCTCTTCACCGTTGTGTCAGTCCATCGGCGCCAAGTCTTGCCCAAACTTCACCATCGCATGGTCCTTCGCTTCGCAGCCTCAACTTGCTCTTCACACTTGCAACCGGTCCATCAAGCCAAGCCTCATCTTGATCTTCACCACTTGGTCACATGACTCCATGTCATGTCTCATTTGCAATGAGCTCCTCCATCAACTCATGTGTTGAGCCTCACAACATCTCCAAGCCATCTCCACCATGGCATATGTTGCTCACACACATGTACCTGTGAAGTAAATCCTATGTATCTCAACTATCACACATGTTAGTCCACCTAAAGTTGTCACTCAATTATCAAAACCAAACAAGGACCTTTCACTACGCTACTAAACTATGGAGCTCTACGTCAAGTGTACTCCTCGCCAAGTTATGGCCAACAAACCCATACTAGTCGCTACGGCAATCTTTTTCGATGATAATGGACACTAATTCCTTAGCATGAAAAATGTCAACATGTCGATTCATCGCGGAAGTGCTCATCCACTCATATCACCAACCTATAAAACAAAGGAGACACCATGTTTGGGACACTATTACATCTTGACGTCGACCCCATATCTCAGTCCCCAAATACAGTGTGCAGGCACTTCAGAGGAATTGTGAATGCAGGACAGGTACTATCACTGCCACGACTACCTCGTACCATGCGAATGGTTCACTTCATAGGGTTTCTATCTCAATCTGACATGATGGACGCCATCCACAACTCCGCTAAGCAACAAAACGACAAAATCTACGACTATATCATCTCAGACTACTTTGGATCATTCCACTACTCCTTCATCTTCTCTTGCCACAACAACGATGGTGAACAAGGTACTCATGCCATTGGTCATGTGATTATTCAACTCATGGATATTCCTTGGGGAACGCGCCGACTTACTTCAAACCTGTCATCATGTGACTGTTTCAGTGCAAGGACATGCTGAGTGGAAAAGGGGGGAGTGCTAGCTGTAACATGTGCAACGCGGGCTAACTGCCTGGTCAGAATAAATGGGGCAACAGAGGCCCAGAAAGAGGGCACCATAGTTAACCAGGTGGCCTCCAACCGCTGCTTGGGCTCCGTCATTGTCGCATCCGCAGGATCGCAACGTCATTAAGTTGGATTCGGAAAATAAAATAAAATAAAATAAAATAGGAATTGGGGGTTCCCAAGATCTCTGGATGGCTTAGAGTTCAAGTCCAACAAGGACTATATATATTTAGGAATTGTAATTAGATTGGAATCAATAAAGGAAGGGGTCAACCCTATCTCTCTCTGCCTCTACCGCCGCTGCCCCTGCTCCACACGTGCGCCGATGCCCACACCGTCGCAGCCGCCCCGTGCCGCCACCACCATGTCACCGATCCACCGCCCCTGCTGCCGCCCCGGGCATGGCCCTTGATATCTAATATGATTATCTTTTTTGAACGCAATAAGTATGATTAAAAGCTATATTTTCATGTGTTGGAATTGGAATTGATGAAAATTTTGTTTCATATATGTGTGTGAAATTAGAAGCTACAAGATACCACGTACTACTGTGTTTCCATATGTTGTTGTGGTGGTGCTTTTGAATCATAGTGAAATGCTAGCATTCCACCACCTGCTGGATGCAGCTAGTAGCTAGTAGGGAAATCCACAATGCATGGCATGGCAATAGATGCAAGAAAAGCCACAACTCGTCTTGTTAACCTTGCAAGCTACGCTCACCTCACCACCGCACTTGCACTCTTGATGATGAGGATGCCTTCTGCCATAGCACAAAACTTTGCCTCATGGACCGGAGGCAATGCAGATTTGCAGCTTATGATGCATCTTTTCTTTCTAGTTTGTGTTACAAATCATGCATGTTCTAAGGACAGGGAGTCATGAATATAAATATGTACTCTCTTCCAAACTATAAGTCATTTTATTTTTTCTCGAACAATCAAAGTATTTCATAAATTTGACCAAAACTGAAGAGAGAAATACAAAAAATTATGCCATTAAATAGATCTACTCTAAAAATATAATTACTGAACAATCTCATGATATTTGTTTGGCAACGGATCCTATGCAAACTAGGCATCCCGCGGCCGTGCAAACTTGTAAACTAACGATCTGGACCGCAGGATCAACATCCTGCGGTCCAGATCGTTAGTTTACAAGTTTGTACGGGATGCCTAATTTGCATAGGATTCGTTGCCTGTTTGTTTATTATCATAAGTGTTATCATTTTATTAGTCAAACCTAAGATGTCTTGTCTCTCTAAGAAAGTTGTGAAATAACTTATACTTTGGAATGAAGGGAGTGGCTAGGATGCGGATGGGCCGCACCACCGCTACAGTTCATGATCTTTTACATTTATTTTTCTAGATCATTCAAAAAAACATTTATTTTTCTAAAAAGAATCATTTATCTTTATTAGCACCTGAATCATATGGTAATTTCTTAATGCATTATGAAACGTGTACATACGTTTTCATTTCTGCAAGTTATCCCAAGCGTAATTCAGAGGCTTATATATACAATACAATCGATCTTGAGGATACACATCCTGTTCCCTATATTGGAAAAAGCGACTACGCCGTCTTAAATCCTGATCATTGTCAAATGGAAAATGGTCCTGTTCATGACCGCTTCAGTAAGTCACTACCAACCCTCGACTTCTATCATTTGATAGCTACGGTACATATTACAACCAATCCAACCACTTCAGATTAGATAGGGATGGCCCGGATGGATACTCCAGCCGCTGCTTCACCTGGAGTCGCTCCTGCTTCATCAGAGGTGTCGGTTTCATCAATCAGCAGGAGTCGGCGGAGGAGAAACAACGAACTCAACTTCATCCTCCAACTCTAGTAGTCCTATTTTCCATCTAATTTGAATGTAAAAAATGTGAAAAAATGGTGAAACATAGGTAGAGCCGCACAAATATATAAATATACTCCATGATTAAAGGATGCACTCACTGTTTCCTTACATAAAAATATGGCAAGTACTAAATCAAGTATTTTTTTTATTTAGTAAACATTACTGTTTTTCCTCAAATCTCTTATATTTTAGGATAAGTTAATTTTAAATACTAGAATGCGCTATACTACAAAGATTGATGGGGTATATGTAATTTTTTCCAAGGCACCTTCCTTCTGAAAGAGGATAGATGGTCAAAGGTCCTTTCAATTTGTTATCACATATTTCCAAAAGAGAAGACAATATATGGTTCACGGGTACGTATCAAACTGTTCGCGGGACTTAACAGAATCCAAAGAAAATGAGCATAAAGTTAAGGGCCAGATCCTCTAAAATTGATAGCCTGCTGCCGCCCTGACACGACTAAAATTATACTTACAAGTTAGCTAAACTAATCTCATACAATCCCACTAGGAGTAGCTAGAAATTGAAGACACTAGTCCATTAGTGTATAATATTTTAAGCACTGAAAACACATAGCACGTGATGGCTGTGTCGTCACCTTGATGCTGAAAAAAAAATTATAGCTAAGCGACAATTTCTGATTAACAATTAGTCTAGCTATTTCTGATTGACAAACATTTGGTGATAAAGTTGTTGTAAAGCATATAAATAAATTCCCACTTTTTACATTAGGATAAAAAGTATCTATCGTCAAATATTTGTGAAGATAAACATGCATGATAAAAAATTGTTTATATTTTGCTAAGAAAAGGGTCTTTAAAGGAAAAACAATTTGTCGATGCAAATGGAAGGTGTGTGATAAGAGTGTTAGTATTTTTCAGGATTTGTTCTAAAAATAGATGATGTTATTCTTGTTGGGAGAGAATACAGAAGTTAATACGAGGTTTACATAGTGATTTTGTCGATTTTAAGCTGTGCTTCTCGGATCCATAAATAAAATTTCCAGCAACAATCTGTATATATATACTCATGAAGAGAAAGCAGTGGTTTGCGTTTTTTTAGCACGTTGATAGGGATACATGGGCTCTGAAAGCAGCAGGCCCATTCATTACCGTTGCCCGGTTTGTATTGCTTTGCTTGATTGCCGTTCAGATGACCGGACGGCTGTAATAAGTCGCTCAGGCGACTACAGTAGCATTCAGTCAGTCGATTAAGGCCGCACGATTTATCGATTCCATGTAACCATGTGTAATGCTTGCTCATCAGATTGCCAAGGTTGGATAGGACTAGATGTGAAGATATAGAGAGAGCCAGATAAAGGGCATGATTTGGGTTAACCGAACAACTAGGTTTGGCGCTCGGCTGCCCGATTGGAAAGGCAAATTTCTCTCCACTGCAGGTAGAGAAACATTAGTCAAAACCGTACTTTCATCTTAACCGATTTATCATATGAGGCCTTTTCGTAGCACAAATGGTTGATGAAAAAGATCGACAAAATTACACGAAGTTTTCTATGGAGAGGTGAGACTCCGGACAAAGTGTATGGCAGACACTCTTTGATCAACTCGGCAACAACATGTCGACCAAAAACAAAAGAGGGATTAGAGATTCTAGATTTAGAACGCTTCGCAAGGGCTCTGAGACTCACGGTTCTAATGGAAACACAAGGACAGAGCATGGAATGAACTGGATTTACCATGTGATGAGAAAGATTGAGACCTTTTTGCTGCCTCCACAGTTTAAAGGATCTAATTGGCTTATAGGGGGTGAATAGGCCTTTTTGAAAACCTGAAACTCAAAACTCAAATGCAGAAGTTAAATACCTATCGATACTACTGATGTGATTGGACCGGTACTACCGGTACCCTACATATTCTACAAAATCAGAGTAAATCGAGTTTTGCTTTCAGATCTACTTGTTACCCCCACACTCCTTGATGATGCCTGAGGTGATGCTGAGCTTTCCCGCGGTTGCTTCCTTCCCAAGATGTAGATCGAGCCTTCCGACCTGTGAACAAGAGGGGGTAGGGAGGAAGAACACAACAAAGACAAGAGATAGGGTAGTCGAAGCTACCACTACAGCAAAAAGCACGCAGGACACAAGATTTATCTCGTTGTTGAGGTGACCACGAAGGTCCGACCACGAAGGTCTACTCCCTCAAGCAACCATGAAGGATAACTTGAGATTTCCACTATGGATCAAAGGGCAATACAAACACTTCGGGGCGCCCTCACAAATGAATCAATACGGGCAACCACGAAGAACGCCTAGCCGGCTAGGGTTCCAAGAACCCAAGAGTAACAAATGCAAAGTAAACCGTCAACACGATGGATCGAACTGCTCAAGTCATAGATCGAAGCTTTTCACTCTCAAATCTCACTTCTCTAGCTCGAATCGCAGGGATTTAAGGCTAGGAGTAAAGAGGGAGAGAGAGTGGGTGAGGGAGTGTTGGAGAGCTGTTTTCTCATATTACAAGTGAAGCAAATGGCATGGGTAACGGTTAGAATCCGAGGTGAGAAGAATATATACTTCAATGCACCGATCGACCACCGGTACTGCCCGTGAGGTACCACCGGTACAACCAGTCCTCGAAGTTAGTCGTTGGCCGCTGCGTAAAAAGTTGCGCGAGCCGGTACTACCGCTGTTCACCGGTACTACCGGCCCAGCTGCGGTACTACCGGCCCGCGCAGCCGCGCGCGCAACTGCGGCCGGCCAGTACTACCGGTGGCCATCTAGCGGTGCTACCGGTCACACTAAGCACTATAAATATTTTCTAAGTGAGTACAAGTGCAGTGTGTCCTCAAACGCCTAACTAAGGTTGACAAGAGAACTTCTAACCACATCAAGCTTATCTACCTTGCATCCCTCTTGATAGTACGTCGCTTCCTATGACTCAATTTTAAAATTTAAATTGTGAACTGATCGAGTCGAAGCGCCTTTCATCCATAGAAAATTTATGGGTGCTCAAATCACCTAATATAATCGTTTGATCTTTCAATGGACTAACACCTGCGAATACATCTTGAATACTCTGTAATCTCTAATTTGATTGTCACTAATTATCCAAAACCCACATCGGGGGCGAATATACTTACAACAGTGGTAACAATCGGCAATGGCAAGACAACAGCATTCTAGACATCCTCGTGTCTAGAAGGAAATACACCAAAGAACATAGCGCCAACTTTATTCAATAAAGCAAAAAGGAGGAATATATTGGTGTTCAAGGCCTTACAAGGTAATAGTTGGATCGGCCATATTCTACCTCTCCAAACTCCCTAGGAAATACATGAATATATGTTGCCCTATGGGAACAGGTAGATGAGATCGGCCTAAATGTCAACACCGAGGACACTGTCTGATGGAAATGGACAAATAATGGGGAATACACTACCCAAAGTGCTTAGCGGATCCAATTTGAGGGCTCTTACAACAAATTCAAACTCACACCGATCTAGAAAGCTAGGGCTGAATCAAAATGTTGTTTCTTCGCATGGACTTTGCTTCACCAAAAGATTCTTACCGCCAACAATCTCATCAAGCACAATTGGCCGAATGCCCCCATCTGTAATTGTGTGGGAGTGATCCAGGAACGCCAAACCATATATGCTTGAAATGCCCATTCGCAACACAAGTATGGTCAGACTTAAAGCGATGGCTAGATATCTCAGTGATCAACGCCGTCCCTATGATAGGAACCATCTATGGCTATTGACGAAAGTACAGAAACATGGTGGAAAAGAGGCAGCGTAGGAATTTCGACCGGATCATGATCTATTTTTGGTGGAATCTAGGAAGGAAAGGAATAGAAGAACATTCCAACATACGTCATTGCAACTGCATCAAGTAGCTTTGCTCTGCAAAGATGATATTGCCCAATTTCAATTGGCGATGGATCCCGAGCATTTTGAGTAATAGTGTGGGGTTGTTTTTACCCAGTGTGTTTTCTCTGGCTTTGGTGGAGGTTTTTTGTTCTCCTTTGTTTTTTTCAGTTCCCAATAGGTTGCTCTAGTGGTCTAGGGGCACTAGGGGGTTCAATGTGGTTTCAGTCGAAGTTGTTTGTAACTTTATTTCTATTATTTTCCCATCTAATAAAAATTCACCAAAACTCTTGCCGCCTTTCTAAAAAAAGGGAAGCAGCGCTCCACATAATTTATTGAACGAGAAGGCCTTGAGAACATAATCAAATTGAGAAAAATCTTGTCCTGCATTCCAGGGGGAGAGTACATGATATTGGGGGAAAAGCTGGTTATAGGGGTTTCCTGGATATATAGACGCTTTCCAGGAGCCGATTAGGGATATATAGACGCTTTCCACAAGCCGATTAGGGTTCTATTACGTTTGTAACGGCAGGCCCACCGGTCAAGAGTTTATCTGCATGGATTGGTTAGGCCAGGAAAAAGAATATATGACCTTTCATCAAAAAACTTTGGTGGGCAAATTTTTGATAAACAGTTGCAAGTGGTTAAGCTTCTTTTCAAGATCTTCCAAGGCTAATGGAAGTTAATTAGGGAAATAGATTTAGGTTTCATAATGAATTCTGAAAAAGTTTTTGGTAGAGTTGAGTTACACACAAGCATTGCAAATCATAAGCTTCATATTTATTTATGCATCATTACACTTGTGTATGTAGGGATAAGCAACCCCAGAGGCAACCGTTGAGCAAGAGGTCGAGTTTGCAAACTCCCTGAACTGCCCCCATCCCCGGCCAACCCCTAAGACAATAACGTAAACATCTTTCTTATCATTTACAAACACATAACATGACTCTATGTATGTAGTATGTACTTGTGTGTTACTTATGTATGGCTTCTACATGCAACATTAGCCTTCATTTCATACCTTATTGTTCACTCCGTACCCTAAATTGTTGCTTGTTTAACTGGATAACAATCTTGCTTTTTATGGTCGAATGTAAGTATGTGATGGGGGCTCACGTGTTCGCTTATCTTATTTTCAGCGTATTTTAGTTTATTTTCTTTTACAGAACGCTATTGAATTAGACAAAATCAATCGGTTTTTTTCACCAGCCATCAGCCGAACATATACGAAATTTAAGATAATGAAAAAAAATCTTAGATTTGAGTCGCATTTTTGAGGACGGCGGCAGTGTGAAGACAACATTATTGTACTTCCGCAAGAATTTTATAACAAACGATTCGATTATAAAAAGTAATTAAGCATCCTCCTTGGAAACTTGCTCTCCTCAAAATTGAGAGAGAGAGAGAAAACATGTTGAAAAAAGAGAGTAATAAACGGATCAGAGAATATTAATACGCACCAAATGAAGGAAGACACCACAAGAAATTGAGACAGTTAAAGGATGGTTAAAATTAGGATGCCAACGGCGGGGCAACCAGACAATTAGCCACCAACGCCATCACGCGCGCGCGCATGCACGACCTCGCGACGTCCCCCGGCCTCCACCTCTCCTCTCCAAGGCGAACCGAAGCCAAGAAGCAGCCGCCGGTGATGTGGTCGTCGTGGGTCCGCCGGAGCAAGTCTGGGCGGCTCACGCAGTCGCCGTCCTTCTCATCTCCCACGGTTTCGTCGCCCACCGGCAAGGACTACCCGGGCATCGGCGCGGTCCTTGACGACGCGACGTCCCCCGATGCTAGCCCCACTGCCGGCGCCGGCGCTGGCTCAGGTAGCAAGATCGTCCTTCACCGAGCGCGGTCGGCGTCCAGGCTACGGACATGCAAGTCGTTCGCGGCGGCCGCGGAGGCCGCGGCGGCTTCCGTGGCCGGGGAGCGCCGTGTCGTGCTCTACTTCACCTCCCTCCGCGCCGTGCGCGCCACGTTCGAGGACTGCCGCGCCGTGCGCACGATCCTGCGGGGGCTCCGCGTCTCCGTCGACGAGCGGGACGTGTCCATGGACGCCGCCTACCTCGCCGAGCTCCGCGCGCTGATGCGGCGGGACCGCCCGCCCCTGCCGCAGCTCTTCGTCGGCGGCAGGCTCGTCGGAGACGCCGAAGAGGTGCGGCTCCTGCACGAGAGCGGGGAGCTCCGGCGCGTCCTAGCCGGCGCGGCGCAGGCGGCGCCCATGCCGTGCGCGTCGTGCGGAGGCTCGCGGTTTGTGCCGTGCGGCGCATGCTGCGGCAGCCACCGCCGGTTCAGCGAGAAGACCGGCGGTTTCCGCGTCTGCGCGACCTGCAACGAGAATGGGCTTGTCCGGTGTTCCGCCTGCTCCTCCGGAAGCTGACGTGCACACATGAGATCCCTATCACAGAGTCGATCGTCCAAAGAGATGGAAGACAAAATGCTCAACTGATGACGAATTCCTGCTCTCACTTGTGCCGTGCTGGATTCAAATCTCAAGATCTCGGTTCATGAAACCAAAAGGTGTTCGAATTTGACATCGTTCGATCAGAGTAATTGTGTGTTTCTGAGCTTAGCCAATATGTTATTCATGGTTAGAAACATCAAGGAATAAGTCCACTTTTGCCTCCCTCCAGAGTTTTTCTTGTCTCGTTTCTACCTTCATGATGTCTTATCCAAAAGGAAATGAGCAACCGTAAAATTCGGGCTTGTCTAGTACACGAGTGTGTGTGTTTTAGAAACTAACACACATTTTTTTAGCCACTGGATGAAGATCCAGCGACCCTCACCTCTTCTTCTACCTCCAACCCCTCTTTTCTTCCACCTCTAGCACAATCACATAGAGTAATTACACTGAGACAATTAGAGGGAGATAACTGCAGAGGGACAATTTTTTTATAGAAGGACAGGAGATAGAGGGGAGAGGAGGAGGAGCAGGGCGGCCATGGCGCGGCGCGGCGGGCGGGCCGAGGGATCGAGAGAAAGAAGAAGGTGAGGGGGAGAGAGAGAGAGAGAGAGGAGCTGTAGGACCCACTATCATAGGCATAGAAATAGAAAAATCCATGTGTCGGTTTCCCAAAAAACACATGCGTGTTGTTTCTCTAAAATTCCCACCCAAAACCATCAACAATACCATCTCAATATGTATCTAAGCCCATCACAATAATAGTACTGACGATAGCTGAATTGTTGGTTGTTTTTGTTTCAAATATACATTTTTCTTCAAAATAGGACTATTTGCTTATTAGGACCCTGATCTGGACATGGTCCACCGCTGATTTTTTTTTTTCGAACACGACTTCATGTCTTTTTCATTAAGAAAAAGAAGGCCGAAAGCACGGTGAACACATACGGTTACAGAACCACAGAGAAGGCGGTTAGTACCCAAAACAACAATAGCGGAACAACAAGAAGATGAAAGAAAAGACCCTCCACCAGTAGCCTAAACAACATAACAAGATAACATTGCAATGGCGCTAACTCAGGAGATGACCGAGAGACGACCGTGACGGCTGTCAAGACCTACGCGGCGAGGGAACCGCGAGGGGCATCACACACTAGGCAGGAACTGCCAAGGTGGAGCCAAGCTCGACATTGGTGACCAAGACCAGCCAAACAACAACGGCGACAACCAACTTCGGCAACACCAGCATTCGAGCTAGAAGGTCCAAAACGATTGCGTAGCAGAAGATCACACAAGCACATCAACTCTGGCAATAGAGGTGGGGAGTGACCGAGGTGCTCCGACGAAGCCTTCAAGGAGGGCAGGGCGTTCGCAGACGCTAGCATCGTCGAACGAAGAGCATCAAAGGCACTTTCGTCCTGGAGTTGCCCGGCTGACCCGCGCGATGTCCAGAAGCTTCAACAACCCATTCAAGAAGGAAAATGGCACCCGCAGTACCATCATCGTCGGCCCGAGACAAGTTACCATGCAGGGTTTCCACCCAATAGACTGTTTGCCAAACCGGTCGAGCGAGAGCAGTCCATCGCAGCCTGCCTGGCTAGGCATAATCGTCTGTAGCCGTTTTCGACTAGATGTGACCGCCATGAGTTGAGGTAGAGCAGCAAGCCATCCAGCCAGATCTGCCGACCAGTCACCGGGGAGAGGATCCTAGCCCCATGCGCGAGAGAAAGGGGCAGTGCATGGCTGCTGGGAGTCAACACCGCTGAGGGAGAGGGGTCGTGTGGATCTAGCAAAGAAGCTCCAGATCTGGCCAACCGGCCGCTGGGGAGGCGCATGACCGTCGGGCGCTGATGTTGTGGAGTGGGTGAGGGGCGGGGGCGCAGAACCGGCCCCAGGGAGTCCGGATCCGCCGCCACCACCGCGAGACGCTGGGAGGGGGCACCACAGGCCACCAGGAGGGGTTGCGCCTCAGGCCACCGGCGAGGAGCGGATCCGGCCACAGGCGACCCGGATCCAGTCGGTCACCACCGCACAACACCGGAGGCAGTGCATGGCTGGACCTGGGGGCGATAGAGGAGGGTAGGGAGAACTAGGAGGAGAGGGAGGACATACATCCGGACCTCGATTTTGGGACAGCCATTGGCCGCCGCCACCGCGCGCGGAAGGCTAGTGGTGGCGTCCGGAGAGGAAGCATGGCGCAGGGGGGTAAGGCGCCCGTGGCGGGGTCGCCCCCCGAGTTGCCCTAGGGCTGGGCGCTCGAGGGAAGTGGAAGGGAATTACCAAGCCTCCAACTACTCAAAACAATAACGGTAAGGATCAAAGCGGATGCAAATATATATACTTTTTTCTTTTTAGTTTAAATAGAGTCGAAACGAGTATAATATCGGATGAAAGTTGAATGCTTATATTAATATCCATTTTATACCTTTTGAGTATTTGGATCTCGATACGATATAAACTTTGAATGTTTGGATTTAGATACGGATTATCTATTTATGATGTCAGTTTTTTCAGAGGGATAGATAATCGGAAAATATATAAATTAATCCTATTTTCATCCCTCCCATGACCTCACCAATTCAGGTGCATCATGGCTGTGTTGGGACCGCGGTGCGGCCGCCATGCATGCGGTGGCTTGAATATGTGAGCCCTAATATAATCTCATCTTCTCATGGCCATGGTGTCTGTATGGTAGAAAGAATATTTGGCCGAATTTTCTCCATCTCGGAATTGGTGACTGAAGATATTTTTTTTTTTTTTTTTTGAAATGGGTGACTGAGGATCTTACTTTAGTTGGAAACAATATGGCCTACGGTCTAACTAGAATTTACACTAGAGCCCATTAGAAATGCCAAATCGTAGCAGGAGTTTCACTGAATATTGCATGAAATTCTTTGGCAGCAACAATTTAAATTATTCCAGTAGCAAATGACAAAAAAAACCAAAAGAACCCTAGCAGGTCGTACGCAGATGAATCAAGGCCGTTACATGCAAGAAAGAAAGCCCATGCGGAGATTGCTGGCCCAGCAAGCCCAGTAACGACTTGAGCTAGTAATAATCCTCTCAAACCGTAGGCGCCACGCCCATATATGACATATATATAGACTAAAGAATTTCGCCCTGCTTATATTGAAAGCAGCAAAGAGTTCAAAGGTAGCTGCTAGGGTTACCAGCTTAACATGGTACTAAATAACGAAATTACAGCAGTTTTAATAATGAAAAGCTAAACGAAATGCTGCATCACAGTCTTCCTTCATCAACATCTCTTTTTGTTGAAACCTCCACCACCTCTTTTTGTTACCACCACTTTTTGTCAGTCTTCTCCTATTTTGATCTTCAAGCGTCCTCGCTCACCATCCGCTTAACCCCAGCTTCAGCTTCGTGATCATGTCCTCCAACCGCTGCCTGTCCGCCGTCTTCATCATCTTCTTCCACTGCGTCAAGAAACCCAGAATCATGTAAGCAATCGATTTTGGGGATTTTCGGAGCACATTTTCAAACACCCATTTGTTCCTAGTTTTCCATAAGCTCCAGCACACACTAGCAATGATTGCCAGCGAAATCACATCCCTCTTCCTCCCCATTACTAGATTTACCCTCGCCTCAAAAGATTGCACTGAGAACGGCCTATTTGGCCATCTCAGGCTAACACTCACCCACACGCAAATGACCTGGGCACTGTTACAGTTAAAGAACAGGTGACTGCAGGACTCCAATTTCCCACAGTATTTGCATTTCTCAGATCCTTTCCCTTTCCTTATCTGTAACTGCTCTCCAGTCAAGACCCTGTCATGCCAAAGCATCCATAAGAAGATTTTAATCTTTAAGGGCAACTTAGTTTTCCACAACTCACCATCTGACAATCTATTGTCCCTGGGTCCTTAATCATTCTATACAGTGATCTAGTGGTGTACTTTCCCGAACTAGTCAGACCCCACACTGCTTTGTCCTCACTGTCATCTAAAGAAATTTGTTCCACCATACTTTGCATCATCTCCCATTCCTCCAACTCTTGTTCCCCAGACCTCCTTCTGTATTCCATCTCCCACCTCTTCTACCTCTGCCACTGACCATTCAGTATTCCTACATATTCTAAATAGTCTAGGGAATAGATACTTGAATGGGCATTCTCTTATCCAGACATCATGCCAAAATCTGACTTTGTGTCCACTTCCAATATTCCATTTCACACCTCTCTCATACCACTCTCTTGCTTCGTTTAGCCCTTGCCAAAACTGTGAGGTACCTCTATCAGCACTCTGACAGAAACTTCTGCCCCTGAGATATTTCCTCCTCAACACCTCTAAGGCCATGCTTTCCTCACCACTATCCAACTTATATATCCACTTAGCTAGCAGAGCTAAGTTCATTGTTTTAGTATCTATGAATCCCAATCCTCCAAAGTCTTTTGGAGTGGCTAAGGCTTCCCATTTAATCATATGATACTTCTTTTTATTGCCAACCCCCTCCCAAAAGAATCTACCTCTCAGAGTATCCATCTTCTTATGAGTCCCCTCATGCAGCATATAGAACCCCATGCTGTACATTGGAATACTAGTTAAGCTTGAGTTTATCAAAATAGATCTACCACCATGTGAAAGTTGATTGCACTTCCATATCTCCAACCTCTTTTCCACCTTATCAGTGGAACCTCCCAGTTCCTGTTTAGTCATCTTTTGTAGCTGATAGGCAATCCCAAATAAGTCATAGGAAAGACACCTCTTTTACAATTAAAAGCATTAGCTACTGCCATTGCATCTTCTTCCTCAACCCCAATTGTGAACACCTCAGACTTATTGTAATTAATCTTCATCCCAGACACCTCTTCATAACAAAATAGAAGAAATTTCAGGTTAGCAATACTTTGAGGAGAGTTTTCTATGAACAAGACTGTATCATCAGCGTATTGCAAATGTGTCAAGCCCTCATCCACCAGATTTGGTGTGACACCTCTTATCAGCCCTCTCTCTTTAGCTCTATCTAGTATAGCTGACAGTGCATCTGCAACTAGACTAAACAGGAGAGGGGACAAGGGATCCCCCTGTCCTTATAACTCCTAAAATATTCCCCCACCTCTCCATTCAGATTCACCACCACTCTTCCACCACATACTGCTTTCATTACCCATTGGATCCATTCCTGACTGAAGCCTTTCTTGCTCATCACCTCTTCCAAAAATTGCCACCTCACCTTGTCGTATGCTTTCTCAAAGTCCAACTTGAGCGCAATACAACTATCTTTTCTCGTGGCCACCTCATGTAGCACCTCATGTATCACAACACACCCATCCAAGATATTCCTCCCTGGAATGAATGCAGTTTGGTTCTTACTAATCACTTTCTTAGCGACCTTGTTTAATCTCAAAGTCAATGTCTTGGTAATGATCTTGTACACCACATTGAGAAGATAGATAGTCCTGAACTGCCTGATATTTGCTGCACCTTTGATTTTGGGGATGAGTGTTATGATGCCATAATTCAGTCTAAAGAGATCTAACACTCCCCCCTTAAGCTCATGCAATAAACTAAGGATATGATATTTAAGCTCAGGCTAAAAAGCTTTAAAGAAAGGAGCAGAGAAACCATCTGGCCCAGGGGCAGCACCATCTTTTAACTCTTTCACCACCACCTCTAATTGTTGCATTATGAAGGGCCTTGTTAGTTCTTCATTTTCAACATCATTAATTCCCCCCTATATATTCCACAGGGATCACTACTAAATTTTGACCCTGTTGCACCGGCCAATTTTTGATGTTATAGGTCTAAAATAGATGCAGTTGTTTGGTGTCGCATCAATTTCTCGTTCGATGCTAGCCGATGCAATAGGTCTTGATGCAATAGCCTCTCGCATCGGTTACTAGTGGTTGATGCGAAGGCTATTGCATCGTTCATCCATTGTCTCTTGCATCAACATTGAGAGATGCAAGAGCTTATTGCATCCAAATCTTGTTGATGCAATACATCTATTGCAATGGCTATCGTTCGATGCAATAGACTATATTGCATCCATATTAGGTTCGATGCTATATAGTCTATTGCATCACCATTTTGATTAGATGCAAGAGGTTCTATTGCATCACCATTTTGGTTCGATGCAATACGAACTATTGCATCGATGTTATGTTTGATGCAATATAAGCAACTGCATCGACATGAGTTTAGATGCAATTCAAACTATTGCATCGACATGAGGTTGGATGCAATACAAACCATTGCATCAACAATAGATTGGAAGGACAAGCATTTATTGCATTGAATTCATTACACAAAAATTCATAGAATTTCAAAATTCAATGGCTAAAAAAGGCAATCATATTAATAACTTGGATCATAAGCATTCAATAGTTTGTACAATGTAAGGAAGTCAAATGCCTTCCTGTTTACAAATAGGTAATTGCAAAGTTGAACTGCAATACAAACCACTAACTTATGCTACAAATAGGCAATCATAAACAAAAAATACATGTCTCTTAGCATGGATCAACATGTCATGTTTCTCGTTGCACAATATTTGATTCATTTCAGCTTGCCAAGACTCCCTCAAGGTTGATCTTCCTGAAAAGGTGAAAATGACATGCATTAGTAGTATATATAGCTGATCACACAGTTGAAATCAAGCATATACAAGACATGTATAATTGAACAAAGTTCATCTTAACAATCTGGACAACAACTTAAAATGACACCTGATTGCTCATACCTTTCCTCCTTTCTTTCTGCATTGTCGCTTTCTATTAGCAGCAGTATTCCTTAGTGTTTGTGTTGTAATAAATGTCACTCTCTCATTACTATCTTTATCATTTGGGAAAAGTGATCTGTTGGTGCTGCTTCTGAGAACTCTAGGTAGGACATTCTGTTTGCTCAACAATACACTGTCTACTACAGTCTGTAAAACCAGAAGATTTGAAGGAGGAATCACCACTTAGCAAATCTAAGAATCTGTTCAACGTACTGCAGGTGATAATTTTGAAGTATATTACCTGTTGCACATGTTCTGATCCTTGGATGGGAGTGGGAACAGCAGCAGCAGGTTCATTATGTGTGGGCAAGGCAGATTTTGTACCAGCCTTCATATTAAAAAAAAAGATTCACACATTATGTAAGATTAAATGTACGTATCCATTACATCAGTTTGCATTTATTAAAAAATAATACCTTTGCTAAATCAGCACCATCATTTCCACTAACCATATTTTCAATACCAGTAGCATTAGTTGTGAGTTCTAAAGGATGAGTGGCTGTTTCTGTAGGCTGAGGGGCTGTTGTGGTTGGTGCAGCATTCTTGCATTGGAGTTATAAGGAAAAACATTAGCAATCAAACTTTACTTAAATCAATGATGTTGGTAACAATTAAGAAGTAGTATTATTACCAAAGGCGGTGCTTGATTTTGTTGTTTGATTAGTGAAAATAGCTCTTGCCTTAGTTCTTCTCTAATGTCACTTTTTGTACTCTCCAGTTGATGTTGGAGCTGCTGAATTTTTTCCTTGTCGCTCTCCCTCTCAGCGGCTTGACCTGCACGCCGATGCCGATCGGATCGGCTTTGGGAACGAACGCACGGGCCACGGCGGAAGCGGCGGTTTCGTATCTGTATGGCTGCCGGGGAGCGGGCAACGCTGCCTGCCGTTGCCGGCGATGCGTGGCTTGCAGTGCGGACGACCCTTTCTGAGGCGAGGTGGAGAAGATGCGAATGACAGAACCGCTAGGATGGGGGCGGCGGCTCCACTTCTTCCATGATGCAGATTAGTAGGAATATTAACCGTGTATTAGGGAGAGTAATTAGCGGCCCAGTTGTTTTTTCGCGGGAGGAGGGCGCGCGTTGTGGAAATTTTTTAGAGTTCGCGCGCTGTGGAAATTTTCACCGTTTTGGGAAATTTTGAGCACCAGGATCCAAGGCGTGATGCGGACCATAATAAAATGGAACTGTCTACGTATGTGTTTTCTTTTGCCAAAATCTGGCGCCTTTTTTGGACACAGAATCATTAATTCCTTGACGACACACGTGTACATATATACGTTAACCTCGCTGATGTCTTCCCCATCAGATACTGAGATATATAGTACGAAGGTACAAGTAGTATGTCTTTTTCTTTTTGAGCAACAAGGTACGAGTAGTATGTTTGTGTTGACTGTTGTATATATGTAGTTTATACGACGACACACGTGAGACGGAATAAGCAGCAGACGCGTCGCCCTGTTGCAACGCATCAGGAATAAATAAAGAGAGAATATAGTAAATTGTAAATAGGTTTTCAAATAGTTTTAATAACTATAATATATAACTAGATATATGGCCATGCGGTGCACGGTGTAAAATTTTTTATTCGCATATATATAGTTAGATTTGAAAAAATAATCAACAAATATACTAATCTAATTACATGATTTATTTTTCTATTTGTGTGATTTATTATTTTGTACTTTTTCTAATACGTGTGTGATTTATTTATTTAAATAATTTTGAGATAATTACATCATATTTGGAAAAAATAATAAAATGATAGTACATGATTTTGTATTGGAACAATAAACTATTTTCGAATTCACTTAGGCCTTTTTTCTCTTTTTATCATTGTTCATGGTGGGGCGCCCTCGGCTGCAAATATTGTCACGGTCGTCTTCGTCGCTATATTTGAGTCTTGGTGCATCGGAAGCGGCAGCATCGAGGGCTAGGGATGAAGCAATGGTAACAGGGCACCAACATAGTCTTGCGCTGAGGTGCTTGTCACCTCGCTCATGTTTTGAGATCCGTTGTGGCAGGGGCCGTAGTTGGCATGTCAGGGGTATGATGCCAATGTTGTGAGATCCAATGTTGTTGTTGGGTGCCGATTTGGCAGCTGCTTTGCTACGAGGTTGTGCTCGAATGTTGGTGCATAATTGGTGTCTAGGGTGGGCTCGATTGATGGTATGACGCCCATGTTGTGAGATCTCAAAGGACGCATGAAGTTAACTACACAATCGAAAACTCGGTGACATATGACAGTTAGGTACTAGATGGACATGATCGGAAACTTAGTGACACATGTCGTGGTAGTCCATGAGATTAGTCTGCATATTATTAGGTCATCGGAAATGAGAGTGCATAGTACATGAGATTAGTCTGCATATTATTAGGTCATCGGAAATGAGAGTGCAAGTAAATGGATGGTGATAACGATAGTAAGCACGAATTTTTAGGTTGTTGTACTGTTGATTTTAAAAAGATAAACATATGACAATTAGGATGTTTTCAAATTTTTGTAAATGTTGTTGGAATGTTGAATTTAAAAAGATAAACAAAAATTTCTTTGAAAAGTTAAACAAAAATTGTAGGAGAAAAGCACAAAATTTGGCGTGACAAGCCAATGGCCTGATCAACAAGGTTAACACCTAATGGGCAAGCCCAGCAAAGCCGAACTGGCCCAACAAAGGTGAGCTTCGTCACGGTACTGGTGCCGGTAATGAGTTCTACCGAGCTTGCAGCCTTCAGCTTTTAAGCAGGTCTCTACGTCGCTAAATTCGCGATGTGGGACTAATATGCATGCTCAGTTGGAGAACCGGCAGACAATATCCTAATTGGGCCGGTCCAGTGATTCCTGAATAAGAAGAGGAAAACCTCAGCGATCCACCGTGTCTCGAACCCGTTCCCGTGGACGGCCGCCAGACGTTCCACTTTCCAATCTTATCATCGCGAGGCAGCGAGGGCAAGATCGTGACCTGCGACCCGGCGAGGGCAAGTTCGTGACCTGCGAGCCGGCGACCGGCGAGGCGATCACCGGACTTCGCCGATCCGCAACAGCATCGAGCCGGCTAGCGGCGACCACGGGTTGGAGAAGGTCTGGTACTCGGAGTCTCTGATTATACATCTGCTCCTAATTGTAAGACGAGTAATCATCTATCTAGTATTGCTGCTTGCCATGCGTGCTAGCCATCAATATTAGATCAATATTTGTTACTGGGCGTAACTTGATTGATCACCTAATATTTACTGGTTCCCGTAGTGTTGTACCTCCGTCCGAATTATCATATAGGAGTATGTATCTATATTGCTACGTACTGAGTTGGCTCGTCATTGGTTCTGTGTGCTACATTTCTTGAGTGCCGGATAGTAATCGAGTCCTTGTGTTACATTCGAGCACAACTGGCAGTTTAAATTAAGATACAACTTGTTCTATTGCTTGATTCTTCCTGGAATTAAATAATAGTTCCGTTGATTCATCGTCGTGGTGCATCTTCATATTGGCCATCTAGTTGTTTAATGCAGATCTTAGACGTGTCCTTATGACATATTATTATATTTCAATTATCGGTAGCATGTTCTTATTTATCTATGTGTGTGTTTGTCAGGTGTTCAAATCAATGTCACACCAAGGTAGAAGTTGGATGCGGCTGGATAAGGCATCTGCAGAGTGGCAACAAGGACTAACAGATTACCTTGATAGCACCTTTGGAGGCAGCTCTAAAGGAGGAACGGCACCATGTCCATGTCCAAAATGTCGTTCCTCGACATTTATGAAACGGTTGGACGTTCAGAAGCATTTGCTCCGGAAAGGTTTTGATGAAAGCTTCATCCGAGAGCAGGAAAGTATATGTGAAGGTTCAGCTATTGATGATGATGAACAAGTTGATGATAGGGCTCGTACCACGTAATTGGTGCATTCTATGATCGGGGTGAAATACGAGGAGAAATCGATGAGGAACAGCCAAACGAGATGGCAAAGAAGTTCTTTAAATTGCTACAAGAGGCCAAGAAGGAGTTGTTTCCAGGCTGCACAGAAGCTACCCAGGTGTCTTTCATTGTCAAAATGTTTCGATGAAGTGCATGTTTGGTTGTAGTAATGCTTGCTTGGAGTACATGCTTCAGCTATTCTTGCTTATTCTTCCTAAAGGACAACACTGCCTTCCGAGATAGTATGGAGAAGATAAAAAAGGTTGTTAGGGATCTTGGTCTAAATTATGAAAAGATAGATGCATGCTATAATGATTGTGTGTTATTCAGAGGGAAAAAAATATGAGGGTCTGGATAATTGCCCAAAATGTGGTGAGACAAGGTGGAAGCAGTCTAAGGAGGTACAGGATGTTGGCGTAGTTGTGGCTCAAAAAGCGTGTTCCGCGTAAAATCCTACGGTACTTCCCATCGATTCCACGGCTACAAAGGATATACATGTCGAGACTAGAGCATCATATATGCGTTGGCATAAGGAAGAATTGGTGGTTGATGGAAAAATGCGACATCCTGCGGACTCCAAAGCATGGAAACATGTGGATAAAACCTATGAATGGTTTGCAGAGGATCCTCGTAATGTCAGGCTTGGTCTGGCATCTGATGGATTCAATCCGTTTGGAATGCTGAATGTGTCATACAGTTGTTGGCCTGTGATTCTAATTCCTTATAATCTTCCGCCTTGGTTGTGTTTGAAACAGTCGCATTGGATGTTGTCGATGATGATACCTGGAGCGAGATCGCTAGGTGTTAGCATTGATGTGTACTTGCAGCCTCTAATTGATGAGCTCAAAGTTCTCTGGGAAGAAGGTGTCAAAGCCTGGGATGCAAAGGAGAGGAAGCCTTTTGATTTGCATGCATTCTACTGTGGACAATCAATGACTTTCCAGCATATGCGATGCTTTCTGGATGGAGTACGAAAGGCAAGTTTGCATGTCCATACTGCCATACGGAAACAGACTACTTATGGTTGAAGCATGGGAAGAAGTTTTGCTACATGGGGCATCGTCGCTTTTTGCCTATGGACCACAAGTGGCGTAGAAACAAGGTCAGTTTCAACAACAAGACAGAATATAGGGAGGCTCCACAACCACTGACGGGAGAACAGGTGTTGCAACACTATGATAGTTTTGACCAAGTCAAATTCGGCCCCGAATCAAAAAAAAGGAAGCAGCGCGACGAAGACAAGAGATGGCACAATTGGAGGAAGAAGAGTATTTTCTTCCAGCTTCCGTATTGGAAAAATTTGCTTATTAGGCACAACTTGGATGTGATGCATATCGAGAAAAATATATGTGAGATCATATTGGGCACATTGCTAGACATAGAAGGTAAAAGTAAGGATAATGAGTTAGCTCGGCTTGACATGCAGCATCTCGGGATAAGGAAGGATCAGCATCCAGAGCATAAGAATGGTAAGTTCACCTTACCGCCTGCTTTGTACAAATTAGAGAAAGACGACAAGAAACTTTTATGCAAATTTCTACATGAAGTTAAGTTACCCGATGGGTACGCGTCCAATATCCGAAGATGTGTGGATGAAAATCGGTGTCGGTATGCTGGTCCGAAAACTCACGATTATCATATTATATTCCAGAAACTTTTACCATTAGTACTACGCAACATTCTGCCTCAAGAAGTTGTTGTCCCATTGATCGACTTGAGTAGGTTCTTCAGTTCGCTTTGCTCAAAGGAGCTGGATGAAAAGGAGCTTGCTAACATGAGTGCTTCGATTAGGAGACTCTATGTCGGCTTGAGATGATATTCCCACCTACCTTTTTTGACATCATGGTACATTTGCCAGTCCATCTAGCTGAAGAGGCTTTACTTGGTGGACCTGTATGCTATAGATGGATGTATCCCGTGGAGAGATACTGCGTACGGTAAAAGGTTATGTGAGGAACAAAGCACATCCGAAGGCTCAATAGCGGAGGGATATCTCACAGAAGAGTGCATGACATTTTGTTCTATGTTCTTCGAAGACATGCCAACTCGCCCGAGCGTCATGAAAGCGCCGCAGTGCTCGAGCCACCATCCGGTTTGAGCGTTTTTGCTGACCTTGACTATAGTCGGAAAGGCTATAATTTCGAGGTCTTGGAAGAATCCGAGATGCTGAGAATAAGGCACTACATACTCACAAATACTAAGGAGTGTGCTACTTTGCCTGAGTGAGTTAAATTTAACATTTCAGCATGCTATTTTTTTTTGTTCACATGATATCTTACTAATTCTTTGCATTTTGTTTGGTCTGCCCACTGCAGTGTACATAAGGCTTCACTAAAGAAATATAATCCGCATAATGTTGATAGAAGGCACAAGCAACAATTTGCTGGTTGGTTTGAGGTCAAAGTGAGTCACCAGAATTTTTATTTTGTTGATATTATGATGCACGTAATGAAAACATCTTATTAATATTTGTTAAATGGATGTACAGACCAAACGAGAATATGACCAAGGAAAAGCTAGTGAGGAGATATACAACCTTTCTCAAGGACCAGATGATATTGCTCGTGTATTCAATAGATGTTTCATCAATGGCTTCCTATTTCGGACGGTGTCGGCAGAGACGAGCTTGATCACACAAAACAGTGGTGTCCTTGTCAAGGGTGATCAAAGTACAGGTAATATGGATTGGTATGGAGTTATTAAGAAAATTATCTCTCTGCAATTCATTGGTGAAAAGGAAGTGATGATGTTCCAATGTGATTGGTTCGATGTCCCCGCTCCAGCAAAGAACAAAGGTAAAGGGTACAACAAAGATCACTATGGAATTATAGATATTGATACTACCCGTCTGAGATATTCAGATGAGCCCTATATTCTAGCGACACAAGCAGAAAGCAGGTGTTTTATGTCAAACACGCAAAGAAATCAAATTGGTGTAGCGTTGTTCGAATCAAACCAAGAAACCTTTTCTCCATGCCGGAATCAGCTAGTGTGGAAGAGGAAGCAGAAATTGATGTTGACTCATTGCTTGTTGGGGTGGAGAACATGCCGTTAGAAGTGATGATCGTGGGGACTTGATGAATTGGCGACGAACGGACATGGAAGGGAAGCAATTGATACTGTTATTCAGAAAGCAATTGCTCAATCTGTACGAGAACCAAATGATGAAGATTTTAGTGATGAGGGTGAAGATGATGTAGACGCATATATTGACGATGGAGTTGTCGCACCTGCCGTTGCAACAGATGACGAAGCTGATGATGATTTTTTCGCTTAAGTATTCACAATTTTTTCTTGAATGACATTTGGATGTTCTTAGCTGATCAACAACATGCTTATTTTAAAACTTGCGTTTGTGTGTGTGTGTGTGAGCAGCAACTAGCAGGTTTGAATTTTTGTGAAGGATTATTTTCTGGATTCCCAGCTACTAGCGTGCATGCCTAAATACTTGCGTGACTCATTTTTTAGATCAAATGCTTATGCCGGCTTGATGTGCCAGATTGATTTGTGTAGATCATTACTCTGAATAGTAGGCGGTTGTAAATATGAACAATTATACAGGACGGTACGATCTAGCTACTCAGATTCTTTTGAGAATATACATGGTTGTAAATATAGAATCAATCATGGCTACTTTAAAGCAACTATATTAAATTTCCAGGCACATTGTCTGCTGATCGTGCGCTTCTCAGAAAACAAAACAGCTGCCCATGCAATCGCTCTCCTAAATCACGTTCACGTCGCTGGTGCGCTTCCAAATCTCTGCCGCCGCCAAAGAATTGCTGCCGCACCTTTTTTTCCCTCCACACCTTCTAGCGCTCCTAGCTCCAAAACTGGTTCATTTTAGTTTAAAAAACGTTCGTTTGTTTACATGTCCATCACAAGAAATTCGGCACTTCTACCTGTTTTGAGGACTTGGCGCCAAAATACGCGCCAACAAACCCAAAGTTTTGAGCACTTGGCGCCTCTAGTGGCCAAACCGGCGTCCATGCCTCCATGCCCCATCCTCTCTCTTTTCTCGTCACCATTATATCTCCTATTCCATCTCGATCTCGCAATTGCTCTCGTTGTGTCCCAAGCGGCGGTCCTCCGCGCGCACCCCCGCAGGCTGCAGACCCCGCGGTAGTCTTCCGAGCGCACCCCCGCGGACCTGACGAGCACCACCTCTCTCCTACCCGGCGGCGCTACTCTCCGTCCCCGACCCGGCACGGCGCGCTCCGTCCATGACCCCCCGGCGCAGTTTCCATTAATTTCCGACTTGACGACTGACACTCGATCCCTCTCCAACCTGGTGGCGCAAGCTCCCTTCCTGTTCACAATCATCATGGAGGCTCGCCTACAATTTCTCTTTTTTCTTTCTCCCAAACTGACTCTGATCTCTTACCTTGTCTCCAGGGTGTGGGCGTGCACCAAGTGGCCGGGGTGCTGTATACGGTGACGGCCGACGTTCTTGGGCGGTGATGAGTTGGAGGCCTGCAAGCCTGCGCCCAAGCAGATGCCTTGCCTAGGTAAATCCCCCTCCCTCCTAGATCTACATGACTTTTTTTGTTTGATGAAATATCTGCAATCCGATGGTTCTGCCAGGAGAATTAGATTGTTTAGATTAGGCATGTTCCCTGCAAGTTTTATTAGTAACTGTATACACATGTTATCCATTAATCCTGCGATGCATGTTATCAACAACTAGATAAATGATTTCCATTCAGAAATTAGGAAACTGAATATCAGTTTTATTAGAGGTGAACACATTTATGTGGTTTCCGACTTGCTATATACTATGGTCTCCAAAGTAAATATATTTATAGTTATGCTTGGATTAAAACATGTTTCTGCATACTATATACACGCTCGACACCGTAGACATGCATAACCCTTGGCATATATAGGTGTTCTATACACACTTAACACCGTTTCTGGAGAGCATCTCATGTTTTCTAGATACGTTTTACAAAACGTATATGCAATTTCTGACACGTTACGTGTGGAAACGCTCCAGACACGCTTTACTTAAACTTGTCTATATACTTCACTAGAGATGAAATAAAGTATGTCTAACAACAAAATAAAGCGTATCTAGAGGGAGGTGTTTCTTGTACTGATACCTGGACAGCCTGCACTACACTTGTTAGGTGGAAGTTATTTTTTTTAAATTTTCCTTAAAAAGAACGATTCAACTGTTAGGTGGAAGTTATTTTTTCTTTACTCATTAGACGTGTCACTTTTTAAAACAATTAACAATTCACTTATTACATAGACACAAGGTGTTTTCACATTAGTCAATTTTCTTTCAAAAAATACCGTTGCATCAAACACAAATCCATTGCAATAGTACTTCATAATTGCATCCATATTCCAAACCGGTGCAATACCAGCTATATATTGCATCAAAAATTCAATACTAACGCAACCAAATGTGTCCGATGCAATAATTTCTACCTATTGCATCCCTTGTTCCAAATGATGCGATAGGTCATACCTATTGCATCGACATGAATTACTATCGCATCCAGCTCTTTTTCGATGCAATAACGACCACATATTGCATCAGATTTCAAAATTTGATGCAATAACAGCCACCTATTGCATCAGATTTTAGTTTGATGCAAGGGGACGTGATGCAATAGGGTCAAAATTTAGTAGTGGATGCTTGCAACCTCATTGTAGTACCTGGTTCACTTCCAAATAAATGCTTATAAAAGCTAGTGATATGTTTCTGCAGCTCTTGTTTCTCTTCAATCACCCTATCCCCATATTCCAAAAGCTTAATTGTACATTTTCTCTTTCTTCTATTAGCCACACCATGAAAGTAAGCAGTATTTGCATCTCCTTCCAAGAGCCATTTCTCCCCACCTCTCACTTGCCACATCACCTCTTCAAGAGCATAAATCTGTACTAGTTCCTCCTCCAGTTCATATCTAGTACTCCATTCATTGTCACATAATCCCACCTCTTCATTTTTACCATCTAAACCCTGAATCATCAGCAAAAGTTCTTGCTTTCTTGTCCTGATATCACTTGCCCAATTCTTACCCCATCCTCTCATACACTTCCTCAGGTTAGTAGAAATAGCATTCCAAGCATCCACACTACCATTGCCATGCACACTTGGCCATTTAGATCTGACCTAATCCACAAAGCCCTCCTGTTTTAGCCATGCTGCCTCAAACCTGAAGATTTTTGAAATAGTTTTCCTTTGAGTATTCACCTCTACAACCAATGGGTTATGATCAGAGCCGATTCTAGTCAGAGAAAAGGTTGTAACCAGTGGAAAATGATCTTCCCAGCTCTGACTCATGAAGACTATCCAGAGTTACCATCACAGGGTTCAGCTGCTTGTTAGTCCATGTGTATTGCCCCCCACCTCTATGAATCTCCCTGAACCTTATGTTAGCCACAAAAGAGTTAAATGCATCCACCAGTCTACAGTTGATATTCCCAGACGACTTCTCCTCAGCCCTCCTAACCAGATTACAATCCCCACCCACCAAAGTGGGAATGTTTTCACTTGTAATGAACACCTCCAATTCATTGAGGAAATCTTCTTTTAGATTATCCTGGACAGGGCCATATACACTGATTATTCTCCATCTAAAGTTGTCATCTTTTTGGGTTAAATCCAGAGACATAAAATGTCTGCAACTCACTACCTTAGACACCTCTACCACTCCTTGATTCACTTCTATCAATAAACCACCAGAATGTCCAGTGGTTGGTTCCCACAACCATTTCACATCAGCACCTCCTCCTAAAGCATTGAGTTCTCTGACAGAAAAATTCTGTTTAATTGTTTCAGTTATGCAAATACACCCAACTTGGTGATCCTGAATGATCTTCTTTAATTGTACCTTTCTCTCTTTATTCCCCAACCCCCTAATGTTCTAGAAAAGTGTATTCATTTGGAAACTACTTGGGGGAACACCTCTTTACTCTTTCTCTCTCTTTTCTCTCCAAACACCTCTTTAATCAATTCCAACTCACTGATCAAGTTCAAATGTTCACCATTATCCTCCTCTGTAGTGTCCTCAACCTCAATCACCTCTTCATTTGACACCATTTTCATTTTCTTCCTCTCTGCTTCAATCAGTGTGGCCTAGGCTAACTCTTTGGCTTTGATAAGATCAATGTTAGTGTTGATTTCTTCTTCAGTATCCCCCAACCCAATCCCACATTCTGCTGCCATTGAACTAAGCACAGATTTATCAATATTTTGCAACACACAAAAAGGGTTAGAATTAATACCTTGATTGTCCTTCACGACCGCCCTTCTCTCAGCCCTGAGTGGGATGGGAGTACCAGTTCCTGCCACCCTTGATGAAGCTCCTCTCGGCCCCTCCAGCATCTTCTGGCCTTTCTGCTTCTTAGCACTAACCACCTTGAATTGCACCTCTTCCTGCACCTCCAATTTACTCCCATCTCCAGAGCCATGAGCTTCTACTTCCTGCATCAACATGTCTTGAGATAACTCTTCTTGTGAGGAAATATTCTCAGTACCTGCAGGTTCAGTGCCTAGCTCTTTTTCCCCACTTCCCTTTTTATCAGGAATAACCTGCTGGCCACTACTGTCTCCTCCTAGTACTTCCTCACTCCCTTGAGCCTGCACATCTGATTTCTCCTGATAGCTTGCTTCAGATTCCACCTTCTCTCTCTCATCAACTTGGTGAGGCTATTGTTTCCCTCTTTGTTCACCATGCTTGCTTGATTCTGGGGCCTCTTTATCAGATTTTTGCTTGTTTCATACTGATCCACCCCATCTTCATCATCATCATAATAATCCTCCTCATCTTCATCATAAAAGTTATCTGGTGGATAAGATTTTTCTGAGTTTTTTCAATCTCCCTGTTCCAGCTTATGAAGAAACCCCTTCCATTGAAGTAGACATTACGTGAACCCTGGATAGTCTCAGGATCAGGAGTTGAAACCTTGAATCTGATGGGTCCCAACCCATAGAGAGCTCCTATCCACCTCTATGAAGTCCCCAATAAGGAAAGACACATCTTCAGCCACAAACTCAGATCTGGCCCAGTGAGGGATACCACAAACCAGTACCCACACCTCAGCTAGAACATCAGTACACCCCACCATCAAGTCTGATGGTTCCACAGAAAGCCAGAGCCCTGAAATCTTCCCCTTGAACTCTCTGAACTTAGTGAGATCATCCAGATTTTGAGTTGTAGGCACAACAAACAAATACTCTTTCAGTCCAATCTTCTTCACCTGCCAATCCCAACCAGACTTCACCAGATACTGCAACTCAGTGGTGATGATTTCCACATTGTGTTTGCTACCAGCTCCATCAAGCACTGTCATCACTGTAGTGATGGGACCTCTAGCAGCTTCTTCTTCCTTAATAGGCACTCTCAAGCTATAGAAGATCTTCCCAGGAAGTCCATGGCCACATAACTTGAGACCTCTTCCCTCTTTGTAGGGGCAGTTGGGGGCCATATGTCCTTTCCCTTGGCAATTGTAGCACAACGGCTTGTTTGGACATCGAGATCTGTGATGCCCTTCCTCCTCGCATCTGAAACACAGATTGTTGGGGTCCCATTGCTTCCCATCTTTGCCACCTCCATAATATTGGCCTCTTGATAGCTTGTTCCTTAGATCCACTCCCCCTGGCCTGGAATTCTCATCATAATCCGCCCTTCTCTTGTATCCCCTGTCATCACCTCTTCCATCACCTCTTCCACACGTCGGGCCTCTCCCTTGACCAGCCCAGCTCTCATCCTTGTGGTAGTTGTTCTGGCGATTCCATCCACCATCCCTGCGAACCTCTCTCTTCCTCTAGTCATCTCGAGGAGCAAAACCTCTCTGATTGCCTCCTCCTTTGCCTTCACCCCGTCGATCCATCACAGCCTCAGCAAAGGAACGTGAGTCGACAAGCTTTACCTCAGCTGGAGCGATCCACTTCGCTTGCCCTCCGTACTTCTGGATCTCCTCCCTCCTCACTAGGAATCCCTCCGTCGCCACCTCCAAAACCCTAGTCGACTTGACCCAATACCATTTGTGTTTAGGTTTAGGTGGTGGTGGTGGCCAGTAAGAGTGACCAAACAGGTCATGAAGAGAATGCCCTGTGTGGGCCTAGGCCATAGGTGCAAAAATTTCCAGACCGCCCGGCCAATTAGGCCCATCCTCTGGAGCCTGATCGTCCCTGACCTCCCGCTCCACGCCGGAGCTCGGAATCCTGGCCATGGCGTGCTCCAGGGCATCAGCCGCCTCCCTCAAATTCTGGGCCTCAGCCTCATCAATTGTCACCTCTCCAAACAGCTATTGATGTTTATTAAGTGCAACTAAAATATGAAGGGTTCTGCAAGCGCACAGAAAATATCATCGTAGCATTTTAACTAGGAGTAATCCAGGTATCATTATTTATAATTTTACCACTGGGAAGGGAATGCACAAGATAATGAGCCATGAACATTGCACATGCGATAATGGAGAGCTTAACCTTGTTTGTATCTATCATCTCATACAGGGTAAGTGTCACATAAAATATAGAAATGAATAATAATAGACATAAGATGAAAGAGAGCTTTTAGCCGCATAAAATAATAGGAACCATCTCAACTTTGCACTCTAAGTTTATAACACTAGCATGAACTAGGACGATCTAGGGTATAATCCTATGTTATTCTAACTATAAAGTCAAAACATACAATGATTAGTGCAAGAACATCTAGCAATCATGGCGGGAAAAGGTTATATCTATGCATAGTGATATTATCAGAGAAGACTAGAGACATAGCAATGACTTAAATGTAATAGGGATATTCTGCTAGACCTATACTCGGGAGAAGGACTACAAAGGACTCAACAGGACCGTCACTCCCGTGATCTACCTCATCATCCGGAATATAGGGTGCAATCGCAGATAAATACGGTCTAGGCACCATGCCTACACAATATCAATCACTCACCCATTGGCCTAATAAGCAAGCGCTATACGATCCTATGCATAAACATAATTCTAGTTCAACTATGCTAAACATATAATCAAAGTAAACTAAGTACAACATAATTGAGAACATAATCAAATAGAGCAAAGTCAATTCTGATATAATAGAATAGAATAAAGTACTATTCGTAGTGTCATGAACAATGATGAATATTACAAGAACGTAGAGGGGAATTACCAAGAACTCCGACTGTTGGGGGGAATAACCTCCGCCAGGACCCCCCTACGTAGCTCCGCGGCCCTGGCAAGGGCCAAGACACGCAAACAAGCCTAGCAACCATGGACAACCTTCGTTGTAACGTTCGCACGTACAGCGAAGGTCGTCAGACCCACCTCAACAATTCAGCGAAGGTATGACGCACCTTCGCGTTGGCACATCCCAATCTTCTTATCGCGCAGGTACCCAGGAGTTCGACAAAGTTTCACAAGACCTTCGCGATGAGCCGGGCTTACGATAACCTTCGGAACAGTTACTCAGCCCGTTCAACACCCAGGGCGGCGGAAGACCTCCGGATGAACGCCCGCAAGGCCGCGACGGGCAGCATCGAGGACCCGACGCGTGGCGACAATGGGAAGCGACGCGTGGAGTCTTCGTGGGCTATACACGTGGCATTCCGTGATAGAGTGAAGGAAGAATCTTTTAGTTCTACAGTATACTAAAGTGCCCTTGGTGAGGCCCATTTGTAAGTGTGACTAGGGTTGAAACCCTATTGTAAAAAGCCACTTGACCCTTGGTATGGCCTATAAATACCAAGGGCATGGCATGTGCAAAGGGGAGGATTTTTGGGATTTTTAGCCCCAATTAATGCAAAAGTCCCTGATGGGGCCCAATGACTCTTGTTCCACTTTGGCAATAGTTTAGATCTCGCTCTTTGTCTGGGAAACCTTCGCCCTCCTCCTCCGGGCACCGGCGAAGGTAGGGGGGCAAGAGTTTATACCAACAGTTGGCGCCGTCCGTGGGGTCTGAACAAAGGAAGCAAGCCATGGCTCCAAACATCAGTGAGCTTTCCTCAGCACAGGGAGCCAACGCGGATCCGACCCTCGCTGGCGGAGGTGTCGTTCCGCCAAATCCTCTCCCAGAGCAACCTCCGATCGAGCAGTCGGCGAACCTGGTAGTTGATCCCAACCCAGACCAAGTCGCACCCGGAGGTCGGCAGCGAGCGTCGGTGGTTAGGGACATTATCATCCAACCCCACCCTCACACCTCCGGAGGTGGCATCGCCAATGGATCCACGACCGACAGCGAAGCTTCGGAAGAAGAAAAGTTGGCCAGGCATCTAGAACAGCTCCAAGAAAGCATCCTCGCTGGCAAAAGGCACCTGGAACAAATCAACAAGGAATCAAGAGCGGCATCCATCCGGCGCAGAATAGAGGAAGCAGAAGCAGAGCTTCGCCGCATCGAACAAAGCATCGAAGGCGAGGCGGAGACGGAGGTGAGAAACTACGGAGACCCGGCTCTCCCGGGGCATGTGCCGTCCGCACAACCTCCGATCGAGCAACGGCAAGATCCCCACCCACCACGCCCGTAACCGGACCTCCGCGCCAACATACTTTACCCGGCGGCCGGCGGCGGAGGGTGTCCCGAGCCAAGAGCGCGCCGCGGGTCCCGCACTCACGACTCCAAATCCCCCCGTCATACGACCTTCGATCACCGAATGGCCCCAAGGCTTCGCCATGCAACATCTACCGTGGTATGATGGCACCTACGAGCCACGCCAAGATCTAATGTCCTATGAAGCTGCTGTCTCAGCTGCCGGAGGTGATGAGGACATCATGGCCAAAGCCTTCGTGATCGTGGCAAGAGATATTGCTCAAACCCGGTACAAGAACCTCCGGCCGGGATCCATCCGGTGTTGGGATGACCTTCGCGAGAGAATCGCACAAACTTCAAAGGTGTCGGCCGGTCGCGGCCAAGGCCACCGCTCTTCTCAAGCGCAAACAAAGAGTCGATGAGCCATTACAAGATTGGTGGAAAAGATTCCTCAATACGAAGAATCGCACCCCGGTATCACGGATGAAGTCATGATTTTGGCGTGACGAGTTGCATCCAAAGGGACCGTGTTCATCGAAGCTATCAAGAAGGGAACCGAGAACCATCACTGAGTTATATGACATCATGGAAAAGCAAATCAGAGCAGATAACAATGAACGTGTCAAGTCTCAGTCGGCTCAACCTCCGCAACGACAACAAAGAGAGCGCAATCCGAGCCCTCGCAATGAGTACCCCCGCATCGACATGGGAAACGTCAATGCTATTGATGGCAGTAACGATCAGCAAGCTCGGCAGCACCCTCGCCAGCCCAGACAACCCCCGCCACAAGTCGATTGAAGACTCGCCAACTTAGATCAGCAGAGACAGCAACCTCCGCAGCTGCATTATTGCCATTTCTGTGGAAAAGCCAGCGACCATTACACCAAGCAGTGTGTATGGTACATCAAGGGGCTTGAGTGCAGAGACGGCCAAGCCCTACCAGCTCCGCAGGCAGGAACAGTCAACCATACCCGCAGAGCAGCACCGAACCCCCGCAACCGCAATCAGGGATACAACCACAACCATCGAGCTCAGCAACCTCCGTATCGGAACCAATTTACTACCCTCGGCCGCCCTTCGCTCGGGGTCAATATGCTCACAACCAACGGCAGCAATACTACCATCGCCAAGCACAACGAAGTATCAACAACTTGCCAATCGCTCATCAAACCCAAGCGCAAGCCTTACCTCCGCCACCACCTCCACCAAGATTACCTCCGCCACAACCAATTAAAGTTGAGGAGAAGCACGGGGAGCACATATACGGATCAACAATCCCACAATGGCTACCTACGGGGTCATCATGGCAATTTCCGGAGGTTCAGGGGAGGACTATGGCAATAAAAGACAGCGCAGAGAGCACTTTCGCCGGGTCAATCATGTAGCCTGCGAAGGTCCTCACAGAAATGATCACTGGTCGCACATTCCCTTGACCTTCAACAGCTCAGATCTCAAGCTCAAGCAATACCCACATACCGACGCGATGGTCGTAGAAACAAACATCGCAGCGGGACGGATGACCAAAATCCTTGTGGACAACGCGGCTCCGCCGACATTTTATTCACATCCACCTTCGATGGCATGAAGCTTGACGAAATAAACTTCAACCGCCAGGACATCCGCTATTCGGATTCGGAGGTCAGCAGATCAGAGCAATCGGTAAGATAACTCTACCAGTATCCTTCGGCAACAAAACCATCGCCCGCACAGAGCACATCACCTTCGACGTAGTCGATATCCCATACAACTACAACGCCATCTTCGGGAGGGGCACCATCAACCAGTTCAATGCTGCAATTCATCCGGCTACCTCGCATGAAAATGCCGGCGCCGGAGGTATCGTAGCCGTCTACGGAGACCAAAACACGGCCGAGAATAGCGGATCAAGCTGCCACTCCGGCGAGAAAAATGTCCATTGCCTGCAGGAGAAGGAGCAGAGACAGCAGCAAGAAGAAGAACGAAAAGGGCAACGAGAAGCAGAGCCGAAAATAGACGTAGCCTGGTTACCTTCGCGCGCGCCGGAGGAAGAAACAAAAAAGATTCAGCTATTCCCGGACGATCCTGAAAAGAAAGTCATCATATCAGCTCTGTTAGATACCGAACTTGAAGCTCAACTCATCCAGTTCCTCCACAATAACAGCGATGCCTTCGCATGGTCGGCTTCGGACCTCATCGGCGTAGACAGAAAACTCATCGAGCATCACCTTAACGTCAGCAAAAATCATCCTCCGATAAAGCAAAAGCTCCGCAAAATGTCAGAAGAAAGGAAGCAAGCCGCCAAAGCGGAGGTAGATCGGCTGCTAAAAGCGGAGGTTATTCGCGAGGTCAAATATCCAACTTTGGCTCTCTAATGTGGTATTGGTACAAAAGAAGAACCTCAAGTGGCGAATGTGTGTTGATTTCACAAGTCTCAACAAGGCATGTCCAAAAGATTGCTTTCCACTACCCGGGATAAGCACCCTTGTGGACCCGCCGCGGGTTGTGAGCTTTTATCTCTCGCTCATTGCTTCCGGCTACCACCAAATCGGATGAACAAGGACGACGAAGAAAAGACAAGCTTCATCACCCCGATGGCACTTTCTGTTTTTTGAAGAATGGCCTGAGGGGCTCCGCAACGCAGCCCAACCTTCGCTCGCATGACGGCGGAGGTCTTCAAAGACGATCCAACAGTCTCGGCTTACGTTGACGACATTGTGATCCAGAGCAAACTCAGGACCAACCACATAGCCAATCTGGCTAGAACCTTCGACAAGCTCAAAAAGGCAAGGCTCAAGCTCAACCCCGAGAAGTGCATCTTCGGAGTCAGCAAAGGGAAGCTTCTGGGATGTCTTGTCTCAGCTAGAGGAATCGAAGCCAATCCAACAAAAAAAGACGCAATCGTTTCCATGTCACCTCCGACGTCAAGGAAGTCTGCTCAGCGCCTAACCGGTCGGTTGGCTTCGCTTAGCAGATTCATCTCACGGTCTGCAGAGCGGGGGTTGCCCTTCTTTGATGTACTCAAAACCTGCGAACCTTTCAAGTGGGGCCCCGCCCAGCAAGCTGCCTTCGATAGTCTCAAGCAATACTTGCTCAAACTAACAACCCTCGCGAGCCCGGAACCTTCGGAACCGCTACTGCTATACGTCGCAGCTTCGCCTCATGCAGTCAGTGCCATTTTGGTCAAAGAAACCCTCGAGGAACACCAAAGACGACAGATTCCCGTATATTACGTATCAGAGGTCCTCGAAGGTCCCAAGAAGCACTATTCAGAGCTCAAAAAGATCGCATATGCGGTGGTTATGGCTGCGAAGAAGCTCAAACACTATTTTCAGTCTCATCCTATCACAATACCTTCGCATGTCCCTTTGGATAATATCTTCAGAAACCCAGAGGCAGTGGGCAGAATCGCCAAGTGGGCTTCACAACTCAGCGATTACACGTTAACCTTCGTTGGCAGACACATGATCAAATCCCAAGCTCTAGCAGATTTCATTGCCGACTGGACCCCAGATCCCCACAACAAGGCAGAAGACATCGAACCTCCGTGGACAGTGCATGTGGACGGAGCATGGGGCGCCCAAGGGGCCGGAATCGTAGCAATCCTAACTTCACCTTCGGGAGTCCAGCTCAGATACGCCACAAGACTCGAGTTTCAATGCACCAACAACTCTGCTGAGTATGAAGCCGTCCTTTTGGCCCTCGCGAAGCTTCGTGCCCTTTCTGTGCGTCGGGCGATCATCCGGACCGACTCTCAGGTGATCGCCGGCCACACCGAGAAAACTTTCAAGGCAAAGGATCCGGAGCTACAGAAATACCTTCACACTGTCCGCAAAGCAGAAGCTTTCTTCTTGGGCATCACCACAAAGTCCATCCCTCGCAGTGAGAACAGGGAGGCAGACGAAATAGCGAAGGCCGCAGCTCAATTAACTCCACTACCTCCGGATGTCTTCTTTGAGACCTTCGCAGCACCTGCAATCGCCTGCAACACACCTCCAGTGAGAATGGTCAACATCATATCAAGCGAAGATTGGCGGGCCCCTATCATAGCTTACATCAAAGGGTTCTATGAACCAGAATCGAAGGAAGAAGAAAAAAGAATGATTCAAAGAGCGCGAGGGTATAAAATCGAAGGCCGGAACTGTATAAGGCCTCGGTCACGGCTCCTTGGCTAAAATGCGTCGCCACAAGCGAAGGTATCGCCATACTCAAAGAAATCCACCGGGGCATCTGTGGTTCGCACAATGGCCCAAGGGCTCTAGTTGGAAAGGCATTCGACAAGGGTTCTATTGGCCCACCGCTTTGTCCGACGCTTCCTTGCCGGTGCGACCGCGAAGGTTGCCGGCGGGCCGCCAACCATTCAAACGGACCCGGGCTCCGACCACCTTGATCTCGCCCGACATGGCCGATGCAGCGTTGGGCCATGGATTTGGTTGGACCCCTACCGACCGCCCCCGGAAAACTCCGCTACGCGGTGGTAGCGGTGGAGTACTTTACCAAATGGATCGAAGCTAGGGCGCTTGCCACCATCACCTCCGCTACGGTACAAAAGTTCTTCTGGCAACAGATCGTATGTCGCTTCGGCGTCCCAAGGGATCTCACAGTTGACAATGGAACCCAGTTTGACAGCTTCGCCTTCAAAGAGTTTTGCTTCCAAATCGGCACCAAAATCCATTTTGCCTCAGTCAGACATCCG
The DNA here is from genome assembly GCA_018135685.1 of Themeda triandra. NCBI lineage: Eukaryota > Viridiplantae > Streptophyta > Magnoliopsida > Poales > Poaceae > Themeda > Themeda triandra. The sequence goes on from JAENPR010000257.1 coordinate 589,817, forward strand.
CAGTCCAATGGGCTAGTCGAAAGGGCCAATGCAATCATCCCGCAAGGAATCAAAAGAACCTCACGAGACAAGCCTTGGGCAAATGGGCGGAGGAGCTCATCCGTCGTTTGGTCTCACAACACCTCCGATGGCAGGGCCACCGGCATCACTCCATTTAAGCAGCTCTATGGAGAAGAAGCCGTGCTCCCGGGAGAGCTCCGCCACGGGTCACCAAGAACTACCTCCGATACCAACACTCAAGATGAAGCGCTTGACAAAGACCTACTCGAAGAAGTAAGGTGCAAAGCAGTCAACAACCTCCGCAGCTACCAGGCTGAAACCCAGAGGTGGAGAGACAAGAAGGTCTCACCACGTGACCTCCGCCAAGGAGACATGGTTTTAATCAGGAAGCAGAACGCGAAGATGGCAGGCAAGCTCCAAGACAAGTGGCTCGGCCCTTACATTATCACAAGCTCTGCAAGACAAGGCTCGTTCCACCTCCAGGATGCCGAAGGTCGCGAACTACCGCACACATGGAACATCGACGACCTCCGCAAGTACTACCCTTAGCATTTCACAAAGAACTATGTAATCATTACCTTCGCATCGTCTTTTCCTTTCTCTCCTCCGCATACATAGACTATCCTTGCACTCTTTTTCCTTATGTCCGGGCATGAGGTTTTTTAATGAGGCAAGAAAATTATGTAATATAGCAAAGTTTTATTTCCCGAGATTTGCATGTCAACCACCGCTGAAACGGACTAGGCTATGCCTTGCCCTCATCGCCCGGCCGCTACAAATGCGGGGATTACCTCGGCCGACAATCGACCCCGGTCGAAGGTCACCCCGATGCAAGCCCATCCACAAACCCCCGCCGTCGGGCCGGGGCTGCGATGAAAGCAAACTCCACCTCGACCCCCGAGAGGGGCGAGGGCGGAGCCATCAAATTCCCGCAGACCCCCGCCGGTCGGGCCGGGGCTGCGATGAAAGCAAACTCCACCTCGACCCCGCAGAGGGCGAGGAGCGGAGCTATCAGATTCCCGCAGACCCCGCCGATCGGGCCGGGGGGCTGCGATGAAAGCAAACTCCACCTCGAGCCCCGCAGGGCGAGAGCGGAGCTATCGGATTCCATGGAGACCCCCGCCCGGTCGGGCCGGGGGCTGCGATGAAAGCAAACTCCACCTCGACCCCGCAGAGGGCGAGGAGCGGAGCTATCGTTCCGAGACCCCCGCCAGTCGGGCTAGGGGCTGCGATGAAAGCAAATCCCACCTCGACCCCGCAGAGGGCGAGGAGCGGAGCTATCAAATTCCGCAGACCCCCGCCACCTGGGCCAAGGGCTGCGATGAAAGCAAACCCCACCCCGACCTCGCAAAGGGCGAGGAGCGGAGGTGAGAGATTCGCCACCCAAACTAAAAAGAGCTCCGAGACATCGATCGACACTACACCCAGTTCCTCAAAAATATCCACACCCGGCTCTAAGTTTACACTCCCATATATAGCCTTCAATCGTCAAACCCTCGCCGTACAAGCCAGACTGTGTATTAAAATCCCTGTACCTCGCCTAAACCACCACACCCACCCTAGTACCTTACAAATCCCAAACATTACACCTGTTTGTACTCCATTACCACCAAAATACTCTTATTTAAGCAAGACCCAATAGCCAAACCCAAGCATTCCCAAACCATGTCCGGCCATTAACAAACTCCCTTAGGAATGAGAGGAGTCAGGAAGGAGAGCCTAAGCCGTGTTTGAGCCGAAGGTCTCGAGTCCAAGACTGACCACTTTAGCACGGTTCCAGCTAGCCTTTAGCCCATACCAACCCAACCACCGCAGCCACAGTCTCCGAAGGTCAGGGGCATGAAGTGCAATACCCTTACCAGCCATCACTTGCACACACCCTCCGCCAGCCACCTCCGCAACAAAACCCAGCAGCTTTATACGGTCCACGCGCAAGGCCACAACTTGACATCCGCCGCAGCCCAAACCACCGCCGAGAACCTAGGAAGAGCGTGCACGAGCTAAAATGCGAACACGCGAAAGTAAGCAAACTAGCGCGTAATTCTGAACTCAACCCTCGCTCCAACAATGCGAAGCCGCCCACCTTCGGAATTCGGTTACCAAGGTTCATCATCTTGAGAACCTTCGTGGCAAAGAACACTATTCAGTCCTTAGAACCGCGGTTCCAAAGGCCAAACTGGCGCCATGTAAACACATGTAGGCTAAGCTCTGCTTACAGTTCGTGCAAAAGATCCTGTATCAACTAAATATAATTCACACGCGAGCCTCGCTTTTGAAAAGTTGGGCGTCGCCGCGCTTTACTACCTCCGAAAATGTACGCGAGCCTCGCTTTTGAAAAGTTGGCCGCCGCGCTCCACTACCTCCGAAAACGTACGCGAGCCTCGCTTTTGAAAAGTTGGGCGCGCCGCGCTTTACTACCTCCGCAAACGGACACGAGCCTTGCTTTTGAAAAGTTGGGCGTCGCTGCGCTTTACTACCTCCGAAAACGTACGCGAGCCTCGCTTTCGAAAAGTTGGGCGCCGCCGCGCTTTACTACCTCCACAAACGTACGCGAGCCTCGCTTTTGAAAAGTTGGGCGCCGCGCTTACTACCTCCGCTAACGGACGCGAGCCTCGCTTTTGAAAAGTTGGGCGTCGCTGCGCTTCACTACCTCCGAAAACGTACGCGAGCCTCGCTTTTGAAAAGTTGGGCGCCGCTGCGCTTTACTACCTCCGCAAACGGACGCGAGCCTCGCTTTTGAAAAGTTGGGCGTCGCTGCGCTTTACTACCTCCGCAAACGGACACGAGCCTTGCTTTTGAAAAGTTGGGCGTCGCTGCGCTTTACTACCTCCGCAAACGTACGCGAGCCTCGCTTTTGAAAAGTTGGGCGCCGCTGCGCTTTACTACCTCCGCAAACGTACGCGAGCCTCGCTTTTGAAAAGTTGGGCGTCGCTGCGCTATTCTACCTCCGCAAATCAACACGAGCCTCGCTCTAGAAAAAGTTGGGTGCCCCCGCGTTTCATCATCTCCGCGAACAAACACAACCCTCATTATTAACAACAAGTAAAAAGATTCCTTTACAAGTCACCTCTTCAAGCGACCATGAGAGTCAACATAATAATGCAACACTCGACCACGTTTCCGCCGAGATCGTGGCCGGGTCACCTCCGCAGCCATCGACTGCACGACCCCTTCCAATATATCGTCAACAAGCGCCTCCGCAACCATGCCAACAAACACCTCCACATCCGTGAAAATTATCTCACGACCAGCAATATATTCGTCGTCCTCGTCGTCGCTAACGACTACCACCTCCGGGGGAGGTTGCCGGTTCGCGTCGGTCTCATCGTCGCTGTCTTCAATAAGAATCGGGGCACTCCAAGAGCCTCGCCAGCTTTTTACCACAAGAGGTAAGTCGCCTTCAAGCACCCTCGAGCGAAAACACCGCCGGAGATCACGCGTGTCTATCTCCACCGGTTCCTCCTTCGGAATAAGCAACCCGCCACTACCTCCGGATTCCTCAGACCGCCTCCCACGGCCAGCGGTCCGGAGGAGTTGGCACGATTTTTGAACTGACCGATCATACTTCGCTACTCTCCACCACCAAATCCTATCAAATGTTGCATGAGGATTTTTGCCCCTCATTAATCCAGTGGCTCCGTCATGAAAAAATCTTGACGATTCAAAGCATCGGCGGAACCACATTAAAAATGGCAGCCCAAAATCCAGAGGAACCGCGCAGCGAAGGCACACGATCAGTGCTCGCCAAACCCCCGCCCTAACACATGAAGCCAAACCCTCGCATAAAACAAGCGGAGATACCTAGGCAGAACGCCAAAACACCGATCAAATCTAAGAAGAAACAAGCCCGAAGGTAGCACCAATTAGCCAAACCGAGAAGCCTTATGGCTCAATGTATCTTACAAGCATCCAGAAGGCACACAGTGCAAATTGTTCAAGTAATGTTTCTCTCTAAGTCTCACCAAAAGAAGATAGGACCAATCAATGATACTCTAAGCCTGGTCACCGGGGGTAACACCAACCTGTCCGTCTGCGGAGCCCTCCGGAGGCGGGTTGGTCGCGGTGGTAGTATCAGCCTCCTGCGTGCCTAGGTTCACAGGTCCCGGTGCCGAACCTCCGTCGGCGGACGTCCCGGTGGTTGTTGTGGCGTTGCCTTCCTCCGGAGGTGGCAAATCCTACGTCCCCTCAGCCAGCGCGTCAATCTGCAAAAGCCAGAAAAGCCCCTTTTGAAATCAAAGCAACTCTATAATCACAACAGTTACTCACGGACAAGAAAGCCACGCGACCCTTACTCCCGCAGCAACTTCAGCGACGATCTCGTACGCCAGTCTGGTACCCCCGCAGACAGCGAACTTGTCGAAAGCCGCGTGGCCCACGGAGGCAACCAATGAATCCTTCCTTGCCTCGCGGACCTCCTCCACGGTGGGCCAGTGGAAGTCGGCGCCAATGATCTTGCGGGCGTGCTTACTCCCCGCATCCCTAAGGGCGCAGGCAGTGGCCGAACCCCCGCAGAAAATCCCCGCCTCGACCAGCTGGTCAAAAAAGGGCGTCAAGTAATTCAGCTCATTCTTTAGCCACTCCGCATAACCTTCGACGCTGGGTTCAGCGGGCAGATCGCTGGTGGGAGCCCCGCCAGTATGTGCCAGCTGCGCATCAAAGATCCCTTTGACTTCCGCCATGTGGGATACAAGGGCGCGCATTAAGTCCACCTCCTTCTCCTCCGCATCAATAGCACGCTTCTCAAAACGTTCCTTCTCACCCTCAGCGTCCTCCGCCCGCTTCTTCATATCTTGAAAGTCTTTGTTAGCATTCCGAAGCTCAGTCCTTAGGTCCACGCTCCGTGACACAGCAGCATCGCAATCTTCATATGCTTTCTTATTAGCCTCGCGAAGCTTATTCATATCAGTCTCGTGAGAAGCTTGCTCCGCGAGGAGCTCCTGAACTCGCCGTTCGAGCTGACGGTTCTGCTTTTCGAGCTCCGCAATCCTCTTCCGCGCTTCAGCCTCATCCTTCGCGCAACGCTGTCGCGAGCCCCGCGCAAGCAAAATAGCTTCAATCATCTTCGCCTCGATGTCGGTCAAGTTGTTCTCAACCTTCGCTGCCCGGCAACAGCTCCGCCTCGGGCACACCGCGCGTCCAAAGGCGGGGACCGGGAACCTCCGCTCCCCTTCACCGCAGATCAACCGGCAGTCGCGGAGGTCGGCACTAGTGTACAGGTGCGCCTTAGGGTCCGTGACCCCCGCCGACTGGGAGAAGTAGGGCAGCGAGCTCGGCGATGCTTCTCCCAAACCCTTCTTTCCAGGCTCCGTATGGGGCGGAGGTACAGCTTCCTCTCCGTTAACCCAGATATGGATTCCTTCGTACTCCAGCGGCTCGTTGCGAGCGCCGGAGGAAGCCTCAGCATCCACCATCGCCAGATCTTGGTCTTCTCCTCCTCGTGGCTCCTCCGCCGCCTTCTTGACCGCAGCCTCTTGCTGGACCTCCGCAAGGTCCTGCTGTTGAGGAACGTGGGGCGAAGTGATGTCCACGTCCTCGTCCGCCTTCTTGCCCGACCGACCTGAAGGAGACGAGCTGCCAGAAGACTTGTTCCCGCTGCTACTGCTGCTGCTGCCACTGCTGACAGTCAAAACCGGGGCTGGTTTTGGCACCGCCAGCGAAGCCAGTGAGGGCATGCGTCCTCTCCCGCTCCCTCGTCCCCGCCCACCTCTAGGCGCCAGCGGAGGTCTCTGGGCGACAGGGAGAACGTGCAGCGCCTCTTCCGTAGATACAGCAGATGAGAAGGCCGCGCCAGAACGAGTTGTTCCCGCCGTCAACCCACCTCCGCGGCCGCCAGACGACGTCTTCCGGATTTTCCCGCCCCCACGACCACCTCCGCCGGCTGGGGTGGGGACATCATCGCTAGCCGAGACCTCGGAGGTCTCCGAGGCTATTTCTGTTGCCGGCCGCTTCTTAGCCCGCTTCTGCTTCTCCTTCGCTGGGGCAGCAGCCTCAGCCTCGCCCCGGTACTTGATGCCAAGCAGGTCATAAACCCGGTTCACCCGGGTGACCCCCTCCATCTCCTCCTTCATCTTTCGCTGCTCCTCGGCGTCCACTTTCCCGACGAGCTCCAGCACCTCCGCTTCCACCACACCACGAATCTTCTTCAAAGCCTCCGCCTCGCTCGAAGCGGAGGAGAACTCCTCCGCCCAAACAACGCGGAGGTTCGGCAAGTTTAGGTCCTTCAGAAACTCGTACCCCATAGCCGCATAAGATGACGGCCCTTCCTTCGCCAGGCCCGTCCAGTCATGGTCGGCTTTCAGGGGCACGACCTTCGCGCAGTGATACTCCGCGAACACATCCCGCTGCGCCATACACCGAGAGAGGTCACGCATCGCATCCTCGCAGAGCCGTGACCCTTGGTCGGAAGCGGTGGTCACCTTCAGAGTATCCTTGTCCGGGAGCGGGCGAAGGTCGCCCGCCAAGTCACGCCCCTCCGCGTCATCCAAACGGTAATAGAACCATTTGTTCAGCCAACCTTCCCACTTGTTCTTCTGAGCTTGCACCGGCACCTTCGCGTTGTTCCGGCGACGGAACGTAAGAACCCCGAATTGACTGTCCTCCGTCACCGTCTTGTCGCCGGTGGTCACCGTCATCGTCTTCCTCTGCACATGCATGCTGTGCACCTTCGCGAAGCCCTCCACAGTCGGCTCCACCCCCTGCGAGTGACATCCCCACACAAACGCGCAAAGCTTCGGGAAGCTATTGGGCGTCAGGTGGTGGAACTGCACGCTGAACTTCCGCAGTGCGCCTAGCACCAGCGGGTGAGGCGGAAACCGCAGCCCCGCTTCAAAGAAAGCTTCAAAGACCACCACCTGGTTGTCGTCAGGGTGCGGCGTCAGCACACCTCCGGGAGCCGTCGCCCTGCCCCTCTCCAACCAACCTCTGGCAGCGAACCTATCGAGATCCCACGCCACCACAGAACTAGCTCCGATCTCATAGACAGGGAGGGTGCTAACAGTGCCCATGGCGTCAGTCCCCTTCGCCTCAGATCCCTTCGCCATCAAACGACTACCTCCGCTCCCACAAGACAACCTCCGCCTTCCTGATGCCTCTCACCCCCGCACGAGTCTACTACCTCCGGATGCGAAGGAGCGAATGCGAGCAAGATGTAGAAGCAAGTTGCAAAGGCAAAGGCACAGTAGTAGGTAAAAAAGCGTCCCTTTCACCCACCCTGGATATTTATAGTCGGGAGGTTTCACCGCGGTAACGGCAGGCACGCATCCCGAGATCATGAAGATCGGGCGGCATAAGAGGCGCCACGCAAACCCTAGCCGTCCTATCCCCGCTACAGCGGCGAAGCCCATTTCAGCCCATCACACTGCCCAATTAACTAAACAACGTGGGCCCAGCTAAAACGGGCCGCGAGCAACCGTTGGGCGTCGCTGCGGAGGTGGGCCTCAGGTGACCATCCACCGGCCCATTCCCCCTCTTTCTCAAGGGCGTTGCTCCGACCCCGCCAGCCGGGCCGAACCATCGTGGGGCTACTGTTGGGGGGAATAACCTCCGCCAGGACCCCCCTACGTAGCTCCGCGGCCCTGGCAAGGGCCAAGACACGCAAACAAGCCTAGCAACCATGGACAACCTTCGCTGTAACGTTCGCACGTACAGCGAAGGTCGTCAGACCCACCTCAACAATTCAGCGAAGGTATGACGCACCTTCGCGTTGGCACATCCCAATCTTCTTATCGCGCAGGTACCCAGGAGTTCGACAAAGTTTCACAAGACCTTCGCGATGAGCCGGGCTTACGATAACCTTCGGAACAGTTACTCAGCCCGTTCAACACCCAGGGCGGCGGAAGACCTCCGGATGAACGCCCACAAGGCCGCGATGGGCAGCATCGAGGACCCGACGCGTGGCAACAATGGGAAGCGACGCGTGGAGTCTTCGTGGGCTATACACGTGGCGTTCCGTGATAGAGTGAAGGAAGAATCTTTTAGTTCTACAGTATACTAAAGTGCCCTTGGTGAGGCCCATTTGTAAGTGTGACTAGAGTTGAAACCCTATTGTAAAAAGCCACTTGACCCTTGGTATGGCCTATAAATACCAAGGGCATGGCATGTGCAAAGGGGAGGATTTTTGGGATTTTTAGCCCCAATTAATGCAAAAGTCCCTGATGGGGCCCAATGACTCTTGTTCCACTTTGGCAATAGTTTAGATCTCGCTCTTTGTCTGGGAAACCTTCGCCCTCCTCCTCCGGGCACCGGCGAAGGTAGGGGGGCAAGAGTTTATACCAACACCGACAGATCTGGACTTCAAGCTAGGCTTGATTCCCTCTAGATCTATTCCTATGTAGCTATGCTACTAAACTATGGAGCTTGAATTGAGATGGTGGCTCTGGCTTCTCTGAATTCTCTCAGATGAATCATTAGAGAATGAATTAGAGAATGAATTAGGGTTTTTCCCAGGGTCAGGTGCTCTGAATATATAGCCCTCTAGAATGCACCACAGCCCTCGGATCAAACCGACCTAAACGGACGATTATTGTTCATCCTCAAAGGCGGTGGAGACATAATCCGTGAGACTCAACCTGATTGGTTGAGGGGGAGGGGCGGCCGACTTTATGCCAGGGGCGGCCGCCCCTGGTCAATGCCAAGTGGGCCCCCAGTTTCAGGCGTCACCTTCTGGAGTCTTCTAGGGTATACAATTTTACCCGTATGGTCTTTATCTCTATGTAATCCCGACATGTGGGCCTTCTTTTGGTTCTTTCCTGATAACCCCCTGCAGAAATAGACAATCACCAAAACTCATGGAATTCTGTAAGTGTAACCTCTATGTCTAGTAGGTGAACTCATTTTAGTCCTTTCTCTTGCTGCATTGACGGTATAAAATTGATACTTAACTACCATCAACAAACTCCCCCAAACTTACCTTTTGCTCGTCCTTGAGCAAAGATAGACTCAGTGATGGATCAGGAGTTACTACAATGCTTTCACTCCTCAAAAGTACACATGCGTTCAAAAAGGGACTCTCCTTCGGATTAGGCTGAACTATTCTGACTCAAAACTTACTCATATTACCTTTCACCATGGGGTTTGCAACCGTCACTTGGGTCTTGAGCAGTTGAAGGATAGTATGGTCAAGTCAAGCGCCATGTTTCTTGAACTTTGATCAACTATTCTTCCGGAGGTTTTGCAAGGTTTTGAAATAAAACTCAGAGTTCCTTGTATGAACCTTTCAGGTCTCTTATTTGTGGTATTTCTAGGTCCTCTCCAAGGCATGAGTAGTGTATGCCTTCTCTCTTCTCTCAAAATATGTGGTATTTGTGAAACTAAGGCATAATGAGAAGTGCCTTCTCTCTCATACCCTACTTCTAATAGGCTTATGTGGAGCTCATAGGTGGGGAGACACTCAAACTCACTTGCATATATTGCATAGTTAAGCCATGGATCCATAGGAACTTAAAGAATCAAGTCATATGTGCATGTGAATGAGGGAATGGAGTGAATGATAAGATGATGATGATGATAAGGAAATGATTATGAGGGGTGATCACTCTTTCTTTTCTTTCTTTCTTTTTTTTAGAGCAACCAATCCTCTGAAATGAAACTTTAGCAACGGGGAGTGTATAACTTGGAAAAACAATGACTGGAGCTTTATGTAGGTAAATAGGATGGTGATAAATATTTTTGGATGTTCACTCCCAAGATAGGAGTAGAACTTTTTTTGGATGGAGTTTAATGAGTGGCGTATGCATATGTGGATGGATGGATGGATGCGTACTCCTAGGTAGGAGCAACATAGGTGCGTATCTCCAGAGTAGATATAGCATAAAATGTAGTGGATGTGGATCTATATGTGGGTGGTACCTCTAGGAACAGAAGTAGCACAGAATGAATGTAATATTTATGAAATGGGTGCATGCTTCTGAGGACAGAAGTAACATAGATCAATGGATGGAGAGCACATAATATTGACTTTAACTGCATGACTGATTCCTTAAGGGTCCACAACATAACCACACTCAATGCCTATAAAAACTGTTAATATGAAGTAGATACGGATCCCCGATCCGTCCCCAAGCAATAAGAGACGCGAGAATTAGTGAAATATCCCGCCTCCCATCCCCATCTCAAGATCACAGAAAGTATAAAGACAACTTAGACACAGGTTGTTTGTGGAACCTCTCTTCTCTTTTCTCATCATC